>CM053624.1:302487342-302501446 GCA_028646595.1 Phalanger gymnotis
AAATTCAGCAAATAAAATTAACTAAGCACAAAAGGGGAGATATTAAAAATTAGAGGAGAAATAGATAAATTGGAAAAAGCCATAGAAATTATGAGTAAAATTAAAATGTTTCTTTGAAATGACTAATAAAATTGATAAACTTTTCCTATAATTAAAGACAAGACACCAGAAAATCAAATAACTGTAACAAATGAGTAATTGGAAATTACAGCAAAATTGAAGAATTTTTCAAAAAAACAAAAAAACATATGTACAGTTATATGCTAACAAAACTACAAAGACAAAAAATAAAGTAGTATCATCAAAAACATAAAATATCCACATAATCTGAAAACAAGAAACCTATCTTAAATAACCCTAACTCAGAAAAAGAAATATAGCTGGAAACAAAATACCAAAAAAAAAAAAATTCTAATCCTCTTGGATTCACAAGAGAATTCTATCATATAATTATCTTATACCCAACATGTCCAAATCAACATTTTCCTTTTTTATTCAAGAACAATGTCATCGATCTGAACAAATATTGTTCTCTCAAAAGCGAGATCATCACTATCTTTGCTTTATATATTTGAAATTACATATGTATACATGTATATATACATAATTTTAAAATTAAAATTTTAAATAATTAAATGTAAAATTATTTAATTAAAATGCAAAATGATATATACTTACAATTATGAAGCATTTTTCCTGCCTAACCTCCATAAAAGATAAAGAAAAAATTGTAACAGATATGCATAATAAATCAAAATAAATCCAATTATTCATAACCAAAAAGGTCCTTAAGCTTTTCAAATTTATTTGAATTTTCAATATTGGTATGACATAAAGTTTCAGCTTCTCACTTTACTATGTGCTGCTTCATAATAATTTTCTTTTTTTTTTTTTTCGGAGTGGGGAAGGCAGGGTAATTGGGGTCAAGACTTGCCCAAAGTCACACAGCTAGTAAGTGTGTCAAGTGTCTGAGGCTGGATTTGAACTCCAGTCCTCCTGACTCCAGGGCCAGTGCTCTACTCACTGCACCACCTAGCTGCCCCAGCATTTTTTCCACTGTGCCATTCTGCCACTCTTCTTATGGTAATTTTCATAAGTTCTTTGAAAACATCTCTTTCATTATTTCTTTTAGTAAAAAAGCATCCTGTTATATCAATATGATAAAATACCTCAATGGAGGAGGTGCCTCTTAGTTTCCATTTCTATGCCAATACAAAAAGATACCTGGGGTGAGGAAGAATAAAGAGTCAAGGATAATGCTAAGCTTATAAACTCAGATGCTAAAAGAATTGTAGTGCCTTTAAAAAAAGAAAGGAAGATGGAAAGTGGAATTAATTATTTATATTCCTGCAAAATGAGCTTTCCTTATAATGATAAGTATTGCCTATTTAAAACCAATAATGGGCATTATCTGTAATGGGGATAACCTAGAATCTGTTCCAATGGGTGAATCCTTTCATGGGTAAAGCAAAGATGTCCCTTATCACCACTATTATTCAATATTATACTACAAATGCTAACTATAGCAATAAGGCAAGAAAAGAAGAAGTAGAATAGGCAATGAGAAAACAAAACTATCACTCTTTGGATATGATGGTATACTTAGAAAATCCTAGAGAATCAACTAAAAACTACTTGAAATAATGAGCAACTTTAGCAAAGTTGCAGGATATAAAATAAGCCTATATAAATCATCAGATTCTATTTATTACCAAAGTCCAGCAGCAAGAGATAGAGAAATGCCATTTAAAATAACCATAACTATACACATACATTGTATTTTTATGAGTATATCAAATACTTAGGAGTCTAGCTGCTAAGACAAAACCAGGAACTACATGAACAAAATTACAAATAACTTTTCAAACAAGTAAATTCATGTCTAAACATTTGGAAAAATATGAATTGCTCATGTGTAAGCTGAGCCAATATAATTACAATCGTTACATAATTTATTTATTCAGTGCCATAAAAATCAAACTACCAAAAATTATTTTAAAGAGCAAGAAAAAATAATAACAAAATTCATCTAGAAGTGTGAAAGCTCAAGAATATCAATCTATGGAGTAGAAGTCGCTCTGAAAACAGCAGTGCTTAGACCCTAAAGCTTGGGACAAAGTACTCCCTAATCTACAAGCAGTCATACCCTGACAAAAAGCTTAAGAATCAAGTAGTTGGCTGGGAACATGAACAGGAAGCGAAAACAAATTCAAACTCAAAGTCAAACTCTAGATTACTTTTTTGGTGACAAAGAAGATCAAAACACACAGCCAGAAGAAGTCAACAAAGTCAAAGAGCCTACATCAAAAGCCTCCAAGAAAAATAGGAATTGGTCTCAGGCAATGGAAGATCTCAAAAAGGATTTGGAAAAGCAAGTAAGAGAAGTAGAGGAAAAATTGGGAAGAGAAATAGGAAAGATGTGAGAAAACCATGAAAAACAAGTCAATGACTTGCTAAAGGAGACCCAAAAAATACTGAAGAAAATAACTCTAAAGAATAGACTAACGCAAATGTCAAAAGAGCTCCAAAAAGCCAAATGGAAAAGGAAGTCCAAAAGACCACTGAAGAAAATTCTACCTTAAAAATTAGAATGGAAGCAAAGGGAAGCTAGTGACTTGATGAGAAATCAAGATATTATCAAACAGAACCAAAGGAATGAAAAAATGGAAGACAATGTGAAATATCTCATTGGAAAAACCACTGACCTGGAGAGTAGATCCAGGCAAGATAATTTAAATATTATTGGACTATCTGAAAGCCATGATATAAAAAGAGCCTAGACATCATCTTTCACGAAATTATCAAGGAGAACTGCTCTAATATTCTAGAACCAGAGGGTAAAATAAAAATTGAAAGAATCCACTGATTGCCTCTTGAAAAAGATCCCCAAAACTTTTTGGAATATTGTCACCAAATTCCAGAGTTTCCAGATCAAGGAGAAATACTGCAAGTTGCCAGAAAGAAACAATTGGAGTATGATGGAAACATAATCAGGATAACGTAAGATCTAGCAGCTTCCACATTAAGGGATCAAAGGGCATGGAACATGATATTCCTGGAAGTCAAAGGAGCTAGGAATAAAACCAAGAATCACCTACCCAGCAAAACTGAGTATAATGCTCCAAGGCAAAATATGGATTTTCAATAAAATAGAGGACTTTCAAGCTTTCTCAGTGAAAGGACTAGAGCTGAATAGAAAATTTGACTTTCAAATACAATAATCAAGAGAAGCATGAAAAGGTAAACAAGAATGAGAATTCGTAAGGGATATACTAAAGTTGAACTGTTTTGTTTACATTCCTACATGGAAAGATGATGTGTGTAATTCATGAGACCTTTCTCAGTATTAGGGAAATTGAAGGGAATATACATGCATATAGACAGGGAGCATAGGGTGAGTTGAATATGAAGGAATGATATCAAAAAAAAAATAAAATTAAAGGGTGAGACAGGAATATATTGAGAGAGGTAGAAAGGGATAGATGGAATGGGGTAAATTATCTCACATAAAAGTGTCAAGAAAAAGCAGTTCTGTTGGAAGGGAAGAGGAGGCAAGTGAGGGGGAATGAGTGAATCTTCCTCTCATCAGATTTGACTTGAGGAGGGAATAACATACACGCTCACTTGGGTACCTTACTCCACAGGAAAGTAGGGGGAAGGGTATAAAAAAGAGAGGATGGTAGAAGGGAGTGCAGGTAGGTGGAGGAGGCAATCAAAAGCAAACACTTTTGAAAACAGACAAGGTCAAAGAAGAAAACTGAATAAAGGGAGCCAGGATAGGTTGGAAGGAAATATAGTTAGCCCTTTACAACATAAGTATTGTGGAAGTGTTTTACATAATGATATATGTGTGACCTATGTTGAATTGTTTGCCTTCCTAGGGAGGGTGGGTGGGAGGGGAAGAGGGGAGAGGATTTAGAACTCAAAGTTTTAAAAACAGATGCTCAAAAAAAAGTTGTTTTGCATGTAACTGAGAAATACCCTATATAGGGAATGGGGCATAGAAATCTATCCTGCCCTACAAGAAAGTCACGTGAAAGGGGATGGGGGGGTGGGGTGGAGTGACAGAAGGGAGGGCTGACTGGGGAATCAGGCAATCAGAATATATGCCACTTGGAATGGGGGGAGGGTAGAAATGGGGAGAAAATTTGTAACTCAAAATCTTGTGGAAATCAGCATTGAAAACTAAAATATTAAATAAAAATTATAAAATTCAAAAAAAATATCAATCTATGAAAACAAAAATGTGAAGGAAGGTTGCCTAGCCATACCAGATCTCAACTATTATAAAGTGGTGATCAACAAAACAATATGGTACCGGCCAAGAAATGGAGTGGTGGATGGCAGCTGGGAAGCAGTGACTGGCGTGAGCTCCCCACCAAGTCCCTCCAAAAACCTATAAAAAAATGGCTCTGAACCAATTCTAGAGCTGCAGAACCCACAAAGTGGCAGAGGGAAGCAGGGCTCCAGCCCAGGACAGACTGGATGGTCTCTGGGAAAGGTCTGTCCCACACAGTGCTCCTAGCTCCCAGCTGAGGGGAGAGGAGCTGAGCCCAGCGTGCACGCGTGAACAGACCAGACGCAGACCTACCAGACCAGGAGATGAGCGGAGAGTGCCCTAGCATCCTGAATTACTGAGCTGTGGCATCTACCAGATCTCTCAACCCACAAAGAGCAAAGACAACAGAGAAGGTTAGTGGGAAAAGCTGCGGGATTGAGTTTGCGGTTCAGCCACCGCCCCCGTAGCTAAGTATTACTTCCAGATAAAGCCTTTTCTGATTTCCCCAAATAAAAAAAAAATTCCCCAAACAAAACCTTCCCTGACTTCTGAATGTATTTAACCACTTTGTATGTTGTCACTGTACTTTTATTCCATATATAATTGTATATATACTTGCTTCCCAGTTAACATTCAAGGATTTATAAGTTTTTTCATTGCATTTGTATCCTCAGTGTCTAGCACAGTCTCTGACACACAAAAACTGTTTAATAGATGCTAACTGATTGACATAAATTCTTTCAATGCATTTCATTACATAAAAATAATTACATTTCTCAGTCATGATAACATAAGCAGATATTCAGTGCCATAACGGTTCCTTCTTAGATATTTATCTAGAATATAGCAACACTAATAAGATTTAGTTTTGAAAAGTATAACAAAAATGTATTTTATAAACTCAAAACTAGACATCTGATTTTGTAAGAAGTTTAATTGGAAATGTAGTCCATAAAGAATAACATGCTGGGGAAGGAAATATGTTTCTTTGTGTAGTATATTTATGAGAACAACCCTGGAGTTATTAAGTAAAGTAGAATTAATTATGTTTAAATTTTGGCTTCACCACTTTACCATAAAGAAAAACACCTGCTTTTAACAATGACAATAGTCAGGTTGACAAATTTTTGATATGAAGAATGACATGAATGATTCAGTTCTGAAAGCTATGATAAACCAAATGGTGTTTTGTATTCTAATTAAAAAAAACACAATCAATGCATTTGGAAAGAGTCCGAAAATATGTTTTGAAAGCTAAACAGATCACAACAAAGCCAATTATTGCATCCCAACAAGCCCTTTGTTTCCCATCCACAAGTCATTTATTTTTCATTACCCCCCAAAGGGAATATTCAGCAAGAGAATATGAATAGAAATTACACCAAAGTCACATTTTACTGCCAATTTTGGTACTGAAAAAGTCATTTACTGTACTGTGTAAGTGAATTTCGTTGGTTTTGTTCACAAATCAAATACCTTTGGAATTTGTCTAAACTTGTCTTACTTGACCAACAATATTTGACATAATTAGCTTATTTCTTTGAAACAGACAATATCATTTTTAATGATGCCATAGAATGTCAAGAACAAGATTTTGTGATGGACTATTCCATTATATTCCAATAAACTAAAGGCTTATTATTCTTTCCATGTGAATATAGCCTGCATGTATGCATATCACAGTCTTCTGTGAATTAGAATCTTTAGTGAATAGTTTTCTAGGTTGCTGAGGCTTAAACAATCCCTCAGCAGATGGCCACCCAATTCTCAGCTCTAGGCTGGTCTTCTGACAACAAATAACAATCTCAGCTTGTTTCCAACTTCCATGGATTGGTAAGACCCACAGACTCTGGGTTCTGCTAGAAGAACTTTTGAGAGGCATTCATGACAATATACCACAAAGAAATATCTGAGGAAGATAATGGTGGAATCACTTCCATTATGTAAAATTTAAATTTGTTTTGTAGATCCAACTCAATTGTTGACCATCTGTTTGTGTCCCTCAATAAAGAAATATAAGTGGGTTAAAAAGTATTTATTTCTCCCTCTCCCCAATCCCAGTTCTTATTCCTGTAGAGAAAAGACAACCAGATGCTATCTGGAAATTCAGCACATGTAGTGCCTTAGAATCACCTTTCTTTCCTTCCAAAAACTTTCATCTAAAATTTTTTTTCCATTTACTTACTTGTTTTTAAAGCCCTATAACATTTAGTTCAGTTGATTCTTCAACAGCAGGTCCAGAGTAAGACTTTCTCTTTTTTCTTTTCTCTGTTGCATAGTATAATGGCCAGCAAAGTGGGACTTTTTGCTTATTTTTTTTTTCTTTTCAAGTGCTTCTCAGCACTAAGGTAATCAAGTGCCCTTGATTGAGACTTTGATTGAATCAAGAGTCTTTGATGAACTGCTTAAGTCACAAGAAAGCCTAAGCCACATGAGTTTGAGTCATATGGTTGTGACACCCTGTGGGCTGACCCTGAAGAAGTGTATATATACTCTGAGGTTAGCATTTTGCTTTGGGGCTCACTCACTGGAACAGTTTTCATGTGATTCAGCCAGAATAGATTCGAGGAAACTGTTAAGGAACTCTCCAGCTTTGAAAACCCAAATGCTGGTGCTTCTCTCTCTAGTAACTATGTATGTATTGCTATGGATAGATAGTGAGAAGCTGACCACCTACACTCTTCTCCACTCTGGAACTACAAGACAGAACTGTATATAGTCAATAGAACTGCCAATCACCACTAACTATGACACATTCCAGCAAAAGGCCCCTATAATCTCCTTGTGACCAATTGTCTGACCCCCTTGCCATCTCTAGGCTGAGAACTTCTTAAGCGTTTGTTGCTGCTTCCTGCTGCCTCCAAGTGTGGTCTCCGGACAGAACTCCACCCATATGTCAAAAAGCTCTCCTGCAGACCTCTTAAGTTTTCTTAAGCCAGAAAAATGTCTCACTGTAAACTTTTGTTCACACTTTCACTCCAAAATTTGATTTGACACATTATTTTTTTTATTTTTAAAATTAATTTATTTTTAACTTCTGGAATAAAACAAGCGTTTCTTTAATGTAGTGCAATAAAAAATCATTCCACATGAAATCGCAAATCTTTTATACACAACTTGCTATTCATTTCAAACACACAATGAAATAATCACGTGAATTTCTTTTTCTCTCCCCCCTGAGCAAGTTATCTTAAAATTGGGGGAGAATGTTGGAAGAGTTCAATTGAGGTGCTACTTGTGCTCTGCCATGTCAGTTGCATTCCTCCAGTACCTTTCTGTTGCAATAATTTTACTGATTTCCTTAGAAAAGCAGTGTAATATAACAGAACACTTGACTAGGAAACAGGAAGATGTAGCCTAAAATTCCATATCAGAGACTGATTATTTGTGTTTTCCTCACAAATAAAACCAGCAAAAATTTATTAAGCAAGTACTACATGCACCTCCCGGGTAAAGCACTGGGAAATCCACATATAACCACACCAAGCCCAATTTTCCTCTTTTCCAAAATGAGGCTTACAATAACATTTATCTCACAGGGTTGGTAAAAGGATCAAGAGATAAAATGAGTAGGACACATTTTACAACTCTTTAAACAGTTTTCTAAATGCATTTTTGCTATTTTAGTTATTAATACTGGTGCATATAGATACATACATCTTTTCATATATATGTATGTATATATGTGTATGTGTACATATTATATATATAGATATGTTCATATACACACATATATATATACATACATACTTATGTGTGATACACACATATACCTTTGTTAATTTTGTTTTCCTCCAATCAAATGTAAGCTCTTTAAAGTCAAGGATTGATTGTTACTACTGTTGTATAGTTATTTGTTTTTATCTTTTTAGTACTGAATACAGTGCTTAGCACATTTCAGTCACTTATTAAATTCTGAACTGAATGAATGAATGAATGAATGAACGAATGAATGAATGGCTGCTCCTTTTTTGTCAGTGTGATTCTTCACAAAAATTCCATCTAGTTAGTCTATTCAATGTGTTGTACTCTTTCCTCTCCTTTGTTTTATATTCTAGGAAGGCAATATAGCACTTTGTCTATTCATCTGTTATACTTCACACATGCACACATGTGGGTGTGCACACACACATATCCTATGATCAGTATCCTTTTTTTTAATATGGATAACATCTTTTACCCCAAATTCCTTTCATATGCTCCCTTTAGACAAGGTTCTTCATGCCAGTCATGTCTTCATTTAACACTAACTGCCCTCCTTAGTTTCCAGTCTATCTTCATCTTTGGCATGTCATTAGCTAACTAATTTTTAACACTCACCCCACTCCAGCTTTTCGGATTTGTCTGTGTACTATCTTCTCCCATTATAGTATAAGCTTCAAGGACAGAATCTTTTTTTTTTCTTATTTATATACACTATGCTAAGCAAAGTGCCTAGTACCTCTCATGTGACCTGACTCCCTGCAGAGTCAGGATAAAATGGCTTCCTTAACCAACTTTTTCAGTGTTTTGCACTTTCACTCATTCCTCCCAACCTAAAATTTAAGGTTAGCAGAGTAAGAATATTCTATGCTCTCCATTGTTATTCCCAACATCTGTGTTGGAATCTATAGGTCTACCACCTTCATTCATTTAAGTTTCCTTCCTTGAAATTTATTCAATTTATACACACAACCCCAAAAAATTTCTGGTAGCTGTTATCTACTCTCCTCCAGGACACTTTTCTTCTTTCCCTAATAGGTTTAGGGCCAAGTTCATGGTTGTTTTGCTTTGTTGTTGGTTTTCTTCCTCCTCAACATCTATGAGAGTTCAATATACATATTGATTGATGCTCTCTCCAAATTTTTTTCTTATTTTCACTTTTGTCATGTTGTAAAGAAGAATTAGAACCAATGGAGGAACCACAATAACAAAGAAACAAACAAAAAAGAGAGCAAATAGTATGCTTCGATCTGCATTTAGATTCCATAGTTCTTTTTCTGGATGTGGACAGCATTTTCTGCCATGAGTCTTTTTAAAGTTGTCTTAGATCCTTGCATTCCTGAGAAGAGGTAAGTCTATCAAAGTTAGTCATCTCACAATGCTGCTGCTACTGTGCACAATGTTCTCCTGGTTCTTCTCACTTCACTCAGCATCACTTCATGTAAGTCTTTCTGGGTTTTTCTAGTCTGTCTATTCAGTAACTTCTTTTTAAATTTTTTTTCATTTTTAATTTACCATAGTAGGTTCCACAAGTATTAGGGTTGCATATTTTCTGTCCCTCCCACTTCTCCCCCCAAACCTCTGAGATGGCATAAGCCAATGGAGGTTCTACATATACCTTCACATTGAACTTATTTAGATAGTATTCCAGCTGTAATGAAGAATTATAACTAATGGAATGAATCATGAGAAAGGAGAAAAAAAATTTAAAAAAGGGAAAAAAGAGAGAAAGAGTGAAAAGTTTGCCTCAATCTCCATGCAGACTCCATAATTCTTTCTCTAGATGCGCATAGCTTTTTTCCATCATGAATCTTTTGGAGCTGTCTTTGAACCTTTCATTGATGAGTGGAGTCAAGTCTATCAAAGTTAGACCTTACAGATATCGTGTGTCTGTAATCATTTATAATGATCTCCTGGTTCTGCTCCCCTCACTCAGCATCAGTTCATATAAGGAATTTCCAGGTTGTAATGAAGTCTCTCTGCTCCTCATTTCTTATAGCACAAGAGTATTCCATTATATTCCTATATCACAATTTGTTTAACCATTCCCCAATTGATGGGAATCCCCTTGATTTCCAATTCCTTGCCACTACAAAAAGAGCTGCTATAAATATTTTTTGTACATGCAGGTTCCTTTCCCACCTGTAAGATCTCTTTTGGGATGTAGACCTAGAAGTGGTATTGCTGGGTCAAAAGAATATACACATTTTTATAGCCCTTTGAGCATAGTTCCAAATTACTCTCTAGAATAGCTTTCCAGTTCACAACTCAACCAACAATGCAGTAATGTTCCAAATTTCCCACATCCTCTAGAGCATTTATCATTTTCCTGTTTTGCCATGGTAGCCAATCTGACAGGAGAGATGTGGTACCTAAGAGTTGTTTTGATTTGCATTTCTCTAATCAATAGTGATTTAGAACATTTTTTCATATGCCTATAGATAGCTTTAATTTCTTCCTCAGAAGACTGCCTGTTCATATCCTTTGACTACTTCTTAATTGGGGAATGACTTGCATTACCATGAATTTGGATCAGTTCCCTGTATATTTTAGATATGAGGCCTTTATCAGAGATACTGATTGTAAAGATTTTCCCCCAATTTTCTGCTTCCCTCCTTGTCTTTGTTGCAGTGGCTTTGTTTATACAAAAACTTTTCAATTCAACATACTCAAAACTATTCATTTTGCATTTTGTAATGCTATCTCTTGTTGAGTCATGAATTCCTTTCTTTCCCATAAATATGTTAGGTAAACTATCAATATTCATTAGGGAAATTGGTCTGTAATGTTTTTTCTCTGTTTTGACTCTTTCTGTTTTAGGTATTAGTACCATATTTGTGTCATGAAAAGATTTGGTAGGACTTCTACTTCACCTGTTTTCCCAAATAATCTATAAAGCATGGGAATTAATTGTTCTTTAACTGTTTGATAGAATTCACAGGTAAAACCATCTGGCCCTGGAGATTTTTAACCAGGGAGTTCATTGATGGCTTGTTCAATTTCTTTTCTGAGATGGGGTTATTTAGGTATTTCATTTCCTCTTCTGTTAACCTCAGCAATTTATATTTCTGTAAAAATTCATCCATTTCCTGCAGGTTGTCACATTTATGGGCATACAATTGGGCAACATAATTCCTAATTATTGTTTTAATTTCCTCTTCATTTGAAGTGAATTCACTCTTTTCATTTTTGGTAGTGGTAATTTGGCTTTCTTTTTTTTAATAGAATTCACAAAAGGTTTATCAATTTTATTTTTTTTTAATAAAACCAGCTCTTAGTTTTATTCATTAGTCCAATAGTTTTTTTTTTTCTTTCAGTTTTTTTTAATCTCTCTTTTGGTTTTCAATATTTCTAATTTGGTATTTAATTGGGAATTTTCAATTTGTTGTTTTTCTAGGTTTTTCAGTTCCATGTCCAATTCATTGATCTCCTTTTTCTCTATTTTATTCATGTAGGCATTTAGAGATACAGAACTTCCCATAAGAGCCATTTTTGCTGCATCGCATAAGTTTTTCTGTGGTGTCTCATTATTGTCATTCTCTTGAATGAAGTTATTAATTGTTTCTATGATTTCTTCTTTGACCCACTCATTCTTTAGGATTAGATTATTTGGGTTCCAATTAATTTTTAGTTTATCTTTCTATAATCCTTTATTACAAATAAGTTTAATTGCATCATGTCTTAAAGGATGCATTGACTACTTCTGCCCTCCTGCATTACATTGAGAGCTTTTATGCCCTAGTACGTGGTCAAGTTTTGAGTATATGCCATGTACAGCTGGGAAAAAGGTATATTCCTTTTTATCCCTAATCAGTTTTCTCCAGATGTCTTATCATATCTACCTTTTCTAAAATTCTATTCACCTCCTTGACTTCTTTCTTGTTTATTTTGAGGATAGGTTTATCAGGTTCAGAGAGGGGGAGGTTGTAGTCCCCCCACTAGTATAGTTATGCTGTCTATTTCTTCCTGTAGCTCCCTTAACTTCTCTAAGAATCTGCATTCTATACCACTTGATGCATATATGTTAAATAATGATATTGCTTCATTATCGATGGTGCCCATCATCAGGATATAGTGTCCTTCCTTATCTCTTTTATCCCTCCAAAATTTTAATCTCCCATTTCCTCAATTTATCCATTTTATGTAGCCTAAGCCCAGCTCAGCTATATTCAATGATAATCAAATCCATGATATAGTCATCACCCACCAATGAATAGCTTCTATGTTCTTAAAATCTGAAATCTCCTTATCTACCAAATCTCTCCCTTCCTTGAAAGTCTAAATCTTGTTATTTATCCTCACCAAAACATAAATTAAAGAAACAAAGAGAAGTGGTGTTGTTTTTTCTCATCTATCAGGTATATAGAAATGATAAAAATTCATGATAGTAATAAAAAATGAATCAATAATAAAGTTCATGTAATAGAGAATATTACAAAAGATAAAACAGATAATTTTGATTACAGAATTAAAAAAAGTTTTTCACAAACAAATCTAATAAAGCTAAGATTAAAAGAGAAATAATTGATGGGAGAATACTGCAATATTTCTCCGATAGTTCTCATTTCCTAGATACGTAAAAGAATTGATTCTAATTTATAAGATAAATACCATTTCTCAGCTGATAGATGGTCAAAGGATATGAAAGGCAGTTCTTAAGGAGAAAATAAAATTAGGTTGTTGATAGTCATATTATTTAAATGTTTGAAATCACTACTAAATAGAGAAATACAAATGAAAACAATCCTGAGATTGCACCTCATAACCATTAGAGTGGCAAAGATGATAATGAATGAAAAATGGTGGATATTGTCAGGGCAATGGGGAAAAAGGATACATAGATGCACTATTGGCATATTCACAAATTGGTAAAGGCATTATGGATATCACAGAATCTTATGTGACCTTTGATTCATCTATAGCACTGTTAGTCCTAAACCCAAAAGAGATCAAGGAACAAAGAAAAAGCCATTTATATACAAAAATATTTGTGATAATTGTTTTGTGGTGGCAAGAAAAGAAAAAGAAAAACCCCTGGAAACTAAAGGGCTATTTATTAACTGAGGAATGGTTAAATAAGTTGGGGTATATGAATATAAATACTATTGTGCTGCACAAAAAGAGGAAATACATGAATTCAAAGAGATATGAAAAGACTGAGATGATGCAGAGTGAAATGAGAACTAGAAGAACAATTTATATTACAATGTCAATATTGAAAAAAAATAAACAGTTTTGAAAACTTTTATAAATTACAGATGAATAAAATGAGTAGAACAAGGAGAACAATTTATACAACAACAAGCACACTACAAAAAACCCAAGCAGCTTCAGAAGCTATAAGAACTATGGAAATCATAAGAAGTTATGGATTTGGGGTACAGAATGAGACATATACTATGCATATTTGTGACAGGAAATTTATTTTTTCTTTATTCTTTTTGTTTGTTTTCTCTATAACTGGGTACAAGTCAGGAGGAAAATAGATAGGAAATGTCACAAGAACTTTCAAACAAGATGACTGTTAGGTGATTCATTTTACTTAATTCTTTTTTACTTTGTTATGAGGCCCCTGAAAAAGGAGCAATCTGTAATGTAGATAATGTAAAAAACATTACATATCAACAAAACATTTAAAACAATAAGCAAAAATGGATATGTTTTGCATGATTTCACATGTATATGTGATATATTGTTTATCATTTTAATGAGAATTAGGAGGGCTGGAGGGAGAGAATTTGGAACTCAAAATTTAGCAAAAAAGAATGTTGAAAAGAAATAAATGTCACTTAAAAAATAAAATAAAACAATGAGCTATAACATTAGCAAGACAATGTCCAATCCCTCAAAGCTATGGCTAGAAACCTATGTTAGATGTTATAGTGATATTCTAGGTATCAAACCTGTCATTAAAAACAGAGCAACAGGGGGGCGGAGCCAAGATGGCGACTGGAAAGCAGTAACCGGCGTGAGCTCCCCTCCAAGTCCCTCCGAAAACCTATGAAAAAATGGCTCTGAACCAATTCTAGAACTACAGAACCCACAAAGGGGCAGAGGGAAGCAGGACTCCAGCCCAGGTCTGCCTGGATGGTCTCGGGGTAAGGTCTGTCCCGAACAGAACTC
>CM053624.1:302501946-302523434 GCA_028646595.1 Phalanger gymnotis
CAGGGCAACCAGAATGTACGCCATCTTGGAGTGGGGCGGGGAGGAAATGGGGAGAAAATTTGTAATTCAAACGCCTGTGAAAATCAATGCTGAAAACCAAACATGTCAAAAATAAATTTAAAAAAAAAAGTACACTGTTCTCACTTTCACTTACATACTACCTGTGTCACACATGCAAATATATAAAGGACAAGAAGACAGGAACAGAAAAACCATCTGGCTTATGGGAAAATAAAATTATTCATCTTTGAAATTCAAGACATTCTTTTCCCCTGCCTTTCAAAGCTTGCTATTTTTCCCCTTTTCTTGAGGATAGCAGTTGTAAGAAAAAAGAGAGAAAACTGGCAATTCAGGAAAGAGCCCCTAGAGTGAGAAAGGGAAAGAGCCAGATTAAAAGATTGAGGGGGGCAGAATAGACATTTTTGGAAGTGTAATGAAAGAATCTCTTAGGAATTATGAAGTCTTAGAAAGCAACCTGAAACCTTCCAGCCATAGTTGGTGTTTTCTTAACTTCCATTGATTGGTGGTCAAAATTAAAGACATTTCTAGAAATGACAATCTATGGAAGTAAATACAACTCTTCTTTCCTCACTCCTTCATTCTTCTGGCACCCAGTGAGACGCTTGCCCATCCTGATGATATTGTTTCCCTTGCCACACTTCCTAGTACTAGTTGTACCTTCTCCTATTTAAGACTCACTTGTTGGAGAAACTCTGCTCCCCATTGACATTTCTTGAATCCTCTATTACTACTGTCACTCAGCAATTGTTCCTCTGAGTATTTTCTATCTAAATATTTCATCCAATTCATAGTCTTGTGGTCATTATCTATTCACACTCCTCCTCCTTTATCTATTTCCTTCCTCAATGTGTTCGGTTCATTGCTTATAGCCAACTCATTCTCATTAGAGGGGATTTTGATATAATTATAAATGCTCTTTCAAATACTCCAATTTCTTAGTCCCCCAAACTACTCACGGTCCATTCCTCTCCTCAACTTCATCTACACACAAAAATGAGCATACAGTGAATCTTTAAATCACCTACAAGTGTTCTACATCTATGGTCGCAAAACCCAGCATACCTCTGCCAGAACTTAATATTTATTGTCCTGCATTTCCCAATTAATTATCATCTTAATCACATTCTTCATCCTTACTGTGACCTGCATTCATTCCACTGCTCATTTCTTTCTAGCTTATTTCACTTGTAGTAATTACATTCTTCTATTTTTTTCTTTTTTTTTTTCTTCCTTTTTTTCATCAGTAGCAAGTCACTTTACTGAGATGCAAAATGGTGGTAGGTTTTTTTGGTACAGATTATGAAAAGTTCAGATAACCGAAATATGCCTGCACTGAAAGACACTAGGAGTCATGCCCACGGTCTCCAGGTGTGAGGGAAGCCATGTGCGGCTTAGGTTGTCACTGTCTCCAAGGGTGTGCTTAACAAAAATATATTCCTCCATGCCAGAATGGGGGTGGGGTTGAGGATTGGGGGGGGGGCGACATTTTGCGCAGGTTGGTTACGTGATCACCCAGTTGTTTGATGGACTTTACCTGTTCGTCCAGGTAGACTGGGTTTTGATGAAATCACATAAATGGAGGTCATTCTTGTCAGTTTCCAGGTTACGCAATTCCAGTAAGGAATGATTGCCTTTTTTTTTTTTTCAAATGCACAGCACACTCCATTATGTTCAGCTCACTCTCCCAGTCATCAGTCTGGTTTCTTGATGTCTTGCAGGAAGATGAGGCCACCTCGTTGCTTTTGGAGTTTCATCAGCTTTTCAGCAGGCTCTCTCTCCTCGTGGGACTGGTGTAAGAAATACTTGGCAAAGTTCTTCAACGCCGCATCATCTCTCTTGGTCAAAGTAGCAAGACACGGGCAGGTAGTCGTAGGAGGCGCAGAGCTCCAGGTTGATCTGTCGGTTGATGGCGGCATCCGAGGTAGTTCTGCCGCACCTGAGAGGGCGATGAGGTAGTTATGGCGGCGGCGATGGAGGAGGCAGGAGGAGGCGGCTGCTGCTGAGGCTGGGTCAGCGGCGGCGTCAGCGGTGACAGCGTTGGGCAGCTGCCGCTGGAACGGTAGGACCGCAGAAGTGTTAGTGGAGGTGAAGGTCGAGAGGTGGCTAAGGGAGGTTCCCGCCGGGAATCGAGCAGCAGGTTCCATTCAAGCACTGTTGAAGCAGGAGACCACAGCGACCTCCCTTCCCTGCGCTTCCCGCCTCTCCTACCTTTGCAATCTCAGTGCACTGGCGAAGCAATTGAATACCACACTATTCTCTACTATTGAAACTTCTTGTCTCCTTATTGTAGATTTCATTACGGCTTTTCAAAATTAAACTCCAAGTTAATTCCATCATGCATCTCCTTTGCTTCTCTTCATATGCTCCTAAATTGAGCTGGAGGAAATCACGAAACTGCTCAATGGACCCACAAACTTATTTGTCTATTCTCAATAGGGCTCTCACCGCACCCGGGCAATCATTCTACTCCTCCCTATTTATTAATTATTATACTCCTCTGAGAAGCTTTTCCAACTATTTTCATTTCTTCTCAAGTCTCTCCTGGCAAACCCGTTGTTCTATCTCCTCAGCTAAGAACTTGGCCTCGTATTTCACAGAAAAAATAAATAAATAAAGCAATTCTCCATGAGCTTCCTCTTCTTCCCTCTTTTTAATCTCACATTATTCAGATATCTTCCCCAACTTTATCTTTCATTCCTATAGCAGATGTAGATTTTTTTCCGCAGCCTTGTCAATGCAACACCCTCTTCACGCACCCTACATGAGGTCCCCTCCAGTGTGCATCAGCAGATTGCTCCCACTTTCACTCCTATGCTCATCTTTAATTTATCTCTCTATATGGGACCATTGTCTATTGCCTAGAAACATATCTGCGTCTCCATCCTTTAAAAAAACCTCCCCATTCATATAATTATCCTCAGTGACTATCTTCATGTATCTCTGTTTCGCAGCTAATATCCTTGATGGCCTCCACTTCCTTTTCCCTCACTCTTTCCTAAAACATTTAAGATATGGCTTCTGACATCATCTTTTAATTGGAACTGTCCTTCCCAAAGTTACTAATGATCTTTTGATTGCCAAGCCTAATGGTCTTTTTCTTCAGTCTCATCATTCTTGATCTCTGCAGCATTTGAAATAGTCGATCTGCTTCCCTCCTATATACTTTCTTGTCTGCATTTTCAAGACACTGGTCTCCCTTTGTGTTCTTCCTATCAGTTTGATTACGAATCAGTCTAATAGGTCGATTCTTCATCCATATCATTCCCACTAACGCTGAATGTCCACAAAGACTCTATCCTGGGCCAGCTTCTTTTTTCTGCCTCCACTAAGAGTTCTTAACTTAGGCTATGTGAAATTTTAAACAATATTATAACTTTTAATATGTAATTTATTTCCTTTGCAATTCTATGTATTTTATTTTGTGAATTTACAAAAAAAAACATTCTGAGAAAGGTCCCAAAGGCTACATTATAGTTTCCAAAGATATCCATTATTTTAAAAAATTAGTTAAGAACCCCTGCTCTATAATTTTTTTTTTCTTATTTTTTGATCTCATGAGTTTCCATGGGTTCAGTTATCATCTTCATGGAGTTGTTTACAATTCTTTATATGCTGCTGTAATCTCTCTTTGACACTACATACAATGTCACATGACCAATTAATTTTAAAATTATTGATGAATTTCATTTTTACATTGAAAATATTTACAGATTATCTCTATTCCAATGAACTCTTTTAATGAAAGAAAACAATTATACAAAACTAGCAGTTTATTGATCTCATCATTTGAAATTTCACACAACATTCCATCTCCACCAATAAATTCTCTATTAAAACAAGCAAAAAGCCTAACAGAAATCTATTTTCTCTCCTTCCCATTCCCCCACCCAATTGAATAAGAAGAAAAGAAAATTGCTTACATCCCAGTATGCACAGTTAAGCAAAGCAAATTCCCTCATTGTACACAAACACATCTGGATCTAATTCTGCTCCCTAAATCCATTGCTTCTCTTTCAGAAAGTGAATAGTATGTTTCCTCACATCCTTTGGAATCATCGATGTTCATTTTATTGATCATAGTTCATATGGCTTTAAACCTTTTTTAGAGTTTATTATTATTGAATAAACTGTTCTACTTCTACTCACTTAATTCTTCATTAGTTTATAAAAGGCTTCTAGATTTCCATAATGGTGATATTATAGTATGTATTGTTTGTATGATTTTGCTTACTTCACTCTGCATCAGTTCACATCTTTCTACTTCTCTTTGAAATCATCTATTGCCTTATATCTTAAGGAGTAATATATTGCATACTATTCATGTACCACAACTTCTTTTAAAATGAATGTCTTAGAGGAACTTCAAACTCAGTGTTTCCAAAACCAATTTCAAAATCTTTTCCTTAAACCACCATTTCTTCTAAATTTTCCTTTTGCTGTTAAATTAGCAAAAACAAAGTTCTATTGTTTATTGTTATTTTTTCCTGTTTCTATTACTAATTCCTATTTCTTTTTTCCATTACTACCAGGGAAATAGCCATCCTCCCAGTTACCCAAGTTTACAACCTCAACATCTTGGATAATTTGTTACTCTTACCTCACATATGCAATCTGTTACCACATATTTTCATTTTTACCTTCTCTCTATCTCTTATATGTATTCCCTTCTCTCCACATACACAGACCTACTCTATATCAGGCCTTGATCACTTTTTGCCTGGACAAATGTAATAATCTACAAATTAGTGTCCATTTCCTAATTATCTCACCATCCTTCACTCAGTTGCCAAAGTGATTTTTCTATAAGTCAAGTTGAAACAAGTCATCCTCCTACTCAATGAACCCCATTATCTCCTTAAAACTTTAAAGTCATATATAAAAGCCCATCTTTGACATGTAAGTCTCTTCATAACTTAGTTCCTTTCTATATTTCCAATCTTTCTACACTTTACTCCCCATCTAACCCACTGAGATTCAGAAAAAAAAAACTAGCCTACTTCTTCCTCAGATGTGTCATTGCTTTGTTTCCATGTCTGCACTTAGCTATCCCCCATTCCTGGAATGTTCTGCCCCCTCACCTCTGCCTTTTCATTTACTGACTTGTTTCAAGATATTTCACATCTTTCCCTCTTCAGGGGGCCTTCCTTTATCCCTCTATCAGACAGTACCTTTCTTTCTGTGATTACCTCCCATCTACTGAATAGGTTTTATGCATACATTTTAAAAAATATTTCAACTCTACACTTGTTACAATGACAATGAGAGCTTTTTGATACATGGAGTTGTTTTTTTTTTTTGGTTTGTATTATTTTTGTTCTTGTACAACTTACCATGGAGACTATGGGAAGCTTTTAGAGGTGGATTGTTTCCTTCTTGCTGGAATTAATATGTATTTGCTATTTACACTCATTATGTTCTTTAAGTAGAATGTAAATCTTTCAAAGTTAAAAGCCATTTCATTTTTGTCTTTCTGTCCATACTGCCTAGAACTTTGGTCACAAGAGAGATAGTGGTCTTCAACAGTAAAGTGGAAGTTAGAAAGGAGAAGGACTTTAGGAGAAAGATAAGAAATTCAATTTTGAACCTTTTGAGTTTGAGAAGCTTTTGAGACTAAAAGAGTGTCTTGGACTCTAGGTACCTTATAAATACTCATTGAATTGAATGAAAGGCTAGTAAACTGCATTTGCACCCAGAACTATTCCAGCAGCTAGAATGGTAACTTTTTCCTTCTAGAATTTTGCATCTTTGTGTGTTCTGGAATAGATATAAGTCTATGGATATGACGACAATGAGCAAAGACAAAAGATCAATCCAATATTATTTTGCTACTGTTGTTCTTAGACATTAACTCCTTTATATCTAGTTTCATAATGCCAAAAGGATAGTGAACAAAAGGGAAAAGAGTAAACTATATTGAGGAACAAGTGAAGTAGAGAATCAAAGGAGCAACACACTGAAAGTAGAAGAGGAGACAGAGATTGGGAGAAGAAAGAAAAGCCAAAGGTCACTATGAGAACAAATGACTCATTTGGGCAGAATGAACAAGTGAAAAAACAGGACAAGAGGAATTATTTCAGAGTTTTGTTGATAGATGCAGAGACATTTGGAGAAATGCTAAGCTTTAAGCCATAGCTACCCAAAGTGATATGTCAAATAGAATAGACATGGAAGTATTAAGAATTGAGGAGTTTAAAGATCCCGAAAGTCAGTTTTTTTGGTTGATGTATTTGTTTAAGATAAACCAATATATGAAATCCTTACGGGAAAACCCAGGTTACAGGTAATACAAGGAAGCAGAAGAGGAAGAGACAGAGGTTGGAGTAAGTCTTCTGAAATGTTCAGTGGTAGGGACAGGAAGGGGACAATAGGGCCTGGAGAGATGTCAGGATAAATAGGGATAAGCACAGAGAGCTGAGGGAACTTAAAGAGAGCAATGAGAAGGACTTTGTGGGTAATATGTGTGGACGGCATGAGTTAAGTAGCTAGAAAGAAAGGGTGTGTTTAAGGAAAAGGAAGTACAAGAGTTGGAAAAAAATGTGAGGAAATGACCAAGACATAAGGAGAGTAAAGGCAGAATGAAGGTCCATGGAACAAGAGTAGATTGTACAGATAGTGAATGTCTAAAGAACTTTTAAGCCAGTGCTAGTATAATTACTTCTGTGTCTTAATTATTACTTAGCCCAGTTCCAAAATAATTGCTGACCAGGGATATCATTTCCTCAGCCTTAATTACAGCTCTGGGTCATTGTTCTGCAAAAGGTGGACTTTATAACAGGGATTTAAAGATGTGGCTGGTCAGAAATTTGTCAGTGATTCATTTGGCTAAGATTTTCCATTGCAAATGATCTCTGCTTTGCATTTTATCCTATATGTAGGTTTAATTTGAATTTTCCTGGATTCCACCAGAGGCTTCTGATTCTAGGCAGCAGGTGTGGGTATGAAAGATATGATTTGTATTACCCACTAAATTATCATCATCACTACTGACATTTATGTATTGCTTTAGGGTTAGTTGGCAAACTGTGTTAAATAAATTATCATATTCGATGCTCATAACAACTCTGTGTGGAAAGTGGTAGACATTATAATAATTATTGTTAAAATTCCCATTTTGTAGATGAGAAAATGGAGACCATGAAAAGTAAAATGACTTGCCCAGAGTCCCATACCTGGTAAATATCTGAGATGCAATTTTAACTTGGGTTTTAGGATAATAGGATCATGGGTTTAGAGGTTAAATATACCTCCAAGGCCATTGCATTGATTCCCCTCAATTTGAACACACTGGGATGCAGAAAGTTACTTTCCAGGGTCACACAGCTAGTGATAAAGGTAGAATTTGAACCCAGGCTTTCCTTATTTTGGATCCCAAATCCTATTCAGCTATGCCATACTGCTTCTTTTATCGGAACAAAAATGAAGATGAGATATACTCAGTCTTTTGTGAAAATACTAAGAGATAATGCTTCTATGGTATCCCATGTGGTGACCTTGTTTTATCAGTAGTTAACTAATACTTATTAAGCACCTACTCTGCGCCAAATGCTCTGTTAAACATTGGAGATACAAATCCTCCACCTCCATTAAATAAACCAACAGTCCGTGCTCCAAAGGAGCTCACGGTCTAATGACGTTTCCCATTTTGAGGCTTGGTTCATTAATCTAGAAATAATTAGGTTGGGCTAAATATGCTCACTGGTCTCTTCCAGTTATTCCAATTTTGTGATTGCTTCCTGCCATTTTAAGTTACTCATCAGACATGTAAAGCCTAATTAAGATTTGTAATTGAAAACAAGTAGGAAACATACTGTTAAATAATAACAATGATTATGATGATGATAAAGATGAGAATGAGAATAATATCATCAAAATGTGATATTAAAATTGATATTGGCAGCATAACATGTATCATACAGGCATGTTCATTCTATTATCGATTTTACTTCCTTTTATTACTAAAATGAATTTGGTGCTAATTGGACATAATCATCAAACACCTGTTCTATGCTGTTTTAAAATAGACACATTAGCATAGGTCCTATTGGCCAAAAATGGTAACCTGTTAATAAGACAAAAAGCTGACACAATTATATTCATGAGTTTGACTTCTAAGGTCAGAACAAGAGCATTGTTTATTTCCATGGGAAGGACATCATGAGTATGCAAAGTCATCTCAGAGGTATTTGTCAAGTTAGCTGATTGTTTGTTACTGTTCCCCAATTTTCTGCATTTTCTATAAATCATCTGTACAGGTACATATTCCTCATTTTATCTGATCAAGCATTTAGTATTTCAAGTGTATGCAATATATTTATCATCAAATCATGCTGTACTGTTTTGTTTCACATCACTTAACCATTGGAGAACTCAATTTCCTTATCTGTACCACGAGGAAGCTGAATTAGATAATCTCCAAAGTCTAAAATCTTATAAACCTAACATATTTTTTTATCTACTGACCAAGATTTGATCATCTGTTTCCCTGGCCAGTACATGTCTTGTACTCATCTTCTAATAGATGGTTTAGAATGTGTTTTAAGAAACAAAGATGTTTCATGAGGACTTTGGGGAAAATTTCTTACTTAGTACCAACATGTTAATCAAAAACAACTAAATTTGAGGATATTATATTTATTTAGAGTAACCTCTAAGACAGACACTTAGGTCTTCCTGAATCAAAGCCTGGCACCTCTATCCACTGTGCCACCTATTTGCTTATGGCAAAGTTACTTGCATAAGGTAGCAAAGATAGATAGTAAATAAGAGTGTTTGGATTTTAGCCCAAGTTTTCTGATTCCAAATCCCCTGTTACTTCCATGTAATTTCTGACCCTTCCCTTCCTTCTTTAGCTATGTTGGTTATGTCCAACAGCTAAATGGTACAGTTGATAGTGTCAGTCTTGGAGTTAAAAAGACTTGTGTCAAATCTGACCTCAGACACTTAACTAGCTGTGTGACCCTGGGAAAATCTTAATCTCTGTTTTCCTCAGTTTCAACTGTAGAATGAAGATAATAACAGCACCTAATAATAACCCAGGGTTGTTGTGAGGATCAAATGAGACTATATTTGTAATGCATGTAGTAATAGTGCCTGGTACACAGTAGACACTTACCAAATACTTGTTCCCTTCTTCCCCATGCCCCTTGCCCCTTATTACCTACCAAATATGACAATGAATTTGTGATCTCATCAAAGTGAATATTCCTTCGAATGATTAAAATTACAACCTATGTATGCACAGCCATCCTTTGAGACTCTTGTCCATGTCTTCTTATAAATGCACTTCAAGAGGTTCCCTTTCTATGCTGATATCCTTCTTAGAGATTTCTTGACATTGTAAATAACAATGTAGAATGAGTTTGTGATGAGAAGACCCATTGTGGTAATATCGTTTATCTTTGTCGAGCTAAGAAAGGTTAATGTTTTATTAAGTCAACAATCATCAAGCAATATGAAAAATTTAAATATCCTAAATCAAAATGAACCTTATATGTGAATTTGTAAATTTATTATGTAGCTTGCTTTTGTAAAAGCTTCTTTTATATTTAATATAGTAGTAACCATATTGGCTTGTTTATGTCCCCTTCTGAATTTTTTTGGTGCATGCATGTACATATAACAGTATTTTATGATTTTGCTAAGAATGTACTCTTTACTATTAGCACTGAAAATAAATTGTCCATAAAATTTGTTGAGCTTTCTTTTATTGATCTTCCCAATGACACTGTGATTTTTTTACCCTTTATATACCTTTTATTTCTCCAGATTTAATATCTAAGTAGAATAATATTAATAATAACATTCATATTTATATAGTACTTTAGATTTCATAAAATACATTCCTCCCAACAACTTCAAGAGGTAGATAGTGGCAGCAATCTAGTGTTTAAGTATTTAAAAAGAAAAACTATTAAATGGTCCAAAAGAACCTAAGGAGCCAATGCTGTGCCAGCGGCTTTTTGCTCATCCCCCATTACCTCTCTCAAAAATTAGCATCTTTCTTTGCCCCCCTGAAATGTAATACAGACCACTTTCTGAGTATGCATTTCTAAGCACAATCACTGTCCCATAAAGAGTTACTTTTTTATTGGAACATTAAAGTAATTCTATTTTGCAGAGCAGGCTTTTGGGTGATTTGGCACTCTCCAGAATCTCCCAGCAGTGGCTGCTCTTCTTTCCTGCTGAAATCTGCAGTCCTTCTATAATCTTGCATCCTACAGTGATTACCAGGCTCATCAGATTTAGGATATAGCACCTAAACTGATATAACGGAACTATGAAAATCTGTCATGTGTAGGTTCTTGAACAAATTTTCATCATGTATTGACTTTTTAGGAAAAGGAATATACCCTTCCCCCCATACATACACAGCATTGTTCATGTACAGCAGCTTCCCAAATGGGGCAGGCTTATAAGATATACAATTAGCTTTTATGGCACGGAGATTTTGATTTATGTGCTCTTTCAAAGAGGAAGAAATCGTTAGGAAAAACAGCAACAGCACAACTTAGATGGGACACTGAAACGGAGATGATCTCCTGCCAAATCAATTTTATCAGTGCACATTCAAATCAGCAGATGCTGAAATAAACAGAAATACATGCAAGGCACAGCTTCTGCAAAAAATAATGGCTCTCTGAGATGTCTATTTGCCAACAAGGGGAACTTTATGATTTTATTCTTAAAAGGTCAAATTAGCTATGAAATAATACACATCCCTATCAACTACCATAGACGATGCTTTGAAATGAAATATGAATAGGTGCAAGTACCTGAGGCATTTGTTTGTGATGCCACTAATGTAACCCGACAGCTCCTCAATTCATTTGTTCTACTAAAGTAGAAAATATATGGGAATAGAAGACTCCCCCATGTTGCTATACCATTTCAGATGTCCTTATGAATACAAAATAAATAAAATAAAATAACATTTCAATTAATTTGCAAAAGCCAGTCATAACTAAGATGCATCGTGAGTTTCAGAATATGATTAGGCATAAACACAATATTTTTCATTCACTATAAATGACAACAATAATTTCAAATATTTCATATGGGGTCTGTCATATGGAAACAGATTTGATTTGTCCTGTTTGAGTCCAGAAGGTAGTACTAGGAATGATGGCTAGAAATCAGAGGAAGGTAGATTTTTGCTTGATATGAAGAAAAAGCAAATTCCTAGGACTCAGAGCTGTCAAAAAAAAAAAAAGTAAAATGGAGCGCTTCAAGTGATGGTTACTAGGATGCTGAAAGGATTGGAATGTGGGGAATATTGGAGTTAGATGAAGGAACAGAAACCTGGAGAAGTGAAGTGAAAGAAATGATTTATTAAGTGCCAATGATTTGGGGAGCTCCAGAGGTCCCCCCTTTTTCTAAAATCCTAATTTAAAAAAGTTCAATCTCTTTTTAAAGATTTTTTATTTTAGTTTACAACACTCAGTTGCGGGATGATTTTTGAGTTCCCGATTTTCTTCCCCTCCCTTCCCTCTTCCCTCTCTCTCCCAAAACAGCATGGAATCTGATATATCTTCTACATATAACTTTGCATTAAACTTATTTACACAATAGTCAAGTTGTAAAGAATTATGACCAATAGAATGAATCATGAGAAAGAAGAAATGAAGCCAAAAAAAGGAAAGACTTCCACCCTGGGGACACTCCTGCTCTGGTGTTTTACTCCCCCCAGGGACCAGCTGAGGCTGGATTCTTCAGCTGTTCCTGATTGGTGTGGTCTGGTGCCCCTCTCAGTCTACTATTATCTTCTAAGTCTCTCAAGTATGCTCAAATTCACTTTTTTAGTGGTATCTGACAGAATTTTTGAGAGAGCTCCAGTAGTTCCTTCCTTTCACACCACCATCTTGGCTCTGCCCCAAAAGTTCAAATTGGGCTGACTTTCTTGTTCATATCCCACCCAGATGGGGTAGCTATTGTATTCAACTCAGGTTTTGGTGGGGGATACATTCTTTGAATAGATTGCCCAAGACCCACCAAGCCCTAACTTAGAAGTAAATGACAAAAATCAAAGTTCAGGTCCAGCCCCTCATTGTAATATTCATTCTCTCATTAATTGTTAGCCAATCAGAGTTGATCGTCACCCTCAAGAACACTCATCTTCCAAAAAGATATATGAGCCATGAGCATGGGGCCACATTTGTCTTTGGTCTAAGAGAGAGATGACAAAATGACCATCCTTTTTATTAAAATGCTAGCACTATTTATAAAATAATTTAATTACCCAGAAATTATGTCTCTCAAACATGTTTTTTTTTTTACATTTTGAAATGCAACAGAAGACTAAGGGGTGACCTGATCATTATATTGAAGTATTTGAAAGTCTGTCTTGTAGAAGATGGATTAGACTTATTCTTCTTAGCCTCAGGGGAAATAACTAGGAACCAGGAGTGATGTTGCCGAGAAGCAGATTTAGACTTAAAGAAAACAATCTTTACAATTGCTGTTTTGTTGTTGTTCAGTCCATTCAGTCACATCTAACTCTTTGTGACCCCATTTGGGGTTTTCTTGGCAAATATACTGGAGTTTACCATTTCCTTCCTTAGATCATTTTACAGACGAGGAAACTGAGGCAAACAAGGTTAAATGACTTGCTCAAGGTCATAGTAGTCTAAAAATGGAATGAACTGTCTCAGGAAAATAGTGTGTTATATTGGAAAGACTACTATATTTGAAGTCTAAAAGCCTGGACTTAAATCTCACCTTTGCCACTGTATCAACAATCTGCTAGCAGCTGCTGTAGGGGTGTAAGACCCACCAACATCCAGCACAGAGAAAGCTACCAACGCAGGTTCTTTGATCTGCTTTACTAAGAACAGTAACCTTAAGGGGTTAACAATCTCAGTTTAATCAAATATATATATATATATATATATATATATATATATATATATATATATATATATATATATATATATCATTCAATTAGGTCAGGGGGAAAAGATAAGCAGCCTGAACTTCAAGGTGAATACAAATAGAAATTACAAACATCAACAGGCAAACCTTGTTTGATTCAGATCACAATACACAGTTACCAGAGAAACACCAATATCTGGATTGCAAAGCTGGAGATCAGTTACAACTTGCCCAGAGTCTCAACACTCCTTCCATGAGTGTGCTCTAAAAGTCAGACCTGAAGCTCCCCTCAATTATGTCTTGTTCAGAGCCCTGAGGGCTCTGACCTCACCCAGGCTGGGTGTGTGAAAGTTCCCCATCCCCAGTATCACATGGTATACAAATCAATGACTGCTGATTGTCTTAATGCTGAAAAAGAGCTGAGAAATATTCCAAGTCAAAAACAGCAAAAGGTTTCCCCCAATTCAAACAAAGGGGAGACTTGATAGTCTTAGCATTCCAAAAGGGAAGAACTGAGAAAAGCCCAATTGCCATAACAGCCACTTACAGTATGTGTGGCCTTGTATAAATCACTTCATCTCTCAAGACTTTTGCCTATGCATCTGTAAAATGAGAGAGTAGGACCTAACCTCTAGCATCTCCTGAAGCTCTAAATCTTTGATCTATGTAGTGATCAAACCATTACTTTAACTATCCAAGCAAAGTCCAAATTACCAGTCTTTATGGATGTTGTATAGAGGATGCCTATTTAGATTCTAGCTTATTATACTAGATGAACTCTGAAAACCTTTCCAATTCTGAGACTGTGTGACAAATAGCAATCACAGGAATTTATATAGTGTATAAAGTTTTCAAATTGCATTATTTCATGAGTTCCAGAACAGCTTCTCTTTCTCTTGAAAACATAACAATTATTGTTATCCTCATTTTATAGAGAGGAAAACACCAACAAACGGAATAGCCAACAAATATTAATCACTTTTGCTTCAAGCACTTTACTAAGATAAAAACACAAAATATAAACATAAAAAGATACTCTTTGGGGGCACCTAGGTGACACAGTGAATGGAGACCTGGCCCTGGAGTCAGGAGGACCTGAGTTCAAATCCGGTCTCAGACACTTGACACACTTACTAGCTGTGTGACCTTGGCAAGTCACTTAAACCCAATTGCCCTGCCTTTTCCCCTCCAAAAAAAGAAAAAGAAAAAAAAAGATACTCTTTTCCCTCAAGTAGTTTATATTGTAAGAGAGAAGACAACATTTAAAAGAGAACTGAAAAGGGAGGTGCGCAGACCAAAGAGGGGAGCATGGTAAACAAAATCCCATGGAGATTTCAGTAGTAGTGTGTGGAGAAGAATGAAGACATCTTTGATCAGGGCCAGGGGTAGAGAATCTGCAGCCTGGAGGCCACCTGTGCCCCTCTAGGTTCTCACATGCCGCCCTTTGGCTGAATCCAAACTTTATGTGTTGTGGTTGCTCCGAAAATGGCTTGACCAGAATCTGGTTGCAACTAGAAGTGTTTGACTAGAATAAATGTGAGAGCTTTCACAACAAATTTGTCCATCATTGTAAGCCATTATCAAAAAAAAAAAACAACCTGTAGAGAACTAAAAATTCAATGGTTGTGTGTATATGTTTTTAAGAAGGTGAGAAGGGAGAATGATAGTGAAGTGGTGAATGTTTAAGTCAAAAACCAACTGGGATGGGGTGATTGGAACTTGATCCCAAGACAGAAAATGATAAGACACACAAATTTATTACAATTTCCTTTAACAAAGTTAAAAAAAATGAGGGAAACCCCTTGCTTAGATGATGATTGAAGAACCAGAAAGAAGTGGTTTAGGTTCTAACTACCTGTAGGAACAGCAAACTGTAGTATGATTGGGCCTTGTCTATCTCTCTTCCCTTGTTCCATAGAAAAATCTACACACCCCACTTTCTCCACTCCCCCAGGCCTTCCTCCTCCATTTTTTTTTTTCTTTTTGAAGCAAGCCAGCATCTCTCCAGCCATTTCGGCAGTGACACTTTCTCTCATCAGTTATGAATAACCTTGGTGCCTTGCCTTCCTTCCTTTACTCTGTTTGAAAAAGAACACCCTTTACACCTCTCTGCTGGAATAAAAAAAAAAGCATGATTCCTCAAATGCTAAGGGCTGGACTAAATTTCTCAAAAAGCCCATTCCAGCTTTAAGGTTCTACCCCTAATCCACTATAACAACTAGTTCTTTCTCCAGATCTATTGAATTTGTCTTAATCATTTCTTGAATTGTTTTTATTTCATGAGTTACAAAATTATTCCAAGGATACAATTCATGGTAACGGTGCTTGCCCCATTTGGCTCTGTTTGTCCCAAGAGTGGTTCCCTGAGGCACTGAAATGACTACTTTCAATTCTAGTCAAGCCATTTTGACAGTTTTCTCATGACTGATTCATTTAGTTTGAATGAAAATAGTTGAGACATTGTAATAAACAAGAAATTTCTAGTTACGTCATTTATTCACTTCATAAAAGTTTTGTACTTTTTCCAATGGCACTAACTTAGAGAATTTCTTTCACTGAGTAACAAGATTGACTCTGTGTCTATTCTCAGGGGTAGATCTATTATATTTTATATCCTTTATGATTCGCAGATAGCCTAAGGATATTGGGAGTCTCTCTTCTCTTTTGCCAACTCAAGCCACAATTTACTGTGTCCCTTCCCATTTTAGGGTTCCAGTTACTGGACCAAGTAAGTGTTGTAATCAGTTACATTTGATTCCTAAGAAACAATTGTTAAATTTTGGGGGTGAGCAGTTATACCGGAAATGAACAAATGTTACAAATCATAGCTTAATTTATAATTTTAGTGATTGCTTATATTTAAGAAAAATGATGGAAAAAATGTTAATAATACAGATTAAAATTAAAAATTGTTGTAATTTTTTCACCAGTTGTTAAACATTTACCTGCATACCACTGCTCATACTCTATTTCCAATAAGATTTGACATCAGATAAATTTTACAAAGTAATATTTATTGAAAAGACATAGCCATCTCTAAAACAAGGGGTCAGGGGGAAGGAAGACAAAAATAAATTTACATGATAATTTTGTTGTATATTTGAAAAGGATAGCAAGTTGTGCATTGTAGATTTGTAGTTTCATGTACAATCATCTTTTTGTTGTATTATGTTATGGAAATTCTTGTTTTATTCCATAAATTAAAAATACTTTTTAAAGGAACAACACAGGAAGAAGAAATACTTGTAGACATAATGTTTACTACATTGCTTTAGTCTCTGTGGTTAGGATTAAGCCCAGCATTTAGCTTAGTTTCTATATAGCATTTGTCTTGCCAAGTTCATATTAAAATCTGGCATTGGCTCCAGCTCCTTCTTGGCTGGAGTCCCAAGACCCTTATTTCTCTAGACCTAGACACTACACTGGTTCAAACACCAGGACTAGATTCCTCAACTCCTGGATCCTCATGGCTTGAGATCCTTGGATAGATCGGAGACTCTACTCTTTTCGCTTAGAACATAAAAGAACAAAAGAAAAGGACAAATACACATGCCCATTTCTAGGGACCACCTGGACTAATGGTGAGAGAAAAAAGGCAACCCTAAGGCCATCCCTACATATCATGTTTTGAGTAGAGTCACCTTATCTCTCAGATGAGGATGCCTCAAAAGCCACAACAAGTGCTGAGTCAAGCACTTTCAAAGCCCTGATATTCCTGGTAATGCAGCCAATGGAGAAAAGCTTTTGCCAATACATGGTAGGCCAACACAGAATGTCTACCCAGGCTTCTTTCTTCAGATGCCAGGAAGAAGATTCTTAGAATCTTCCACATGATAAATATTTATTGGCTGAACATTAATTATTGAAGATGTCATCTCATATGATCTGGGCACTTGCTAAATTTCCATTAAAATAGACTTATCAAAGAATATCAGAAAGATAAAAAATTATACACAAAAATAAAGGTCAAATAGCTGTGGCTCTTCTGTTGTCCATATGAAAGGTTTATTTCCATCCTCATTCTCTGCAATTCTCTCAAGGTATTATAATTTTCATCTTTTTTATTATTGACTTCATTTGCTGATTCTTCTTTAGGACTTCCCATATGTGACAGGGAGATAGTGTAGAAGTAGGGCTGAAGATGTTTTGAATTGGCCAAATGGAAAAAGAGGCACAAAAAATTCACTGAAAAGAACTCCTCAAAAAGTGGATTTGGATAAAAGGAGATTTCTTCTCATTTAAGAAAATAATTCCTTAAAAGTTAAAATTGTGCAAGTGGAAGCTAATGACATTATAAGACCTGAAGAAACAATCAAAAAAATCAAAAGATTGAAAAAATAGAAGAAAATGTGAAATATCTCATTGGAAAAACAACTGACTTGGAAAATAGATCCAGGAGAGATAATTTAAAAATTACTGGACTATCTGAAAGTCACAATAAAAAAAAGAGCCTATACATTGTCTTTCAAGAAAGCATCAAGGAAAATTGCCCTGATATTCTGGAACCAGAGGGTAAACTAGAAATTAAAAGAATCTACTAATCGCCTCCTGAAAGAGATTTCAGAATGAAAAATCCCAGGAATATTAAAGCCAAATTCCAGCCCTCCCAGATAAAGGAGGATATACTTGAAGCAGGTAAAAAGAAGCAATTCAAGTATCATGGAGCCACAGTCAGGATAACACAAGATTTAGCAGCTTCTATATTAAAGGATTAGAAGGCTTTGAATTTAATATTCTGGAGGACAAAAGAGCTAGGATTAAAACCAAGAATCACCTACTCAGCAAATCTGCGTATAATCCTTGGGGTGGGGGGGGGGGGAAATGAATATTCAATGAAATAGAGGACTCAAGCAGATGAAAAGACCAAAGCTTAGATGAAAATTTGACTTTCAGATTCAAGATATAAAAGAAGCATAAAAATATGAACAGGAAAGAGAAATCATAATGGATTTAATAAGGTCAAACTGTGTATATTACTACATGGAAAATTATATTTATAACTCCCCAAAACGTTCTTATTATTAGAACAGTTAGAAGTATACATAGACAGAAATCAGAGGTCTGAGTTGAATGTGATGGTATTATTATCAAAAATAAATAAATAAATAGAATTTAAAAAGGCCAGGAGACCTCAAATCAAGGGAGCCAGTCAGGAGTCACTCCCAGGGACTAGGATGGGAAAGCAGGGGGAATGGGGCCTACTTGCTGAGGTCATGGACAAGGATGGGCTACCTCTGATAGGGTCCAGCTTAGACCTGACCAAGGTGCCAAGAATTCAACAGAAAAGGACTGTTGCATTTCTAAACCAGTTTGTAGTACATACTATACAGTTCCTCAACCAATTTTCTACAATATGTGAAGAGAAGCTGTCAGCTCTTTCTCTTCAGATCCAACAAATTGAAACAACTCAATATTTTGGATGGAAAGCCATCATGTATTCTGGGTCTAAAAGATATTAAATTTGAAATATCGACTGAAAATGTTAATGTTGTTACAAATGGTCCTGAAGCCCCCTCAGGTTCACAGTCTCTGTCTCCTCAATCTGACCAGAAGAGTATACAAAGACACTGGACCACAGAAATGTGAAACAGCAGCAGAACATATCTTAACTGTAGCCAAGGATCCAAGATATACCAGATATCTCAAAATTATGTGAGTCTGTGTTCCTTTTATGGCATTAACAAACAAAATGATATCTGAAAGACTATACCCAGATCTTCTTGAGAGGCCAGACACCCCAGTTCCTGACAGAGAAGGTGAATCAAATGTCAAAGAGAGTTTAGATAGTGAATCTTCTTTTAGTGACTGAACCTCATGTTGACCATATAGAATTTGTGTATCTGTGTTTGTTTATATATACACATATATATGTATGTATATATATATATGTATATACATGGATATATATGCATATACATGCATGGCTACTTATATGTTTAATTATATATTACTTATACATCTAAGGTGAAATCCATTTCTGTTATATTGGAGGTGACAACTTTCATAGATCCACTTCTCTTACAAAATATTTACTAGAATAAATTTTTTAGCCCTTCATAATGGCTTCAAATTACAAGTTGAAAAAATATTATCTAGGAATCATCTTAATTTGTCAAATTTTCTGTAATGACTAATTGAATTTTATCTGACTCAAAAAGGAATTAATAACCAGCCACACAATGAGCCAAAAATTATTTCTGTGTGTTTTAACAAAATAATAAAATTAATAGATGAGAAAGAAGAATGCACTGGGAAAAGTGGAAAGAGAGAGGTAGAATGTGAGAAATTATCTAACATAAAGGAGGCCTGAAGAGATTTAACAGTGGAGGAGAAAATGGGGGAAGAGGAGAGGGAAGCAAACTAACTTTATTCTCATCAAAATTGGCTGAAAGAGGAATGATATACAAACTTAGTTGGGTGAAGAAATCTCTTTAACCATACAGGGAAGTAGGAATGGAATGTGATAGGGGCTGTGGGTATCTGACAGAAGGAAGGGTAGTTTAGGGGAGGTAAAAGTCAGAAGCAAAGCACTTTTGAGAATGGACAGGGTAAAAGGAGAGAGAGAGTAGGATAAATGGAGAAAAATAGGATAGAGGGAATATATAGTTGGTAATCATTACTGTGAAAAAAAGAATTTATAGTATTTCTGATAAAGATTTAATTTCCCAAAAATATAGAAAACTGATTCAAAACTATAGAAATAAGAGCCATTCCTCAATAGAAAAATGATAAAAGTATATGCACAGCCAGTTTTCATACCATCATAGCCATCTATGGTCATATAAAAATTATCTGAATCACTATCGAATGAGAGAAATATAAATTAAAACAGCTCCGAGGTACTACCTCACACCTGTTAGATTAGCTAATATGACAGAAAAGGAAAATAACAACTGTTGGAGGGGATATGGGAAAATTAAAACACTAATATATTATTTGTGAAGTTGTATTCTGATTCAAGCATTATGCCCAAAGGTTATAAAACCATGTATCCCTTGACGGAGCAATTCCACTATTAGGTCTTTTGAGATTTGAAGGTTCCAACAGTTAGTTACAAATGTGGTGCGGGGAGGTGGAGGAAAATGAGGAGGGGGATGTATTTAATGCAGATGCCTGATAAAAGAAATTAGCCCAGAAACCAAAAAGTCTTTTTTTTTGGGGGGGGTGCTATCCATTTTGATTTGGTTTGTTTGGACAACTATAGATGCACTGTAGGATTGTTAAAATTGTCAAGGGGAGGGGGACACTACACTTATTTATTTTATGTTTTTCTAGATTTTTCTCCTTTGCTGCCCCCTATACCTATGGTATTAGGTATACTGTAGTCCAGTTGTATCATAGAGATTATCCGTGATTCTACCATTGGAGAGATTGGTCTGAGAAGTTTGTTTTTTTTTTAAATTTATTTATTTTAGTTTTTCAACATTCACTTCCATAAATTTTTTAATTTTCTCCGCCTTCCTCCCCCCTCCTTTCCCAAGACGGCACACAATCCAATGTGGGCCATTCACATACATTTCTATTAAACACATTTTCACATTAGTAATGTTGCATAGAAGAACTATAATGAATAGGAGAAGCCATGAGAAAGAAAACAAAACAAAAGACAAAAGAGTCTGCTTCACTCTGCATTCCAACTCCATAGTTCTTTCTGTGGATGCTGATGGCATTTTCCATCATCAGTCCTTTGGAAAAGTTTGAGGTCCTTGCATTGCTGAGAAGGGCTAAATTTATCAAAATCAGGCCTCACAAACTGTGGCTGTTACTGTGTGCAATGTTCTCCTGCTTCTTCTCACTTGACTCATCATCAGTAAATCTTTCCAGGTTTTCCCAAAGTCTGCCTGCTTTATCATTTCTTATAACACAATAGCATTCCATTACATTCATTTACCATAATTTGTTCAGCCATTCCCCAATTGATGGGAATCCCCTTGATTTCCAGTTCTTAGCCACCACAAAAAGATTGACATTGAGCCAATGAATAATGTAGGCATAAGAAATGTTATAAATATTCAAAATGGAGTTGTGAATAAAAGAGTAAAGGGCTCATAGAAAGTGCCCCAAATGGAAAGTTGTACAAAGATATTGAGAATACCTTGATAAGATTTTGACTTACATGCCTTTGAGACTAATGTTACAATACCAGAAGTAAAGGCTTAAAGAAATGATTTCTTTATGCTGGATTTTCCCCAAATCATAACACATTTTTTTCAATAAATTGTTACTACGTATTGAATGTATCCATTTCCTGTTACAAGGGAGACTGAGTTAACAAAACGGAGTGCCTTCCAGGCATAGGAAATAGTTTCTACAAAAGTTTAAAGGTGATAAACGAGTCATTATTTACAAAGAACAGCAAAAAAGCCAGTCCGATTAGAATGCAGAGGGCACAAATAACATGAGATTAATGAAGAAACACATGTTAGAAACAGATTATGAAAGTTTTTTTTTGTTTTTTGTTTTTTTTGCTTTTGAACATCTGTTTTACTAAAACCTTGAGTTCCAAATTCTCTCCCCTCTTCCCTTCCCCTCCACCCTCCCTAGGAAGTCAAGCAATTCAACATAGGCCACATGTGTATCCTTATGTATAACCCTTCCAC
>CM053624.1:302523934-302537312 GCA_028646595.1 Phalanger gymnotis
CCCTAAGAAGGCAAACAATTCAACATAGGCCACATGCATATCATTATGTAAAATCCTTCTGCAAAACTCACGTTGTGAAAGACTAACTATATTTTGCTCCTTCCTAACCTATCCACCTTTACTGAATTTTCTCCCTTGACCCTGTCTCTTTTCGAAAGTTTTTGATTACCTCCTCCCCCTATCTGCCCTCCCTTCTATCATCCCCCCTTTTTAATCTTCTTTCTCCTTCTTTCCTGTGGGGTAAGATACCCAATAAAGTGTGTATGGTATTCCCTCTTCAGATCAAATCTGATGAGAGCAAGATTCACTCATTCCCCCTCACCTGCCTCCTCTTCCCTTCATACAGAACTGCTTTTTCGTGCCACTTTTATGCTAGATAATTTACCCCATTCTATCTCTCCCTTTTTCCCTCACTCGATATATTCCTCTCATCCCTTAATTTGATTTTTTTTAGATATCATCCCTTAATATTCAACTCACCCTGTACCCTGTGCACACACACACATACACACACACGTATATATATATATATACACACACACACACACACACACATATATATACACATATATACATATATATCATATATATGTACATACATGTATATGTATATACATATATATGTATATGTATATACGTGTATATATGGTATATATGTATATACATATATATGTATATGTATATATGTGTATATATGATATATATGGATATACATTATATATATTATGTATATATGTATATATTATATGTACATATAATATATATATACATATATACATATTCCCTTCAGCTACCCTAATATTGAGGTCTTATGAATCATACATATCATCTTTCCATGTCCAACTTTAGTAAGTCTGTTGTAATTTCTTTTTCTTGTTTACCTTTTCATGCTTCTCTTGATTCTTGTGTTTGAAGGTCAAATTTTCTATTCAGCTCTGGCCTTTTCACTGAGAAAGCTTGAAAGTCTTCTATTTTATTGAAAATCCATATTTTGCCTTGGAGCATGATACTCAGTTTTGCTGGGTAGGTGATTCTTGGTTTTAATCCCAGCTCCATTGACCTCTGGATTATCATATTTCAAGCCTTTCAATCCCTTAATTTAGAAGCTGCTAGATCTTGTGTTATTCTGATTGTGTTTCTACAGTACTCAAACTGCTTCTTTCTGGAGGCTTGAAGTATTCTCTCCTTGATCTGGGAGCTCTGGAATTTGGCACCAATATTCCTAGGAGTTTTATTTTAGGCATTGAATTGAGGAGGTGATCTGTGGATTCTTTCCATTTCCATTTTACCCTCTGGCTCTAGAAAATCAAGGCAGTTCTTCTTGATAATTTCTTGAAAGATGATATCTAGGACCTTTTTTGATCATGGCCTTCAGGTAGTCCAGTAATTTTTAAATTATCTCTCCTGGATCTATTATCCAGGTCAGTGGTTTTTCCAATGAGATATTTCACATTGTCTTCCACTTTTTCATTCCTTTGGTTCTGTTTGATAATATCTTGATTTCTCATAAACTCACTATATTCCACTTGCTGCAATCTAATTTTTAAGGTAGTATTTTCTTCAGTGGTCTTTTGGACCTCATTTTCCGTTTGGCTAATTCTGCCTTTCAAGGCATTCTTCTCCTCATTGGCTTTCTGGAGCTCTTTTGCCATTTGAATTAGTCTATTTTTTTAAGGTGTTGTTTTTTCAATTTTTTATGTATTTTTTGAGTCTCCTTTAGCAAGTCATTGACTTGTTTTTCATGGTTTTCTCACATCTTTCTCATATCTCTTCCCAATTTTTCCTCTACTTCTCTAACTTGCTTTTCTAGGGCTCTGCTCCACTCCCCTCTGCTCCCAGCTCCTTGCACAGTAGACCTTACCTAGAGACCATCCAGGCTGTCCTGGGCTGGAGCCCTCCTTCCCTCTGCTATTTCATGGTTTCTGCAGTTCTCTGTTGTCTTTGGTGTTTGTGGGTTGAGAAGTCTGGTAACTGCCACAACTCACTGATTTAGGGTGCTTTGGGCTGTTCCACCTGGCTCCTGGTCTGGTTGGTCCTGCCGCTGCTCACGCTGTGGTCTGCTCCCCTTCCGCTTCCAGCTCCGTGCACGCTAGCCCTCACCCAGTGACCATCCAGGCTGTCCTGGGTTGGAGCCTGCTTCCCTCTGCTATTTTGTTGGATTTGCAATTCTAGAATTTGTTCAGATCCATTTTTACAGGTTGTTGGAGCGACTTGGCAAGGAGCTCATGCAAGTCCCTGCTCTCCAGCCACCATCTTCAATGTCTGTGATCTCTAACATATTTAAGTTTCCTAATGAACTCTTAAGTGATTTGTTTTTAAGGTCATATGAAGGTGATGTCCACAAGAATTGCCTAAGTTTATATTCTCCAGTGCCCCTTTTCTCATCTATTTGCTTTCCAAACTAGTCATTCTCTAGGGAAATGACTCATTGGTACAAATACTTCATTTGAAAAATCTAATGTGACAGCATAGTTGCCAGTTAAAGATGCTTATGGTTCATTAAAATGGCCTAATGCCAAGAATTTTCATTAGGCCTCAGTTAGAACTACCTAGAAAATAATATGGCCTTTCACTTGATTGAAAATGCAGACACTCTTAGCTCCTAACTTCCTTTTCCATCTGCTTTTCATATGTTTGTGTGTGTCTGGTAGTAGAGTGAACAGTTTGAATTATCCATGGATAATTCATTATATCTATATGTGTCTTTTCATGGTGTTTCTTCAGTCTGAAAATTAATGTCAATCTAAATATTGATATTTACTTAGTGTTGAGAGCATTTCAAAAGCAGAAAGTGATGATAATATTTGGCTTTTCATTTACAATGAGGATAGTTCTTAAAATTTTTTTTCTAAGCTAAGGAAAGCAAACCTTTGTGTGTGTGAGTGTGTGTGGGAGGGGTGGGAAGAGAGAGAGAGAGAGAGAGAGAGAGAGAGAGAGAGAGAGAGAGAGAGAGAGAGAGAGATACAGATCTTTTCATAATATTATATTGATCACGAAGGGACCTTAGAGATCATCTAGTCTAATAACTTCATTTTACTGACGAGAAAAATGAGAACCATTGAGGAAAAGTGACTTTTACCCAAAGATGCACAGCTAATAAGTTGCCCAATGTGCCTTATAGGAGATAAGACAAATGAGATACTTGTTTCTAATTGTACCTGTGATTTTTATACTGGTTCTTATGAAGATTTCAGGGAATCCATATTCCCCTCCTGAACTCACTCAAAGGGAAATTATTCCTTAGACATCTCTCTCAGTGCTCTTGGTGAGCAGGTCTGAACATCGAGGGAAGGTGGAAACAGAGGACAAAATCAAAATTTTCCATACTACTCTTCTCCCAAGAATATATAAACATAAAAGAGGAAAATATCTAGTCCAGGAGGAGAGGAGCCCATTCTAATGTTGGAGATATAATGAATCCATTAAGAAAAAAATAAGAGATTAGAGGCCATGAGGCTTAGGTTTTACTCTTGGCTCTGTCACTAACCAATGCTGTGAGCTCTGGAAAATGTAATTTAACCTTTCTGTCTTTCTAGAGTTTGATTATGTATATGTATATGAGTACGTGTGTATGTATATGTCTGTATATATGTATATATATATACATGCATATATGTATATGTACACATATGTGTGTGTAGCATAACATGAGACAGTCAGCATGGGGCACAGAGAAAGACAGAGAAAAGACAGAGAGATATAGTCATAGAGAAAGGAACGGGAAGGAGAAGAAAAGGGAAAGGGACAGAAAGGAAAGAAAAGAGAGGAAACACATAGCTTTGACTTATGGAATAGAGAGCTGGCTTCAGAATCAGGAAGATTTGAGTTCAATTCCTGATACTGACACTGATAGTTCCTGGCTCTGTGACCTCTGTACCATGTCGCTTAACCTCTCAGTCCCCAAAGAAACTCTCTAAAACTATCAGTTGTGACATAGGTTCCAAACTGCATCTCTCTCTAACATGAATTTCCTCACTGGGAGTTTCCTACACAGACACAATCTCAGATCCCACCCCCAATCTTCTGCCAAAGAGAGCACATATACACACATAAACATACCTAAGCATATAAACAAAGCATCTGAGAATTTGAACCACATTCAGGAATAGTGACATACCCAAGAATCATCTTTGACGTTGCACTGTTACAGTGGAAATTCTCCTTTTTGTGGACGATAAGTTTCTTGATTGTCTTCCAGGTAAAGAGAAGTAGCATAAGTACTAGAACTGGTATATTATATGTAGACACAATAGAAGGAGTACAAGTAGAAATAATTGGAGACCAAATACAAAGTGTGTTCAGTGTCCGCCCCGCCCCCCCCCAAAAAAAACATGTCTTTACCGTTGCTGAAGATTCCAGTCTTATTGTTCACAGCCTTATTCCTTTAAAGAAACTTCTGGTTCCAACTAAATAGAAGTACCTTAAGAAGTAATAACAAAAATACTATTTACACTAATTCACTTTCATGGGAATTAATTTATCAGAGCTTTTCTTGATTACCCTATATGTTAGTGCCTTCTCTAATTGTAGGTATCTCTCAGGATTCTGTTGCAGACTATTTTTTGTAATCTATATTGCTTTGCCCAGGGAACCCATCAGCTCCCTTGCATTTAATTACAGTTTCTATGCTTATGATTTTCAAATCTACCTAGCCTGCCCCAATATGTGCTGACCTATGATCTTGCATCTCCAGCAATCTTTCAAACATCTCAAATTGGATTTCTAGGAGACCTCTTAAAATATGGCCAAAACCCAATTCATTATCTTTCATCCTAAACTGTTCCCCTCTCCTTCCCTATTTCTGTAGAGGGCAGCAAAATCCTCAGGCTCACAACCAAACTCATACTAAACTCCTCACTATCTCTACCCCCTTCCACCACATCTGTATCCAAATTTCACTAAGGCATATCAATTTCATCTATATATGCATCCCTTTCTCTCCTCTGACACTACCATCACTCTAATCCAGCATCCTTTTTCCACTTACTTTATTCTTTCTTGTGTTTGTTTTTCCCTTTGATCTGTTTCTTCTTTCACAATTGTGATTAATGTGGATTTTTTTTTTACATCATAGCACATGTATAAACTATGTCAAACTAGCTAACATTTTCAGAAGATGGAGGAAGAGAGAAAAATTTGGAACTCAAAACCTTGTAAAAATGAATGCTGAAATTTTTCTTGACATGTTACTGGGGAAAAATTCAATTTTAAAAACAAACAAACAAAGAAACAAAGAAGAAAAATACTTAGCTTTGTCTTTTGAAATGCCCTTCCAATCTTGCCATGTGGCTACCTATCTGTAATTCCTGCCTTTGATGTTTGCCACTCATATGACATATAGAAAGTCACTTCAAATCCTCAGGCCCCAGCTTTTTATTAAGAAGAGAGTTGGACTAGATGACCTCTGATATTTTCAATGATCTAGATTTATGGTCTTATGATATTAGAATCCTTTGCTAAAGTGGCAAACTACCTGCCACCACTAGGCACTTTCTACATACTCAGTAACATTGGCATTTCATTACTCACTCTTCTGGCTTTCATAAGCCAGAAAGCTGTCTTGGCATCAGTACTAGGAAACAGTTAATGATTGCTCTGGAACTATTAACCACTATGAAATTTATAGAGTATTGAGTATTTCATAATTTCAACACTATGCTTTTAAGAAAGAGGAAGCCAGCCATCTGTTTATTTTTATTTTGTATTTTTAGATACCCCAATTATGAAGGAACTCCAATCTAATAAAGAAAGAACAATTCAGATATTTTTAATTAGATTCCTGTTTAGATATAGCTTGTCACTTAGCATAATGCCTGGAACATAGTAGGTACTTAATAAATGCTGGTTGACTGGCTGGTGCAACAAATAATCAGAGACTTTTATGGCACTTTATTAGCATGCACGTACATACATACACATATACATACATGTACATATACATGATGTCTGTGGCCAGAAAGATGAGGATACTCATAAATCATCTTTTGTTAGCCGATGAGCTGAGTTTAGTAATAAATGTGACTCATTACAGAGACAGTATGTCATGATGGAAAGAGAAATAGCCTTGGAATCAGGAAGATTTAGGCCATGGCCTGGCTTTGATTCATTTTAGCTGTGTGACCATGGACAAGTCACTTAACATCACAGTGCCCTAAGACTAAAAAATACAGATGAGTCACTACCATGAATCATTCAAGGATGTTTCTGTATGGTGAACTCCTCAGACTGACGAACTCATAAATCTGACTACCAAGATATTATCATTACTGTACATACATTCATAAGCTTAAAGCTAGTTGAGTTTCAAAGCTTTACTTAAACTTTACTAAGTAGCTTGTTATCTTCATCATGGTCCTTTTAAAAACTAGAAAACAATAATAGCTTTAAGCATAATTTGCATTCTTTGGCTCTGAAAATAGGACAGCTTTGACTATTAACTGATATTTACTATGTCGGTTTTATTTTATGTTTACCACAACACTAGTCATAACCGCATTAGTGATATATTGTGAGGTTTAGACTGAAGCCTTATTGCTTTGAAATTTATTGGTGATAATATTAATATCAGAATTATTAAACTTTAGTTCCAGCTCTGGGTTCTTTGTTAAAAGCCAGAGTTTTATTTCTTTCCCACCTTGAAATGTGACTGCTCACATACCTGCTCCCCAACTATAGCTGTCACATGTTTCTGTTGCTGACATTTCTGTAGAATTGACTTTTAGGCTTGCTCAGCTCATCTCCTTTATTACATTTTAATGCAAAAAACAATAAAATGCCTTACAGCCAGGCCCCCAGTGGATCACATTGCTATTTTTGCTGAAAGCAACACAGTAAAATCATTGAAGTTGTGAAACCTAGGGAAGATGAGACTACTGTATTGTTACATTTCCAAAGTTATGTTCATGTTCTTAGAAAAAATTCACTTTATTTTTGATCTTCATTATGATTTGTTAGTAATTAGAAAATTTGGCATGATGGATATCTTTATTATTAACTCTTTCAGCTGAATTCAGTTCTGCTAATATATGCTAAATTTCTCATTCATTCTTGCATTGCCAATACATTTACTATATATCTACTGCATGCCAAACAATGTGCCTTAATAGTGCCATAAATATTAGACCACCTAGCACTTTTAATCAACCTGATGCTGCTATGATTGTGTAGACTGGGACTGAGAATAATTTGAGTGTTAACTTAAACCAAATATGATGAAGGATTTAAATTTCTTTGTATGCGTCTATGGGTTTGCGTGTGTCCATATGTATGTGTATGTGGCAATCTGTTAGTAGTCTGGGATGGATAATGGATTGCTCTGCTGAATCAAATTCTCTGGTGGATAGTTATCACTGATAAATGTTAAGGGCTCTATGTGCCACATTATGTCTAATAATTACATGCATATTTATATCACCGGTTTTGAAATAGATTACACTAAAATAAACAAAACTAAAATGAAAATGACCATCATTTTTTTCCTACAATTGAGACATCACATTATCCAAAAGGTGATGCCCATCAGTTTTCATTGTACCATATTTAAGAAGCTATTTTAGAGGATGCCAGGGAGAGATGTAGACACTATATTTTTGCTTCAGAGTGAGGAAGGCTATTATCTTCAAACTTTGATAGCTAAACAACATGTTTAATAAGGAAATGAGATGGTACATGCAGTCTCTATAGACTTTATCCTTGAGAGGGTTTTCCTTCTGAAGTATTATTTTTATCCCCCTGCTTTAAGATCTAGCCTTTAGGACTTTGAGGCATCACAATTGTTTGGTAGAACAGAAAAGGGCTGACCTATTCTCTGGTTAGCTTTAGGTTTTCACATTAAGCACATATGTATATAGCTTGGTTAATAGTGACTTAAAAAAGCTTTTTAATCTTACATATAAACACATACACATAAACACACAGAGTTCTATAGTGTTTTATAGAAAGATCAATAGGGAGACATAGATATATAACTATATAGAGTTATATATGTATGTATATAAATATACCCACATATATACATATGCATATATACATATGCATATATATATATATGTATGTATACATATACATGTGTGTAGGTGTGTGTATGCTGGTAGGCAGTGGGCATATAAATGTTTAACAGTGGACTTTCTGAAAAAAAATGACACAACTTTATTTTCCATCATTGATATTTTCTGCATCACTTTCTTTAGTCTAGAGTGGGGTGTGGAACCTGAAGCCTCTAGGTTACATGTGATCCTTTATTTGTAAACCTAGAGGACCACATGTGGCCTCAATGTCACAGGTTCCCCACCCCAGTAGACAATCAAAAAATGATAACTGAAGACCCCATGTGTAGCCTTGTCTTATTTCCAAGGCATAAATGCTCGCCTGACAATTAAACAATTGGCTCTACCTATCAGGTTTGAGCTAGCTCTATATACCTGGGGTACAAAGTCCTTTTGCATGTTTCTGGAGTCAGAGGAAAGTAAAAAAAAATATTCCTATAGAGGAATGATCAAAATTTACAGGTGACTTATTTATCTAGACTATAATTTTGTCCCTAAGAATTATGTAAAAATATTGGTTGCAACAAAACTTGATTTAACCAAAAAACATAACATTCAATGGTATATAAATATAAATTAATATCATATATTGAAAATATACATGTATATATGCACATATGAATGAATGCACATGCATATAAATAAAATTATTTAAAAGCCAAATATAAATGATTTATAATATTCTCTTTGGATAATTTCTGCCATCAGTTCTTTTTATTAACCTCTTAGCTGAGACGTTATTATATCTTTCTATGTCCGAAGCCCCCACCTCCATTCTCTGCCGATTAAAAAAAATTCATCCACTTTACTGTAATCTATCTTGTTTATCTCACTCTGTATCATTAATTTTCCTGTCTTTGAATGAGTTTAGAAATCCAAGATTTTAGGATTTATCTGAAAGTGTGACACCCATACCTTTTCCCCAGCTTTCGTTCTATCACTGTTTCTTTCTGTAAAATAGCTATCATCAGAGTGATGTTGAGATAGTAGGTTTAAACCACATATTTTATTATTTCTTTGTCCTACTATTTTTTGTCCTACACATCAACCAGCCTAATTTTCAAAGAAAAGAAAATCATCAGAAGCTTTGTTAATAAATAAATAATACCACAGAACTGTGCACTTTAGGAGGAATATTGGCAAACAGAGCAGGCTGACACACAACACTGAAGGAGAGAGTGACTCATTTTAAGCAGACGACAGAAAGAATGTTAAGAAAGAGACAGACTTACCAGCAGTGCAAGCTCAGACAATAACAACTACAGTCTAAAACCAAAGCATAGATACATTTGTATAGAAAATACATGCATATTTGGTTAATTTCCCTCATTGGATCAGCAAATCAGTTGACTGCAGATCAAACATTTCTCTTCTTGCATGGTTTATTCATTTAACTAATGACTGCCCTACCTGGCCAGAGCTATTGGTTTTTCAGTAACTTTTGGGAGCATTGCACAGGTTAAAAGAAGCTTATACGGAGAATAACAACACCTGGGATAAAGTCTGATCTTCGTAATCTATTGTGTGATCTTGGGCAAGTCAATTCATCTCAGTTAGCTGTAAGTTTGTTTTTCCCCCAGGAAATGGTAGTAATAATTATCTGCCTCACAAAACTATAGTGGGGGAAAATGAGATAATCTATGAGAAGCGTGTGGAAAAATATAACATTTTATAATTGTTGTTAAAAAGAATAATTTCAAAAACTTCTAATGTCAACTACCATTCCTGAAACATAGTATGAATTCATGAAGAAAAGAAGGACTGATTTACTGCCTGCCTGACTGACTGAATGAATGAATGAATGAATGGTTATAACCACAGAATTCTAATTTGGTGGTTCTTTCTGGCATAGAATTTTTTTGTAGTAATCTCACAAGGCAATAAAACACACTAGTAAAACAACTATTAAGTTATTTCACATGCAATAATAAATTTAAGTTGTTCTAGACATGGAGAATATGAATGACATTATATAATATACAATATACAAATATCTTAAACTGTGAACTAATAGATTGCTCATGTAGCAATCACTTCGTGTTCATTTATCTGTGTGGCATTAGATCATTATAAAAGTCAAAGTAAAATCGAAACTAAGAAAAGCATAAGATGTCACTGTGAAATGATAAGATTTCCAACAGGACTCGTTGGAATGGATTGACTTTATGGTCATTCTTAGAGAATTACACCAAGGGCAAAAGTCACTTCACTTAATAGGATGGAAGGACACAGGAATAGCTTCAGCCGGTAATGGCAATCACCTTGCCTAACAGCCCAGTGAAGCAGCAATTTAGAGTACAAACTCATTTGCAGTGTTTTATTTTTTCTTAAGATTCTCTATTTATTTATCTGTGAATATGCTATATTCCTCTATTAATTTACACAGCTAAATTCCCTGGGAAAAGGATTCATATTACTTTTACCTTTGTATACCCTACATAATAAAAGTAAGTACTTAATAAATACTCCTTGCTTGATTGTAAAGCATTGAAGAGAAGGGTGACTGAGAAGAGTTTATTTTAATAAATATCTTAAAGAATGTCCATGCATAAGCTATTCAAGTTTGTATCTGCACTAAAAATTTTGGGACATCTTGTATATGTGGTCAGACCTGCTTATCTTCTAGTAAAAATGCCTCAAATGGAGACTGAGCTTTGGCACATTTCATTTCTCCCTGCCATTAGTACTGAACCAAAACATATTTAGATTTCATTAAACACAAGACACATTTTGGTTTTTCTTGACAGTTGCCTCTGGCATTTAGTGGTAAAGAAAGAGATTTTGTTATGGTCAGGAAATCTCTAAATTGCTCAGGATAAAACATAAAGAAAAGTAATTTCTGAATTTTCTGTAAGATAATAGAACAATAAGAAACCAGGAAAGCTAGGTCTCTACTGATCCCATCAATGAATTGGCAATGTCACCTGACCCCTTATGTGGGGGGGGGGGTGGCAGGAAAGGGAAAGCATAAGGGAAACAAAGGGGAGAGTGAGCATGGAGAAAGAGAGGAAAAGAAACAGAAAGGCATGAGGAGAGGAAACACATACAGAATGAGATATTATTATAGTACTATTACCCTGTTATTGTTAAAATTATTACTTTTGGAAAGCTTATACTGAACCAGAAACATTCATTCCTTTTTGTTAAGTGCCCCTTGCACTCCAAATGGGGTCATCCTTAACTGTTCATCTGTCTAACTACCTGGGCTGAGTGATCATATGTTACTGAGGCCTCCACCTATGTTGACCCTCTCCCCATGCATCGACATCCCAGACTCATTGGGATAGCAGATGCCACTCACATGTAGCTACCAGAAAGGCAGCAAGAAACCATGTCTGCGATTATGAGGGTTCAAGGAATCCTTCTTGACTCCCTGACACCAACACTCAGCCTGAGTTAAGGGCAGTGTCCAACAACCCACTCCCATACACCTTTCTCCATCCCTGAACCTGATCAAATCCTAGAGAACTGGGCTGCCACCATATCCTTCTCAATAGCATTTAAAACATCATCAATTCTTTATAATTCTGTCTCACTGGCTGGAGGCCAGAAACATCTACTGCTGACTCCTGCTAGCTGAAAAAAATCCCCAGCCTTGGAGCTCAATCCTGGCTGTTCAGGCTCACCCTGCTGAAAGCATCTAGGCCAAAAACCTATCCCATTCTCTTCCTTTCCTGTTAGAGAAAGCCCAAAGGCTAGCAGAATCCCACCTTTCTCTTCCCCCAGCCTGATGAAACTAGATGAAAGGCCATTTAACATTGCTTTGTCATCTTCTTGCCCTGCAAAAGCAGCAGGGATTCCCACCCTGCAGAACATTCCATGCTCACCTCAGAATTGGCAAAGGTTAAAACTCAAAACTTGATTTATTGTTGAGAAAAATGACAATAATGCAGATTAAACTTGAAAGTCTCATTGATAATTTTTTTTTATTATTACTTTTTGGAAAGCAAGTTGTTAAAATGTGTAACACCATAACCCTGATGATCTCCGCAAATGCTGAGATTTCTCTGCTTCTTCTCATCAACTAGATTGCTGATGTTAGTCTCTTTTTGGTGCTTGACCATAGCCTCAACCACATCCATCAACACAATTAGAACTGTGGAGTTTCCAAAAACAAAAAGCTTTAAATTTGGACGAAAAATATGAAAAAGAATTTCAAAGTAGAGTGCACTCCCCAATCACTGTATTTATGACTACAGTTTTTTTTTCAATTTTATTTGTTTTTAGTTTTCAACATTCATTTCTGTAAAATTTTGAGTTCTAAATTTTCTCTCCCTTCCTCCATTCCTCTCTTCTTGAGACAATGTTCAATCTGATGTAAGCTATACATGGACAATCATATTAAAAATATTTCCATATTAGTCATGTTGTAAAGAATAATTGGAATCAAAGGGAAAACCACAAGAAAGAAGAAACAGACAAACCAAAAACAAAGAGTAAATAACATACTTCAATCCGCATTCAGACTCCATGGTTCTTTCTCTGGATGTGGATAGCGTTGTCTATCATGAGTCTTTTGGAATTGTATGAATATAGTTTTTGAAAACAGAAATATTTACTTCAATAAGAAATAGAGGAAGAACCCCAAAATGTTTAAGATGATGCATAGTATAAGGCTAGATATATAGTAGGTGCTTAATTGACAGTTCCTGACTGAAACGTTTAAGGTCCTTTAAAATGTTAGGTTTTTATTTGTTTACTACTTAATGTATATAATTACATTGCCTGAATATAGATATTTATGTATGTATTTGTGCAGGTATATATATATATATGTAGGAATGTATAAACACATTTTTTTCTGTTTTAGAATTTAAATAGCTCTCTAGTAGTTTGGGTTGTGTGAATATTTTTTTCTGGCTTTTCCTTTGAAGGTAATGTTGATCTTTAAAAATTAATCCAGCTGTTTAAGTGGTTAAATAAGGCCTGTGGGTCAGGAGCCTTCCTAAAACTACAAAACATAATGAAAGGAGCTAGAACCAATGGCAGAAGTAGTCTATGCACTTCCAATCACCTTTAAAGGTACAGGAGGTTGCTGGGGGAGAGATAAAATATAGCCTACCTGTTCTTCAGGCAATGATTACCAGAGTGGTTGCAGAGAAGAAATTGAGGCTGATGAATTTTCAAAGCCCTACCTCACTTAAATCCAATTCACTTGCATGTCGTGGCATCAACTCCCTGATGTCATGGTTCTCTTAGAGAAAGAAAGACAAACACCAGAAACTTACTTCTTTCTTTCTTTCCTTCCTTCCTTCCTTCCTTCCTTCCTTCCTTCCTTCCTTCCTTCCTTCCTTCCTTCCTTCCTTCCTTCTTTCCTTCCTTCCTTCCTTCCT
>CM053624.1:302537412-302555123 GCA_028646595.1 Phalanger gymnotis
TCTCTCTCTCTCTCTCTCTCTCTCTCTCTCTCTCTCTCTCTCTCTCTCTCTCCTTCCCTCTGTTCACATAGCGTATCATACCCACAGGTGCTCTCCCCAAGGGGAATGGAAATTCTAATCTCTGAAACCTTTTTTTCTTTCTTTCTTATAGACCAGCCTTAATACCAAATCACTCTAACTCTCCCTGAGGATCTTCCCCTCCCAGATTCATTTTTATAAAATTAGGTGAAGAGGCCATTCTCTGTCTCATTTCTTATTAAGCCTTAGTCACTGAATGGGCACTGCGTCAGTCAAAATGAAACCTGTTAAAGACCTTAGCTTGAAAAGGCCAAGGTACCTATTGCTTCCTGTGCCATCTCCTGTTGTCCTGATCTGTATCTTGCCACTGGATCCACATTGCAACAGAGGAGAAAGTGAGACTGGTGACTTTGCACAACCCTCCCTCACTTAAATCCCATTCTGTCCTGTATGTCATAGCATCACCTTCCTGATGTCACGATGCTCTTCGGGAACAAAGGACAAACAACAACCAGAGTGCTCATTGTTACATGTGTACTTATCTGTATACATGCTGTATCTAGCCCCCTCCCATAATTCAATTAGAATTTATAATTCTTAAGTCATAAACTATTTCATTTTAACTTTATATTTAAGTCCAGGCCTAGAACATTCGCCCTACACATGATAGGCCTTTAATAAATTATGAATTGTGTATTGAAGCTTCAGAGGAAAAAATTAAATTAAATTCCCTACTAATATCAACTCCAGTGCTCAGATGAATTCTTTAAAACCTTCAGAGACTAAATTTCTCCTAAAACTATAGAAGGATTAAATGGTTCCTTTTATGAGGCAAATGTGTTGTTGATTCTAAAACCTGGCAAAGTTATTTTTTTCCCAAAGGAGAATTTATAGATAGTTTCTCTAAGGCAGGTAGATATAAAATACTAAACATGATATTAGCTAAAATAATGCAACCATACATTTTTTAAAGTTATCCATAACCAAGAAAGTTTTATACCACATATGGAACAATAGTTCAGCATTAGAAAAATTTCAGTATAATGCCACCTATCCTATAATTCCCCCTCCAAAAAATAGAAGAATAAAGAAAAGAAATAAATCTCAATTAAAAACTCACAATATGATTGTGCCAATAAATGCTGGAAAAAGTCTTGGATAAATTCCAACTTTTATTCATTACTCAAATGTCAAAAAGAATAGAAATAAAATTATTTTTCTTCCATAAATCCCCCCCAAATGTCTAAGAGCAAAAGAAACTATAATTGGTGATGGAAAACCATGAGACAGATTCTCAGGTACCAATTTAATTGTTTTTATAAATGCTGGCAAATGCATGAAGGCAGGAGTAAATATTAGAAGAATTAAATTAGCAATGAAGATATCAAAATATCATAATTTACAAATAACATGATAATATATCTAGACAATCCGATTCTCTCAATCAAGGACTTAATAGAGACAATAAATGAGTTCAGCAAGGCCACAAGATACGTGATTAAACCCAAAGGTCATTTGCATTCACATTTGCTCATGACAAAGATGAAGAAAATGTAATTTAAATGAAGCCTTTTTACAATGAAAACAAAAATCAACATATATTTGTGAATTAACCTATCTAGAAATAACATGACCTATTAATGATTGTGAAATAAAATTATAATAACTAAATAAAGGAAGATCTGTATAATTTAGACCAGTTTCAATGTTCATGCATGGGTCAAGGGATATGGGAAAAGAACAAGCATTTATATAGTGGCTACTATAGCGGCAACTCTGCTAAGCCCTTTACAAATATCTCATTTAATCTTTATGACAATTCTTTAAGGTAGGTGCCATTATTTTCTTCACTTGAGGGATGAAAAAAAGGCAAGTAAAGGTTAAGTGACTTGCCCAGAGATGCACAGCTAGAATCTAAGCCACATTTGAATTCAAGCCTTTCTGTTATTAGTCTCCATACTTTATCCGGTGAACCTCCTAGCTGATGTCAGCTTAATATAGTAAAAATTATAATATTTAAAAAACAATACAAGGGATTTATTGGATCACATTGAGAGGCAACATGATTAACATTGTGTGATTCTGGGTAAATAATTTAAGTCCTTGTTATAGGCCTAGGTCTCTGAAGTGGGGCAATTCCCCCTGAGACACTGTGGTATTACCATAGGAATCCTATGACCTGATCCGAAAGGGTATGCAATCAATCATTTGAAGGTTTGGAAGACAAGTTGTATTCTTATATTGACAGTAAATCCTAGAACTTGTTTCCAACACAAACGTGTTTCTCGTCAGCCCTCTTCACTCTCCTACTCTATACTTCCAAACGAGGCATTGGTCTCTCAGGAAAATTATAAACAAAATTACCATTACCCATAGTAGCTGTACAGTATGTATGTACTATCGATAATATTTCACTCCTCTCCCCTCTTTCCCATATCATCTTATAGCTGTGGCAGATGAACCATAGTGGCAGGACTCTATCTTTGGGGGCAATGAATTATAAATTAAAGTACCTCACCCCAACTGTTTTCATTTTGGATAGGACAGAGTAACACAGAATAAGGAGGATTATGGTTTATATGATTACATTTTCTTTTCCCCAAAGTCATCCATCTTCCAGACTTCTGTATTAATTTCAAGTGAACCACCATCCTTCCAGTAACCCAGTTTTTCACAACCTCAGTGTGATCATCTCCAACCCCTGACTTTCCATCATCTCGCATCCACATGGCCAACCTCTTAAAGATCTGGTCACTTTTACCTCCATATCTTTTATATCTGCCCCTTTTCTCCAATCACAATGTCCATACCCTTATCCCCTCAGGCTTTCCAGATTGGTGGGGCTATCAGGTCTTACATTCTGCTGAAATGATATTTGAAAACAAAAAGGAAAGGGGAATATGTATTCACAAAGAACATACTACATGCCAGGCACTATTCTCAATGCTTTATTATTATCTCATTTAATCCTCACAAAAGTCCTGGGAAGTGGGTACCATTATTATCCCCATTTTATAGTTGAGAAAACCAAGGCAGAAGTTAAGTGACTTACCCAGGCTCATACAGTTAGTAAATGATTGAGGCCAAATTTGAACTCAAGTCTTTGTAACATCAGGGCCAGAGGATATTTTGGTTACTCTGTGCTACCCTGGTGCCTATAATAAGTATGGGCTAACAAAAAAGAAACAAAGAAAAAAAGAACCTTGACGTTTTAATGGAATACAAGCTCAATGCACATCAATGGTGTGATGATAAATAAGAGAGCTGATGAAAGTTTGGTCTGTATAAAGAAAGGCAAATTGTCCATCACTCCTAAGGTGACGATAATTCTGCTATATTCTTTGTTCACATCTGGGTATCATACTTTATGAAGAATAGACATATGAGCATTAGTTGAGTGACATTGTAATGCTTACTCGGAATGCCATCAGACATAGGAGGAATAAGATAACTGTCTTAAAGTACCTAGAAGCAATTATCCTTCTCTGTCTCAGAGTGTAGAACTAGGGAAAAAAATGAGTAGAAGTTGGAAAGGCAAATTTAACCTTGATGGAAAGAATAAAAATCCTAGGAATTGGGTCCAAAAGTGAAATGTGGGCAGCTAGGTGACACAGTGGACAGAGAGCAGGGCCTGGAGTCAGGAAAACTTGAGTTCAAGTCCTGCCTCAAGCACTTACTAGCTGTGTGGCCCTCAGTAAGTCACTTAACCCTGTTTGCCTCAGTTTACTCATCTATAAAATGAACTGGAGGACAAAATGGCAAATCTCCCCAGTATCTTTGCCAAGAAAACCCCACAAAGGGTCACAAAAAGTGGGATGTATCTGAAAATGACTAAACAAACAAAAAAGAAGTGAAGTGAGATGGTTTGGCAGTGGGACATGGCAGTAGTGGGTTTCCCCTCACTAGCAGTCTTTAGGCAATACCTACATGGCTACTAATTGGGTACAAAAGAGAAAATGCTCTTCAGGCAAATGTTGAACTCAAAGACCTCTGGTATCACTTCCAAATGTGATGCTCTCTAATTGACTACACCTGAACACATCACTGTTCCTAGAACTCATCCATACTTTTCTGGTTACCAGGCTAAGGAGTTTAGAGTTTGTTCTTTAATAAATGGATCATCATTGCAGTTGTTTTGCTTTGCTTTGTTTTGTTTTGCTTTTTGGCCCAGGGTTAACATATTCATAGCCATGTGCTGGGAATATTAATCTTGTAATAATATACAGGATGAATTGGTGAGTAGAAATATACTGATAATGAGACCTATTAGGAGAATAGCAGTGTAGTCCAAAAGAAATAACAAATGCCTTAATGAGGGTGGTATTGATGGGGGAATGAGGGAATATTTGAGATAATTTTTCTGGCATCCCAAGTCACCAACCTCTGGTACTGCTGAAACTGAAATGAAACAACTGCACATTAATAGTACATACATGCACTAGACATAGCACTATACAGAGCCTCGGCTGAGAGGATACTATAGTGAAAACATGCCTAACTACACACAGGACATATGCAGAAAATAACACAGGCCCATTTTGCAAGTGCATGCTATCTATAGTACACACCAATCAATAAAAATAATTAGCCTAAGAAAGCAAAGCTAGTTAGCTGAAACAGTAACACTATCAGTAGGCATGTAGATGTGATTGTGTCTGTGTGTGTCACAACTTAATATGAGCAGTAGCATATATGCAGAATAATAATCTTGCTATAGCAAGACTATAATGGAAAACAGTCCAATGAGCATAATAGCAAGTAAACAAGCAATTCAAACATGCAGCAATTCACATGTACAATCTATCCTTTTACTCCTCAATCCTCTGTTCAGCCCCTGCACAGACTACATGGAAGGTCAAAATGTGTAGGTAATGGGTCCCAGTTTGTTAATTAAAGTTATCTGGCTAGAATTTTGAACAGATTAGAAGTTCCATTCACTACCATAACTCCAGAGAGTCCTAGAGAGCCAGCACTCTGACCAGAGCCACAGTGTCCTCCTGTCCAGCCCCATTCTCTGTGTCTGCAGACCTCTCTGATTTTCTTCCTAAACTGCTCCGACCTGGAAAAATAATTCTCTATATTTTTCTTGGTTTTCTGCACAAAAATTTAATCTGCCATGTTTTCTAGATTGCTGTGGAGATGGCATGTTGCAATAGCTAGGCTTTCACTCCACCATCTTAACTCTCCCCCCTTCCTTCTACTTTCAAATACCTCAGTAAAATATTCTGAGGATAATAGTATATCTGGGGCAAAAACTAGAATCAGGTAAAAAGGAAGCTATTAAGGCAGTTGCTGTTCTCACCAAATGATTAGGAGTCAGCAGCATTGAAAATCATCATTCCTTTCTTGAGTTTGCAAGATGTGGCAAAGTTCTATGCTCCAGTATTCTATTTTTGCCTAGTCACTAAATTCACATCTAAAAGGAAATCCAAGAGGAAATCAATGTCAGAAAGGACACATTCTTAAAGACAAGTAGGATTCAAGTTGTCAGTAAGTATCTAAAACACTTAAACAGGTTCTGACAATAGCCTCTGCTTTGGGGTTTGCTGGTTGAAGGAAACCTTGCCTTTTGCATATCGATTCTAGCCCTAGATTTGGGAGCAAGGTATTCTGCATAAAATTCCAAATGGAGAGTTGTGTGGCATAGTCTATCCCAGGAGAGGCTTAAGTAAAAAAGAGTGTAGCTTCCATCTCACAAGTTAGAATTCCAATTTTCCCATCTCTAGCTTCTTTTAGATCCTTTTCAGACCATTCACTTGAATTCTTTGGACTGATGCACTGTACCTACAACATTGCTATTTAGATGAGATATCCTATTGGATATCTTGTTATTTCAAACCCATAAATGCCCCAAATATTCCCCTCACTTAATAGTAGGTTTTTTTTTCAATTACATGTCAAGATAGTTTAAAACATTCACTTTTATAAAATTTTGAATTCTGTATTTTTTTCTCTCCCCTCCTGTAGTGGTAATGTAAATGTGAACATCTTTCTCATCCATTAATAGGCCCATGTGACCTGTTTAAGTCACATGGAAGCCTAAGTTACATGAAGCCTGTGGTGGGATGAGTTTGCTGAACCGGTGAAACAGGAAATGGTGGAGCATAGAACTTAGAAAGTTGGTCAGAGCAGTTAGAGCTGAGGGAGAGAGAGGGAGCAGGCAAGCAGCTAGCTGTGAGTTTTTGTTTGTGGGAAGGCCTCAGCAGGGGGAGGGCATGGGAACTGCAGTGCCCCCTGCCTTGTTATTGTATATACATTTCTTTGTTGCTGTGATGGCTTTGGCTTTCTGGTGTTGGGATGTAGCTTTTTGATGTTTGAATAAATGTTTTGGTTCTGTCTTCCATATAGAGTCTGTATATTTTGCAATTCAGAACCACACTAGCATATTCACAGTCACCATAGGTGCTGTGAATGTCACATTGGGACTACACCTCCCCAAGACAGCATGCAATCTAATACATGCTATCCATGTACACTTGTACATTTTTTTCATCTCCTAGCATCAAACCTACTCCTTTTCTCATCTTCTTTCCCCCTTGGCAATTAGATTAATTCTTTCCAATAACTTGGTCTCCAAACCTCATAATCCTCTTAGATTTGTCCTTTTCCTTCCAATCTTACATCCAAATGGTTCTCAAATTCTGTTGTTGTTGTTGTTGTTTTTTCCTTTTAAAATGTCTCTCAAATCCATCCCTTATTTATTACTGTTTCTCTCACACTATGGCAAATTTGTGTTAGATCATGCCTCCATTAATGGATCTTAATGTGTAAGTATCTTCTTAACTACCCTCTCTTCCTCCATTCTGTTTCTCTTCAAATCCATTCTCCCTGTCTGTAATATATTGACTGGTACTGGTTAGTTATTAAATTCTCTATTCTGACATTCACACATCTTCACTATCTGACCTTAACTTGCTTGGGTAACCTGATCTCCAACTACTTGCCTAACTATGACCTCTGCTCCTGTTTTCCACACCTTTGTTCAGGCTCATTTCCAAGCTCACAGTTCCATTTCTTTTTTTTTCTTAATGCCCTCCAAATCCCAACCACATTTCAAATGTAACTATGTGATACAATTGTAAAAGCACTGAAATGAAGATAGAAAACCTTGTAATTTAGTTATACTTCTGACATTCACTAGCTGTGGGACGCTAGTTAAGACATCACCTCTCTGAACCTTCAGTCCTGACACTCTATCCACTGCACCACCTAGCTGCCCACAAATAACATTATATAATATTAAATGGGGCCACACTTGGAGTGACAATTATTTTTTCTTCCATAATCATCTCTGAATAAAACATAAAACAGCTTTTCCAAAGCTTCACTTCTCACAAAAAAAATCCCCTACATCATCCTTTCCCCTTCTCTCTCAATAGAGGATTTGATCTCTGATCTTTCGGGAAAAAAAAGAAGCTAAACAACAAGTGTCCTCTGTTGTCTTATTTCCCACCTCAAAATCATTCACCCTCTTGATATATCTCCTTCTTTGACCCATTCTCTGAAGAAGAAATGGCTTTTTTTCCTTAAAAGGAAATTCCTGTACTTTCACATTTCTATAGAGTTTACCCTTATTCAATTCAGTTCATTTCAGTTTTATGCAATCAATAAACATTCATTAAGCATCTATTTTGTTCAAGGCACTGATCTAAGCCTTGGAGATGCAAAGACAAATATGAAATAATCTCTAAGTTCAAGGATCTTGTAGCGTACTGGGATATATAAAATTTTCAAGTGAGTAATTGCAAAGTATATGCAAAGTAATGCAAAGTATTTTCAAGAATGAGTGCTAACAGCTAGAGAGAGGAGGAAAAGACTTGTTTAGGAGGGAACACTTGAGCTGGGCTTGGAAAGAAAGTAATTTATCTTTCCCCCTGGAGGCTATCTTCAGATAATAAAACTCTTCATTTGGAAATAAAATTATGTTTTAAAATATTTCCTTTGCACCCACACATCTCCATCTGATTGCCCCTACTATCATCTCCACACTCCCTCTAATTTTTATTCTCTCAGTGACTATTGGTTCCTTCTGTACTGCTTACAAATACACCCATCTCTCTTCACTTGATCTGTCCATCCTTATTAGATTTCATCCTTCCTTATCTTTCCTTGTCTTTATGGCTATTTTTTTAGTTTTAAAATATTAATTTATTTCTCAAGATAGTAATTAATTAAGATATTAATTTATTTAAGACATGACTAGTTTGCAACAACAGCAGCAGATATTTAATTGCTGCTAAATAGTAATACCTATTTAAACCTTTAATAGCTTAAAGTGAAATAGCAGCAGTGACTAACATTTTATACAGAGTATCCTCAAAAGTCTTTAGATTTTTTTAATATTTTTATTTAAAGTTTTGAGTTCCAAATTCTATCCCTCCTTCCCTCCCTCCCCTATGCCCTCCCTGAGACAGTAAAAAATAAAATGTTGGTTATACATGTGCAGTTATCTAAAATATTTCCATATTAGTCATTTTGATAAAGAAGACTTGAATAAAAGAAAAAAAAACTGAAAGGAAGAAAATGAAAATAGCATTTTTTCAGTCTTTATTCAATCAATATTAGTTCTTTCTCTGGAGGTGGAGAGTATGTTTAATCTTTAGTCCTTTGGGATTGATTGTCTTGGATCATTGTATTGCTGAGAATAGCTAAGTCATTCACAATTCTTCATCGAGTAATATTCCCGTCACTGTGCACAATGTCCTCGTGGTTCTATTCACTTCACTATGTATCAGTAAAAGTAAATCTTTCTACATTGTTTTTTTTTCCCTGAAATCATACTGGTTGTCATTTTTATAGCAAAATAATATTCCAGTACAAATATATACCACAGCTTGTTTAGTCATTCCCCAATTGATGGGCACCTCTTTGATTTCCAATTCTTAGCCACCACAAAAAGAGCTGCTAGAAATATTTTTGTATAAATGAGTCCTTTTCTCTTTTTGGATGTCTTTGGGATATAGCAATAGTATTGTTGGATCAAAAGGTATGCACAGTTTGGTTGCCCTTTGGACATAGTTCCAAATTGCTCTTTGGAATGGTTGGATCAGTTCACAACTCCTTAGTGTCCCAGATCCTAGTTTTCCTACATCCCTCCAACATTCAACATTTTCCTTTTTTGCCAAGCCACCATGATAGGTGTGAGGTGGTACCTCAGAGTTGTTTGAATTTGCACTTCTCTGATCAACAGCGTTTTAGAACAGTTTTTCATATGAGAATAGATAGCTTTGATTTCTTTCTGAAAACTACCTATACATATCCTTTGACCATTTATCAGTTAGGGAATGACTTCTATTTTATAAATTTGACCCAGTTCTCTATATGTTTTATAAATAAGGACTTTATCAGAGATACTTATTGCAACATTTTTTTCCCAGTATTCTGCTTTCCATACAATTTTGGTTGTACTAGTTTTGTTTGTGCTATATATATATATATACGTACATGTATACATATATATGTATATATGTACGTATATACACATATATACATACACATATATACACACATATACATACATACATACATATATAATACATATATACACATACCTATATATGTGTGTATGTATGTGTATGTATGTGTGTATATATATGTATATATGTAAATAATCAAAATTATCTATTTTACATTTTGCAATTCTCTCTATTTCTTCTGGGATACTAAATTCTTCCCTTATCCATAAATCTGACAGATAAAACATACTCCATGCTCTCTTAATTTGCTTCTGGTATCAACCTGTATGTCTAAATCATGGACCCATTTTGACCTTATTTTCTTATGCAGTGTAAGATGTCTATACCTAGTCTATACCTAGTCTATACCTAGTTTGTGCCATATTATTTTCCAATTTTCTCAACAATTTTTTGTTAAATAATGAGTTTTTGTCCCAAAAGCTTGGATCTTTGGGTTTATCATATGCTAGATTACTATGGTCATTTACTGTAACATAATTTGTACCTAATCTATTTCACTGATCCACACCCCCCCCATTTCTTAGCCAATACCAGATTGTTTTGATAATTACTGCTTTCTAATATAGTTCAAGATCTGGTACAGCAATATAATAATCTTCTTTTGCAATTTTTATTGATTCCCGTGATATCCTTGAACTTTTGTTTTTCCAGATGAATTTCATTATTTTTTCCAACTCTAAAATAAGTTTTTGATAATTTTATTTGTATGGCAGTGAATAGATTAATTTAGATAGAATTATCATATTTATTATATTGGCTTGATCTATCCATGAGCTATTAACATTTTTCTAATTGTTTAGATTTGATTTTATTTGTATGAAAACTGGTTTTATAGTTGCATTCATATAGTTCCTGTTGGTTTTGGCAGGCGGACTCTCAAATATTTTCTATTATCTACAGTTATTTTAAATGTAATTTCTCTTTCTATCTCTTGTTGCTGGACCTTGTCAGTAATATATAGAAATGCCAATGATTTATGTGGGTTTATTTCATAGGCTGCAACTTTGTTAAAATTGTTAATAATTTCAAGTAGTTTTTTAGTTGATTCTCTAGGATTTTCAAAGCATAACATATCATCTGCAAAGAGAGATAGTTTTGTTTCCTCATTGTCTATTATAATTCCTTTAATGTCTTTTTCTTCTCTTATTGCTACAGCTAACATATCTAGTACAATATTAAATAATAGAGGTGATGATGAGCATCCTTGCTTCAGCCCTGCTTGTATTCAGAGGGCTTCTAGACTATCCCCATTACATTTAATGTTTATTGATAATCTCAGATAAATACTGCTTAGCATTTTAAGGAAAGCTTCCTTTATTCCTGTGCTCTCTATTTTCTTAAAAAAATAGAATGGGTGCTATATTTTCTCAAAATCTTTTTCTGCATTTATTAAGATAATCATGTGATTTCTGTTGGTGTTGTTATTTATATGGTCAGTTATGCTGAGAGTTTTCCTAGTATTGAACCAGCCTAAACCATAATAGTTTCTGCTTGAGCCCCTTAGCTTTACTCTCTGTGTATCTCCCTGCTTAAAATGTGTTTCTTGTAAACAATATATTATTGGTTTCTGGTTTTTAATCCATTCTCCTCTCCACTTCAACTTTATGGGTGAATTCTGTAGCTAATCCTTTTTTTTTAGGCTATCCATAATATGTATCTCTACTTCTCTCATTATCTTCTTAGCTCTCTACAATATGCCTTGTGACCTCATCATTCCACTGAAACTTTTCTATCTAAAATTATCAAATTATGTCTTATTCCCCAGATATAATGACCTTTTCTCAATTCTCGTCCTTCTTGATCTCTCTGCAGTTTTTAATGATCTCTTCTCTCTTGGTTTATATGATATTATTCTCTCCTAGTTCTCCTCCTACCCATTTGTTCATTCTTCAGTCTCCTTTGCTGGATTTTCATTTAGAATAGATCATGCCTACTGGACATCAGTATTCCCCAAGACTCTATCCTGAACTTTATTTTCTTCTCCCTTTATATTTCCCTCAATTATTTCATTAGCTGTCAAGGATCCAGATATCTTCTCTAAGGTGATGTGATTCCAGATCTGCTTGTCCGCCTTATATCTCTCTTGAAGTCCATTTTTGCATCCCCAGTTGTCTATTGGACAACTCAAACTACATGTCCCATAGATATCTTAAGTACCACAGGCCCCAAAGTGAACTTGTGATCATTCTCCCACACACACATACACACACTCTAAACCATTCCCTGTTCCTGATTTTCCTACTACTGAGTACACCACTATCCTCCCAGGTGGGTATTATTCTGTACTCTTCCCTCTCTTTTGTCTTTATCATAACCAAAGTATTGATAATTCCTTTTGAATCTATACTTATATTTCTTGGATATGTTCCCTTCTGACCAATCTATTACCCAGAAGCATGCTTTCCTCATCCCATTCCTGGACCATTGCCATATCCTGCTGATCTCTCTCTCTCCTCTCTCTCTCTCTCCTCTCTCTCTCTCTCTCTCTCTCTCTCTCTCTCTCTCTCTTTCGCTCTCTCTCTCTCATGTCTCCTCACTCCAGTTCATCCTCCATTTAGCTTTCAGACTGATCTTCCTAAAGTGCAGGTATAACCATATTACTCCCCTATTCAGTAAACTAAATGACGCTTTATCACATCAAATATAGCTTCCTCTGGCATTCAAAGACCTTCATAACCTCAAAGTCCCTTACCTTTCCAGTGTTCTTAAAACTTACACCACCCAACCCACATATACTCTATGATCAAATGACATTGTCTTCCTTCCTATTCCTTCAATAACGCACTCCATTTCCTGACTCCATGAAATTACATTTGTTATCCTCAAGCCTTCAATTCTTTCCCTCCTCATCTCTACTTCCTGGCCTCCTGGCTTCCTTCAATTCCCAGTTACAATCCTTTCTTCTTAATTTTTCCTTGGCTTCTCTAATACTAGTGTCTTCTTCATTACCCCTAATTTTCTTAAATCATATATCTTGATTGTGCATAATGATCTATATGTTTTACTCCTCATTAGACTGTGACCTTGAGAGCAAGCACTGTTTTCCATCTTTCTTTGCATCCTCTGCACTAAGCATAATATCTAGTACATAAAGGGTGCTTAATAAGTGATTTTTTACTGGCATCCTTAACACTAGTGTAATATCAATTAATTTGGGTGTCTTTGATTGAGTCTTACTAGGTGCTAAACCCCAGGCCCAAATCCCTATCTACTAGGTGCTAAGCCTATGTGGGCATGAAGCCCTTAGGGTCCTAAGGGGAGTTGCTAAGACCAGAGCAAATAGTAGGAGCCTGAATTCTGGTTACCCAGGTGATGTATGATGATGGCTAAAGAATGAATAAAGAGAGAGAACAGAGCTATTTGCTTGGTGCTCTCATTCTTGGTGGAGTGCTCATGTGAAGACTCTGGGAAGCTGTAGTTAAGAGCCCCCCAGCTTGTTAAACAAGTTTAACTTTATTAAACCCTGATAACTATGCATTGAGATTTGAATCAGACAAGGTCTGTCTGTTGATGTTTGTAATTTGTTTGTATTTGCTTTGAAGTTCAGGGTGCTGGCTTCTTCCCCTGAACTAAGTGAATGATATTTGCATGTTTGATTAAATTGAGATTGTTAAACCCTTAACATTTCTTTCCTTAGTAAAGCAGATCAAAAGAAATTGTGTTGGCAGCCTTCCATGTACTGGTTGTTGATGGGTCTTACACCCCCACAGCAGCTGCTAACAGATTGTTGCAACAAATGGCATAACTTGGCAGGACCTGCAGATTAAAAGAAAAGTAAGGCATTTTGGGATACTGGGGTGGTTGAATGTTTCCCAGTTTTTGGATTGCTCTTTGTTCTTGGAGTGGCTATGTTTCTGCGGAGCCCCAGGAGCAACAAGGGCCTGAAGGAAAACAGGATGGTGGAAGTGTTGGGAGTGGTTTCCCCAGGGACTCTGGGAGATAATCCCTCCTTCCCAGTACTTGAGATGATAAGCCTGGCTCCGGAGCACTATGCTGAAAGAGTGAATGCCTTGAGATTATATTATATGACAAGTTTTGAAACAGGAGTAGAGAATGACCTTCCTGCAGAATCGACAGGATAGGAAATTGCTGGTGAGGAGAGAGAAGAAGCAGAAGATGGTGGTATGGAAAACTGGCTGCATGAGAAGTTTGGAAAGGTGAGAGTTGTGAGCTACCTGCATCAGGATTCCCACAGAAGCCAAGAGAGGCCAGCTGGAGCTAGACAACCAGGAACCCATGGGCTTCAAATTCAGCCCTGGGGCAAGATGGAAACTTTGCAGCAAGGAGGTAATTGTGCCTCCCCCTTGGGTTGCTTGGGACCCAGGAGGTAGGGGTGGATTTGTTTATGGTGTGGTGGGAGAAGTGCCTTAGACCCCCAAGGACCCCACCCTGTTGGCTTTATTGCCCAGCCACCCCTCAAGACTTGGAAGCAGGGACTGGAACAGCATGGAGAGGACAGACCCCCCAACCAACTTTGGACTTTTTCTTTGAGTTGGGACTTTGAGCGCCAAGAAAAAACCTGCAAGGGCAGTGTGGGGAGAAGGATCCACCCTCAAGAAGTATTTTACTTGGACCATGTATTAACTAAAGAGATTAACTTGCTTTGACCTAGGGGTAGATCATGTCTGCATTGTCAACAACTATCTGTGAATGACACTGAATGATATGTTTTGTTTTGTTGTAAATGACATGCTTAATTTCCTGCTTGATTGGATCACAATGTATAATGCTTCCATTTGTTCTAGGATCCATGGCCACTTAATTTAGATTTCTGTTATCCCATGGAGCTTGGAAGGGGTGGAGTGTAATACCAATTAATTTGGGTGTCTTTGATTGAGTCTTACTAGGTACTAAACCCCAGGCCCAAACCCTATCTGCTAGGTGCTAAACCTATGTGGGTATGAAGCCCTCAGGGTCCTAAGGGGAGTTGCTAAGACCAGAGTCAATAGTAGGAGCCTGAGTTCTGGTTACTCAGATGATGTTTGATGATGGCTAAAGAGTGTATAAAGAGAGAGAACAGAGCTATTTGCTTGGCGATCTCATTCTTGGTGTAGCGATGATGTGGAGATTGGGCAGCTGTAGTTAAGAGCCCCCCAGCTTGTTAACCCGCTTCTTCAGACTTTGTTAAACCTTGATAGCTATGCATTGAGATTTGAATCAGACAAGGTCTGTCTGTTGATGTTTGTAATTTGTTTGTATTTGCTTTGAAGTTCAGGGTGCTGGCTTCTTCCCCTGAACTAAGCGAATGATATTTGCATGTCATAGTGTAATTAGATTGTTAACCCCCTTAACACTACTTTCCTTAGTAAAGCAGATCAAAAGAACCTGTCCTTGCAGCATCCTTGTTGTCAGGCTTGTGTTGGTTTTTCATCCCCACAGCACCAGCTAGCAGATTGTGGCAACAACTAGTGCTAAAAATTTTCCTAATTTATAAATCCATGTTATTCCCTTACTCAAAAAATCTTTATTGACTCCCTCTGGAATTAAGTATCAACTCTGTAGTCTTGAATTTAAGATCTTCCAATCTTGTACCAACCCAGTTTGCGCCAACTTTTGTTATTCTACTCTATTTTGCATATTCATTTTTTTCTTTTTTATTTATTTATTTATTTATTTTTAGTTTACAACACTCTGTTCTACATAATTTTGAGTTCCAGATTTTCTTCCCTCCCTGCCCTCCTTCTTCCCCAAGATGGCGTGGAATCCCATATAACTTCCATGTATAACTTCGCATTGACTTAATTTACACACTAGTCAAGTTGTGGAGAAGAATTATGACCAATGGAGTGAATCATGAGAAAGAAGAAACAGAACCAAAAAAAAAAAAAACAATGCAAAGAAAGAAACAAAAGAGAGGGAAAAAAAAGGGAAGAGGGAAGGCAAGCATGAAGTGTGCCTCAATCAGCATTCATACTTCATAGTTCTTTCCGGGGATGTAGATAGTATTCTCCATGGTGAGTATTTTGGAATTGTCTTCGCACCTTCTGTTGCTGAGAAGAGCAAAGGCTGTCAGGGTTAGTCCTCACAGAATCCATATATTTGTGGTTGTGTATAATGTTCTCCTGGCTCTGCTCTGCTCACTCAGCATTATATCGTATAGGTTTTTCCAGGTTGTTATGAAGTCCGTATCATCCCCATTTAATACAGCACAAAAGTATGCCATTACCTTCACATACCACAGCTTATTCAGCCATTCCCCAATGGATGGGCATCCCTTTGATTTCCATTTCTTAGCTACCACAAAAAGAGCTGCTATAAATATTTTTGTACATATGGGTCCTTTTCCCATTTGCGTGATCCCTTTGGGATACAACTCTAGAAGCGGGAACATTTTTATAGCCCTTTGGGCATAGTTCCAAATTGCTCTCCAAAATGGCTGGATCAGTTCACAACTCCACCAGGAATGTAACAATGTTCCAATTTTCCCACATCCTCTCCAGCATTTATCATTTTCCTGTTTCATTATTTTAGCCAATCTGACAGGAGAGATGTGGTATCTAAGAGTTGTTTTGATTTGTATTTCTCTAATCAGTAGAGATTTCAAGCATTTTTTCATATGTTTATAGATATCTTTAATTTATTCCTCTGAAAACTGCCTGTTCATATTCTTTGACTATTTCTCAATTGGGGAATGACTTGTATTCCTATATATTTGGCTCAGTTCCCTGTATATTTTAGAAATGAGGCCTTTATCAGAGACACAAGTTGTAAAGATTTTCTCCCAATTTTCTGCTTCCCTACTAATCTTCGTAGCATTGGCTTTTTTTGTACAAAAACATTTCAATTTACCATAATCAAAATTATCCATTTTGCATTTTGTGGTGCTCTGTATCTCTTGTTGGGTCATGAAATCTTTTCTTTTCCATAAATCTGATAAACTATTCCTCGCTCTCCCAAATTGCTTATAATATCAGCCTTTATTCCTAAATCATGAAGATATTTTGACTTTATTTTGGTATATGGTGTAAGATATTGATCTATGCCCAATTTCTACCCTACCATTTTCCAATTTTCCCAGCAGTTTTTGTGAAATAGTGAATTCTTAGCCCAGAAGCTGGCTTCTTTGGGTTTATCTAAGAGTACATTGCTGTAGTAGTTCACTTCTTCATCTTCGCTATCCATCCTATTCCATTGATCCACAACTCTCTTTCTTAGCCAGTACCAGGTAGTTTGGATGACTGCTGCTCTACAGCATAGTTTAATACCTGGTATGGCTAGGCCACCTTCTCTAGATATTCTAGACCTCTTATTCTTCTAGATGAATTTTCTTAGTATTTTATCCAGCTCTGTAAAACAATTTTTGGTAGTTCAATTGGTATGGCACTAAATAGATAGATTAATTTAGGTAAAATTGTCATTTTAATTATATTAGCTTGGCCTAAACATGAGCAACTGATATTTTTCCATTTATTTAGATCTGACTTTATTCGTGTGAAAAGTGTTTCGTAATTATGTTCATATAGGCCTTGAGTTTGTCTTGACAGATAGACTCCCAAATATTTTATAGTGTTTGCTGTAACTTTGAATGGAATTTCTCTTTCTTTCTATCTCTTGCTGTTGGGCTTTGTTAGTAATGTTTAGGAATGCTGAGGACTTATGTGGGTTTATTATATATCCTGCAACTTTTCTAAAGTTGTTTATTATTTCAAGTAGTTTTTTACTTGATTCTCTAGGATTCACTAAGTAAATCATCATATCATCTGCAAAAAGTGCCTATTCTAATTCCTTCAATTTCTTGTTCTTCTCTTATTGGGACAACTAACGTGTCTACTACCAAATTGAATAGTAGGGTTTGATAATGGACACGCTTGTTTCACCCGTGATCTTATTGGGAATGCATCTAGCTTATCCCCATTACAAATAATGCTTGTTGGTGGTTTTAGGTAGATGCTATTTATAATTTTAAGGAAGGCTCCATTTATTCCTATGCTTTCTAGTGTTTTTAATAGGAATGGGTGTTGTATTTTGTCAAAGGCTTTTTCTGAATCTATTGAGATGATCATATGGTTTCTGCTAGTTTTGTTGTTGATATGGTCAATTACGCTAATAGTTTTCCTGATGTTGAACCAGCCTTGGATTCCTGGAATAAATCCTACCTGGTCATGGTGTATTATTCTGGGGATAAGTTGCTGCAATCTTTTTGCTAATATTTTATTTAAAATTTTTGCATCAATATTCATTAAGGAGATTGGTCTATAATTTTCTTTCTCTGTTTTG
>CM053624.1:302555623-302565623 GCA_028646595.1 Phalanger gymnotis
GGGGGGGTGGAAATGGGGAGAAAAATCTGTAATTCAAACGCATGTGAAAATTAATGCTGAAAACTAAAGATGTTAATAAAAAAATTTTAAAAAAATATATAAAAATCTGTCTCAATCTGTATTCAGGGTGACTGGGCTGACTGGGAGTCCACTGACACATTTATTATGCCTGTTTTGCTAATAAATCATCAGTTTATTAACTCAATTATTATTAATTAACTACCACAGGGCCAAGGTAAAAATCAACACTAAATTGGAAGTTAAAATATGAAAAAAGCATGATAGGGGATTATCCAGTGGTCTAACCTTACCAATTCTTACCAGCCACAAACACTTAGCACTGTGTGTATGTGTGTGAGTGTGGCAGATAAAAGAAAGTATAGTCACTAGTTATCACTATTTCCTTATAAAAGCTTATATAATATAAACCAGTAGCCACAAAAAGGTAGGGAAAGAGCCAGGGAAGTGCCTCAGTCCAAAAATTTGACCTCTTTGGCAAGACAAGAGATGTGACAGCAACATTGAACACTCTTTCAAAGCATAACTCATCCTTTAAAAAAATGTCATGGAAGATGATGTTAGACGAGTGAAGAAAGGTGGAAGGGAAACTAAATATGAAGAAAATCTGATCTGAGACCCAGTTCAACCAGATCATCCCCCAAAGCGTTCAAATGAAATTGTACAAATGGAAATGGAATATGTTTGCTAACCTTTCCATAGCTACCTATAGTTATAGATGACATAAGTGTCAGTGAATTGTCATGGATTCTTAGTAACTCAGTGTCTGATGTGCTCTTTAAGGAAATAGAATAAGTACTAAATACAATTCCATTTGCAAGAGCAGCTGGATCAGACTGCATGAACCTAGAAGATACACGTACTTGAAATGATACTATTTTGAAAGCACTGAGTGTTCTTAAGATATCTAAAAAATCAAAAGGAGAAGAAAAATGTATGAAAAACCATAAACATTATAAGTAGGAAAAGAGAATGGTAACTATTGACATTGCTGCTTACTTATTCATCTCTATAAATTTTACTTATGCAAGCAAAGGTTAGAGATAGCATGGACACTCCAATTTATATATTGGTACCAATGGAATGGAAGACCTAGAATAAGGACTCTATTACTTTAGGAGAAGGTATGAAAGAACAAGGAGGAAAATCATACAAGTTTAAAAAAATAAACAAACATTGATGCCTGATTATGTACCTTTGCAAGAAAATCATGAATCCAATGAACGATTCAACATTTCATTGATTTATAATTTTAAGAATGTGGGCCCTTCCTTCACTGATCCAGATACAGCTCCTTTATTACTTATATGGTCTTTTAAAAAATAGTATTGTTTTCCTCAATTACATGTTAAGAAAAATTTTAGGATTCATTTTCAAGATTTTGAGTTTCAAATTTTTCTCCCTCCCCTCCTCATTCCCACTCTCCTTTTCAGAAAATGTTATAGCTTATGTATATTGTTGTAGCTTATATATATATGTTATAATATAAAAAAAATATTTCTATTGTAGTCACACTAGTGAAAGAAACAGATCAAAAAGGAAAAAAAAAGAAACACAAGAAAGAATAAAGTGAAAAAATATGCTTCAATCTGCATCAGTTCTTTATCTGGATATCAATAATAGTTTTCCTTTGTGAGTCCTTTGTACTTATCTTGAATCATTCCATTTCTGAGAGGAGCTGAGTCATTCATAGCTGATCATCGCAAAATGATGCTGATACTGTATATGTTTTCCTGGTTCTACTCATTTCACTTTGAATTAATTTGTCCACATCTTTCTAGGTTTTTTGAAATCTGCCTGTTCACCATTTCTTACTGCACAATAGTATTCCATTGAATTAATATATGGAAGCTTGTTTTGCCATTACCCAATTGATGAACATTTCCCCAATTTCCAATATTTTGCCACCACATATAGGTCTTTTTTCAATTTTTTAAATGATTTCTTTGGGATACAGATCTAGTAGTTGTATTGCTGGATCATAAGCAGAGCTTGTTTGCCCTGTGTGCAAAGTTCCAAATTGCTCTCCAGAATGGCAGGACAGTTCACAACTCCGCCAAACATATGATAGTTTCCCAATTTTCCCACATCTTCTCCAATTTCTATCATTTTCCTTTTCTGTTATATTAGCCTACCTGATGGGTGAGTTGTTTTCATTTACATCTCTCTAACCAAAAGTGATTTAGAGCATTTCATCATATGTCTATAGACAGATTTTCTTTCTTCATCTGAAAACTTCCTGTGTATATCCTTTGACCATTTGTCAATCGGGGAATGGCTTGTATTCTTCTAAATTTGACTCCGTTCTCTATGTATTTGAAAAATAAGGCCTTTATCAGAGACATTTGCTATAAAGATTGTTTCCCAGCTTTGATTCCTTTCTAACCTTGGTTGCATTGGTTTTGTTCGTATAAAAGTTTTTAAATTTAATATAATCAAAATTATCAATTTTACATTTTGTAGTGCTTTTTTTCCTCATTTAGTCATGAATTCTTCCCTTTCCAATGGATCTGATTATTCCTTGCCCTTATAATTTGCTTATGATGTCGCTCTTTATGTCTAAATCATGCCAAAGGCCTGTCATAACTAACTTTTCTAATATTAGATTTACCTCCTTAGTTTCTTTCTTGTTTATTTTTTGTTTGGATTTATCAAGTTCTGAGAGGAGACAATTGACATCCCCCATTATATAATTTTGCTGTCTATTCCCTCCTGTAACTCATTTAATTTCTCCTTTATAAATTTGTATCTTATAACACTTGGTGCATATATGTTTAGTATTGATAGTGCTTCATTGTATATGGCACCTTTTAGCAAGATGTAGTTTCCATCTTTATTCTTTTAATTAGATCTATTTTGGTTTTTACTTTGTAAAATCAGTACTGCTATCCTTGCTTTTTTTTTCTTCAACTGAAACATAATAGATTCTTCTCCAGTCCCTTACTTTTCCTCTCTATGTATCTGTCTGCTTCAAGTGTGTTTCTTGCGAAAAAAAAAAAAAACAACATATTGTAGGATTCTATTTTTTCATCCACTCTGCTATGAACTTCGTTTGTGGGAGAGTTCATCCTATTTACATTACAATTATGATTACTACCTATGTATTTCTGTCTATCTTATTCCTCCTCCTATCTGTCATCTCTCTTTTTACCCTTACGTTCCTCAGTGGTATTTTGCTTCTATCTACCATCTCCCCTGATCTGCCCTTCCTTCTGTCAATCCCCACCCTCCCGTTTGCTTGATCTCTTCCCCTTCTACCACCCTGTTGAATAACATAGATATCTACTGATTGTATATATAATTCCCTCTTTGAACCAGTACTGATGAGAGTAAGGTTCAAGTTTTGCTTCCCACCTTTCCTCCAATCATCCCCTCCACTGTAATAGGTCTTTCAGACCTCTTCATGTGAAATAATGTACTACATTCTACCTCTCCCTTTCTTCTACACACATTGTATTCCTCGTTCTCATCCTTAAACTTTTTTTTATGTCATACCCTCAGATTCACTTTATACCCATATCCTCTGTCTATGAATATTCCTTCTAGCTGTACTATTAATGACACAATTTTTAAGAATTATAAGACTTGAGGGGCAAAGCCAAGATGGTGGCTGGAAAGCAGGGACTTGCTTAATCTCTCCCCCAAAACCCTCCAAACACCTGTAAAAAATGGCTCTGAACAAATTCTAGAGCTGGGGAACCCACGAAATACCAGAGGGAAACAGGTCTCTGGCCCAGGAGAGCCTAGATGCTCACTGGGAAGGGTCTATCACATAGTACTGGGAGTGGAGCACAGCCCAGCATGGGCCATGTCAGGACAGACCAGGCCCAGAGTTAGCCGGGCGAAACAGGCCTTAGGGCCATGAATCATTGAGCCTTAGCAGTTACCAGACTTCTCAACCCACAAATGCCAAAAAGCAGGTTAGCGTGAAACTGCAGGATCGAGTTTAGAGCAGTCTGGCCACATGGCTGAGGGTGGTGGAGGTGGTAGATAAGTGGTGGTGGCAGCAAAAGGAAGCTACTGAGTCTGCTTCCAGTCCTCCAGCATCAGTTGCTTCCTGAGGTGAGTCCCTGGCTCACATGGTGGGAGGAATCTAGCAGCGGATCAGAGCAGGAGTGCAAGGAGCACTTTGTGGGCACAGAGCAGTTTCTCTTGTTGTGCCCTGCTTGGATGTGGATTGTGATCCTGGTTGGCAGTTCTTGGGGGAGGAGGAGCACTGCTATGACAGAGGCTGCAGTGATGGTAGAGTAGAAGTAGCTCTGAAAACAGCAGCATTTGGGACCTAAAGCTTGAGACAAAGTGCTCTCTACTCTACAAGCAGTCATACCCTGACAAAAAACTCAAGGGTCAAGTAGTTGACTGGGAATGTGAACAGGCAGCAAAAATGAACTCAGACTCAAATTCAAACTCTATATTACTTTTTTGGTGACAAAGAAGATCAAAACATACAGCCAGAAGAAGTCAACAAAGTCAAAGAGCCTGCATCAAAAGCCTCCAAGAAAAATATGAATTGGTCTGAGGCCATGGAAGAGCTCAAGAAGGATTTGGAGAAGCAATGAAGAGAAGTAGAGGAAAAAAATTGGGCATAGAAATGAGATTAATGCGAGACAACCATGAAAAACAAGTCAATGACTTGCTAAAGGAGACCCAAAAAATACTGAAGAAAATAACACCTTAAAAATAGACTAACTCAAATGGCAAAAGAGCTCCACAAAGCCAATGAGGAGAAGAATGCCATGAAAAGCAGAATTAGCCAAATAGAAAAGGAAGTCCAAAAGAGCACTGAAAAAATACTACCTTAAAAATTAGATTGGAGCAAGTGGAAGCTAGTGACTTTATGAGAAATCAAGATATCTTAAAACAGAACTAAAGGAATGAAAAAAATGGAAGACAACATGAAATATCTCATTGGAAAAAGCACTGACTTGGAGAATAGATCTGGGAGAGATAAGTCAAAAACTATTGGACAACCTGAAAACCATGATCAAAAAAAAAAGCCTAGACATCATCTTTCAAGAAATTATCAAGGAGAGCTGCTCTGACATTCCAGAACTAGAGGGTAAAATAGAAATTGAAAGAATCCACCAATCAGCTCTCAAAAAAGATCTGAAAAAGAAAACTCATTGGAATATTGTCGCAAAATTACAGAGTTTCCCGGTCAAGGAGAAAATACTGAAAGCAGCCAGAAAGAAACAATTTGAATATTGCAGAAACACAATCAGGATAACACAAGATCTAGCAGCTTCTACATTAAGGGATTGAAAGGCTTGGAATATGTCTCAAAGGGGATAAGATTAAAACCAAGAATCACCTACCCAGAAAAACTGAGTATAATACTCCAAGGCAAAATATGAATTTTCAATAAAATGGGGTTCTTTCAAGCTTTCTCAATGAAAAGACCAGAGCTGAGTAGAAAATTTGACTTTGAATACAAGAGTGAAGAGAAGCATGAAAAGGTAAACAAGAAAGAGAATTCGCAAGGGACTTACTAAAGTTGAACTCTTTTGTTTACATTCCTACATGGAAAGATGATGTATGTAATTCATGAGACCTTTCTCAGTATTAGGGTAGTTGAAGGGAATATACATATATATTAGACAGAGGGCATAGGGTGAGTTGAATATGAAGGGATGATATCTAAAAAATAAAATTAAAGGGTGAGAGAGGAATATATTGAGAAAGGGAGAGATAGAATGGGGTAAATTATCTCACATAAAAGTGGCAAGAAAAAGCAATTCTGTAGGAAGGGAAAAGGAGGCAGGTGAGGTGGAGGGAATTAATCTTGCTCTCATCAGATTTGACTTGGGGAGGGAATAACATATATACTCAATTGGGTGTCTTACACCACAGGAAAGTAAGGGGAAGAGGATAAAAAGGGGGGATGATAGAAGGGAAGGCAGATAGGGGGAGAAGGTAATCAAAAGCAAACACTTTTGAAAAGGGACAGGGTCAAGGGAGAAAACTGAATAAAGGGAGACAAGATACGATGGAAGGAAATATAGTTAGCCTTTCACAACATGTGCATTGTGGAAGTGTTTTACATAATGATACAGGTGTGATCTATGTTGAATTCCTTGCCTTCCTAGGCAGGGTGGGTGGGATGGGAAGAGGATAGTCTTTGGAACCCAAAGTCTTAAAAGCAGATGCTCAAAAAAAGTTGGTTTTTTATGCATCCGGGAAACAAGATATATAGGGAATGGGGCATAGAAATCTATTCTGCCCTACAGGAAAGTAAAGGGAAAGGAGATGCAGGGGAGAGTGGAGTGACAGAAGGGAGGGCTGACTGGAGAATGAGGCAATCAGAATGTATGCCATCTTGGAATGGGGGGGATGGTCGAAATGGAGAGAAAATTTGTAACTCAAAATCTTGTGGAAGTCAATGTTGAAAACTAAAATATTAAATAAAAATGATAAAATTCAAAAATAATAATTTGTCCCTTGCACATGACTATGCAACACAATAAAGAAGTACGGCATGTGCAATGATTTATCAGAAGATTGTAATGATTTTTATACATCTATATTTAAAATATTTATAAATCTATTAAATTCTTAGTGCTCACATTCAGGTAATTGTTTCAGAGTTTTTAGGTAACAGCTGAGAAAAAATGAACATATGCCTTCTGTTGCCTCATTTTTTGATATAGCTCCTACTTCAGAAATTCTCTTGTAACCACACCATGCCAAATTATGCCACACAGACACTGACTGAACTGAAAATGGCTCTACAATGTGTGATATGTTAATCTTTCATAGTTGCTAGAAAAAAAGGATAGATTGATTGAATTAGCTATGAATTAACTATTGATTAACTATGCCAAACTTTGAGTCATTTCTAACAAACAGGATCCTTTCCTTCACAGTTTTAGTTAGACTCTGAAAGCATTGCCAGAATGCAGGGGCTGATTCATCTGCCCAGATTTTCATGGACTTTCAAAGAGCAAAAGTGCCAAAGTTTATTTATAGCCCAAATTCTGATTTAATGTGTAACTTTTTGAGCTAATTTTTAGAATCTTAAGCATGCTACAGGTAAAATAAATAGAATAACAATATTGATTCAGAACTTTTTGTTTTGTACCATTTGTTTCATGTGTCATGCATGAGTAATGGTGGGGATTAACTGAATTTATCATTCATTTCACCCTACTTAAAGGAGTGAACAAAAATCTCTAAACCTGCTACCTTTGCCTAGATGGGAGACCTCTGTTTAATCAGTCAATCAAGGGTATTGAACTAAGTGTTACAAAGTAAATGATGTTGGAAAGGAACAGAATTCTATCAGCCATTGTATCATTAAGGCAACTTTCATGACCTCGAGGATGACCACGAGCATTGCTGAATGGTTCAGAATTGCAAAGTATGAAAAACTCTCTATGTAGAAAGCAGAGGAAGTGTAACATTTATTTAGACTTCAGAGCATCAAATCCAGGAACCAATACACTTAATTCTATATAGTAGCAGTTATATTCCAAAACCAGTAAGCCCACCTTAATGTAGTAACTAAGAAATTATAACGCAGTATTATAGCAAGGAACGAAGTCATGCCACAACCTTCCCCTCTGAGAGGGCCTCCTTGTAAACAATCACTCAGGAATTCTAACTCTCCACTCAGCACTCTCTTCTGCTGCACTCTTGACATTGATTCTCTCAGCGGCCTCTTGATGTCTGTTGCCTCAATGTCTTCCTCTCAGTTCTGCTGCTCTCCGTTCTGTTCCTCTTCAATTCTCTTCCTCTTCAATTCTGCTCCTCTCCAATTCTGGACTCTCCTTTTATACAGTCCTAGTCAGCATCTTATTGGCTAGAACTCAGGTCTCTGATTGGCTGAATTCATGATTGACTAGAACTCAGTGCACATACCATTGGCCCTGGTCTTAGCAACTCTGCTTAGGGTCCTGAAGTTCTTCATGCCCACATCAGATTAGCACCTAGTAAGTAGGGGCTTTCGGCCTTACAGACAAAGATATAACCAAGCTTTCCCACCTAGGCTCACCTGAGGCCACTGGATGAAATGAAAGAATACTGTATCGGAAGTGTATTGGTACTGTCTAAAGACACTCAATGATGCCTTCTGGATTTTGTTTGAAAGAACAAATTAGCCAGGTGCCCAGATTTGAGTGCCTGGCTAATTCAGTAACAGACACCATTCCAGGCAAGCCACTGGGAGAGAATAACTTGGGAGAGGAGGAAGGGAAAAGTTTCCTTGTTCACCTGACTTTACAAGAAGATTCTCTTGCAAACTTCAAAGGTTTGAAGGATATGGGCTTTTTAGTAGCATCCTAGGCATGTCCTCAGAATAGCATAGGCTGGAAGCAATATCTAAATTGGGAGCCAACAATAAAATGGACACACTGATTCTACAAGGATCCCAGAAGAAAACATAAAGGGAACCTCTGCAAAAAGAGAAAGATAAGTGGTAACCAACAGTTGTGAGTCACTTATTGGTCATATGTGCTCTCACATCTGTATCTCATTTTCCCTTGAATACTGTATTTACTTCTAGGAAAATTCACACCCTAGTTTGGGGGAGATGTTTTGTACTAATTGTTTTAGGTCACCCTGGTAAATACCTATTTCTGAAAACCAGTTTAGTCTGATTCATTAATTGACATCACCTGATAGGAAGGAAGCACGTCCTAGTGATATGGATATTAAAATCAATTACTTTCAGTAGAGCCAAATTGTAAAGTTCCCCCAAATTCACATAATTAAAAATTCACATAAACCCAATGTCTCCAAAACTATGATATAGACAGGGAAAAATTAATTGGTAACCTTTATATGCACAATTTTTCATATTCAAGAGAGAGAAAATGAAAGCGTAAATAATAGTAGTAGTAGTGGTGGTGGTGGTGGTGGTGGTGGTGGTTGTGGTAGTAGTCATAGTAACAATAATAGTAGCTAGAATTTATATAGTACTTTAAGATTTGCAAAAGGCTTTACAAATACTATCTAATTCAATCCTCACAACAAATCAGGGAGCTATTTCCTGTTATTAATTCCCTTTTACAGACAAGGATATCAAAGCAAGACAAGGCTAAGTGGTATAGTTAGTAAGTTTCTGGGGATGGATTTGAACTCGGGTCATCCCTACTCCAAGTCCAGTGTTCTATCCAAAGTTTAACTGCCAAGCATATCTTAAAATAAAACCAGATCTTTATCATAAGAGGTGATTCTTGGCAGCAAGGTTAGAATTTTTTTCAGGTTTTTGAACTTGTAAACATAGTAAGGAGTATGATAGAGGAGCAGACAAATGCATCAGGGGCTTCACGTCTGAAAGAACCACTTCAAGTATGCTAAGAACTTAAAAGTATGCTTTTAAGAGTCATCTCACTCTGATCAATGATTCAGCTTGAAAATGACTGTAGAACATTTTAATTTTTATTTTATATTTGAAGTCAGACTCAAAACATGGAAGAACAATTCAGTCAGAAAGAAAAGAGCATTCCAAGTCGTAATTACAGCTGATCTATACTAATGAAAGCCAGAGCCCCAATATGCATAATGGTGAAGGCTTTTTATTCTAAATAAGAATTCAAAATAAATTTGCAACCCAAGAGTAAATTAAGCAGTAATGCATAATAAGCAAGGATGATAGCATGTGATTAGATTTTGAAATTTTTAGTAGTATTTCCAAATTATTTCATATTAAATTTAATTGATGTGTTTTGTTTTTATGTCACAAATATTTTCAAATTTTTCCTCTTTTCTCTGTCCGCCACCCAGTCAACCATTACCTTTAACAAAATTGTTTATTTTTATTTTTTAAAGAATAAAGATTAATAGGAAAATCATGTGTTGGCTTTTCTTTAAACTATGCTCTAAGTAGTATTTTCTTTTACCTTTAATATGAAAAAACATGAACTAATTTTAAGGCTTTCAAAGAGCCTTACAAACATTATGTTATTTGATTCTCACAGTTCTTTATGGTAAGTGTTATTATCATTATCAGTTTATAGATAGAAATTATGACTTAGTGATATTA
>CM053624.1:302568123-302569187 GCA_028646595.1 Phalanger gymnotis
TAAATCATTATTGAGTAGAGAAAAGCAAATCAAAACAACTCTGAGGTACCACCTCAAACTCATAAGAAATTACAAATTCTGGCTTGAAAGAAAAGTAGGGTTGGTTGTTGTCCTTCATTCTTGAAGAGGACCAAAATGATATCAGTATGTTAGAGTAAAGTTGCAGTGTGTCTGACTATGGCTGATCAAACCAATCTAAGTTTGTAATGCTCTACCACAGGTTGAACACAAATAGTCCACATAAACATTTAGGGTGGCTTCTCTAAATTTGTGCACTTCATGTTTCTTTTGAACTATTTCAATTCTGCTTTGCTCATAGAGCACAGCACAGCACCTTCTCTGATGAGAACGCACCATGCTGGGTTGTCCTGTGCCAGTGTCTCCTATGTCACCCAATCAGTTCCAAAATTCTTAATAGAGGACTTGTGGGTGTCCTTGAATTGCTTTTTCTGACCACCTTGAAAGCATTTGCCCTCTATGAGTTCTCCATTAAACAGTCTTTGTGGCAAGCATACATTTGGCATTCAAACAGCATGGCCAGCCCATCAGAGTTGTGCTCTCTGCAGTAGAGTTTGAACGCTTGGCAGTTAAGTTCAAAAAAGGAACTCAGTGTCTGGTATCTTATGATGATCTTCAGAATCTTCCTAAGACAATTTAAGTGGAAGTAATTCAGTTTCCTGGCATGGTGTTGGTATACTGTGCAGATTTCACAGGCATACAACAATGAGGTTTGCATAATGGCTCTGTAGACTTTCAGTTTGGCAGTCAAATACCTCTTCTCTCCCACATGTTCCCGCAGAGCCTCCCAAAAACTGAGCTAGCTGTGGCAATGTGTTTATCAACCTCATTATCAGTGTGCACATCCCGTGTGTATCAACAATGTGGATAGCAGCTGTTTTGGGTGTGAAAGACCAACACAAGACCAACAGCAAGAAGGCTGCTAACACAGGTTCTTTGATCTGCTTTTCTAAGGAAAGCAACTTTAAGGGGTTAATAATCTCAGTTTAATCAAACATATATATATATATATACACATATACATATATATATATATATACATATAT
>CM053624.1:302578910-302615622 GCA_028646595.1 Phalanger gymnotis
AGCAAGTGGAAGCTAGTGACTCTATGAGAAATCAAGATATTATAAAGCAGAACCAAAGGAATGAAAAAGTGGAAGACAATGTATAATATCTCATTGGAAAAACCACTGACCTGGAAAATAGATCCAGGAGAGAGAATTTAAAAATTATTGGACTACCTGAAAGCCATGATCAAAAAAAGAGCCTAGATATCATCTTTCAAGAAATTATCAAGGAGACCTGCCCTGACATTCTAGAGCCACAGGGCAAAATAAAAATTGAAAGAATCCACCAATCGCCTCCTCAAATAGATCCCAAAAAGAAATCTCCTAGGAATATTGTTGCCAAATTCCAGAGCTCCCAGATCAAGGAGAAAATACTGCAAGCAACCAGAAAGAAACAATTTGAGTATTGTGGAAACACAATCAGAATAACCCAAGATCTAGCAGCTTCTACATTAAGAGATCGAAGGGCTTGGAATGCGATATTCTGGAGGTCAATGGAGCTAGGATCAAAACCAAGAACCATCTACCCAGCAAAACTGAGTGTCATGCTCCAAGGCAAAATTTGGATTTTCAATAAAATGGAAGACTTTCAAGGTTTCTCAGTGAAAAGACCAGAGCTGAATAGAAAAATTGACTTTCAAACACAAGAATCAAGAAAAGCATGAAAAGGTAAACAAGAAAGAGAAATCACAAGGGACTTACTAAAGTTGAACTGTTTTGTTTATATTCCTACATGGAAAGATGGTGTGTTTGATTCCTGAGACCTCAGTATTAGGGTAGCTGAAGGGAAACATATACATATATATATATATATATATACATATATATGTGTGTATATGTATATATATATGTATATGTGTGTTATATGTATGTACGCATATAGGTGTGTGTGTATATATATATACATATATATATATGTATATATATATAGAGAGAGAGAGAGAGACAGAGAGAGAGAGAGAGGGCACAGGGTGAGTTAAAGATGAAGGGATGATTTCTAAAAGAAATAAAATCAAATTAAGGGATGAGAGAGGAATATGTTGAGAGAGGGAGAAAGGGAGAGATAGAATGGGGTAAATTATCTCACATAAAAGTGGCAAGAAAAAGCAGTTCTGTAGGAAGAGAACAAGCATTATTTGGAATGGGGATAAGCTAGATGCATTCCCAACAAGATCAGGGATGAAACAAGGATGTCCATTATCACTGCTACTATTCAATTTGGTACTAGAAACGTTAACTGTAGCAATAAGAGAAGGAAAAGAAACTGAAGGAATTGGAATAGGCAAAGAAGAAGCTAAATTATTACTTTTTGCAGATGATATGATGATTTACTTAGAGAATCCTACAGAATCAAGTAAAAAATTACTTGAAATAATAAACAACTTTAGCAAAGTTGCAGGGTATAAAATAAACTCACATAAATCCTCAGCATTCCTATACATTACTAACAAAGCCCAATAGCAAGAGATAGAAAGAGAAATTCAATTCAAAATTACTGTAGAGACTATAAAATATTTAGGAGTCTATCAGCCAAGACAAACCCAGGGCCTATATGAACATAATTATGAAACACTTTTCATGCGAATAAAGTCAGATCTAAATAAATGGAAAAAATACCAGTTGCTCATGGTTAGGCCAAGGTAATTTAATAAAAATGACAATTTTACCTAAATTAATCTATCTATTCAGTGCCATACCAATTGAAATACCAAAAAAATTATTTTACAGAGCTGGATAAAATAATAACAAAATTCATCTGGAAGAACAAGAGGTTTAAAATATCTAGGGTATTAATGAAAAGAAACGTTAGAGAAGGTGGCCTAGCCATACCAGATATTAAACTGTACTATAGAGCAGCAGTCATCAAAACTACCTGGTAATGGCTAAGAAACAGAGTTGTGGATCAGTGGAATAGGATAGGAACAGAAGATGGAGAAGTCAATGACTATAGCAATCTACTCTTTGATAAACCCAAAGAGGCCAGCTGCTGGGCTAAGAATTCACTATTTCACAAAGACTGTTGGGAAAATTGGAAAATGGTAGGGCAGAAACTGGGCATAGACCAATATCTTACACCATATACCAAAATAAAGTCAAAATGGGTTCATGATTTAGGAATAAAGGCTGCCACTATAAGCAAATTGGGAGAGCAAGGAATACTTTGCCTATCAGATTTATGGAAAAGAAAAGAATTCATGACCAAGAGATAGAAAGCATTACAAAATGCAAAATGGATAATTTTGATTATGTTAAATTGAAATGTTTTTGTACAAAAAAAGCCAATGCAACAAAGATTAGGAGGGAGGCAGAAAATTGGGAGAAAATCTTTACAACTAGTGTTGCTGATAAAGGCCTCCTTTCTGAAATATACGGGGAACTGAGCCAAATATGTAGGAATACAAGTCATTCCCCAATTGAGAAGTGGTCAAAGGATATGAACAGGCAGTTTTCAGAGGAAGAAATTAAAGATATCTATAGGCATATGAAAAAAAAATGCCTGAAATCACTACTGATTAGAGAAATACAAGTCAAAACAACTCTTAGATGCCACATGTCTCCTGTCAGATTGGCTGTGGCAATTGGATTTGGCAAAATGACAAAACAGGAAAATGATAAATGCTGGAGAGGATGTGGGAAAATTGAAATATTGTTACATTGCTGATAGAGTTGTGAGCTGATCCAGCCATTCTGGAGAGCAATTTGGAACTATGCCCAAAGGGCTATAAATATGTTCATACCCTTTGACCCAGCAATACCACTTCTAGGGTTGTATCCCAAAGAGATCACACAAGTGGGAAAATGACCCATATGTACAAAAATATTTATAGTAGCTCTTTTTGTGGTAGCTAACAATTAGAAGTCAAAGGGATGCCCATCAATTGGGGAATGGCTGAACAAGCTGTGGTATATGAAGGTAATGGAATACTATTGTGCTATAAGAAATGGTGATGATACAGACTTCATAACAACCTGGAAAAACCTACACAACATAATGCTGAGTGAGGGCAGCAGAGCCAGAGAACATTATACACAACCACAGATATATGGATTCTGTGAGGTCTAACCCTGACAGACTTTGCGCTTCTCAGCAGCACAAGGTGCAAAGACAACTCCAAAGGACTCACGATGCAGAATGCTATCTACATCCAGAGAAAGAACTATGAAGTATGAATGCAGATTGAGGCACACTTCATGCTCCCCTTCCCCCCCCCTTTTTTTCTCTCTTTTCTTTTTGTTTTTGAGGTTTTTTTTATTTGATTCTGTGTGTTCTTTCTCATGATTCATTCCATTAGTCATAATTCTTCTCCACAACTTGAGTAGTGTGTAAATTAATTCAATGCGAAGTTATACGTGGAAGTTATATGGGATTCCATGCTGTCTTGGGGAGCGAACAGGGGAGGGAAGGAAGAAAATCTGGAACTCAAAATTATGTAGAACTGAGTATTGTAAACTAAAAAAAAATGATAAAAAAGACCAATGTCTGCCCTTGCTTCCAGGGCCATCACCACTCATGATATTTATATCTTGCCACCAGACTCAGATGGCTGTGGAGGAGAAAGTGAAACTGGCGACTTTGCCCAGACCTCCCTCACTTAAATCTAATTCACTTGCATGTCATGGCATCATCTCCCTTATGTCATGGTCCTCTTTGAGAATGAAGGACAAACAGCAACAAGATCTTTTAGGATGCAAGGCCTGTTCTCTATCCATTCTTTCATTATGTTGATAGACTACAATATCATTCATTCATTCCTCCCCGATGTAATTTCTATTGCAAATTTCCATAAGTTAATAGCTTATTATATGAGTATGACTTGGGGAAATTTGGGGACTCTGGGGGCATTGGAAAGGTCTCTTCAGTAGGCTGACTAACAAGTTAGAAATTTCCATAGTTTTCCCTTTTCTTTATTTTGAAATTTTTTCCTATGGTTTCAATTTTAAAAATAAAATAATCCTCTTCTATATACAGCATGACTTCAAAATAGATTTCCCATGTTTGTTGCAAGTTATAAAATTTTATATGCATTTGTCAAATAAAATATTTTATAAATGCTAACTGCTCAATAACTATGATTAATTTGAAAAAAGGTAAATAGGCAAATTTTTGGCTTTATAAACCAAGAATTTGATTAATTTTTAAAGAGCAACAGGATGAAAAATATCACTTACATAGGAGAGAACTATCTTGGATGAACTGTCCTTGTCATTAGTTATATATGTGTTTCTCTTATCTGAGAAAGAGAATAGAACTTTTGAAAGGCTCTTGCAGAAAGTTGCTGAAATACAAAAATATGTAACATATGCACTTGGGTTGAAGGGAGGGATTGTTCTTCCTAAAGATTTTATATATCCTTGGCATATTGAAATGCCATTGCATAAGAAGTGAGATTTTAATGACAAAGTATATTTACATTTATTCCTAGAATACATGAATAGATTTTGGAAAGTACGGATCATAAACTATCTGCTATGACTAACCCTACTATATATTACAGTAATCCTCTTTCGAGATACTATGGTAGTTATGATGATGGAAGCTGTCATCAGTGTCTGTCATCAGTACTGTTATCAACAGTAATAACAAGTACAGTTATATAGTATGAAGTAAATAGTGAAAGCATTATTTATTCTATTTTACGAGTGACACATCTATGACTCATAGAGGTTACATGCCTTTTCCATAGTTATATAGCTAGTTCCTAGCAGAGTCAGGATTCACACCCAGGTATTCTGATTCTGAGTCCTTGCTTATTTCTATTACACCATACTATGAGCAGCACATCTACAGTATTACTTTGTTTTTAAAACACTGATGGATCATAGTGACTCATCTACTACGACTGCTTTAATTGACAACATAAAGGAATACTTAGTTAATGTCAGATAAGTGTATGAATTTCCACTTAAAAAAATAAAATAAATAAAAATAAAAAAGTCTTAAAAAATGTAAGGAAATCTCTGTTCAAACTTGGAGACAATATTTCATTTTCCTGTCTTCCTCCCCTTCCTCAAGACCATCATAATCGGGTTTCTGATAGGCAGACTGGTTGATATCAGTGAGCCTGCTTTATCCAAAACATGGACTAAGCTGGCAACAACAAGGTGCTTATTATCTGCTTTTCAATGTTAACTCAATTTGTATGCGAAGCTGAAGGGAGAGGAAGTCAAGGGTCAGTTGAAGAGATTCCCTTCTGAATAAGAGCTAAATCAAATGTGCTATGGCTTATCCTGTTGCAGTAAAATTTTCTTAATGGGTACAAGACATTTTAAAGTTGTGGTCAAGAGAATCAAAGCTGAGAGAGAACTACAGTCAGACCAGGTCAATGGTGAAAGAAGGGTCATTGAGAAGTGCTAAATCATTGGAAATATAAGTGAGTACAGTGTTTCATTCAACATGGTTTGATTCCAGTAGTGGGTTATCACCTTGAATAGTTTTTTTTTTCCCTTGAAATCTTTATATCTTCAAAGGACCCTCCAAATAATTTCCTTCTATCCCATACCTCTGTAAATATGTTAGCCCTCAAATTGGTGGGATGATTGATATTGTGAGATTGATAGGAAAAGGAGATTGTACACAGTATATATTATTCTTCTTTTTCAATTCCAGAAGGAAATTTCATTCATTGCTTATGTGTTAGTTCAGATAGTGGCCAATTTCATGAGTTGCTATGCCAAAAAAATGCATTACCAAAACACTGAGGATCAACAACCCCACCCACTCCCCCCCACCCCCCCCCACCCTGCCAAACTTACTTGGGATAGCCCTCATGCAACAGACACATGGTTTCCTACATGTTTATACTCAAATCTTTTCACACTCAGTAGGATCAGCCAGGATTTGTTCTCCAATGGAATAACTGAGTGAGTCAAGGTATTTTTCTAGAATGATATGTTAAAGGAGGGCCTTGACAGAGAGGCTGATGTAATGCTCACTATTGCAAGTGAAAGTTGACAGAATGCTGTAGAGGAATGAATATTAAATGTGATGTTAGGAAGGCCAGATTCATTTCTGTCTTTGGCATTTATTACCTGTGTTACTTTAGGCAAGTTATTTAAAATCTCTGGGGCATGATTACCATTTCTGACATAGTACTAGTCACTATTCTTTACTAAATATTGGGTTATATAGACATTACTTTCTTTAGGATATGTTTATATATTTTATAGCATTAATATTCTATTTTGTTGGTATTGATGCATGGTAAATAACAGATAGTAATTGAATTAACTCTAGCTAATTCCAGGTTATCCTTCATATTGAACAAAATATATCATAGACACAAATGAAATCAATTAATTAACAAGTGTTTTGCAGTTCCACTGTGTGCCAAGCACTGCATAAAGTACTATGGAGCCTTCCAGAAAATTATGATGTCATCCCTGATTATTGGAGAGTTCCATTCTGCTTATAATGTTTGTTACAAATTCAGAGCTACTCCACTGCTTTTAAAGTCTTCATCCTTGGCTGATACCATTTCTTGATTCTTCTGTCTGTAGTCATATTTCTTCTTTTGTGTCTACTTCTTATGCTGTTTCTGCTAACCTCATCTATTTCTCCTTTTGATGGATTACTAGAATGACAAATTAGGGATTTTCAGATTTTGTTGAAAGACAAAATATCTCATGTGATTCCCTTAGACATGATAGATGGGTGTGGGTTGTACTACAATACAATTATATCCAGGCTCTTTTTTGATCATGGCTTTCAGGTAGTCCAATAATTTTTAAAATTATCTCTCCTGGATCTATTTTCCAGGTCAGTGGTTTTTCCAATGAGATATTTCATTGTCTTCCATTTTTTCATTCCTTTGGTTCTGTTTTATAATATCTTCATTTCTCATAGAGTCACTAGATTCCACTTGCTCCAATCTAATTTTTAAGGTAGTATTTTCTTCAGTGGTCTTTTGGACCTCTTTTTCCATTTGGCTAATTCTGCCTTTCAAGGCATTCTTCTCCTCATTGGCTTTTTGGAGCTCTTTTGCCATTTGAGTTAGTCTATACTTTAAGGTATTGTTTTCTTCGGTATTTTTTGGGTCTCCTTTAGCAAGTCATTGACTTGTTTTTCAAGGTTTTCTCACATCATTCTCATTTCTCTTCCCAATTTTTCCTCTAATTTTCTAATTTGCTTTTCCAAATCCTTTTTGAGCTCTTCCATGGCCTGAGACCCGTTCATGTTTTTCTTGGAGGCTTTCGATGTAGGCTATTTGACTTTATTGATTTCTTCTAACTGTATGTTTTGGTCTGCTTTGTCACCAAAGAAAGATTCCAAAGTCTGAGTCTGAATATGAATCTGTTTTCACTGCCTAGCCATGTTCCCAGCCAACTACTTGACCCTTGAGGTTTTCCTGGGGGTATGACTGTTTATTGAGTATAGAGTACTTTGTCCCAAGCTTGAGGGATTGTGCTATTGTTTTCAGAGCTATTTGTACACAGCAAGCTCTGCCACACCAGAGCTCTGTCTCCTCCAAGAACTGCCAACTTGAACAATGACTCAGATCTTGAGCAGTCTCTGCACTCCTACTCTGATCTGCCACTTAATTCCTCCCACCAGGTAGGCCTGGGGCCTGAAGCAACTGCAGCTGTAGTTCTGTAGCTGCACCTCCTCTACTGCCCCCAGAGTGGTGGCTGAACCAAGAACTCCTTTCACTCTGTCCCCTGCATCATTTCCCACTAACCTTCTTTGTTTTCTTTGGTGTTTATGGGTTGAGAAGTCTGGTAACTGCCACAGATCTCTGATTTAGGGTGCTAGGGCCTGTTCCACCCTGCTCCTGGTCTGGTTGGTCCAGGCGCAGCCCACAATGGGCTCTGTTCCTCCCCGTTCCTAGTGCCATGGGATAGACCTTACCCAACGACCATCCAGACTGTCCTGGGCTGGAGCCCTGCTTCCCTTTGCTATTCCATGGGTTCTGCAGCTCTAGAATTTGTTCAGAGTCATTTTTATAGATTTTTGGAGGGGCCGGGGGGGGCGCTCATGCAAGTCCCTGCTTTCCAGCTGCCATCTTGGCTCCGCCCCCCACAGTACAATTATATCAATTTAGAACTACTTTAATGACTTGATCCAAACAGTGTTTTGTTGTTGTTGTTGTTGTTGTTGTTTCTGTGTGTGTGCATGTGTGTTTTTGGTTGAGGCTTAGTTTAGGTCAGTCCTGTGAATCAAATGTAGTGAAATGCTCACAGACAATAAAATTCAAATTTACTTGCAAACAAGAGATTAAAAAGGATAAAGTTGATAATTAAAATAGATACTGCCTTTCTCTGGCTCCACATTCAATAAAGCAGCAACAATTGGTCAGAAAGCTATCCAATGTGAACTCCCCTTAAGCTGTTTTTTTTTTGTTTGTTTCAGTCAATAAGGAAGCAATGCCAGTAGTTCAAGCTCTAGTCTCTCACATCAACCACATCCTAGGATGGCCTCCTTGCCCTTTTGAAGAGAGGCTAGTTCAACCTACATAAAACAAATGTTGCTCCTACCACAGTAGTTATTAACTCTTTGATGTCACCATGTAATAAGGTTTTCAGTACAGTGTACAGGGCCTTATTCTAGCTAACAATTTCATCAATTCCTTCAAATTTATAAATTGACTGCTCATTAAATTTGTGCCTGATCCAAAGTTCAGAAGGATGCTGTATGACAGTCAAGTCCAAAGCACTTGACTTCCTGTATTGGCCCAGGAACTAAGAGACTTGTTAACTCCTCCTCCGTGAACCTATCTGCCTAAAGGGTGATAATTCAAGCCACTTTTAAGTGGGGAATTAGCTATTCTTCTGCTTAAGGGAGAATGGGTAAATCAACTGATCCATAACAAGCAAAGACACACAGTCCAGGCTCTCACTATAAGACCTTCTGAACACAGATTGATATTAGCATAGAGCCCTATTGTATATCTATGATCCTCATTCAAATATGAAATTTACAAATTTAGATTGAGCAAGCTCTGAATATTGGGAATGGTATGACAATTCATTGTTCTAGGGCTAGCTAAGTCCTTTTCCTCCTCTCTGGGTTCTTTAGACTCTAAATTTTCTCAGTAGAAATACCTTACATCTTCTCTCTTCCTCCTTTCCATTCACCTTGCTGCAACCCATGCAATGTCCCTCTTATATTCTTCTGCTATGCCTTCTGCAATCCTATTTTATTGTTAACAAATGGAATGTTAACAATATACATCCTTCTCTCATGTTTTCTCTCTGTCTTCTCCCAAGTATGGAAACTTGGCTTTCCTCTGAAGATAATACATACATACTCACTCTCCCCAGTGCTTCATGTACCTCATTTTATTCCCCTTGACAAATGTCAAGGAGGAAGAGGGGACCTTGCTCCTTAATTCCACTTTGGGGACTTTCATCTCAACCTCTCCTGCTTTGACTGATTGTAATCCAAGTCCCATTTCCTCCATTTAATGTACCATAAGGATCTCTTGTCATTTGCCTCTTGTCTTTCCATATATTCATTGCTAATGACTTAATAAGATTCTCTGAACTTATTCATTAACTTATCGATTATTGATCAACTTTCATTCATATTATTCCCTAATCTACATAGCCAAACCTCATCTCTTGCCTGTAAAACTAGATCATCGCATCACCAATTGCAAGCTGGATATTTCCATATGGATATTTCATGGTAATTTCTACCTCAATATATCAAAAACATGGCTCAATATGCATTCTCCCTAAAACAAACAAAATTATCTTCCTAAATTTCTATGGACGTTGTGTATATGAGAGGTTAAAATATCTTGGACTTGAAAATTAAACCTTTTCCTAACCTGGGCTCTTCCCATTTCTCTTGCATTTTAATCACCTCTACACATCTATGGTCTAGCTACATTGACCAACTTTCTTTCCCTCACATGTGACACTCCTTTTCCTTTTTCGTGTCTTTGAACCAGCTCTCCTTCCATATAGCTTGGTTCTCCTCCTGGAATGCTTTCCTTCCTCCTCTCAGTTTTCTTTGTTTTCTTCAGGATTTAGCTCAGATCTCAACTTCTGCAGGAGACCTTTCTTGTCCCTCTATGACCTCAGTTTCTAAAACTTTCCCCTCTGAAAGAGCTGTTATCTAACTATAAATCTTTTATATACCTAGTTATTTATATTTCATATTCCACATTAAAAAATGAACTCTGTGAGAGAAAATGTTATTATTTCCTTTCTTTGTATCTCCAAGAGCTTAGCTTGGAAGAGAGTAAGAACTTAATAAATGTTTCTTTATTGAGTAACAATCATCCTTCATTTTAACCAGGTCTGCAATCTCAGTCTTCTCTGACTTTTCTCTAATTCTTCTAATCCAGTCAATATCCAATTGCATCTTCAGAAGATTTTTTGAAATTTTCCCATTCTGTCTTCATACAGACAACACCCCATATTTAAATCTGTTGTCCTATCTTCTTAGACTATTCCACAAACCTTCTGTCTTACCTGTCTTCAATCTCTGCCCTCTATAATTCTTCATACTACTACAAAATTAATGCCCCGAAAGCAAAGCTCCAATGTCATCACTCTTCCCCCTTAGAAGCTTCAATATCTCCTGTTATCTGTTGGATAAAATACAAATCTCTCTGTTTACCATTCAAAAGCCTCAACAGTCTAGTCCCAACCTGTATTTCCTGCCTTATTTCATATTACTTCACCTGCATATTGTATATTTCAGTCAACTGGAATGGTTTGTTATTCTCTCTATGCATCTTTCTGTCTTCTTCATCAGCTTATTTGCAAAGACTGTCTTCCTTGCCTTCAATATCCCCCCCTCCACCCCCCACCCCTGCCTCCACAACTGCCTCTTCCATCTCTTGGAATCCCTTGCTTAGCTGAGACTCAGCTTAAATGGTACAAAATCTTCCCTAACGCCCCTTCTCCATTTGTTAGCACTCACCCCCTCCATTATTTTATATTTACTTTGTATAAATGCTGTGTATTTACTTTGTGTACAAGTCATTTCCATCATAAACTTTTTGATGAGCAGCCATTAAAAATCAGCCTCACAATTACAAGAGTAGAGACGCGTGGCTAGACAGTAATCTATCTGGATTTTTTTTAAAAAAAAGTTGTCAACAATGTGAAAGACATATAAAAAATCACATAAGGCAATGTTAATAAAAGACACTGTACAAGACTAAGAGGGTCATAATAATCTGCTTTGGATGAACACATGTGCGAATTGGATACAGTTGAATAGGCATATTTTAGGAAAGTTCAGTGATAAACCAGAAAGGATACAAAGAAGGAAATCCTAGTAAAAAGAAATTACTATTCCAAAGGAAACAGTTGTGCAATTTGAGGTGTTTTGCTTGGAAAAGAAAACACATTGCAGAAGATATGAAGAGTCATGTCATGTGGAAAAGAATTGAACTTGGTCTGCTTGGCCTTAGGACAAAAGGCATTTGTCAGTTGCAAAAAAAAAAAAAAATTAGATTTGCTATAAGGAGAAAATTGTTAACAATTAGAGATGTTCCAAAGTGGAATTGGATGCCTTAGAAGTTAATGGATTTCTCCCTTATTGAAAGTTTTCAAGATGATGGTAGCTGACAATTTCTTGGATATAATGTGTAATATACATAGATATCTAAACACATAAATGGTAGATAGATACATACATACATATATACAAACAAGTTACATAGATATGGATACATACATGGATACATAGATACATAGATATATTTATTAAGCACTTACTATGTGCCAGGAACAGTGGTAAGTACTAAGAATACAAATATTAAGCAAAAATGTCATTTCTGTCTTCAAGGAGATAACATTGTAGGGAGGGGAGATGATAGATAAAAGAGAGATGGAAGATGAGAGGAAGGGGACCCATGCAGACAACTTTCATCTGGAGATTCAGGAGCAGAGATAGGAGAGAAGTAAGCATGGATGGTCTAGGCATAAGTGTGGATTGTAATACATGGCCTCTGAGGTTTCTTCTAACTATCAAATTCCGTGGTTCTGTATATGTCAAGGGGAGTGAGAGAAATTGGGGACAAAAAATAAGGAAGAAGAAAGTGGAAGAGGGAAAGGGAATGGAGGACTTTCAAAGCTCTTCAAGGTAGAAGTAAATACCTGTTTCCTTTCAGTGTAACTAAATTCTGATTTGAAAATAAGCCTAATTCCTGTTAGTTTTCAGAGACACATAAATCATGTAGTCTCTGTACTAGAGGGGCCTTAGAAAGTAATAAAACCTATCCTATCCATAACTAGAAAAATGTAATGTTTCTATATATGAGGCCATCATCCAGTTTTGGTTTGGAGCCCTCTAGTGGTAAAGATATCATTATCTACTGAGACAGCACATTCCACTATTGGCAGATCTAATAAGATTTTCCCCCCATATATTGAACTACCTCCCTGAAACTTTTTGCCCATTACTCTTAGTTCTTTCCTCCAGGGTCAAAGCAGAACAATCCATTTTCCCTGTTGCAAACTTTCAAATATTGTAAGAATTATAGGCAAAGTTTGTTGTTTTCTCCAGCTTTAGTGTTCATAGTGCTTCCTTAAAAAAAACTACACATGCATTTCTTTTCTCTACCTCCTATTGACCTCAATTTAAAAGCACAAAAAGAAAAAGAGAATCCATATAACAATTTTGAAGAGTGAAGCAAAACCCCCAAATCTTTACATTTTCCATGGCCAAAAAACATATGTGTCCTTAACTACCTTGAATCAATCTCCTGTTTTTTTTCAGGGGATTAGCAAGATGCTTCTCCTTTATTCCTCTAGAATTATGATTGAAAATTATATCAGATTTATTGTCTTTCAAAGCTGTTTATTTTATACTGTTGTTGTTGAACACTTTGTATTCCTAGTTCTGCTCACTCTTCCATGAAAGGGTAAAACTATTGAGGTAAGCAATTTATAGATCTATCCCCAGAGTGGGAAACCTATAGCCTCAAGGCCCTATAGGTCCTCAAGTGTGGCCCTTCATAGAACAAATCCTCCATGTTAAAAGGTGAACTCTAACTTATGCATAGCCTACTGTACATGCTAATATATAAACTTGTATATACTGTACATACTGATTCCTCTACTAGCCCCCAGCGCTGTCAGTCCATACTCACATGACATGTTTTCTAGTCCTCCACTGTCCTGGTTATCTTATTTCCTTCAGATTTCTACATATCATCAAAGTTATTCCTAAACCTGGCATCCAGAAATGATGACATTAAGCCATTTCTGATCTAAGCAGAGAAGAGGATACCAGCATTATTGTCTTCCTTCTTCTATGTGTCAGGTCCTTTCTTAATGAAAACTGAATAACTTTTTGAGCCACCAAATCAAATTGTTGATTGAAATTGAACTGGTAGTCCAATAAAACTGAAGATCTTATTAAATAAAAGTCCTTGTTTGATCACTGTTATTCCAGTTTACATTTATGTAGTTGATTATTTTAACAAATGTGTAAGACATTACATTTTTTCCCTATTAAATTTCATTATAACAGATATGGCCTTCTTTTATAGCTAGTGATGTCTTCATTTATCTTGATTCCATTTGTCGTATTATTTCTAGCTACTGATATAGAGACCATTAGAGGGCTTTGGTTGGGTACATGAGCAGTAAAGATAACACTATTATGGCTTCGGTCTCTCTTTTTAACCTAGCTCTTATTCTTTGGATATGCACTGTGAGAATTGATGGAATAATATCAGGAAATAGCTTTGGATCTTAGACAAATCTGCTTTATAAACTCAGACAATATTGAGCTGTTGTGTTTTATTATTGTTGATTGATCTTTCCCATGAGGCAACAGAAGGAGGCCTTATTTTGAAAATGTACAGTGATTGGTAATTGATCTCCACTTCAATTTTTCAAAGCATTTTCATCTATTTGGATGCAGGAGGCTTATTGGAATACTTCTCATCACACTAGACTATGATTTAAAGATGGGAACATTTGGTTGCAGATCTACCAGGCAAGCTCCGGACTACATTCGACCTTATATTAAAATTGAATCTTGTTTTTCTGGTTGTCCTGACCACTACCCTCCTGCTAATCAATAAAGTAAGTAAGCTTTATGGAGAACCAGTAAAAAAGGCATTAGCACGAAGTGAGATTATAATGGAGAAGCTCAAAGTCAAGTATAAAGCATCCCAAAGATCAAAAGAGCATCATTTGCAAATTATATCATATAGTAACCAAAATTCACATCTTAGTAACGTATGCTGAATCAGAAAAAAACCAACTAGGCATTCCTTGTCAAAGTTTTGGTTCTATGATATATAAATTCCAGACAAAATCTAGAACTCCACAGCTCCAGAACAGTAGAACATAAAAGTGCTGACAACTTTGAAATGATAACTTTGAAATTTTACCAATAACTTTGAGATTACTTTGGGTATGTTAATAAACTAACCCCCAAATTGCACAGATAAGATTTGGTCTGTTTCCTTCCAAAAAAATCTCTCTACGAACAAAATCTGAAGCTCCTGCCCTCTGAGCACTCTTCCATCTCCTAAGGATCAGTGCTGCTCAAGTGCTCCCAACTCTAATCCCCCATTACATAAGTGATTAATCTCCTCTCCATCCCTCTCCCTCATGCTCCTTGCCTCCTTTCATCATTGTATGTCCCCTCCCTGCTCCATTGTCTATTTCTGTATCCTCACTTTTCACTGCTCCCCTTTTTGTACTTTATTTGTTTTTGCCCTTTCACCTATTATGGTTATTAAAGTGTGATATCTTCCCTGTTTCCCATTGCTGTTCATGCTCGTTCCATGAGCACCAGGCACACCTATCCCTATTTCACAATTTCATAAGTTAAGTATCAATTCAAAACCTACTGATTTTTCCTTCCAACTTACTGGACAAAGAGTCCTTCAAATATCTAAGAGGACTTTAAAATTGAGTGAGATGTCATAGACTTTGTATGATAAATCTGCCCAAAAAAACCCTCCTATACCTTTTATTCCCTGTAAGCTGACACTGATTTCTTTCATATCTTACTGATACCAGTGCTTTTTCGTGCTTTGCCGGTCTCTAGCAATAATGATTATTTCCCTCTTTTACGTAACTTATCCTTGACCTCCCATGAGTGACTACAGACTTGACCACTTTACAAAGTCCAAATTCCCAAAACACTGTTCAACATAAACACCAGTATGGTTGAAGGTACATTGAATGTCACATGGAAAGGAAGTTGAAAGTACTACTATAAAAAAAAAGAATTGGTCTAGAAGATGTGTGAAAAGAGTGGTAAAAATATCAACATCCCAGAAGATAATTGCCCTGAGAGAATAATTATTCTGCCTGGACCCACCAATGCCATCTTTAAAGCCTTTCCAGTAATGATTGACAAACTGGAAGAGTACATTAGCAGCATTATCACAAATAGTACAGCTGCCAGCAGAACTCCCAGTCAGTATGGTCTCTGTTAGCCAGTGTGGCTTCTAATTGGAAAATGAGGATGCAGGCTCAAGGAAATAATAGAAAGTACAAGGGCTTAAGTGCAGGTGGCAGGTGATAAGTTACCAATCTCAACTGAGTGAGCTGTCACTATTGCTGGCACCCCAAGTGAATATGTTAAACAGATATGCTTGGTCATGTTGGAGTCTCCACTACAGGGCATGACCATCCCAAGCCAACAGTTCTCCATTTATCTATGCAGGTGGTCAGGACAGGTATAGCATAGGCAGTGACAGTGTGAGCTTTTCCCATGCAACCCCTTCAATTTGCCTCAAACCTGACCTGAAGGGACCAACTGTAGAGGCCCATACAGTATGTCATTTCACAGCCCAACTTCACTAAACTGTACCAGTTGGCAAAGCAGCAGTCTCACTTTTGCAGGACACATGACAACACCAGATTCAGCAGCATTGAATCTAGCTCTCCAGAGGAGATAAGCTATTGGGATTTAGATGCATCTGCTTAGACTACTTCTCATGAACTCATCATTCCAAATAACTTACTCAGCTGCATTATTGGCATCAGGGCACCAAATTCAATGAGACCCATCAGATGTCTAGGGCTCAGATCAAAATTGCCAATCCAGTAAAAAGATCTACTGGTAGGTAGGTTACCATCACTAATTCTGCTTCCAGCATTAGCATGGTCCAGTATCTAATTAATGTTAGTCTTTCTTTGGAGATGGAAAATATGAGGAGCAGCTAGGACAATGCAAAGTAACCTATAACTCTTCACTCTCGTGATCCATATGTGTAGTTTCTGAATAGTCAACAATTACAAGTTTTAAAGAGTTGGTAATTTTTTCAGTTTCTACATAACTGTCTGAGGCCAGAGAAGGAAAAAGTACCGGACAATGAAGTCCTGGTAGAGGAAGTCAAGAGTACAAATAGAAGTTATTGAAAGAGCTATAAAATCAGAAAGACTAGCCACAGGGGTAGAACAAACTTCCATGTCTGAATTCTAGGTTTGCTGAGACGCTTTAGGGTAAAGAGCTGGGACATGGTTAAAAAAGTTGTGAGGACAACCCAATAAGGAATCTTACCTTTCCTAACTTTAATACTGTTTAACTGTCCAGCATTCTCTCTTTTTGTTGCCCTTGGGCAGTGATTGATTTCCAAACCCAAGTCCTTCATTTGTCTGTGTCTCTAGCCCTACGCATCCCCATGTGAAGCACTGGCAATTTATCATGCCCTTTGGCTTGCTCTTCCAAATGGTCATGTAAAGTCTTGTCACACCCCTAATATAAATTAACTTGAGTTAATAATAGCTGCTCAGTATTGATATTTGGAAGTTTTATTGGGAATGTCTCAATAAGATAGTTTCTTTAAACATAAATAAGTCTTGAGAAGAGAAATATATGAGGGGCCTAACAACCTACCCTGTAGCCCATAGGCTTTATGAGGATGTTGCGGTAATGACAAGTCCAGGATTTAGGAAAATGTAAAGTTCTATTTTCTGGATGTCAAATAAATAATAATAGATGGCTATTAAGTAGTGCTTTAAAAATAACAGATGGCTTTCGTCACAACAACATACAGAGGTAGGTGGTGCAATTATGATAATTCCTATATTTTAAACATGAAGAAACTGAAGTTCTAAGAGATTATAAAGCTAATGAGTATCAGAGCAAAGACAGGAGTTCAGTTGTCTTCTTATTGCAAATTCAGTATTCTTTGTATTATGCTAAGCTCCATCATCAAAGCAAGGCTTAATGGAGGTATTATATCCAGACAAAGAAGAAATAGTCCCACTGTACTCTGCCCTAGTCAGACCTTAACTGAACTATTTTATTTATTTCTGGGTAAGACATTTTTGAAAGTGTATTGACAAATTGAAGTATATTCAAGGTAAGAATACTGGTGGGAAGAGGATGGCAGAGTGGAGAGAGCACTGAATTTTGAGGTGCAGGACCTTTACTTGAATCTTGTCTATGGTCTTTAATACTCATATGATTTTGGCCAGGTCAGATACCCTTAGGCCATGCTCTATCCATGTGCAAACTGAGGATTTGGAGCAGTAGATTCCTGCCTCTTCCTTTTGTACCTTGGATGACCATGGGCATGCAAGTCTCTTTGGATATTAGTTTCCTTATTTGTAAAATGAGATGTAGATAGCCTCTATAGACCCTAATAGTTATAAACAGTACTCTATGATCCTTTGATTTCCAATATTCTTTCCATTTTTAAGGTCTATTATCTTGTGATCATGAAAATGGGGAATCTGAGCCTGGAGAAGATAAAGCTTTGAGAAACAGATATATCTTCATGTATTTTAAAGTTTTCATATGGGAGAGGGATTGTCATTGTCCTGCTTGAATCATAGAAGATAAAACCAATAAAATGGGTGGAAACTATAAAAGCAGATTTAATTTTAATATTATTTTTTTTTCTGAGATACACATTGTAGCTAGGCATTTGTTTTTATTATGGCACAATGTAAAGAGAATTTTACTTGGAGAAGTAAGTTTAGAGTCACTAGTCCTGGATTCAAATACTGATTGTGCTGCTTACTACTTATATCAACCTGTATGTGTAAGTCAATTAAATCCTCTAGGCCTTGGATTTCACATATTTAAATGTGAGTGTTATATTAGGTAAACTCTGAAGTGACTTCCAGCTTTAGAATTATGAGGCTATTGCTACTGAGTTTACATGACTTTATGTGATGTTGAAAAGCTAGTATTTTGATAGGATAAGCTGAAATACCCAGAGATCAGTCTCTGCATATACCACAAAGGTGTAGTCTGAGCTCAGGCTGGTATAGCATTCCATCTTTGACACTCATACTTTGACACTCTACTCTCTCTGGCAAAGATACAGAGCTATTTGTCATTTTGCAAAAGTACCAGAGTACAAAAGTACCCACTCTCCCCCCAACCCCCATTCAGTAATATTTTTAGTGTCTATTGCCATTCCATCTTGACTCATCTATTGTAACGTGTAAGATACACAAAATCCCACTGTATGTTTGTGTAGAAATTTCCTTCCCACTAAGATAGTTATCTCCTTTCCAACTTCATGTAAGCTGAAGGAATATATAATCTTAAAAATTAAAAGACCTTTGCAGAAGGTAATTGAAAATGGAAGTACATCAAAATTCTTGAGTAACTAGAAGACTTCTTAGTAATATCCGAAATCTCAATATTCTGACAGCTACAGACATTCTCTTTAAGAGGTGAATTCTCAATTTGATTTTCTCAGAGCAGAAATGGGTGGAAGCAATAGACATGCCCAATGGATGTTAGCAGAGAAGTTATCAGGTATTCCACACACACACGCACACACACACACATACACACACACACACACACACACACACACACACAAACACTTCAACACTATTCCACATCAAATATTCTGAAAGGAAAGAAATAGTTTCATCGTATGGCAAATGGTGAAATCTATATTCCAGTTATTTTAAAAATGATGCCTGTTTCCTATATGATTGCCAGTGGTAGTCATATAAAATCATTTGAACCCCAATAAGGGCCAAAGCCTGAACTAATCAACCAGACATTCTTTGCTCTGCTCTAAAAATACCCTTTCCTGTGTCAGCAAGTATAAGATGAGGCTGACCAGGAGCATTCTTCCTGTTTATAACCACTAAAGGACAGGAAAACTAGGACCAGACACTGTCTTGGATAATGGGACTTTTTTTATATTGGTGTCTTCGGGACATATGCCATACAGGAGAAACACAGATATCCTGGGATTGTAATTTCTATTGATACTTTGTCAATTGTTTTCTCTTATTGGATTTACAATTTAATCAACTAAGAAACTTCCTTTCTCATGCTATGCATATGGGATCATAAATTTGAGTGGCATAGACATTCTGAGTTGGGATTGTTCTAAAATGTATTTAAGGTTTCTCATTCTTTAATCAGAGTCAGAATTTACATTCTGGCTCCATGTATACATATATCTGCTAGCTTTAAGGGAATAAATAGTATGAATTTATATACCACCTAGCCTGTTTGCCTCTCTAACCAAACTTTCAGGCTGATGCCAGTAAATGTTCTTTACTTCTGATGGTCATCAGAAGGGTTTTTCTTGTGTTACTAGCATGGCTGTGAACTACACCTGTGGGCCTGGAAGGGAAGGCAAATGGAACAAGCATATGTTAAATACCTTCTAAGTTCTAAGCATACTTCAAAGTGCTTTACAAATATTTCACTTTATCCTCATAAAATCCCCATAAAGTAGGTGCTATTAATGTCTCCATTATACAGTTGGGGAAACTGAGGCAGACAGAGGTTAAGTGACTTGTCTAAGTTCACACAACTAGAAGTGTATGAGGCCAGATTTTAATGCAGGCACAGTAGGCCTAGAATCAGAAAGAAATGAGTTCAAATCCATCTGCAGAGACTTACCATGTGATGCTGTGCAAGTCATTTAACCTCTGTTTGCCTCAGTTTCCTCAGCTGTAAAATGATAATAATAATAGCAACTACCTCCCATGGTTGTTGTGAATATCAAATGAGATAATATTTGTAAAGTGCTTGAAACAATGCCCAGCATCTATTAGCTGTCTGATATATGTTTATTTCCTTCTGGATTATTCACTATACACTTTTCTGCCACAAATTTTGAAATTCTTTCAAATTCACTTGGAAATCCTGCCATCTAAGTTAAGTCACATTATGCCTTCCATTACGTCCTTCTCTAGCCCTTTTTCAGCATACATGACAAAAAGAAGTTCAATATCTTTATTTTAGGATGAGCTAAATGGCATGCTAGATAGAGCACTAGACTGGGAATCAGGAAGACCAGTCCCAGATTCTCACTAGCAATGTGGCCCTGGGCAAATCATTTAATTTTTTTTCTGACTTAGTTTATTCATCTGTAAAATGGGTATAATAGTATCTACTCATTGTTGGTGGGACAATCAAATATGACAACATATTTAAAGTACTTTGTAAAGTTTCAAGCACTATGTAACAACATTATTGTTATTGCTATCACCACCACCAGATCATCATTTTATTACATTATTATTATTTTAAATTTTAGAGTAGCATGAAATTATATCACCTTTACCCAATTCTATTTATGTTAATTTCATAAAACTACAAAAACCGTAAATATTTCCTGTCCCTCTGATTCCCACTGAATAGAAACTAAAGGAGGATATAAATGTGATTTTGGTACTAGAACCAAAAGAATTCTGGGGCCCAAGGATGATGGTTAAGTAGAAGAACGTGTCTGCTTGTTTCCATTTTGTGTGAATGAGTGTTTCACAAGAGACTTTCCATAATGCTAATAAACTCTATGTTTACATTAAAAGTTGGTTTGACTATTCCTTTAGTCCAGAGCTTGGCTGATACATAGTTTTTTTTTCTTTATTACACATTTTATTGTTTCACAATAAATGCATCAATATTCCACCACAGCAAATTATTCTTTACACTCATCATAGGCTCTGAACGGCAATTGTGAGATTTAACTCACAAGTCTAATGTTCCTTGATAATTTATAAATGTTGTTAGAGATGAAAGTCATATTTGGAAAATAGGCTTACAGAAAAATAGAAACAGCTAGGCTCTACTGATCATTTCTCTTGTTTTCTTTTCAGTGGAAACTTTGATTTATGTTATTTATTTATTTATTTATTTTCAGCTCAGAACTGAGAATCAAAGAAATGGAATACTTTATAAATATTGGTCTGTGTTTCTCATATCCCCATAAAATTGATGCCACTTGAAAAGTATACTGCTTGGAAGACTATTCGTGGTGATATTTCCGATAAGTTAATGATTGTGTTGCTCAAGTATAAATATTGCTCAGTGTATGTATGTCCTGCATAGGAATCAGATTGGGGAAAAAATACAACATTCACAAACTCTCTGCATAAGGAGGCACCTCAGATGTCATCTAATTCAATGTATTACCCAAACAGGAATTTTCTTTATAGTATCTTTGACAAGTGATCATCTGCCTTCTGGTTGAAGACCTCCATTGATGCAGTGACCACTATTTTCTGAGGAAGCCTATTATAATTTAGGACAATGCAAAATGTCAGCACAGAAGCCAAATTACATTCTGGATAAGGTATTAGTATTTATAAACAGTTTTATGGAATGCAGAGTGGATAAAAATCAAGTCAATGAATCAACAAGCATTTATTAAGTACTTACTATGGGCCTGGTAATATGCTAAGTGCTGGAAACACAAAAAAAGACAAAAAACAGTCCCTGACATCAAGGCACTTGCAATCTAGATAAAAGGGCCCTAAAAAAATTAGCAAGGAACTTTGTCATTATAATATTGAATAGTCACTCAATTTGTTCAGTTGACAAGCATTTATTAAGATCCTATTATATGCCAGGCACAATACTAAGTTCTAGGCATAATAAGAAAGGTGAAAACACTGACATTGTCTTCAAGGAGTTAAAATTATATTCGGGGAAGCAAAATCTAATATTTATAATTTACATATATATGTATATGTATATACTTAGAGACAGACAGACAAAAAGACAGAGAGGGAGAGAGAGAGAGAGAGAGAGAGAGAGAGAGAGAGAGAGAGAGAGAGAGAGAGAGAATGCAGGTGATCTCAGAAGCAATATAGGGAACTAGGAAAGGCTTTCTGCAGGAGATAGTATTTAAGCTCAATTTTGAAGAATTCCAAGGAAGCTGAAAGTCAGAAGTGAGGATATTTTAGGCATGGAGAAAAACCAACATGAAAACAGAGAAGAATGATGTTTGAGAAATAGCAAGGAGGCCAGCATGGCTGGATCATAGAATATACGGAGTAGAGTAAGTACAGGAAACCTGGAAAGTAGGAAGGGCACAGACTATGAAGGACTCTAAATGCCAAATAGATGAAATTATATTTCAAACTAAAGATGACAGAGGGGCATGGGAGTATACCAAGTAATGGAATGACATGGTCACTCATGTTTAAGGAGAATCATCTAAGTAGGTAAATAGAAGATTGGTTGGAAAGAGAAGAGATTTAAGAGAAAAACCAACTAGGAGGCTATTTCAGTAGCGTAGGTGAGAGATATTAATGGCTTGAATTAAGGTAGTGGGTGTGAATGGAGAGAATACAAGACATATTTGAAGGTAGAAATGACAAAGTACAGAAGAAAGAGAACTGGTCTTGGAGTCAGGACCTTCATTTCTTGTTTGGCCCCTATTAGTTATCAATTATATAAACTTAAAAAAATAAAAACATCACCCTTTTTCAACTTTAGTTTCATAATATGTAAAATGGGGATACTTTTTTTTTGTCTGCTTCAAAACCCGTTTGAGAGTATCCTATGAATTACAGTATTTGAAGTTGTTTTATAACCATAAAATACTATGTAAATTTAACTGATAATTATGAGATTAAAAATAAAAAAAATATACAACTAAGTTATTCATATCATTTGCTAGTTATCCATCATTATCATGGCACAAATTTCAAGAACTGAAAAAAAAGTCATTACCTCGAGGACAACCTGGTGAAGAGCCTCTCCATATTTATCAAGATTGGTCCTTGGAGGACAATTGAAGTCTTTTACTTGACCCATATTAGAATCTTCTAAACTATGGCTTCTGTTGGACTAGAATAGATTTCAAGAGCACAGGGTGACCTCAATGCCACAACAAAACATTGTTATTTTACTTTAGAAATGAATAATATTCTATGGGCTAAGAATAAAAATGTAGAAATTAGAACATTAATGATTCCAGAGTATCTATTTGGTCCAAGTTCAGGTTTATATATAGGGAAAACATTTTGCTATACAAAAGTGGAATGAGTTTCAGAGCTTTTCCTATGAGAATTTCTTTGTTCCATGGTGCTGAAATTTATCAGGCACTTCTAGAGAATTCCTAGGTGCTACTATGCCCCCTCTCCCCAGTGTAAATGCCATAGCTCAACTCACAGAATGGTCTGAAATTTTCTCTCCTTCCAATAGAAACAAATACCTCACTAATAAATAGCTACATTTCTCAAACATCATTCTGCTTTGCCTTTATATTGTTTTTTTTTTCTATACCTAAAATGTAATTGCTCCTCAGTTCTGACTTGCAGCTTCCTTGGAATTCTTTAACATTTAGCTTAAATACCACCTCCTGCAGAAGGCCTTTCCTAGTTCCATATATTGCTTCTGAGATCACCTGCATACTCTCTCTCTCTCTCTCTCTCTCTCTCTCTCTCTCTCTCTCTCTCTCTCTCTGCAACACAGAAACATCATGATATCTCAAGGCATGTTTCCTCTATGCTGGGGCTGCACACACCTTCTTTTCACTCTTCTTTCCAATCAGGGCAAAAATTCCTAATAATAAATGAGAAAGAATCTTCCCACTCATTGGCATTTCAAGCAATGTATAGATGACCACTTGTTGAATATGTTACAAAAAGACTGTGTTTCATGTATGAGCTGAACTAAATGAACACTGGGGTCCTTTCCAACTCTGAGAGTCTATGATTTCCTGTTACTTTCTAACTGGAAATTGAAATATCAAACCAGACAGTATGAAATGAAGGAAATTAAAAATCATCTAGCACAATCTCTGAAAAAAATCATACAAAAGTAGAATCTACTTGAGTTGGGTCTTTGGGGTAATTTTCAAATTAATGGCTAATGGAATGTATTTATCAATTAATGTAATAATTTACCACTTCATATATTAATTCATTTGGGAAATTATAAATGATCTGTTGGAAACAATCTGCCAGCAAGTACATATGCAACCTCTCAATGCAGAAAATTATGCTGCTCTGTTATTGAATAAGATTTAGAATTGAGATATTTGCATGTTTTAGCAAGCAGAGTATTTCCAACAGATTATTTATTTGTTACAATTCATTTTTTCTGATTAAGCTTCAGCTATTCTTACTTTCAGGGAAACTGAAATGATTTATGCTATACTCTACTTGTGATATTATTTTACATCTTTATGCATATGTGGCTTGGAAATATGTTTCTAGAACTCAGATTTCACTAAGTATCCACTCTAAAGGAATATTTAGCATAACAAAGTGGTTTTATGTGAATATTTAAAACTCTTTCAATTTTATGATTTGACATCAAAACTTTGTTTATCCTTTGAATCAAAAAGTTTAATTCGATTCAATTCGACAAATATTTGTTAAGTGCCTATTATGTGTGAAATCCTATGATAGGCACTGCATAAGCAAAGATGAAAAAAAATGGTGCAATCTCTCTCCTAAGGAAGCTAAACGTGAAATGGGGGTGGGGGAAATAGACATAATAACTTAATATTACATATACTACAAAGTAGCATGAAAGAGTCAAATTCAGATCAGTCATTCAAAGTTTGGGTAAAAGAGAAAATGGAAGTGAACTAGCCAAATTTGAGACATTAGAGACTACACTTAGCTAGAAAAAACCTGAGAAGCTTCATGGAAGAAAATTTACCTTAGCAGAGACTTAAAGGAACACTAAGATTTCAAAAAGGTAAGGTGAAAAAGATTGCATTCCAGGCATAGGAGAGAGTATGTGAAGATTTTTAACCCATAGAATAGTATTCATCCCTAAAGTACATGAATTCTTCACTGTAGCATGAAGGTCACTCTTAGCTACTAAAGGCTACTCCAGGGTTTCATAAACTGTGGTAAAAATGCTTCTAGTATAGGTCAAGTGCTAGACTTTAAGTGTCCTATAAAGAACATTCTAGTTAAACATGAGATAGGGAATCACCTGATCAGGAAAAAAAAATAGTTTTATTGCTTTTTGGTTGGTTTATAGAATGGATAAAGAAAAAGGTAGAAGAGGAAAAGTGAAACAAGAAAGTAGGATACAACCCAACTACGGAGGTCCTTAAAAACAAGTCTGAGAAGACGTAATATTCATGTTATGAGAATTCACTACAGATGATATGGGCAGAAGAAATATGATGATGAATTTGGGAAATAGATTACAAACCTGAAAAAAAACACCATATAGAAATGATGAGACAATTTAGTTGTCTAAACTTTGGCTGGAAATTGCTTATTTCCAAAGGCAGCAGAGCAAAAATAATTTTCTGATTCAGTTGTTAATTCCATCCTTTAAAAATCTTGGTGAACTAATGAAGGGAACTACAACCTTGTATCTAGGTCTCACTAACAAGGAGAAACAAGTTACTGATGTAGAAATGATGAGTACCATGGAGAAAAAGTGACTTGTGTGTCTTAGAAGGAAAAAAAGACAGGTGCAATCAGATGTGCACATCTGATTTAGGAAAAGCAGAAAGATGACGTAGACTAGAATTCAAGCAAAGCAGGATTTGAATACTTAAAGAAGGAAATACTGAACATACCCCCCCAAAAAAAAATTCTGATAAAGTGGTACAGACAAATGTTTTTTAACTAGAACAAAGTGAATACACAAAGGATTCATTTTTCTACTTTTTTTCTTAATGTATAGAAGATAAAAGTAATACCATGTAATACAGGATGAATGCAAAAACATCATATGATCTTGTAAGAATGGCATCTATAGTGCTTAAAAGCTTAGAATGAATGGAAGATACAAGAAATTCCAAGCTTGACAAAATAAGTGTTTACCTTTTAAGCTACATTGTGGAAAACATAAGGATCAAAGATAAGATTGGAATTGTGATAAAGGTAGATACAATGATAAAAGTAGAGTTAAAATTTAAGATAAGTGTAGGCATAAGGACAGAATATGTAAATCTTCTTAATAAGTTCAAGTTATCAGTTCATGATGAGTTACATCTTAAAGGCCTACAAACAAACAACTGGCAAACCCATTTTCTGAATCACCATCAGTACTCCTTAGAATGTGAAGAATGCTGTACTTGAAGGATTGTAGATGAGGAAATGTCTCAATTGTTTTGTTTTTGTTGATGGTGGTGATGATGATAGTGGACCATGCACTATAAGAGAGTAAGCTTGGCTTCAACTCCTGACACAATAAAACACTATAATAAATAAATATTATAGTATATAATATAATAATGTATAAATAAATAAATATTATAATAAAACATATAAAATAATAATTTTTGTGATATTATGATAATTAAGGTGGGGCTTTTGTTTTACTGTTTTCTCTTTTGGAATGCTGAAGTAAACAAATACCTTTGATGAGTTTTGCCTTTCAAATGTAATGGCAAGCAAAGTGCACTTTTTGTTGTCTTTGTTTTGGAGTGCTCCTTAGCACTAAGGAATCTTTGATTGAGTGAGGAGTGTTTAATGACCTGCTTACATCAAGGGAAGGCCCAGTTCACATGGGTTTGAATTGCATGGCTGTGACACCCTTTGACCCTGAAGAAGTGTATAAAAGCTCAGAGGTGAGTATTTTGCCTTTGTGGTCACATTTCTTGAAAGAGTGTTCCTGACAAGACTCAGGATAGCCATTGAAGCAGGCCCCTACCCCTGGCCCTGGCTTTGAAAACCCAGATGTTGGTGCTTCTCTTTCTGGTGACTATTTATGCATTGCTTAGATAGATATATAGAAGTCTTTTTGCTGATTTGAGGCATTTTGCTCTTTATATAATTTCTGCTTATAATTACTGTTTGAGTTTTCTCTGAAATTCAAGGTGCTGGATTTTCCCCCTGAACTAAGTGAATTATATATGTGTGTTTAATTAAACTAAGATTGTTAACCCTTTAAAGTTGTTTTCTTTATAAGAGTAGATCAAAGGATTTGTACTAGCAGCCCTCCTGTGTGCTCTTGTTGTTGGTCTTTCACCTCCACAGCAGCTGCTCCACAGCAGTTGCTAGCCACACTGTTGTTACAAGTGAATACCTAAAAACAGAAAACAATGAGCAGAAAGGGTTTTGTTTTCTTGAAGTAAAAGGGAAACATGACTAACCTGTTTTATTTTTTTCCTACGAGGATTACTATGTGGACTCATTCTCAAATGGGTATACAGAAGAATTCAAACTGTAACTAAAGGGATTGCGGAAGAAAATGCAGCTAGATTAAGACAACTACAGATAGAAAGAATATGTGAGCCAGAGGTAAGACAACTGTGGTGATATTAAGGGGTAATTTCACAAATTATCAGTAATATGCCTTATTGGTAGGGAAAATAAATGTTTGAGAAACCATCACTACCCTCCTCCACACAACTTTCATATATAGGTAGATAGATATAGATAGATACAGACATAGATAAAGAGAAAGATAATTGACACACAAGTATATATATATATATATATATATGTGTGTGTGTGTGTGTGTATAAAATGTGTGAGTGTATGCATATTTACATACGTAAATATATATAAATATGATATGTTTATTATGTATAATACAAAATATATATGCTACCATATACATATACAAATATATATATGTGCATGTATATATATGCTGCCATATATATATATATATAAATATATACTATCTATATTCATAAATATATTTATATTTGTGTATTTATACACAATTATATTTATGTGTTATATATTAATATTATATATACATCCTACCTCTCTATATACATAAATATATTTATTTATACAGAACGGTAATATGTATATTTTGAGAGAGAGAGAGAGAGAGAGAGAGAGAGAGAGAGAGAGAGAGAGAGAGCACCCTAAGTGAGTCAGTGACTCAGTGGATGGAATGCCAGTCAGAAAGACCCAACTTTGTGAGTTCAAATCTGGCTTCAGACACTTACTAGATGGGTGATCCCAGGCAAGCCACTTAACCCTATTTACTTTAGTTTCCTCAACTATAAAATGTTCAGGAGAAGGAAGTGATAAACCACTCTAGTATCTTTGCCAAGAAAACACCAAATGGAGTCACAGAGTCAAACATGACTTAAAAATGACTGAACAACATAAACATATATATATATATATATATATATATATATATGTATGTATATATATGTGTGTGTGTGTGTTTGTATGTGTATATATGTATAGAGTGATACAGAGATAAATATATAGATATAATACATGAATAGGAATGTCATGATCATTACATATATACTTATATGTACATGTACTTCTCTGTCTATGTAATCTACCTTTGCATTAAGAGCATCCTCAAAGAGGATAATAGTAGTGAATTATCAGGTTTTCTCAAAGGATCTTCCACAGTGGATCACAACTTTACCATCAACACAACTGACTGAAAAATATAAGAGAAAATAAGTTTCTTCTATGACTATTGCCTGCTGATTACTGAAATACTTTTAATTTCATATAGAAGAAAACAAGTTAAAGGGACTTCTAAAAAGGACCCTATATATTTACATCAAAATTATTTTGGCATATATTTGAACAATATAAAGATAAGCCCTGAATCCAAAAGAATTAAGATGAAACATGTTCAGCCAATCGCTTCCTGATAGAGAAGTGATGAGAAGAAAATGTGGAAAAAGACAAACTCTTTAGACATGTCTAATGTTGTCATCTGTTTTCTCTGACTATGCAGCTATGTATTGAGGAAAAGATTAACTAAAATGCTAATTTCGAAAAAAACAAAGAAAATCAACTTTTCTCAAATCAAGTTTTCAACACTTGTATTCTTATAAATCCTGAAGTAGACTGATTCCTCAACGACAGAAAAACATAAAATACCCAGTTCCTACCATTGCCAATCTATCTAAGGCCTTGTGGTCATAGTCTTTTAATAAGTAACTGATTTTTACAGACATTCAAGTGCAAAATGAATAGAGCACTACATCTGGATTTAGGAAAGCCTGAGTTCAAATGTGACCTCAGATATTAGCTATATGACCATGGGCAAGACACTTTAACTTCTGTTTGCCTCAGTTTCTTCATGTATAAAACAGATAAAATGCTAGTTGCTACTTCCCAGATTGGCCATGAGGCTCAAATGAGATAATATTCATTAAGTGCTTTAGCATAGGGTTTGGCACATACTTAATAAATATTTAATTATTTCCTTATTTCCTTATTTCCTTCCTTTTCCCAATAGCCTCCTCCCTTCCCCTCTTTCCCATGACATATAAACGACTCCAAAATTAAAGTTGATGCGGGCAGGTTAAATTTTTATAGACAGTAAAAAAATAAATTTGAACTTTCTGTGTTTTTCTGTCTCTGTGTCCCTCTGTGTCTCACTGTCTCTATCTTTGTTGATCTCTGTCTCTCTATCTTTGTCTGTCTCTGTCATGGTCTCTTTCTCTGTTTTTGTCTCTATTTCTCTTTTCTTTGCTGTTCCCCTCCTTTTAAGCATGGGGCTCTAGCTCTCAATCATTGGTTTGGCTACCCAATAAAAATCATCAGTAAATAGCCTCATCATTCAATCAGTTAAGTATTTATTAAGTGACTCTTATGTGAAAGTCTCTGTGCTACTTGTTAGGGATACAAAATAAAGAATGAAAAACTCCTTACACTCATGCCTCATAATTCCAGTTATCTTCACCTCTTTTGTACCAAAGACATCTAAAGACGATTCTTTCAAGTGAGGGTTAGAGTGGAGGAGCAAGAAGCATCTCCAGGATATCTGATGTGGAAAGCACATAACAAAAGAGGACTTAGGACAACATGCAAGGAGGATATAGAACTGTGGATCCAGGTGACATAGACAATATCAGGTATCCTTCTAACTGAGAAATCACGTCCAGACATTATTTTGTTGTTTTGGGGAATTTTTTGGACAGCTTCCCATCAAATATTGCTTAGCATTTTGTTATTAATATGTCAGATGAACTTATGTCACATTTTGTGCTATAATATATATATGCTACAATTATATATGTGTGGTAAGTGCATGTGTGTGTGTGTGTGTGTGTGTGTGTGAGTGTGAATTTATGTCTTTTTTTCCCTGCCACATTGTAAAATCTTATGGAGAGACTTTAGGAAGGTTGGAAGGTATTAGAGAAAGTGATGCTGTTAAAAAAAAACTATATATATTGTGTATGTATACATTTGTTTGTTCATTTTCCAATAAATCCAGAATTTTTATCCTAAATATGATCCCATGTTTTCCATGTCAAGAGAAGGCTCTCCTTTGCCACATAATTCTGCTCCATTAAAAAAAAATCTTATCCTCAAATCTGATACCTACTTATATTGTATCTTTATTTTAAAAGCAAGAATGTTATTTCTAGGTTGCCTATGACTCAACTGCTCTGATTAAGAATTTGAAGGATGAAAATACCACTAATTAACCTGTGTCTATAATATAGGTTTTAATAAAATATTATGTAGGTTTAAATTTATTTTTGGCTCATACCTATTGTCTCTAAAATGAATTAGCTGTTAAATGGGTCATCTTATATAATGCCACATGATAAAGAAATAGAGCACCATTTATTCTTTTAGGATTAATGTGACCCTAATCATCTAACTTGTCCCAGATTCATAGAGGCCAATAAGACAGGCAGCAGGCATCCATCAGCTAATAAACCTTAAGATCTAAGCTGAAAACAACAATGGGCGGCAAAGGACATGGGCTAAATGCCAGCTGGAACTGTCACAGGAGCTCCTGGAAGCCTGAAATTATCTTTGGAAAGTCCTAGAAATCACATTTTGCCAGCTATTATGTGTATTTGCATATTATTTTTCATTTCCCAGTACTCCAGATGTTTTCTACTATGCTTTTCATTCTTCCTAGAATTAGCTAGAATTAGCTCAAAATTCTCTTATATACATTTCAATTTTAAGTAAACGTATTATGTAACACACTAATCCTTTAAAATTATTTCCAAATAATTAATTTGCTTTGGCACATAGAATAATATTTACCAATTGTTTTACGCTAGACGTTGTGTAAATTTTTCTCGGTATACCTTCCCTCCTCCTCAGAGAGCCATTCTATAAAACAAAGATTATTTTAAAAGATTTTAAAATCTTTTTTTCTTTTGATATTTAATAATCACCCTTCAATACATTTCTTTTATAAATGTGAATAATTTTAAAGTGGTGTAATACTTATATAGTTCTTTGTTAAAAAATAAATAACTTGTCCTTCACAGAATATAACTGGTTACATTCATTTCAATTCCCGTTGCATTTCTATAGTTTCCTTTTCACAAATTTACTGTAGAGAAAACAAAGCAACACAAGATATGTGAAAAATTTAACTTTGGAACCTAAGCAGTGTGTGTGTTTTAAATGTATAAAGGATCTGGTGGAGATGGAGAAATAAAGAGAGAAAACTAACAAAATCAGCAAAGATCAGGTCTAAACATATTTATTACCTCTCTGAAACATATTCCTCAGTGATTCCAGCCTCCCAGATAACCCATGAACAGATATTTCATCTCTCAGCTCCTGTCATTCTTGCTGGTTATTCTCTCTGGTTAATACCCCACCCTGCCCATGCCTGGAATACTCTCCCTCCTCTCTGACCACTGAGCTTCCTCGCTTCCTTTAAGTCCTTACTAAAAATGCAAACTTCTACAGGAAGCTTTCCTAACATCTCTTATTTCCACTGCCTTCCTTCTGTTTGTTATTTCCTATTTATCCTTTACATAGGTAGCTTTTAAATATTTATTTGCTTATTTTCTTTTCCATTAGATCGTAAGTTCTTTGAGGGAAAAGACTGGCTTTTGCCTTTTTATGTATTCTCTGTTCGTAGTACAGTAACTGACACATAGAGGGCACTTAATTTTTGATAAATTGATTGATGATAGGAAAAAAATAAGTTAAGCAAAAATGTGTTTGGATAAGCAAAGGTAGAAATTCCTTAGTTTTATGACAACTTACGATGAAAATCCTTTATGAAAAGGTATTTGAGAACAGGGAATCACACTCGCCTACTAGAGTGATATCTGACATTATATGAACTCTGAAATACTATAACGACTAGGTTGTAACTGTTAGTATATGTGAATATAGATGATTATGAGTTGTTATTTTTTTCCACGGTGGAGTTAAACTTCATGTAAATATATAAGATGACCTTCATGTTCAGGACTGTGGAATTATTTTAACGGGTCTGTGAAACCATACATATACCAAGTATAGTCATTTGGATCTTTATATAACTTTAACACTTCTAGATAAATTACTTTTTAAAAATCATGTAATAAAAATAGCTAACTCTGATATTGGATTTCATGGAGAGCAAAATATTTTGCACATATTATTACAGTTTATTCTTTTAACAATCTTAGGAGATAGGTGATATTATTCCTATTTTATAAATGAAGAAAGTGAAGCAGACAATCGTTAAGTCACTAACCCACTGTCACAAAACTAGTAAGTATCTGAAGCAGAATATAAACTCTTATCTTTCTAATTCCAAATCCAACAGTCTACACATTATGCCACCTAATTGCTATGTATGTAGATATGTAGTTGTTACAGTGATAGATAAAATAAAAATTCATTAAGTATTTCTGAATTCATAGTTTCTTTTGTTGTAGTTATTAAGTCACTTTCAGTCACGTACTACTCTTCACAAACCCATTTGGGGTTTTCTTGTCAAAGGTACCTGGGTAGTTGGCCATTTCCTTCTCCAGCTCTTTTACAGATAAGGAAACTGAGGCTAATAGGGTTAAATGACTTGTCCGTTTACGTAGTAAATGTTGGAGGCCAGATTTGAACTCAGGAAGAAGAGACTTCCTTACTGCAGGACAGGCATTTTATTCACTGGGCCATCTAGCTGCCCCCATAGTATCTCTGACTAGTTCATATTTGTTTGTTTTTTCTCAATCAAAGGATATAAATAATACAGTTACTATCATTTCAGAGTCAAAAATTTCTTAACATTACAGTGGGTCCTCACACTTAAAAAGAGCTGCTATTCTATACTAATAATGTTTATGTATGTCATCAATTCGGTCCTAATACTCATTAAATTTTTAATTTGCATAGTCAAACCACATTGGTGATTCTCTCAGGAGAACCTCAGAACTGTTCTCTTTCACTACTACTGTATTACTCAGCATCAATATGTTACCCCACAATTTCTTATAAATAGTGTTCATTGTTATTAAATAATTTCTTAATTATATAATAGGATTTAGTTGAAGTTGTTCATGTTATACAGTACTTTTTGGAAGTGCAGAAATATACTATTCAAGCTGATTTACCTGGTACACTTGTGGAACTGGTCTTTTCACAATATAGTCACACCTTCTGACCTCCTTTAAAGTCACTTTTTGACATCAAATATTCATATAGGAATCAATAGTAAAATCACTATTAGCAATAACTTCTTCATGCAGGGCTTTATAGTTTACAAAGGAATTTTCTAAGTTGAGCATTTTCTCTACTTTGTCAGGGTGAATGATTAACAGCCCTAATTTTTAAATGAAAATGGAAAAAAAAAACACATCCATTTTCCCCTTTCAGTTTTAATGACAGGTCTGATTTTATTAAAAGCCTCAGTTCAAAACAGTAAAAGCTGGTTATATCCCTATAGACCACTTAACTAACAATATCTTTTTTTGGTACCCCGACAATTAATTCTCATAAAATAAGGGTTTTTAAATTTATTTTTGTTGATGATATGGACCCCTTGGGCAGTCTGTACCTATAGACTATGGACTCATTTTAGAATATTTTTAAATGAATAAAATAAAATACACAGGATAATGTAGAAAACTATATACATTGAAATACACTTAGTTCATTATCCAGGAATATTTTCACGTTGTGGTTGTGGTTTCAGTTTGTCCTTCATTGTGTAAGAGGATAATGACATCAGGGAGATGATGACATGACTTGCGATTGACTTTGACTTGAGTGAGGGAAGGTTGTGCAAAGTCGCCAGCCTTGCTTTGTCCTCCAGAGCCATCTGGGTCCAGCGGCCACATATTCATCAAGACTACTGGATATGACCCAGGATACAATGGGAGACCCTGGCCCTTTTAGGCTAAGGCCTTTTAAGGTTCTCACTTTGAGAGAGGAAACACCCATTCAGTTACTAGGCCTTTTTAAGAAGTAAGTCAATGGATGGCCCCTTTAATTAAAAAAAAAATCAAATTGTGAGGAGAAAACCCTCAGGGTTGCTAACCAAAAGAGAAAGTTACTATTTACATTCACTCTGAGCCAGGAGGGCCCAAAAAACAATCATCTAGGAATACTTTCATTGAACCCAGGTTAAGACCCTGACTTTTTTTATCTTTTCAGGTGCTTTCCTAAGGCTTTTTCCTTGTTTTTTTTTTTTTTTCTGATTCTCCCTTTTATCTGTGACTATGCTAGAATTATGGAACCATTGACTTCTAGGTTTGGAAGTATGAAGGTGTATGTATTTACATGCAGCCTAAACATGGATTAAATATAGAGTAATCTGAGAGGACAAACAGTAGAAGGAACCAGAAAAGGCTTTGTGAAAAAAAAAAAAAGAAAGGGATTTGGTTTGTCATAAAGTGAAGCCTAGGGAAGTCGGAAATTTAAAGTAAAGAGGTAGAATATTTCAGGCAAAGGGGAAAGCCAATGAAAAGGCATGGAACCATGAAATAGAAAGGTGTATATGAGGAATAGCAAGAAGGTGAATGTTGCTAAATTACAGAATAAATGGAAGGGGCCAAAGGACAGGAAGATTTCAAAGGTAGGAAATGATGGGGTTGTGACAAGCTTTAATTATCAAATATGACATTTTATATTTTATACTGAATATAATAGGGAGATATCATAGTTTATGGAGTAGGAAGTTGACATGGATAGATATGTCATTTATTAAAATGAATTTCATTCAATTGATAAACATTATTATGTGTCAGCCATAAGTGGATATCAGTGGCTAGCGTGCCAGGCCTGGAGTCAGAAAGACTTCAGTTCAAAACTGACCTCCTACATTTACTGCCTGTGTGACCCTAGTCAAGTGATTTAACTCTGTTTGCCTCAGTTTCCTCATATGTTAAATGAGCTGGAGAAGGAAATGGCAAATTACTCCACTTTCTTTGCCAAGAGAATTCCAAATGAGGTCACAAAAAGTCAGATATGACTGATGATATGTCAGTGTTCCGGCAATACAAAGAAAGATAAAATATACCATATTTCCCCATGCATAAGACGCACCTTAATTTGGGGTATCGAAATTTGGAAAAAAAAATGTATTACATAAAGTTATTGAACTCAAGTTTTATTCATCTGCTTATAGCTTTCAGGCATCTTTTGGGCAAGTCTGGTGCATTTACGCATGCTTAGTCCATTCTGTTTCATGAACCTGAAGCACTAATTGTGTCCTCCTTTGAAATCAGTAACTTCTTTTTCATCAGCAATTCTTCTTTCCTCATGCTGAACTCTCTTTGTGGAAACAGGAATTCCAATTGCCCTTTGCTATTCAATCCATATCTTCAATTCCCTCTCTAAATCAGGCTATTTCACTGACTTGCCTCTCTCTCATGGCTTTCTTCTGCTTTGGTGTTTTCAGTAGGGTTTCTTCTTCCCATAGCCAGTCTCTGGTTGTTTTCTCAGTTGGAGGAGGACCAAGCTTACATTCGGCAGCATGATTTCCATTCACTTTTGCAAACTGGATCACTTTTAACTTGAATTCAGCACTGTACAACAATCTTTTCTGAGCCATTTCTGGGCAGAACGTGGCAGAACATAACCTAATATACCAGTAACAAATGCAAGACAATGAGTTCAGAGACAACACACATGAAAAAGCAGGAAATGCAAGTAAAAAAAAACTACAACCACTGTATAAGACACACCCAGTTTTTAGACCCCAAATTTTTTGGAAAAAAGGTACATCTTATACATGGGGAAATACAGTTGTCCCTGTCCTCAAACAGGTCATACTCTAATCAGAGGGAAAATGACACATGAAAAGAAGCTGAAAAATGGGAAGGGGACATGTGACAAGCATGGGACCATGATGAAGTCCAGAGGGGTGCAGCAATGTGAAAAACAAAGAGATGGATATCCTAGGCACCTTCCCTAAATTCATGATTTCTTCCTCCTCCTTGAAGATCGATTTGACAGCTAAAGGAAGAATGGACAGGAATGGTAGAGACTTGAGGCAGAAAGACTAACTGGAAGACTACTAAGGCATTAAAAGTAAAAGGTAATAAGGACCTCCACCATGGTTTCCTCTGTCTTTGTGAGTGGAGAGAAAAGAATGTTGCCAAATTAAGACTTAAAAGGGGATCTTTTTTTTAATTTATTTTTAATATGTTAAGTTTTCAGCATTGATTTTCACATGCGTTTGAATTACAGATTTTCTCCCCATTTCCACCCCCCCCAACATGGCGTACACTCTGGTTGCCCTGTTCCCCAGTCTGCCCTCCCCTCTGTCTCCCCATTCCCCTCCCATGCCCCTTTCCCTTACTTTCTTGTAGGGCAAGATAAATCTCTATGCCCCATTGCCTGTGCATCTTATTTTCTAGTTGCATGAAAAAAAAAAACTTTTTTACTTTTGAACATCTATTTTTTTAAAACCTTGAGTTCCAATTTCTCTCCCCTCTTCCCTTCCCATCCACCCTCCCTAAGAAGTCAAGCAATTCAACATGAGCCACATGCATATCATTATGTATAACCCTTCCAC
>CM053624.1:302616122-302650809 GCA_028646595.1 Phalanger gymnotis
TATAGCAGCTCTTTTTGTGGTAGCTAAGAATTGGAAATCAAAGGGATGCCCATCAATTGGGGAATGGATGAACAAGCTGTGCTATATGAAGGTAATGGAATACTACTGTGCTATAAGAAGTGGGGATGATGCGGACTTCATAACAACCTGGAAGAACCTACACGACATAATGCTGAGTGAGCGGAACAGAGCCAGAAGAACATTATACACAACCACAGATATATTGACTGTGTGATGAGTAACCCTGACAGACTTTGCTCTTCTCAGCAACACAATATGCACAGACAGCTCCAAAGGACTCATGATGGAGAGGGCTAGCTACATCCAGAGAAAGAACTATGAAGTATGAATGCAAATCCAGGCACACTTCAGTCTCGCCTTTTTTCCCCTCCACTTTTTTTTTTCTTCTCTCTTTTACATTTGTTGTTGGGTTCTGTTTTTTTTTTTGATTCAGTTTCATCTTTCTCATGAGTCATGAGAAAATGTATAAATTAATTCAATGCCTAGTTATACCTGGAAGTTATATGGGACTCCATGCCTTCTTGGGGAGGGAGGGGGGGAGGGAGGGAAGAAAATCTGGAACCCAAAATTATATAGAACTGTTTGTTGCAATCTCAAAATAAAAAAAATTAAAAAAAAGAGAAAGAAATCACTGTCCTAATTTACTGGTATAATTTTAGTGCATCCTATTTTCCAATGTTATAATGACAAATGGATCCAACTTTTTTGCATAGTCCAATTGTCTACTAAGCAATGGCAGATCTAAAGTAGAAGATAATTCTGACTATGATGCATTGTACTAAATTATCATTGGAAAGAAACTCCAGGATAAAACTCTTTCAAAATCATCTAGAACATTCATGGACGGGACTTTTATATTTCTTATGCCAGTGCTTATAATAACTAACAACTTTATTACAGTCTTCCTTTATTAAAAGTATTAGTCCCTAAGAAATTTTGTTTTTTTTAATTCTACATGTTTGTTTTTAATTGCTTTTCAATTATAATATATCTTCTTTTTAACACATTGTTAGCTTTAAACCTAGACGGAAAATTGCATCAGTTCAGGGACAATATCCTATCTAAAGGTTGTTATCTCTCATTGGAGAATTTATTGTTGAATTTCTTCATTTACTTACATTTATTCCCCATCACTATCTTTTTTAATTGAGCTTTTTTTCAAAAACAGAGCTATACTGTTCATCAATCAGAAATCATTTATTAAGCATCGACCATGTGACCAGAAGTGTGCTAAACACAGAGATTGGAAGATAAAATTGAAATAGTCCCTACCTTTAAGAAACATAGATTCTAATGGCAAAAAATGGCATATCTATATGTAATTATATATACCTAGATACACACATGTATTATGCATGTGTGTATCTACATATATAAACATACATGTGCATATGTACATATGCATGTATATGTGTATATATCAGGAAAGCTTTCATAGAGAAGGTGGTGCAGGAATTGAATTTTAAAGGAAACCAGGCATGCCAGGAAGCATAGTTGAGGAGGGAGTATGTTACAACTTACCCAGCCAATGGCACAGGCCCCTTCTAGAGGGCTCAGCAGGAGCATGTGCTTTGGGAAGATATTCTCTTCGATCTGCCTGCCAATGTTCCCTTTTCCTTTCTCCTTCCTTTCTACATGTTGACCATCCCATATGCACCCCAAAGGAGGGAACCCAGAATCCCCACTCTACTCCAATTCACAAGTTCATTCTCTGACACCCAATGGTTATGTGCTTCACTACAAAACAATGGTCCCCTTTCACTCTCTTCCACACTTCACCGCTTTGGTGGGTAGACATGTGTGCTTATACTACTTTCACGACCAAGAAATTACCAAATGTAATCCTTCCAGCAAAATAGAGGATCATCTTATTTGGGTTCCTTGAGAGCTGGAAGATGAGAATAACATGAAAAGAATAGGCATAAAAGGGAGGGAAGCTACTTAATTGGGAAGCTTAATGAGTTGAACGATGAACTCCATTTCAGGAAGACATGAGTTCCAATCCTCAGACACTGTGTGATCCTCTAGTTCACTAAACTACTAGCCAGTTTCCTTAGTTTTATGATGGAAATGACACTAACAGTAGTGTCACTAGGTTTTCATGAAAATTGAATAACACATGTTAAATACTTTGTAAATCCTAAAGCACTATGAAAAAGCAATTATCAATCGATATTTATTAAGCACCTACTAAGTATCAAGTGTTGTATTAAGCACTGCATTGTAATGCAGAAGTCCTGCTTACTTGAAGTTCAGAAGTAGGATTTATTTGTTTTGTGAGAAAAATTAATCTAGCTACAGTGTAATCACTGCATCAATTTAATGAAACTCAAGAAGTAGTTACATTTCATAGTTGCATAGAACTCAGAGTCAATTATTGAGTCAATAATCAATTATCAATAAATATTTTTTAATTGTCTACTATGTGCCAAGTATTGTGCTAAGTGCTAGGGATACAAATAAAAAAATGAAAGATAGTGCCAGCCTTCAAGGAGATAATAGAGGAAGACAATACACAAAAGAAACTTGAAAAGGGTTGGGGTGTGTTGCTAAAGGGTGCCCAGTGTTTTTGTGGATTCAAAACCTAACATAACAGCTGGTGAGAAACAAAGACCACTTTGCTAATGAGCCACTCAAAATAATTTGCTCATTAGTTTACTGGAGTTTATAGGTTATAGAAACTTACCACCTATGTGACCTTGGGCAAGTCACTTAACCTTATTTGTTAGATCCTTATCTGTAAAATGAACTGGAGAAGGACATGGCAAACCACTCCAGTATCTTTGCCATGAAAACCCCACAAGAGGTCATGAAGAGTCAGACACAGCTAAAATGACTCAACAACAAGAATAGTCTGTAGGTAGAAAGGCAAATAAGAAGATGATATAAATGCCTTTCTAAACCCTAATAAAATTAATGGAAGGCAAAAGAATAATGCGAAAGATTCGTGATCAATATGTCAGAACTAGGAAATAGAAGCTTGGTTGAATGGTGACAGACAAAAAGTTGTTCCCCTTCACCTCAAGAAGCCTTTTATAGAGTGGGGCTATTGGACTCATTGGTTAAAATAAAGAGAGAAATTATAGAACCTTGGCTAATTGTATATAATGCAATTCCACCACAATTTACCTATTTGAAAGCTTGTACCCTTTTCTGAAGGACAAGAAACATCTGCAGAGAATGATAAGGATCAGTATGCTGCCTAAAGGCAGAGGTTTATTGCCAAGATAGAATGGTAACTGCCTATTTGGAATGGAGCTAGTTTATGAGAGATGAGAGGCAAAACCCTTACTTCCCACCTTACTGGACTTCATACAGGATGGTCCTATGCGTTAGAGGGATTATACATGTCTCTGGAGGTAGATAGGAAGAAGACATTTCAAAAGGAAAAGGGAACTATTCTACTAGTCAGAATATACTAATACACTTTAAAGCAGGAGTGGGAAACCTGCAGCCTTGAGGCCACATGTGGCCTTTTATGTCCTTGGATGCAGCCTTTTGGCTGAGTCCAAATTTTACAGAGCAAATCCTTTTATTAAAGAGATTTGCTCTGTGAAGTTTAGACTAAGTCAGCTGCACTTGAGGACCTAGAAGGCTACACGTAGCCTCAAGACTGAAGGTTCTCCAGCCCTGCTTTATAGGCTTCTAAATTTATCTGGCTATTAGACTCAAGGGTATTAGGATTTTCTATTATATAACCTTTACAATTTAAATAAAAATTATGCAACATTTCATGTTGTATGATCTTAAATCCTTGTAAGAAGTGTTAGCTACCAACCAAATACAATTTTCTCACGTTCACCTAGGTATTAGTCCACACCTAGTACACCAGATAAATTTTATACTCCCTAAAGTGTATCTAGACCCTTCATGTCACAAGGCAGGCTTTGACACAAAATTTATACAGATAATTAAAATTCATAAACAAAATTCAAATGGTAAATAAAATTTTATTAAACTAAGAAGGAAATATTTAGCATGTAATTAAAGCAATGTATTTTCTTTATTAAATACAGTCATTAAAACAACAATAAAAATAATAAACCACAGGCCTTTAATTCACCAATGTAAATCCAAGTACTTTGATTTGATGGATGGAATTGGCAAATGGTTTGGCCTTTTTATTCTTGATACACGGTTAAAGAAAGATGAAAGAAATTAACTGAATTTCAAACATGATACAGAGGGAAAAGAATTAAATAAAGAACAGCCTGCTTTTAAATATATGAGACATTACTAAGCCAGAGCATTAAAATTCAACTACTGTTGAGCTTCAGCTTCACTTAGTGAAGCCTTCCACATGTTGAAAGCCTTATTTTTTTTTTTGCACAAACTTGACAGCTGTCTCTTCCTATGAGTTCTGTAAGGCTAAAGGTCTGAACAAACCCATTAACCATATCATCTCTTTGCCAGTTTCAGTGTCGCACACAGCACTCACTTTTTTGAAGGTGCCTTGTGGGAGAACAAAGGTCTTCTGTATGTGGTTCCGAGAAGACGTAGAAATATACTCCAAAAACATCTTCTGAAATCTATTTCATGGTGCTTCCTTGGGTTGGTAGTCCAAATCAAACTATGTGGTGGATGTAAAATTTGTGTCCAGCTTTAAATTGGCAGAGAATTGTGTCAGTAAGGACTTGAGAAAGAGACAAATAGAAAATCAGATAAGTCAAGTTGGAGGGAAATTTTTTTTTAAAAAAATGTGGGGATTAGATGAGAGACGTGGTTGGGCAGGCAAGAAGATTACTGAAAAGGCTAAAACTTGGTCAAAAACAAGAACAAATTTAGAATGTGAGAACTCCAACTGAAGTATCTTTCATCAAAGGAAGTTGGCAGAAAATATCTTTTTTATTTGAATTACATGATGTTTTCCTTGGTCATATTTCAGAGGCTTCAGAGGTATGTCCAACTTAAAGCTCAAAAGTCCCAAGATTGTTAAGGTATATTCTGATCACCACTGAAGAAAGGGCTGAGAGACTAGGGTGGTGGTGATCTTTCTGGGCTCATTAGTTCTTAACTAAAGTCTTCTTCTATCACAAAGTGAGGCTCGTGACCTTGCACAGCCCTCCATCACTCAAATCAAAGTCAACTGCAAGTCATGGCATCGCTTCCCTGATGTCATGGTCCTCTTCCAGAACAAAGGACAAACACAACCTGAGAGTAGCCTCTCTCTCTTCTCCCCCTCCCTCTCCCTCTCCTTCTCCCTCTCTCTCTCCCTTTCCCCCTCCCTCTCCCTCTTGCTCTCCCTCTCCCTCTTATTCTTCCTCCTCTCCCTTTCCCCCTCCCCCTTTCATTCCCCTCCCCTTCTGTCTCCCTCTCAATTTCCTTCTCCTTCTCCCCAAAGGAAGGTAGATTTCGATAGCTAAAGGCTGCCTCCTTAACTTCGGGTTTACTGGCTAGATTTCTTTCTCAAAAACCAAGCCTTAAACCCAATTCAATCTGGAGCTCAGAGCTCAGACAATAAGTCAGTAAGGCTGACTTACTGTCAGTAAGTGCTAGTAGAGGTCCTTGCCCTCCTAGCACAGAGTGAATGTAAATACTAAATAGTAACTGTTTCTCTTTTGTCCAGGAACCCTGAGGGTCTTCCCCTCTCAGTCTGATTTTTCTGTTTTGTTTTGTTTAAAGGGGCCATGCCTTGATTAACTTCTTAAAGAAGCCTATTCATTGAATGGGCTTTCCCTTACTGGAAGTGAGAACCTGAAAAAACCTTAGCCTGAAAGGGCCAGGGTCTCCAATGCATTCTGGGCCATCTCCAGTCATCCTGGTGAATATCAGGCCACTGGACTCAGATCGCTCTGGACGAGAAAGTGAGGCTGGTGACCTTGCACAGCCCTCCCTCACTCAAATCAAAGTCAACTGCAAGTCATGTCGTCATTTCCCTGATGTCATGGTCCTCTTCCGGAACAAAGGACAAACACAACAGTATATCTGGGACAAGTCACAAGTCGCATTGACCAGAACTATTTGTATACAATGTAAGTAAGCTCCTTAAAGACAGAACTTTTCATTTCTCTGTCACCGTCTCTCTCTCTGTCTCTCTGTCTCTCTCTGTCTCTCTGTCTCTCTGTCTCTCTGTCTCTCTCTCTCTCTCTCTCTCTCTCTCTCTCTCTCTCTCTCCATGATATTTGGCACAAGGAAAGGACTTATCAATATTGAATCCTGTGAATCGAATGCACTGCAACATTAAATTTAGCTTAGGGTTTGACCTCCAGAAACGTGTTCAATCTTTCCGAACACATCCCTCAATGAAAAGTGTCTCTAAATGTCTAAGACAGTCTTCCTCAACTGAATGCAATAAGACATGCTCTTCACTTCTTAAGTCTCTCACTGCAAGTATTATTTATTCTTATTTAACATTTAATTCTTTACAAGCTCAGTAATTTGGTTTCTTAGTCCACAGTTAACTAAAAATAGAAAAATAGAGGCAGTTTAAAGACTATTACAGTGTGTAAGAAGTAAATACACAAAATGCAGAAGAGATAGCTAGAACTCTGGATGTTAAAGACCCAGAAAAACTAAGGCAAAGAACATATAAAAATGAATGTTTACAATGGTGACTATGTATCATCAAGAAAAAAAAATTAAATTGTTTCCTATCTTTGTTTAAGCAAAAAAACCCCCTATATATGGTAACCATTTAAATTCATATTTAGTCAAATTTAGAAGAAGATTAAAATAATTAAAAAATACATGCTTGATTTTTGAAGTTTTATATCACTTAAAATGCATTTATGCCTTTAATGGAATATTTCATTTGCTGATGATTGTATATAAATTAGGCATTATTATAGGAAAAGCTGCTGGAGATAATTCAATATTGATTTTATTCAGGAGAATATTTCTTCCTTTAACACATTTCATCCCCCACCCCCATACCTTATGAAATGTACTTCACAAGTTTTAGTCACAAAAATTAAGAAAATAATCACCTGGTGCTTAAGTTCTAGTGAGGAACCTCTTCACTACATGGGAAACTTACAGTCCATTGTGAGACATTTGCTTCATGACTGACTTTTTCTTAGTCTAATACTATTTTGATATTGGAACCAAATGAAATTGAGTTTATGTTTTCTGACCCTGTATACTCCCACTCAGCCATAAAATAAGTAACTGAATTTCTTATTTAATCCTCATGACTAACCACCTAAAATCTGACATTTTGCACTTGGGCAACACTGCTTCAATTAAGTTTAGATTCATTGTTGTTTCCTAAGGGAAAGACTCCTGCTAAAGAAGCTTTCATATCATTTTCTGTTCTTACTGACATAAACTGTCTTTTGTGATCTTATTTTTCCCCTACAAGACCATGTATCTGATGACAAAATTCCCCAAATGGTTGGCCTACAATTTTTGAGCAGAGAGAATCATATGTGTTAAAAATACATTAGAGATATGTAAAATTGAGTGTGATAGGGGTCCTAATATTACTAGATTATTTATTACCATTAGGAATAGCCAAGGAAAGTGATATATAACCGGATATCTATTTCTAGACATTTATATAGCTATGTATTTAAATAAGTTAATACATCTATATAAATATATGTATATATTTAGATAACATACATATCTATAGATATGGATATGTAAATATATGAACACAAATGTCTATAAAGAGATCTTTATATAAAGATTGGTGTTCTTACTATCTATATATACTAACAAGAAGAACTGGGTATTGGGATGAGAATGATGGAAGACTTCAGGGAATATGGTGGCATTATGGTGGAGTGGAAAGAAAACTCTGGAGTCAGAGCATCTGAGTTCCAGTCCCAATAAGAATAATTTTGCAATCCCACCTCTAAAGCCTCTTTCCCTTGTGACCTTGGTCATGCCATTTAATATCTCTAAGTCTCAGTTTCCTTTATGAGAGTTGGACTAGATGACCTCAAGAGCTTCTATTTCTACATCCAATATCCGAGGGCATCCTATCGTAATTTGCCATACAAAAATAGAGGGAGTGTAAGCCTAGCTTAAAGTACATAACTTTATTCTAATACAGTTCATTTCAATGTATTTAGAGGGAAAGAATTAGATAGTCTCCAATAGTTTAATATTCTACAGAGGAAGTTCCTCCAAGTAGGGTTTGAATCTCTCAGGAGCAAAATGTTGAAGACAAAAAGACATAGTTCTTGTGAGGAAAAGATGTGGACATTAGATACCAGTGTGAATGCCTAGTACTCTCCCTGATGGAAATATTAAAAGAAAATATAGAAGCAAGGCAGGTAATAGATGGTTTCAGACAAATCACAACAGCAAGGAGAGTCCTATGAGAATAGTATCAGGAGTCCTGAAGATCAGCATTATCTGAGGTTTTAAAGGAAAGAGAGAAAACAGGAATATAAAGCTACAATCAGGAAAAGAGAAGGCTCAAAGAAAATCTAGAATTATTGTGTATTGGGAAGAATCATGATTACAAAACAAAGGAATAATGTTACTTATGCTTTTTCTACAAGGAAAAGCCAGCTACCAAGAGGCAGAATGAAAATGCAGGGAGTTGAAATTGAAGATAAGTATGGAGATAATAAGAGAAATGAAATGCCTTTGATAATTTCAAGTCAGTGTAAATGAACTACTTTCTAGCATGATGTAAAGTTCTAATAGAAATGGGGTTCACTTATCAATCTATAAGGATCCCCATAGGTCACCTATTGATTGACTTCTAAAATGTAATATTATCGGTTTTATTATATTTTTATTTATTTTGTTAAACATTTCCCAATTGCATTTTAATGTAGCTCTTTCCACATTCAGTAGTGTTGACACTCTTCACCTCGTTTGATATTTCTGTTGCTAGGAGAGTGAAAGACTAGCAGGTGTGGTTGCTGAGCCTTTCTGGAAGATATTGGAGAAAATACTGGAGGACTGTAGAGGGACAAATAGTGCACCATTTTTTAAATTAAAGAAAATGAAAAATGCAACTATTAGGTCAGTAGAATTGACTCCTATGCCTAGAAAAATTCTGAAGTATGTTATTAGAGCAAAAGCATGTATAAAAAGAGTGCTTGCAAAGGTAGAGTACGGCTTCATCAGAAACAGCTCATGCTGAATGAACTGCCACCTGAAGTGGTTGAGTGGATTGAACGCTGGGCTAGGAATCAGGAAAACTCATCTTCCTAGTTCAAATCTGGCCTCAGACATTTACTACCTTTGTGACCCTGGACAAGTCACGTAACCCTCTTTGCCTTACTTCCTCAAATATAAAATGAGCTGTTAAGAAAACACAAAATATGGGTCACAGAGAGTAGGATATGACTGGAATTACTTAACAATAATACAAATTTCTTCCCTGGAAGGTCACTTCAACCCTGAGGTTCCTTCATCTTATATGTCATTTCCCACCAGTATTTCATTTTTAAGGAGAGTAACCAGGCAGCCATGTTTACTTTCATTCCTCTTTGGACTTTGTTCCTGAGTCTCCAAACTTCTTTCTTCATCAGGCCCTTTCTTCCCTCCCCCATAGCCCTTAATTTTCAGATTACTTTTTTTGGTTTACTTAACCTATCACAATGTAAGCTTTTTGAGGTCAGATGCTGTCTTTATATACATGTACATATGTATACACACATATTTATAAATATGTGTTATGAATTTATATGTATGCAGCATGTGTGTGTATGTGTGTATTTAGCCCACACATCATCTTACTTTTCAGAAGTAAAAATACATATTTTATGTATGCTTTGCCAGTGATTAGCATAGTATTGGAACATTGCAAGCAATTAATGAATGCTTGTTGACTTAATTGATAACTGGAGGGTAGATCAGGATAATGATAAAATTGTTGAAGTAAACTACTACAAGATAAAGATAGTAAAGTCAATTTACTATAAAGAGTATAGATACCATGATTTCATTGGGATGAGTAATTTCTGAATGGAGAAACTTCCTTTAGCAGTTCAGGACAAAACTGTCTCTATAATTTGTAGTCTTAGAGATTTGTCCAGCACAATGAGAGTGACTTGCTCAGGATTGCTCAGCCAGTGTACCTCAAGGCAAGATCTGAATGCTGGCCTTAACGATTAAGAGGCCAACTCACTAATGTCAGGGGTGCCCCTTTTGGGCAAGAAACTCAACAAAGTTACACGTGCTTTTTCTTCTGAAAAGTAAGATGATGTGTGGGCTAAATAATAATAATAATGATACAGTTTGGGAATTATAGAACTAACTGAATAATGAGACGCAAAGGGGAGTCAGTGGCCTAAAGTCATCTTGGAAGGATGCCTGTATTACAGTATCTTAGGTTCCTCGATTGTCTCTGTTCTGTTTAAAATTGCTTTCTTTGATTTCGATAATGGTATGCTTATCAAATTTTCAAATCAAACAAAGCTGAGAAGGATAGCTAACATAATGAAAAACACGTTCGGAATCCAAAAATATTTCAACAATAATTGGTCTGAATCAAATAAGAAGAAATTTCATAGGTATAAATGTAAAATCCTCTCTGCCTCAAAAAAAATCACCTTCATAAGATCAAGATGAATAGCGAGACAGTACAGAATCGCAGAGGAACCACAGCTATTATTCAATCAATTCAGTAACATAAAAAAAATCCCCAGCTTAGGACCATTGATATGTATTTGTCCAGCCTTTTCTGGAAGTCCCTCACTTAAGGGAAACATATCTCCTTTTCAGCCAATATAATTTTCCGACAGCTTTATTTGACAGGAAGATTTTCCTGACATCAAACCTAAACTTGACTCCTCAACTTATTGTTGACCAATTGTTCTTGTTGCTACCTTCTAGCATCAAACATCTACTTCCTCTTCTATATATGAGTCCTTCAAATATTTGGTCACAGCTCTTATTTTCTCCCTCAGTCTTTTCTTCTCCAGGCTAAGCCTATTACTTCAAAAGGCAATTCTCATGTAGCATGGCTATAACACCTTTCAATATGCTGATCACCCTCCTCCACTGGACATTCTCATGCTTATTGTTATGCTACTAAAACAGTGGACCTCAGATCCTGAGCACAAGATTTCAAAGCTGTTTTGACTGTACAGAGGGACCAGGGAACTAGTCTGGAACCTTTGCTATTATTAATGAAACCCAAATTTCATTACCATGTTTGTCTGCCTCATCATATTACTGCCATACATTGAGTTTACAAGTTTACTTAAAACCTCCAACCATTTTACAGACAAACTCTTATCTCGCCATGACTTTCCCCATTCTGTATTTCTGAATTTGCATTTTTGGAAAAAAAACTGTAAGTTTTTAAATTTATCCCTCATAGATTTCAGTTTATTCATTTCAGCTCAATATTCCAGCCTATCCAGATTTTCTGTGGGGTCCAGCTCTGTCATCCATTAAGCTAAATGCATCTCAAATCTTTACCTTATTTCAAATTTTCAGTTCAACTAAAAAAATAAGCTCTTGAGTTGTTACTGGACTGTAATTTTAGAATTAAAGATGTAATATGACATCAAAATAGCTAATGCAATTTTAGGTTTCATCAAGAAAGATGCAGCACTCAGGGCTATGAAGGAGATATTCCCTCAATATTTTTCCATGATCAGGCAGAATATATCTAGTATATTATGTTCAGTTCAACCTGTTATATTTTAGGAAGGGCTTTGACAATCTAGAGAGTATCCAGAGGAGAGTAAAAGCAATGATTAATCTCATGATCATGCCATATATTGATCAGTTGAATGAACTAAGGATAATTAGTCTAGAGAAAAGGAAAGACATTAAAGTCGTCTTCAAAATTATTAAGTGCTATCATGGCGTAGATGGATTGGATGTTTTGTCCTCCACTCCTTCGGGACAGACACAGGAGCAGTGAGAGGAAGTTGCAAAGAGATAAATTTAGATTTGATGTAAGGAGGGAAATCCTTAATATTTGGACCAATGCAAAAAAGAAATATTTTTTTTTCTCTGGAAGTAAAGGGTGCCCATTCAATGGAAATCTGCAAGCCAATGATGGATGACCATTCATCAAATATGTATAGAAGAATATTTTGTTTATATAGAAGTTGTAATAGATGAGTCAATGAGTAGAGGTGTCAGTATTGAAAGGGATAATAATGGTTTTCTTATGATGTAGGAGATGTAACTCTACCAATAGTTCTCACTTTGTTCTAATACATTAGATTTATTCTCTTGGGATACTGCCCTTCTCATAAGTAGCACCCATATTCAAAGTATTTCTGATTGTTGCTGCAGAAATGTAATTATATCCTGCTTACAAAGATAGGCTATTTTGTAATATAAGTCCTTGAGTTGATTGAATGAAATATTTTTTTTCCCTGTGTGTGGCACAGCATAGTTAAGGACTAACATCTTCACTGTCTGGCTTAAAGGATACAGATACCTGCCATAGACTTGATGTAATTGTGCAACATGAAATGTGAGATTCTGCTTGCAATTCTCCTGACAGAAGATAGACCTGCTCATCACATCCTGTAAAAGCTTTCCCATATGTTTTGGTCTGTCTGTTGAAAGAAAAATTTAATAGATTGTGACAGATGGGCTTACTATCTGTCAATCTTCTGATTGAGCAGGAAAGAGCTTGATGAATGCAAGTGGAGAATTGTGCTTTGACAATTATTTTCAAAGGTCATTTCTGTGCATTCATCACTACTTTCTTTACTTGTCTAATAGGAAAACTGTCATTGTCCTTTAATAGCCTCCTGCTTTCTAGACATTTAGGTTTATTTTCCATCATAACAAATTTAGTAAGTGTTTCCATCCCTGCAGTTATTAGAGGAATAGGGAGAAATACTTAAAATAAATGCTAATAAAACCACTGACATTTGAAATATGTACATGTTCAACCCACTGATTTTCAGTGAATGAGCCTTGTCTTCTGAATTTCAATAAGCTGCCATCCGCCCAGAAATGCAGAAGCTTGAAAGGTAGAGTGGATCAGGACTTAGTTCTGTCCTATAGACTTAGTCTTCTTTCATTGTAATATTATGTTTTAATGCATTTATTCATACTCCCAAATTTTACATAACTGGGAAATGGATTTGAGGAAGAGGAACATAATTTGGAATTCTTAGCTCAATATTAATTTGGCTTTTGTTGCCTTTCCAACTTTCTCTATCTTCATTTTTTTCTGTCATTTAACCTGCCTCTCAAGACCATCCCATTTCAATCTACATATCTCCCTTACTGTCCTCCTCTTTTTTCTTTACCTCTAACCTCAGATATCACTACTTTATTCACTCAACGAATGAATTATAAAGGATTAGGAACTAATTACTACATTGTCATCCCTTTCTTAGTGATTCTGTTCAAACCCAGACTATTTAGTCTGTATTTGTTTACTTTTATTTTGGCATTCAATTGGCCCCACTAACTAATCGGAGCATATTTCTCAATGATCCTATAGGCCTCAAGTTCTTAAGCTATTTTTGTATTGATTCCCCCCCCCCCACTTTTTTTTAAAGAATTGAAAGAAATGTTTAAATTTAACCAGAGGTTAGTGAAAATTAAGTCACTTTTTTTCTTTTTCTATCCAAGCTGTCCCCAGGATAAGAATATCTGCTTTAGATAGACTCTCAATTTTTCACTTTGTACCTTCACCTCACTTGGACAGTTCTGTCAACCTCTACAGTTAATTCAAGAACTATTCTCTGCTTTACAATTGTCTTGTCATTATTTCTTCCAACCAGTAATTACTCTGTACATAGAATGTCCCATCATTTTCTTAAAATATTTTTTTCTCTTGTTTTGCCTTCCTGTTAAGTTTCTAAGCTGTTTAAAGGAAAGGATGATGTCAAATGGGTGAATGTATGTATGAGGACTCGTAAACCTCAAAGATAAATACCATGTATTATCATTGTTACTTTGTGTGACTTTAAAAAAATGGTGTACCAGTACTGTGCAAAAGAGTGAGGTGGGGGTGGGGGCAAACATCATGCTGCACAATATAAAGAGGACTAAAGCAAAGCTACTAGAATACAGGTTAGATCCCCTTTGGAGGATTTGGAGGATAACATGGAGGAGAACTGCACAGGATACCAGGACATGCTGGGTTTTAAACTATATCTTTGGAAGGATATTATCACAGATATTGCCTAAAATAATAGATTAATATTATCTCAATGACAAAATCCATTGAAGTTAGAATCTAATTTATCCTTATTATTCATTTAAAAGGTATACTCACTTAATGCTGGAAGAGAACTCAGACTCATTCAGTATGGTCTCTAACCATAGAAGAGCCTTCTCACTCTACATTATTCCTAAGAAGTGTTAATTCAATCTCTAGCGGAAGATCTTGCTGATGAAGCTTGTTCCATTCATTAATCTTTCTAATTTTAGGACTTTTGCTCTTATAATTAAGGTAAATTCTATCTTTCTGCTATTCCCAACCTGTGGTACAGTTTGACCCCCCAAGGCCAAATGAAAAATATTAATTTCTTCTTCACCGATAAGACATCTGCCATGCTCGGCCCCCCAAGCCTCTCTTTTTCGAGCTAAGCATACTGAATTTCTTCAAACATTGCTTTTGTGGTACTATTTGAGTCCTTTCATTGCTATCAATAATCTTTTAATTTTGACATGGCTGCCCTTTTCTAAGTTCTCATTCTTTTCAATTTCTCTGCAACTCTAAACACTGTTGGCCATCATTTCCTACTGAGCACTCTCTTTTCTGGGTTTTTGTTATTGTTATCTCTTACTTCTCTTACTACCTGTCTAACCCTACTTTCCAAGTTTAACTGTGATTTGTTAAGCTATTCGATTTTTATGGCTTCAGTTATTATCTTTATGCAAATAATTCCAAGAACTCTCTCTCCCTATCTCTGTCTCTGTCTCTCTGTCTCTCTGTCTCTCTCTCTCTCTCTCTCTCTCTCTCTCTCTCTCTCTCTCTCACTCACTATAGTACAGTTTCTCCAATCACCTATTGCACATTTTGAAAAATCTTCCTCATGGTTATCTCAAATTTGACATATTCAAAATGGAATTGATAATATTTTCATCAAAAATTACTATCTTGAACTTCCATTTTCTATCAAAGGTAATACCATCTTGTAGTTACTCTGGATCTTTGTTATCTTCAACTCCTCATTCTCATACATGTCACACATCCACTCAGTTGACAAATATTGCTGTTTTTATATACATAAAATGGCTTTCATACACTACGCTTCTCTCCATTCACACAAGTTCAAGTCTTTGTCTCTTTTTACCTAGACTATTGTTATGGTTTACAGATATGGTATGACCAGGGCAAAAAAAATAGAAGAATATCATTTGCCTTCTTATAGTTGTAACAGCAGAGTATTTAGAACTGAAAAGGACCTTGGTTATAGAATCCCTTTATCTACAATGAGAGGGATTGGACTAGATGATATCTGAAGTTCCTTCTAGGTATAGTCCTGTGGTCCTGTGATATTGTAATAAAAAGGTCCAAGTTATTTCATCAAAGCCTCATAGGTAGTAAGCAGCAGAGTCAGTATATTCTTTCCTATCAATGCTGCCTACAATTGTATTAATTTATTGCATAGCATGTCATACTGTCAATTGATAATCATTTTATAATCTAGTAAAAAACCTCATCTTCACTTCACATTATTATTTAGCCATATCTTTCCCAGGCTTTATTTGTGCATTGAATTTTTTGATCCTAGGAGTGAACTTCACATATTGGCCCCATTAAATGGTATGCTCTTTGTCAGTCAATAAGCATTTACTAAGCATCTACTACATGTTAGTCACTTTGCTAAGCACTGAGGGTACAAAGAGATAAAAGAAGTCTCTGTCCTAAGGGAGCTCTCAGTCTATTGAGGGAATAAACATTAAAATTATGTAAAGGAAAAACATGTATAGCATGCACTGAAAATAACAAAGGAAAGACTTCAACAGTAATGGGAATCAGGAAAGAGCTTTCACAGAAGATAGGATTTTAACTGAAAAATGAAGAAAGCTAAGTAAGCTAGGATATAGACATGAGGAAGGATAGTATTCTGGGCGTAGGGAGCAGCCACTGTAAATGGCTGGAGTCTGGAGACAGAATGTCTTATGTGAGGAAAAGAAACAGGCCAGTGTCACTATATCACAGAGTACAAGGAGAGCAGTAAGGTGTAAGAAGACTGGAATGGTAGAAGGGAGGCAGGTTGTCAAAATCTTTCAATGCAAACAGAGGATTTTACATTTTATTCAGGATGTCATAAGTGGCTAGTGGAATTTATTAAATAAGGAGTAGGGTAACATGGTAAGGTCTGAATTTTAGGAAGATTAATTTGACACCTTAGTAGACTATAGAATAGGAAATATTTTTCCCCATCAAAATCATTACCTATCCTTCCCAAAATTCTGGCTGTTTTCAGCTTTAAATCTTTATTCTGTGACCCAAAGGGCAAGTGAAAAATGTGTATAGTTTTATTTAGCAAATGAAGCTACCTATAAGATAATGTTAAAGCACTTCTAACAATTGGAGACACTTATTTTTGATGCTGTCAGCATCCCAGCTTATTTGAATCATTAAATGAAAACTATGGTTTGCCATCTCTGATGGAAATCATAAAACATTTTATCTGGAAGTGACCTTATCTATCATCTAGTCTAAGACATTTATTTTGCATATAAGAAAACTGCAGATTCAGGAGATTAACTCATAGAGGGAGAAGGAGAGATCTCAGGTCTTTTGACTACTAGGAAAGTATGCTTTCCACTGCTCTATATCACCTCTCTTCAATCTCAGCTGGAATTATAAAAAGACAACTACAATATGAAAGAAATATAGATTTTCCAAACCATTATCCTGTTACTCTTTCAGGAAGATGGGACCACATAGTACATTAATTTATCATCAATACTTTTTTTTTCCTAGTTGTGCCCAAAAGACTTGCTGTTTCACAAACACCACTGATAGTCTTAAAATAAATCTTAAAAAAAGAAAGTTAAAGTTAGTAACAGGACTAGTCTTGAGGAAGAACAGGTATATTATTTAACATGAATATTGTCTGTATGATGTGGACTTGGGTTTAGTGATCCCAAAACACTAAAAAATGCAATTTTACTTAGATTTCATTGTCTTTTGTCAATGAAATTGAGTTGCTGAATCAAGACTCTAAAAGTTTAAGTTGCTGGGAATATATAGATGAAAGATAAATAATTTAGGTGATATATAATCCATTATTCAATGATTCTTTTATAGAAACCAAGTATATTCACTCATGCATGTTTTGAGATTTATATTTTATTGTTTAAATATTAAAAACTGGTCTGTGAATATCTAAAATTTAAAGCAGTCAATGGTAAATTTATTTATGCCTAGATACAACTGTCTTTGCTCTCTTTGCATAATTTGCTGACATCTCATAATAGTACATGATTAATAGTTCTGTCTTCAAAACATTTTGAAAATGAGTAAGAAAGACTGAAAATATCTGAAAGGAGAGTAACTTCTAATGAGATGCACATTATTTGAAATTAAAGTTTGCCTCAGTTGCATTATACAAAATATATTCTATGATTTATTAGAGGTATTGCTATTAGAAGACACTTTAACAAATGGAGAAATCTAAAGTATTTTCTTAGAAGATTGTGTTTGAGTTCTCTTTCATTAAAGGTCTTCAAGCAAAAGCAGTGTGACTGCCTCATGTGCTGCATGAATGGGTTTACAATGGGTTCTTGTTCAAGGGCTAGTTGAACTGGACAATTTTTGAGCTCAGATAAAACCTCAGATTTTGTGAATAAGTCTGCCTGCTGACAAAGACAATCTTTTCAGACCAGTATTCTTGAAAATGGAAATAAGTCACCAAACACCACTCTCAGAAGAATAAATATTAGAGGTGATTCAAATTCCGATGGAAAGAATATTGATGAGTATGTATTCGCGGCAGCATATGACCAACAATATCTTCCACAAAGGAAGGGGCATGACAGATAAACACATTATAAAAGGCATGTGTAATCAGAAAGAGAGAAGGGCTAATCTAGTAATAAAATGAGGAATAACAGATAGCCCTATGTTGTCTTTTTAACTGTAAATAAACTAGACACCCAAATAAGGTGCTTCTTTTCCCTAAAGGCTTGGATGATAGATTTATGAGAAGATATAGTTAGGAATTATAGAGAATTAGAAAGCATGAATAGATTTGCATTGGAGGTGCAGAATATTCACATTAATGAGATCTTGGTTCCATTGAAAAATTAAAGACTTGATATCCTTTGAAACTATTTAGACAGCCTTGAAGTTCATCCTAAATCAAGTGCTAAAAATGTTTAATTTACATGAATATCATATTTAAAGCTGAATGGTGTTGGGAATAATGCTACAGGGAAAGCATGTGGAGAATACTGATGTCCCCCAAGTTTCCTTCATAATTCAATGGATCTGTATTATTATTTTTATGAGATTGTGAACCATTGTCACCTTACAGTGACAAAGATTGCAATCTATCCTAGCCTTGTTTTCTTATGTGATACTTGTACATTCTTTTCCATATGTTGTCCATAAAAGATCTGCCCAGAATCTTGGATTCCTTTATCCAGTTTATTAAAGATCTTGAGGGTACTAATATAACATGAGGATTTCTCTCAGTTGTCTCTCATTATCACTATATGGCTGCCCTACCTTCTTTTCTGATCACAAATGTCATTGGTTGTGAATTATTTATCCCAGTATGGTATTCAATTATTTTTCTCCCTATAGAATGCTTGAGAAATATTGGTTTCAAAAAGTAGAGTTTGCAATATTAAGTTGTTTGAGATCATTAATTATGAAAATAGTAATCCCAGTAGGTTTGTTTATTCAGTCATCCATTCATTTATCTGTTTTCTTCTAGTTTTCTCTAGAAAAGCACTTGTGATGTTATAATATGCAAAACATTATGTCATGTTTTACTGTTTGGGTAAACAAAAATGCTCAGAACCTTCTATTTTCCTTATCCCAAATTCTGCAAATGAGCTTTTATTCTGAACTAATATTAGCTCTAGTGGTATGCTTTGCCTTTTGTCAAGAAGAGTAATTGCTTTTTGAGGCAGTTTCTGAGTATATATGCACCCTTCTGTTCATGATGATTTTTGATTGCTAACTTCATCTCCATGAAATGGTGACAGAGTTAATGTGTTTATGGTTATCCATGCCTTAGCTTAATGTATGAATAACTTATTTAAATATTCACAAATGGAACTTGAATCCAGGTTTTCCTTTCTTCAAGGTCAGCTTTCTATGTCTCTCACAAACCCTGACTATGACATAGGCTATCTCTATTGCCCTGGGGCAGTCACTTTACATGTACTTCTCCTAAGTCATTTTCTAAGATATTAAGTTGCAAAAAAGGTGCTAACATACATCAATAGAAGTGGATTCTACATTTAAGAGTAACCTATACCAATGAGATGACAGCTCTAATTCCTGACAAAATTTTTATTCCTATCACCATGTGATAATGAGGTCACATAATATTTCCTCTCTTATTTTTCTCCTTCTAATGTGGTATTCATATTAGATTTAACTCTACAGTCTCAAATATCTTATTTCACATAGGCAACTAATCCTTAAATGACCATATTCATATCCAGTGTTTTTCTGTCTTTTAAAGTATATTCATTTTTATTTTTTTATGTTATTTAATATTCACTAGATCCAGGTTCTTCTAAATTTCTTCCTTAAAAAAATTTTGAAACTAGGCTGCCGAGTAGCACACAAACATTTGTCTTCTTTTTTTTTTTTATCTGGAGCCACATTTTACACAATAGTTTTCACTACTGTATCCTGTACCCATCATCTCTTAGAAGTCACTGAGTAGAGAAGCATATGTTAACCTGATTTGGTGGACACTGTAAAGTTTATTCTTGAATGTCTCTAATTCTTCATCCTCCACCATAAATGTTCACATGAACATGGCAATTATTTTGTAGCATCTAGGGTTTCAAAGCAGACATCTACTTTGTGTTTATTAAGTTCTACTCCTATCATTCTATAGACACTGTGAAAAAAATGATTTTTTTCTATCTTATAGACTCAAAGCTCCACCCACTCCCCTACCTTCTTCTCTAAATTTCTTCAGAATAGCATTAATATCTAATTTAAATGGTTCTATTCCTGCTCATTGTGTTCCCAGGACAGGTCTGGGAGAATATTTATTCTTCCCTGTTGTCAAGACTGGTGATATCAAAATTGATGTCTCTTTGACCAAGATTAAATGACCTAAATCACTACCGCAAGACCCTCATTTTAATATAGACTACCTCCCAGTGTGTTGACCAGAGTTGATTGTCACCCCTTAGGAGCAGCTACTCTTCCAAGAGCATATAACTATACCCCTAACCCCCCAAAAGAGCCAGTTCTGAACTCTAACTTCCATGCAATGCATGTCAAGGCAACTTGAGAGAAATAAAATGTGGACACACAACCTAAACTATTTTGTTTCTTTCTTAGAACAAACTCTGCGAGAGATAGACAACACACATATGGACAGCCAAAGAGATCACAAGTGACTTTCCCAAGGTCCGGCAAGTAGCAGAGTTGGGATTTCAGCAGAGGTTTTCTGATTCCAAATCCAATACTCTATCCATTATACTTTAAGTAGTAGAGTGGTTTTCATTAGCACATCTCTGAACAAGCACTACAGTGAATTGCAAATAACTTGGGACAAAGTAAAATAATTAAATTTGTTGATAAAAAATCTTACAACTTTTTCAAGTCAGGTCAAAATATTCATCAATCGTTGTGTTAGGAACAATCACTGGGGCAACAAAGAAAGGGGACAAAAAGTCCCTGATTTTAAGCAGTTCACAGTGCATTGAGGGAGACAACAGTTATGTGTAAATGGTATTTATAAGATGTATTGGAGATAATTTTAGAGGGATGGTGCTAAGATTAAGGAATGCTGGGAATGGCTTCTTGAGTTAGGTGGGACTTCAGCTGAGACATCACAGAAGCCAGGAACAGAGATGAGAAGAGTATTCTAGGCATGGGAAACAGCCAGTGAATATACCTGAGGTCTATAGATGAAATGGCTTATGAGATAAACATCAAGAAAACCAGTGTCATTGGATAGCATAATGTATGGAGATGAATAAGGTATAAGAAGACTGGAAAGGGCAGCAAGGGTTAGGTCATAAAAGGTTTTATAAATGTTTGTTGAATGAAGCAATTCAGGAACATCAAGGACGACAATGTCACTGGATTTTAGAATACCTGGGTCTGGAGGAGGAGAGAGATATAAGAAGACTTAAAAGATAAGAAGGTGTCAGGTTATAAAAAAAGACTTGAAAAGTTAAACAGAAGATTTTATATATGTTCCTGGAGATAAAAGAGATAGGGTTTGGCAACTGACCGAAAAAGGGGGACTGTGAGAGAGAGTGACTTATGGGGTTCTTGGGTGCCTGTGTTTGGACCAAGTTCCAAAAATCACATCCAGTTCCAGAATCATATCTCTCCCTAGCCTCAAAACACTATCCCTAGCAGTTTCCCTCTAGCAAAACAGGCCGGCATGCTCTAGCTCTCTTCCTGATACAGTGGACAGCTATACCTATAGAATTTATTAGTGTGAACCAGCTGTGTATGTGCTGAACTGGCTCTGTACTGGGTCATAATGATATTTACTAATTACTGACCTATCATATATATATATATATATATATATATATATATATATATATATATATATATATATATATATATATATACTCCCTTACATTTATCTTGTTTAACAAGAAATTGATGAAAGCAGCCTGGGTATTTCCCAGTCAGCCCTGACCATTAGTTGACTTAGTGATGTTTCAGGCCTAAAACCATATTTCCATGTAGTTCCCCTTTGAGCTATTTCCCAGTGAACTCTGGGTAAGATATCTGCATGCTAGATAAAAAAGTACATGTTCCTTTAAGAACTTACCACTCCTTAATCACTCTCTAAGCCTGCCCTGACTTAACATATTTGGCACACATTTTACTAAGATTTAACCTATATAAACTTTACCTGCAACCAAGTAAGGTTGTAGCTTCCCTAAGAACTCTTGCCCACTGAAAAGCGTAATAAACCATTGCCACCTCAACTTAAAGAATGCTTGAGATCATGAATTCATCCCAGATGGCCCCAACCCTCTCCAGTACTTGGGTCCTTGAGGAGTACCACCTCTCAACGACCCTGTCTGGGAACTCCAGTCTAGAGGTTCATGGACTTCATCTTACCCTCAACATTTTGAGTCAAAGATGAAATCTAGATTGCAAGCATGAGTACCTGAGAGCATGGTGATACCCTTTTTAGTAACAAGAAAAATAAAGAAGAGGGAAGTGTCTAAGAGCAGGAGGGAAGAGAGAATGACTTCAGTTTTGAATGTGTTAAATTATATATATATATATTCACATATATAATTATATACTGTTATATATATTATATATGTGTTTATATATATATATATTTATAAGACATTGTATTCAAAATGGTTAATAATCAGTTGGGGATTTGAGACTAAAGCTCAGAAGATTTGGAAATCATCAGCATATAGATAATAATTGGATCTATGGGAACTGATGAGATCCCCAGGAGAAAAAGAGGTAAAAGAAAAGAGGGTCCAGGATAGACCCTTGGGGGAAACTCACATGACCCAGATGAAGATCCAGAAAAAGAGACTTAGATAGAGTGTTTAGATAGGTATCAGGAGAAGTAGAAAAGAACAATTTTATGAAAACTTAGATGTATAACAGGAAAAAATTCTTCTGGTAGTATATCAATTATTTGGTGTTAGAAACATACTTAGTCTACGAATAAAAAATACTTGTTGGAAAGCCAAGAAGGTTATTCTTTCTGAATAAATGGGTGTGTCCACTGAATGGAGTACAGGAAAGTACAAGGACTCAGATGCCAACCCTTTTGTTGGCTCCCAATTTGAATCTCCTGTCTGGCTCTTCATTTGCCTGATGTAACCGGCTGAACTGCCTAAGTCATGCCTCCCTCAAACAGCTCTTCAAGCATGCATACAAGCATCTAACCTTTTACCATATCGGAAGTGTGGTTTCTGCTAGATCACAGCTCTGATCAGAATCAGTCACCTGACTTACATTCTGCTAAAGCTGGATGGGGTGCTTTTAATTTTGTGGAAACAAAACTTCTGTCATTTCCTACATTTGGTCTTTGCACAAAGATCATTTGTGCTGAGCCTGGATTTAGGCAGACTAATCTTCCTGAGTTCAAATCTAGCCTCAGACACTTACTAGCTATTTGACCCTGGAGAAGTCACTTGACTCTATTTGTCTCAGCTTCCTCATCTGTAAATTGATCTGGAGAAGGAAATGGTAACCCCTCTACTATTTTTTCCAAGAAAACCTGAAATGGGGTGGCAAGTAGTCAGACCCAACTGAAATGATTAGACATTAACAATGATATTTATAGGTAATTGTAATAATTTTGCCCTCCTGTAATTCTTTATTGTCTTTTCTACTACTTAGCCAATATCTCTGTGCAAATGCAAAGGCAGGAGAAAGGAACAAACATTAAGTATCTACTATATTCCAGGCACTGTGCTAAGTCTTATGCAAATATTATTTCATTTTATCTTCACAATCACCTGTTAAATTAAGTCTATTATTATCCATATTTTACAATTGAGGAAACCGAGGCAGGTAGAGGTTAAATTACGTCCCCAGGATCACATAAATAGAAAGTTTCTGAGATCAGATTTGAACTCTGGTCTTCCTTACTACCGGCCCAGAGCTTCCTCCAATGAACCATGAAATCTTAAGGCCAAGGCTATTTTTGTTTCTTTCTTTCATGTATTTTCAAACCAAAAAAATTCTATTTGATAGCTACCTTGTTAATGAGTGTCTCCATGCCTAACTGATCTGTTTTTGGCCAGTAGAAATAATCTGTCACCAAGTCCATAGATAAAGACTTCCCAGCATGGAAAAAAAAATAAGAAAAAATACTCTGCTTTCAAAGTCCTTGACAAAACTAGGTCATGCTCACTCCAAAATGAAGCATTTTAATTGAATTTTTGTGGCTATTGAATGATTTTCTTTGGAGAGGATGGGGAGATCTGTAAGTATGATTTAATTGCTGTAGGGGAAATTTGAATTACAAAACTCCCTCGACTGACTGAGAATTGTTATATAATTTAGTCTTAGGAAGTTGTCTGGCTCATTGAGAGGTTAAATCACTTGTCCAGGGTTACACAGCCAATATGTATAAGAGGAATGATTTGAAAATAAGTAGTCTTGATTCCCAGTCCTACTCTCAACAAGATACATCGAACCATTTGAACTTAGCAATGTGTTCTGAGTTGACCAATTATAACCAGGCACATCCTAATATCTTCCACCCAAAAAGGAGCTTTGCAGTTAAATTATTTGAATGATAAGATATATTCTTTATTTTTTTTAAATATTGGTGGTTGTATTGTACATAAGCATTTTGTTTAAAGTTGATTGTCTTTCTTTAATAAATAATAAATAAAAATGCCATTCATGATTGAAAATTCAATAAATGTTTGCCTTTAAAATATGTATTTCCTAAATTTACATCCAAGTGAAATGTGCTATGTACGACTATTATGTTAAACTACAGCATCAATCACTCTTTTATTGCTATTTAATAGAGACAAAGAGACAGAGAGAGAGAGGGAGAGAGGGAGAGAGAATATTTGCTATAATTTGGTAATATTTGTATTACAGATCCCTCAAATGTTTAGACTGAGATTTAAAAAAAAAAAACCTTTCATAAGACTTCATTAATTCAAATCATTGAAAAGGCCAGGTGAAATAGTGAAAACTGAATTATGGAATATTTTAAAAGAAAGAGCTGGCTATTTTCAAGTACATGTGATAATTAATAGCTAACTGTGCTATTGTCAAAAGTCTTATTCAACATTCTTTAATGAGGTCAGATCCATGTACAAATAAATGCATGTATTTGCATACAGTTAATGTGATTATATTGTTAATACTCACTTGTCCTCCTAAATTGGTAGCATATGTCCTCTGCTATCTTATTTACACAATCAATTTGTTAACCAGTCCCCTTTTTGTGTGCTTTATGCAAATGTAAACTTGAATTCAACCAAGGCTAGATTAACAAAATCCAAATTAGTAGAATGTGAAATATCTAACTCTATTATCATCTTATGTTATGGTTTACTTTGTTGCCCATGTCTGTGAAGTATTGCCTCTCTTCATACTTTGTTGGATTTATCTGTATGTCATTTGATTTGATGTTTAAAATATTGTGTATTGGAAGGCTATAAATTAATGATTTTGGTAATAGTCCCAGCCCTTCTGTGGCAGTACTTGAATGATGAATAGTGATGGCTATGCTAGGAAGGAAATAAATTCATTCAAAGAATTGTTACTTGGTTGTTAAAGAAATCTATTGAACATAGAAAATGTGATCATTCATCAAATGATGTCAGATAAAGGTAATCTTACTTTTTTAAAATTATAAATATTTTTGCATGTCCATCATCTTAACTTTGCAACATATTCTTTTGACTTACTGAGAAAATAATTTATTAAAACAGAGAATTAAAAAGGAAAAAAAAAATTAAACCTAGCCTATATATTAACCAAGTCCAACAATATATGGGCTCCCTATAGGTATTCACCATCCTCAGAAAAAAAGGGAGGAAGATACCTTCTCAAATCTCTCCTCTAGGCCTAGTTTGATCAATATAATTATACAGAATTCAAATTTATTTTGATATGGTTGTTAGTTGTTTTTTTTTTTTCCATTTTCTCTTGGAATTCTCACATGGTTTTAATTCTCTTCTTCTGTTACCTCCACTTTACATGAGGTCATATAAGTTTTCCCAAGCTTCTTTGTACTCTTCATATTCACTGTTCTTCATAGTGCAATAATATTTTATGATACTCATGTACCATATTTTTTTTTCATCCATTCCCTAATTAATGAGAATTTTCTTTATTCTTGGAACTTTTCTTTCTGTCTTAAACTTCTTTGGAGATGTATGCTTAGCAATAGGATCTGTGTAATATCACAAGATTACTATAGTAAAATTGTTGTAATCAGCAAAATCATCACTATCTCCACCACTACATTATTTTTGTAGGAGGACCTAGGAGAAAAGCAATGATCTACAAACATCTAAGTTTTGCTTTGTTTTGTTATTTCTATCCACGACACGATTTTACATTTGCTATCTAAAAGGACAGTGATGTAGAAACAGAGCAGAGACTCTCCGGAGAATTGAAATTAAGTTGTCTTTTTATTTGTAACTGTATGTCAATTTTAACCGAACAACCATTTATTATGTGACAACTATATGCAAAGGCCATTTTGGGTAATAGGAGCGCAAAAAAAAAAAAACTATCAGGGGCATATAATAACAGTACTAATCACAGTTATAATTTTTTGGGGGGAAGTGAAGTTAAACATTGGGCATAGTGTATTGGTAATTAAGGAGGGCTTTTAGCTTTGTGCCCTTGAGGAGTTTGGCCTTTGTGTCCTTGATTAAATTAGGAGTCCTTGATGACCTCCTTGCCTGAAGGGAAAGCCTAGTTTGCATGGGTTTGAGCCACATGTTTGTGACATCAGAGGTTTTTAGGTTTAAGTTGCATTTTTTGTGATTTTTAGGTCAACTTTCTCTGACTCACCTTTGACCCTGAACAAGATATGTAAATCCAGAGGTTGCCATTCTCCCTGGGGATCTCTCACTCTTGGAGGACTGTTGATGTGGAGACTCTGGGCTGCTGTAGTTAAGAGCCCTCCAGCTGGTGAACCCAGATGTTGATGCCTTCTTTGTAACTATGAATTGTATTTGGTCTGTTTATAATGTATCTTTGTAATTTGTATTTGCTCTGAAGTTCAGGGTTCTGGCTTTTTCCCCTGAACTAAGTGAATGATATTTCGATGTTGGATTGAAATAAGATTGTTGACCCCTTAACGTTGCTTTCCTTAGTAAAGCAGATCAAAGAACCTGTGCTGACAGCGTTCTTGTTGTTGGGCTTTCACTCCCACAGCAGCTGCTACCTGAATTGTTGCAATACATAGGGACCTCCAAATCGGGAAACTCATCTGACCAAACCAGAGATATTTTGATCTTGTAGATCACATAAGTGTAACTTAAAGTGTTAAAAGGTTTATCTGGGAGCACTGAGAGCTGATGAAGCATGCCTTGGGTCACACAAACTTTATGTGTCAGTGGTAGAAGTTGGTAGTAGGTTAACATGATTTGGGGGGCATATCACAACTTCTACCAAGCTATTGATGTAGCAATACAAATAATGATTAATAATGATAATAACATACTGCTCACATGCAAAAAAATACTTCAATGTTTGTTGTTGTTGTTCAATCCTTTTTCAGTCATGTCCAGCCCTTTTTGACCCCGTTTGGGGTTTTCTTGGCAAAGATACTGGAGTGTTTTGCCATTTCCTACTTCAGCACATTTTACAGATGAGGAAACATGTTTAAGTGACTTGTCCAGCATCACATAGCTAGTAAGTTTCTGACGTTTGACTTGAATTCAAGAAGAGTGTTCCTAATTCCAAGGCTGGCACTCAACCTACTGTGCCACCTAGCTACCTGGTATGTATATATACATATATAAAATTTTAGTCACTTGGGAAGCAGGGGGCTCAATTTAGAGAAAAATTTCAGAATTTGTGGCTCATCCTCTTATATAGTCACTTTTCAGTAATGTCTGATTCTTCATGATGCCATATATGGTTTTCCTGGCAAAGATACAGGAGTGTTTTTTGCCATTTACTTCTCCAGTTCATTTTACAGATGAGTAAACTGAAGCAAACAAGATTAAATGACTTGTCCAGGGTCACACAGCTAGTAAGTGTCTGAAGGCAACTTTAAATTCAGATCTTCCAGATTTCAGTCCAGGGGCTTTATCCACGGCACCACCTTCTCTTAAATAAAGACTCCTCTCAACTACGATTTTTTTTTTTAAATTTACCATAGAAATGCAGAGAAACTTGTTTTGTACTTATGTTACTCAGGGCAAGGCTAGACCAAGGGCAACAAAAATTATGAAATAAAAGACCTTGTTTTCCCGTCTCTCTCTCTCTCTCTCTCTCTCTCTCTCTCTCTCTCTCTCTCTCTCTCTCTCTCTCTCTCTCTCTCTATCTCTGTCTTTCTGTCTCTCTCTGTGTCTCTCTATCTCTGTCTCTCTGTCTCTTTCTCTGTCCCTCTCTCCCTTCCTCTTTCCCAAGATTCTCTCTTCTCACCTAATTCTACTATTTTGCTTTGCCAAGTTAGCTAATCTCTTCTAAATCTTCCACTTAGAATGGCTTAAAGTGCCATCTCTTTTAAAGGTATTTGCATTTTAATAGGAGTCTATTGAAAGCTGAAAAATCTGAAAGTGTAAATGAATGCATCTCTAAAGATGACTTTTTAACACCTTGACAAGTCGTTGAAAGGGTATTAAATGGCTGGATAATTCACCAACTTCCCTAGTATTTTGGCCTAAGGACAGTTATCTCAATCACTTGCTCTTCAGGGTTATGCATGTTCAAGAAAAAGGCTGCTATTTAGGATTATGGGATTTTGTGCTGGAAAGAAGCATCAGGATCCAACCCTATATTTTCACAGATGAGAAAAGTTAACTCCGTGGAAATGAAGTGACTTATTCAAGGTTCCTAGCTAAGAAGTACAAGAACCAAAATTCAAACTTCGCTCTTGAAACTAAGACCAGAATTCTCTCATCACCCCCCCACTCCCACCTCCACCCTACATCACATTATCTTCATTACTTTCGTACTTTGAAAACTTTTACTTGGCTTTTAGTTCCTTAATGTGCCAGTCTAATTCACAGTCTTCCAAACCTTGCTTTATTGGTTACCTAGAAAATATCTGATATGCTATTCATACTGGCTAGCATGTGTTTATAATATTTCCACGTCACCTTTACTCTTCTCATATTGTTTTGAGTTCTTTGCCTATAAGACATTGTTCATTCTTTCATTTCTCTTTTTCCTGGGCTTCATTTCCTGAGCAATATTTTCAGTCTTGGCATTTCTTTTCCCCATTTCATCCTTTGCGCTTGTCAGTATTTCAGTCGTTACTGCACAACAGTCTCCCAGCTCACTTAATCAAACAATCTGAAGAATCAGTTACTGGCATTCCTTTCTAGCTTCGTGTTTTTACAGATGAGAAAAGAGGTTTAGAGAGGGGAAGGCACTTGCACAATGTTTCACAGGCAGGAAGTATCACATCCAGGACTCAAGTGCATGTTCTCTAAAACAAATGGGGAGAGGCCGTCAGCAATGCCCAGGTAGGCAGTCGAAGAATTAAAGTCTAAAAAAAGAATGGTAGCCTAGTGAACTATAGACTGCTAATAGAATTGGGAAAGAAATGCAGAGGCCTCAGGCTATGCCTGCACCAATGAGTTTGTAGTAGCCAGTGAATCCCAAATTGTTTCAAAGATTGTTTGAAAATGATAAAAAAAAATCAACTTAATAAAACCAAGTGCCAAGACATGTTTCACCTCAGGGGAATGGGTTGAGAACACAAACAAACCTTAAGGTATGTGGTGGGGAAAGGCTACAAATGACTGATGCTGACATGATGCCCAGGGCAAAGCTGATTTCAGTGATTGAGGAGGGATGGATAGTTAAGCAAGTGGCTGAGTATTTTGAAGTGAAGTATCTTGAAAAAGAATTTTAAAAAGTCAAAGAGATAAGTTCAAATTATGGCTTTTCTCTTATCCACCTATTTATAGGATAGGCTAGGATAATCAGATAATAGGTCTAGAGTTAGAAGAGACCTCACTTTTTTATTCATGTATATTTTCCACATTTTATTTATATGTATTTTGCAGATGAAAAAAATGAGGCTCAGGAGCTTATGTGACTTTCTCAATGTTATAGTAACATTCAGAGGCAAGATTTGAAGCCAGGCCCCTTCTTGGGTGGCTGCATAGCAGAGAGGAGAAGAGCTAGCCTTGAAGTTAAGGACACCTGAGTTCACTTTCTTCTGCTTTCTCATAGTAACTGTATGATCCTGGACAGGTCATCTAACCAACATTCTGAGGTGATAAATTGCAGGAAAAAAGATGATGACTTTTATTTGTATATGGATTGTTTTTCTCCTGGGAGTTCTTTATACTAATGAAATCACAGATCATTTTCTACCCATGAAGTTAAGTAATCTTCTTTGTTGAGAGGAAATATGTAGAGTGGATATTGTATCAGACTTGGAATCAGGAAGGTCTGGGTTCAAATCCTTCCTCTTACCCTTGCTACCTCTCTAACTCTGGGAGAGTCTCTTTATACTCTGTACAGTCCCATTGTACCTCAGTTTGCTCATTTGCAAAATGAGGCAGTAGGTAGCATATAAAGTTCCTTCCGGTTTTAATTATCTGTGGTCTCTAAACATAAATTTTATTGTTGTTGTTGAGTTGTTTCAGTTGAGTCTGACTGCTGGTGACCCTACTGGAGTGGTTTGCCATTTCCTTCTCCAACTCATTTCATGAGGAAATTGAGGTAAACAGTGTTAAGTGACTTGCCCAGGGTCACATAGCTAATAAGTATGTGAGGCCAGATTTGAATTCAGGAAGATGGAATCTTTCCTAATGTAAGGTCTGGTGCTCTATCCATTGTGCCACCTAACTGACCTATGGGGGTTAGACTAAATGATTTCTGAAGTCCCTTCCACTTCTTGACCTGTGATCCTATGACCCATGGTCTCACAGCTATCAAATTTCACTCCCAGAACTTAGACCCTGGTCAAAAATATCCTGCTTATTTAGCTACATTCTTCATTTGTGTTGGTATCATTGAGACAGTCTTAATAAGGTTATATCATATGGGTGTGGATGAGTGTAGAGATCTGTTGATGTCAGTCAAATAATGTATTTGATTGTGTAATAGTGATACAAGCTATAAGCAACAACAAACAATTAGTTTTCTCTCTCTCTCTCTCTCTCTCTCTCTCTCTCTATTTATCTCTCTGTCTTTCTCCTGTAATTTAGGCCTTGTGAGATATAAAGTGAAGGGGGGGGGGAAGAAAAAGGAGGATAGATAAGGAAACAAACAAAGGTTAGAAAAGGAAAAGGAGGAAAGAGATTTAAAGATAAGGAAATGGGATAAATGTTATGAAATGTTAAGCTAAAAAGGAGAGAAGACTATAATAAGAAGGCATGAAATGGGGAAGAAAAGGGAAAGGGAAAGTGAAAAGAAAAGGACAGAAGAAAGTGGTTATTTAGAAAGAGAACAGAATTAAGGATGCCAGAAGGACATTTTTTTTTCTGATTTTCTCTCTATAATGATATGAGTAGAGTGTCTATAAGGTGCTAGCATTTATATGGATATTTTGGGTTTGCAAATATTTTACATTTATCTCATTTTATCCTTAAAATAAATCTGGGAAGTAGGCACTATTATTAACTCCATTTAATAGCTGAGAAAACTGAGGCAAATAGAGGTTAAGTGACTTCGCAGGACCACATAGCTAGTAAGTTTCTCAAGTGGCATTTGAACTCAGGTTTTTAGTATGCTCTTTTTCCTGCCTGGTTGCATACTATTCTCTTCTACTGCAGATATGTTTTAAAACATCTTAGAGACCAGAATTAGAAATTCAGTAGATCTAATAAATGAAAGGGGCTCAGTGCACAGAGCACTGAGTGCCTCAGATACTTACAGGCTGTGACCCTTGTCAAGTCACTTAACCTCTGCTTGCCTTAATCTATTGGAAAAGGAAATTGCAAACCACTCCAGCAACTTTGCCAAGAAAACCTTAGGGACATTATGGTCCACAGGGTCATGAAGAGTCAAGAACAATTGAACAATGAAAACAATGAATTAAAAACACATATCTTAAATCTATCCTAAATCTTTCTTTCTCTTATTCTCATTTTTTTCTAGCATCCATATATCCTTTCCTCATATAGTACAAAATTTCAAGGTCTTGGGACTCCAATTACCTTCTCAAATGGGTCCTGAGATCTTTCATCATCTTATTCAATCCTTATGCTGGAAATAAAGACATTTTTAGCACTTCTATAAAAGAGATGTTTCATAATAATGAATGACACTATAAAAGAATTATCAGAAAAGGAAGTATATAAAATCAAGGCTTTCAAGGAAAGAAAAATAAGGGACCCTTTTTGCAGGAGGCACACAGAAAGAAGGTCTCAAAAAAAACTGGAAAATACACATAAGTTGTGAAAATGTATGCTCTCATTTATTTTTTGTGTGACCATTTTAAAATGTGACGTAAAAAAGGAAGAGCAGACCATATAAACGAAAATGTGATTAAACTGCAAAACGGAAAGATTGAAATCAAAATATATATGTAATATATTTATTTCAAAATAGTTTGTAAAATATTTTGTATCATATTTATAGATGACATAGAGGTATTTAAAAAAAAACCTCTTTGAACACTAATGTGTTGATATATGCAAAATTGTTTGAGCTCTGTGAAGAAAAACATGAGATAAATACATGGAAGGAATATTATTCTGTTGAGACATTAGTGTGTTCTGCAAATTGACATTTATCTTAAATTAGCAGCAAATTTAGGAGCAGTGAAGTTTTCATTTAAAAAACCCCAAAGTTTAAAGAATAATCTTTCATGTGAGAATTAGCTCGAGGCAATGATTTTAGGAGACTTTTCTTTTCAAAGCATAAAGAAAAAGTGTCTGCCCCACATACCTTGTCACTGACACCACAATCACTGTGTCAGGGAATTTGGGGTAGCCAGGATGAGTTCTTTTTGGGCCCCAGAGATTGGCAGCTTGGCTCTAGCTGAAGTAAGGTGGATGAGCAGTGATACATCTTTAGTTTACTGATGCAGTTGAAAAAGCTATTCCCTAGGGGAAAAAGTGTTAGAAATAGATCTAAGGAAAGAGAGAGAGACTGAAATGATAAATGAAATTACATGGTCTCTATGGCCCATAAAATTGGATTTTATTTTATTCTAATAGGTTTTTTGATTTAAGGCCCCTGGCAAAAAATGGAAAACTTACAGAAAAGAAAAAGCCTTATAAGAAGAATTCGAGGATCTTCATTATGAGCAAGTTGACCTCACTAGCTCTCCATTGAGACACATAACCATTTTGACCTTATTTGGAGATTCTGGATTGAATCTCTCAGAAGAAATAATCAGAAGAGAATGGCACATGTGCACTAATTAACTGGCCACCTAACTCAGCTTTGAAAAGAATCTACAAATTAGTAATTCATTTTATTAATACTAGACAAAAATACAGTACCACAGAGAAGACATTTGTTATCCCCTTGGTGAAACTACCCATAGGCTCAATAAAGGAGCCAAAGTTCTTGATGGACTAAAGCATTAACATAAAACACAATTCTATATGGAATGACTTTTTCTAGTTAACAAGGGCAAGGCTGGTCATCAATATTAATGCTAGTGTTCTTATGTCAAAATTTGATGGACAGTCAGATTCATTTGCATTTTTCAAACACCTTCATTCTTGTATAATTTCTGTCCATATTCTAGCTCTATCTTAATTCCTATAGTCCAGGGATGGGGAACTTGTGGCCTTATGGCCACATATGGCCCTCTAGATCCTCAAGTGCAGTCCTTTGACTGAATCCAAACTTCACTGAAAAAAATCCCCCTAATAAAAGGATTTGTTCTGGTAAACTTGAACCTAGTCAAAAGGCTGCACCCAAGGACCTAGGATGGGTTCCCCAACCCTGCTATTGTCTTTTGTACCCTAATATTCTAATTTCCATCCTTTGCTCTTAATATGATTATGTCTATAGAACATATACCGGGTATAACTAACATTTATATATTATGTATATTTATATATTTTAGATATATTATATATTATAATTAACAGGTATAACATTTACCTAATCTAACCATTTTATTTTAGAAAGGAGGGAACTGAGTCCCAGAGGGGCGGAGAAAGGACATAGTTTACATCTATCTATTCTGTAACTTATATATTTTTGTTTATTTAAGAGAATTCATTGGCAAAGAGGAAACATACAAATCTATGTGCAAACACAATTAACAAAGGAATCTTGAAATGCACTTAAGCTGGAAAGGTAATCAACAGTAGAATGTAAGTTCACTGAGGGAAGGAGTGTTTTATCTTACATGGAACACATGAGATAAAACTTCATTAAGGGCAGATTTAGTGCCTCAGTAAAGCCCCTTTGGTATAGTCAACATTAATGGAATTAAAGTTGGGCTGAAATCTAAGAAAGTCTCATTTTAAATCCAGTCTCTGACACATACTAAATATGTGATGCTGGGCAAGTCACTCAAACTTTCAGTCCTCTAGGCAGCTGAGATAACAGGCTAGAGGAGTTTTTAACTTGAATTAGAAGACAGTTTCCTTAAGCAGGAAACTCCTATCCTAATGAACTCAGAGGTACAGCCCCTATCATCCTATATTCCCACTGTAGAACTAAGGTGACTATAAAGTAGGGACACTCATATGTTATATGGCTTGTTGAAGCAGGTTTGCTTTATAATCACACTTAGAAACTACATAAAGACTGAGTCAACTGTGAACAGTCTTTTTTTTCCCTAAACTAATATTCTAATGAATCTCTGATTTTAGTGATGTGAGGTTACTCCCCAACAATGCAAATCACACTGTATCCTTGCATCCTCAGATGAATTTTCCCCTTCCCATAAATGCTATCTTCTCTATTAGAAAGAAGATGGTGGGGGCGGAGCCAAGATGGCGGCTGGGAAGCAGTGACTGGCGTGGGCTCCCCACCAAGTTCCTCCAAAAACCTATAAAACAATGGCTCTGAACCAATTCTAGAGCTGCAGAACCCACAAAGTGGCAGAGGGAAGCAGGGCCCCAC
>CM053624.1:302669787-302685619 GCA_028646595.1 Phalanger gymnotis
GGGCAACCAGAATGTACGCCATCTTGGAGTGGGGGGCGGGGAGGAAATGGGGAGAAAATTTGTAATTCAAATGCCTGTGAAAATCAATGCTGAAAACCAAACATGTCAAAAATAAATTAAAAAAAAATAAAAAAAAATAAAAAAAAATAAAATAAATAAAAAAAGAAAAAAAAAAGAAAAAGTAAAAAAAAAAAGAAGAGGTGGCATTTCAGCTATAAGGAACGTTGATGAAAGTGATAGTTTAATTATGAATGAACCACTATTCAATGGAAGAAAATAAATTTACCTATCGAATGAGGTGGAGCAGGGAAGAGTAGGGAAGCCTTGTGGTCCCTTCACCTTTGGATAACTGAATTCTTACCACTTTTTCTTACCACTTTTATATCTGAGATTAAATTATGTATGCTTCACAATCATTTATATGAATCTGTAAACAATTCAAAGGAATCATACTGTCAAGAAATTTTTCAGATCTGATTTATAATACAATTTTGTTTTTGGATTCCATTAGACAACTCAATTATTTTAACTGAGTAAACCTTGCAGCAGATATTCTCACAAAACAAAGGATGTAAGTTTCTTTGGTTGGAATGGGAATAAGAATGACTGTTCTTACTTTTCTGATTTATAATCTTGTTCTGGGCTGCGCCTGACTCATGTCAGTTCTTGGTAATTTAGGTCTGATATTTATAAGTTAACAAAAGGAGATTTATTGATCTATAGCTGGGGAAGGAAATACAACAGGGATACACAGGGAAAACAGCTGGTTGATTCAACTAAGAGTAGCCCCTCCCGCCCTTCTGTGTTGCCTTTAGTGATTCAGCAGTCAGGCATCTGAGGGAGCTAGAGTGTATGATGGCTGTTTTTACTCAAGCAATTTGAACCAAGTTAAGTTTTGAGGATGAATTTAATATCTTTTAAGAGAAGGAATTTTCCTAGACCACATGATGTGATTCTTGTAGATATTCCTTCAACTTCAAGTCATGATTCAGAAGAAATCTTGACAAAATTACTACCTGAAAGTATCCAGTATGCTGACACCATCTTCTCCTAAAAATAGAGTTCACAATTTAGAAAAAAAAGCAATGTTCTATTGAAAGATAAAATAAAATACAATAAAAACAAAACAGAAGCCTTGAAAACAACTAGGCATCTTCCAATCATCTATCCTCTTCTAATTGTTTAGATCATGGTTCAAAAAACTAAGGCCTGAGGTAGCTGTTTTTGCAAGGACCACAAGCTAAGAATGTTTTTCACCTTTTTAAAATGAAGTTTAAAAATGTAAAATATATTTTCAACATATAAAAAGAGGCAAAAGACATGATTTGGCCCACTATCAATAGTTTGTCACCCCAAATCTAGATTCTTAGACTCTTGGAGTCAGTAATATACAAAATCTACAACATACTCTATTCCATGCATGAAGCCAAGCATAGCTCTTTCTGTCAATCCTTGATAGTTTCCCCTACAATTCTGTGGCAGACTGAGTGGGGATATTTGGTATTGATCTATCAGAGAGTAAGTTCTTCTACAGTGTCTCAGCATCCTCAGCCCCTGTTTCCCTGCTCTCTTTCCCCAGTGCTTCTTCCTACATTCCTGAGTCATTTCCAAGGGTGGAAAGCTAAAGTAATTTTCGCAAGGTCCCATAGATATATAGTGGCAGATTTGGGTCCAGTATGCTCCATTATGCCTGACCTATACTGGTTATATTAATCTCAATGCAATGTGTCACTGGGGAAAGAGTGCTACGTGGTACAGTGGACAGAGTATTATTGCTGGAGTCAGAAAGACCTGAATTCAAATCCTTCCTCAAATATTGTGTGTGGCAAGTAATTTAATCTAATTCCCAATTTTCTCATATTTAAATTGGTGAGGGGATGTGGGTTAATAATGACACCTATCCCAACAGCAGTTGATGTGAGGATTTAATGAAATAATAAATGAAAAAAGTTTTGCAAACTTTGTGGCATTACATAATTCTAGTTATTATTTAAGCATTTTATGAATTTACATATCTAAATCTTTTTTTTGTATTTTGACTTGTTTCTACTGCCAAAGGTCTTAACCCTTATATTGCCTCCAATGTGTCTTCTATCTCTAAATCTATTACCTACTTTAATTTCTTCCATCCACTTCCCAGCATCCATGTTCTCTTGTTCTTGTTTATATCTCATGGCTTATAATTACAGTGTACTTTCCAGAAGGCACTATTGTTCATCTCCCTTTATGTAGCCCAAGATGTCTACCCTTAGAGGTCACCAATTCTGGGAGCCATATTTCCTCATCTGAATGATGAAGGGCTTTTACAAAGATTGTACAAAGATTATTGATGTCTAAGGTCCTTTCTAGCTCTAAATCTATTATTAAAGTGCCCCCACCCTGGAACATTAACCCATAAATCTATTCTCCTTTGAAAAATCTATGACCGGCAAGGTTCATCTTGTATCTGGACTGCTCATCATTTCATCACTCTTCATGGGCTCCCCTATCTCTACTCCAAGACCTCCTTTGTAATTAGTAAGGTTCCTCAGAGTAGAAGACAAAAATTGAAAAGAGAAGAGAGTAGTAAGGAAAGAGTTATGACTAAGTTATTTTGATCTGAGAATGATGTAATTAAATATTATACATCTTTGTAAATTGTGCTAAACTTCTCCAAATGAACTCATTACATTTTATCTCTTGAGCTATCAATAAAGCAAGTACTTATTAAGCACATATTATGCACCGGCCATTATGCTAAGCATTGGGAATACCCCCCAAAAAGTCCTGACCTCAAAGATCTTATATTCTATTGTGAGTCAATAAATAATTATATAAGTATATACTAGCTATATACTAAATAGATACAAAGTAATTTAGGGGAGCACTAGATGTTGGGGGGATTGGGAAAGAGTACATATAAAAGTTGTGCTGGAGTTGAGTCTTGAAGGAAAATAGGGATTCTAAGATATTTTAAGTGAAATACTGGTACATTCTAGGCTTGGGGAACAGCAAGTGGGAAAGCACAAAGGTAGGAGGTATATTGCTCCGTATTAGAAACAGAGGAACGTATATTTGTATCATAGAGGAATCTTAAAGATCATCTAGAACCTTCTCCTTTTATGGATGAGGAAACTGACAATGAGAACAAAGAAGTGAATTGACTAAGGTAACACAAATAGTAAGCAGAAGAAATTTGAGCCCTGTTCTTTGTGACTCCAAATCATTGATCTTTGCACTATACTATACTGTGTTTCTTTAAAAAGGTCAATTGGATTAGAGCATAGAGTGTGTGAATTGAGTAATAAGATATGAAAGATATTAGGGAACCAGGTTCTGAAGCTTCAAATGATAAAATAGATTATATTTGATTCTACAGGTAATTGGGAGCTATTCAAGGTTATTGACTAGTACTGTGACATTACTATACCTGTGTTTTAGCTACATAGTGTAATAACAAACTATATTGCAAGGTTCTAGTATTTCATCCATGTAGCTACACCTACTGGTCAAGATGTTGACTCTTCTACAGCTTGGTGGATAGTTCTCGTCATTGCTAGGGACTGGGAGGAAACTCTCAGCCCAGTGATTCCAGTCATTGCCACCTTAGGTAAGCTGGTAATCAAATGACAGCATAGCCTATCACACAAAGCCATATTCGAAGAATTTCTTTCTGGGTTTAAGATCCACATTATGTGCTCCACTGGCAGAGCATTTTTGAGAATACAAGATTACCTCCAGCTTGTTATAAGGCATTAGAGAAGGACTTTGCTAGAGGGCAGTGGAAAATTATAAGGGATAATATGTCAAGTCAGAGATGAATTAGATATTTGTAATTCCATTTTCCTACATATGTTATGATAGATCTATTTTTTAAGCACAGGAGTTGACTGCATTTACTTTTCAACAGCAGGGTAACTTTTGCCTATCTTCCAATATTGAAGTCTGTGCTCAGAGCAGAATTTTAACTTGGCTTCTTCACAAAATTTTGTTTTCTATATAAAGTAGTGTTTGGCTTTAAGTGCTAGGTTTTTTTTTTTCCACATTGTTCTCAGGCTCGATTAAATATTTCCCCATGGCAGGGGTGGGGGGAGGGTTGTGGCATGGGTAGAGCCAAGATAGTGGAGTAAAAGCAAATACTTGCTTGAGCTCTCCCACAAACCCCTGCAAATACTGAAAAATGACTCTAAACAAATTCTAGAGTGGCAGAAACAAAAAGACAGTGAAATAAATTTCTAGCCCAACACAACCTGGATGGTCGAAGGCTGGAAGAGGAGCACAGTCCAACATGGGCCACACTAGCACAGACTGGCACCAGCAAACCCAGAACAGGCTTCAGGAGACTGAATCACTGGTAGCTGAGGTGGTTTCCAGACTTCTCAACCCACAAATACTGAAGACAACTTAGAAGGTCAGTGGGAACCATCTATCAGACCTGGGTCAGAGAAGAGCACAGACCAGCCCTAGCCCCAGGGCAGGAAGCAGCCATGTTGGTGGCAGCTTCCAGAGTTCTCATCCCATGGACAAAAAGGGGATAGAATAACTGATCATTAGATAAGAAGAATCTCTTTCCTGCACTGAGGTAAGATTCTGTTGCTTTGCCCATACTTGGATCTGGGTCCAAATCCTGGAAAGCAGTCCTAGGGCAAGTAGGAGCACTGGCAGAGCAGAGCTCGCAGCAGCAATGGAAAAGGAACCCTCCTCACAGTACCAGGGCAGAAAAGAGTGCTTGTGATCACTCACTGACCAGAGCACAGTCCAGGAAAGGAATAAACTCCTCTTCTTAGATCATAACATGCTGGAGTAACTGAAAACTTAGAGATCCCTAGAAATATCTCTGAAAACAGCTGCACAAAACCCCTGAAGCTTGGGACAGCGTGCCTCCCACCCTGGAAGCAGAGTCCTACCATAACAAAGAGTTAAAAAGTCAAGTAATTGGCTGGGAAAATAAGCAAACAATGGAAAAAAATCAAATTATAGAATCTTACTTTGGTGACAAGGAAGATCAAAATATAAACTCAGAAAACAACAAAGCCAAAGTTCCTGTATCCAAAGCCTCCAAGAAAAATATGAATTGGTTTTAGGCCTTGGAAGAGTACAAAAAAGATTGTGAAAATCAGAGTAAGAGAAATAGAGGAAAAATTGGGAAGAGAAATGAGAGTGATGCAAGAAAATCATGAAAAATGAGTTAACAGCTTGGTAAAGGAGACACCCCAAATACTGAAGAAAATAATACCTTAAAAATAGACTATACCAAATGGCAAAAGAGGTCCAAAAAGCTAATGAGGAGAAGAATTCCTTAAAAAGCAGAATTAGCCAAATGGAAAAACAGGTCCAAAAACTCACTGAAGAAAATAATTCTTCAAAAATTAGAATGGAGCAAATGGAAACTAATGACTCTATGAGAAATCAATAAATTATGAAACAAAGCCTAAAGAATGAAAAAAATAGAAGACAATGTGAAATATCTCATTTGAAAAAAAAAAAAAAAACTAACCTGGAAGACCAGTAGAGAGAATTTTAAAAAATATTGGACTACCTGAAAGCCACAATAATAAAAAAGAGCTTAGACATCATCTATCCAGAAATTATCAAAGAAAACTACCCTGATGTTCTAGAACCAGAGGAGAAAATAGAAATAGAAAGAATCCACCAATCACCCCCTGAAAAAGAACCCAAAAGAAAAACTCCCAGGAATATTATAGCCAAATTCCAGTGCTCCCAGGTGAAGGAGAAAATATGGTAAGCAGCCAGAAAGAAACAATTCAAGTATTGTGGAACCACAATTAGGATAACACAAGATTTAATGGCTTCTACATTAAGGGATCTGAGGTTGTGGAATATGATATTCTGGAGGTCATAGGAGCTAGGATTAAAACCAAGAATCACTACCCAGACAGGCTGAATGTAAATCCATGAGGGGTAAAAATTTATATTCAATGTCATAGAGGAATTTAATACATTCTTGAGAAGTCAGAAATAAATAGAAAACTTGATTTTCAAATACAAGACTCCAGAGAAGCATAAAAAGATAAACAGGAAAGGTAAATCATAAAGGACTTATTAAAGTTGAACTGTTTACATTCCCACATGGAAATATGATATTTGTAACTCATGAGACCTTTCTCAGTATTAGAGTAGTGGGAAAGAATATATAGAGAGAGAGGGCACAGGGTGAGTTGAATATGAAAGGATGTTATCTAAAAAACAAAATTAAGAGCTGAGAGAGGAATGTACTTGGAGAAGGAGAAACGGAGAGGTAGAGTGGGATAAATTATCTCACATAAAGGAAACAAGAAAAAACTTTTACAGTGGAGAGGAAGGGGGGGAGGTAAGAGGGAATAGATGAACCTTAATCTCATCAGCTTTGGCTTAAAGAAGGAATAATATACATACTCAATCAGGTAAGGAAATCTATCTTACACTACAGAAAAGTAGGAGAGGAAGGGGATAAGGTGGGGGAAGTAATAGAAGGGAGGGCACATTAGGGGAGAGGTAATCAGAAGTAAATGAGTTTGAAGAGGGACAAGGTGAAAGAGAGAATAGAATAAATGGAGATGGGATTGGATGGAGGGGAATATAGTTAGTCTTTTGCAACATGATGATTATGGAAATGTTTTTCATGACTACACATGTATAATCTATATCAAATTGCTTGCCCTCTCAATGAAGGTGGGTGGGGAAGGGAGGAAAAAAAAGAATTTGAAACTCAAGATTTTAAAAAAACAAGTGTTAACAATTATTTTTACATGCGACTGGGAAATAAGATACACAGACAATGGGGTATAGAAATGTAGCTACAGGAAAATAGAAGAGGAAGGCTGGTAATTGAGGGGAGGGCAGATTGGTGGAAGTGGTAATCAGAATGCATGCCATCATGCAGTGGGGGAAGGAGAGAGATGGGGAGAAAATTTGAAACTCATAATCTTGTGGAAATGAACGTTGAAAACTAAAATAGGAAAATAAATTGGAGAGAAAAATGCATCCACATTCTAAGAAGTTAAATTACCCATGAGATTTATTATTAAACCTTTGGGGAATTGCACTGACTTTAGACTCAAGTGAAATAAATACTTATCTCTTTAAGATGTTTTCTGCCTAAAAAAGTGTGATTTTATCTATATTCATTTTATAGTATTTTATTTATATACATTCCTGTCTTCTTTACTATAAAGTGTGTTTCTTGAGGGGACCTATGATATCTTATGCATATTGATATTTCCCTTTCCATATAATATTAATAGCTGACATTTACATAGCATTTTGAGGTTTATAAATCATTTTATAAACAACTCATTTGACCTTCAAAGTATGTAAATCATTTACATATATTCTCCTCTTTCATGATGACCTACGAGGTAGGTACTATATATACTATTGTTGTTGGTGTTGGTGTTATTTTTGTTGTTGTTGTTGCTGCTGCTGCTGCTGCTACCACTACTACTACTACTTCACAGATGAGGAAACTGAGGCTCATAAAAATAAATTGGTTTGTCCATAGGAGGTTAGTCTCGATGTCAGAATTCCAATCCAGGCTTTCTTGTGTAAAAGTCTAATTTTCTTTCTACTACATCTGGTTACCTCTCGAATACTCCTAAAATTATGCTTTGTGCTTCTGGGTAGTGGAAAGGGCACTGAGCTCAAAGGCAGAAGAACCCTGTTTAGTTCCAGTTTCCTCCACTTAATACCTTTATGACAACAACCATTTCTGTGGTCATGTGTATCAGAAGCATATTGTAGTAATATGCCATCTTTTCCTTCTTATCGTGAGTTATTGCAAACATTCATGAAGCCTCTCAAAGCCTCAGTATCCTCATCTGTAAAGTGTGAATACTATAGGAAACCTTGCATTAACTATCAGAGATGACTATGATAATCAAATCATATATGTAAAGTAGCTGTAACCTAAAGTGCCATACAAATGTAAAGTATTAATGGAAGTTTGATTAATAAATGTTTGTTCCCCTCTTCCTTGCTATAAATAATTTGATCTGTCTCAAACCCTCAGACATTCCTGATCATTCTGGCTCTTTGTCTTCTCAGTATATTTTAGGAGGAAAAATGGGAGATATGAGAACCTACAACAATCACTCATTAGTAACCCTGGCTTCTATGGTTATATAACTCAGAATCTGAACATGTTATTATAATTAGACTTCCTTTTTTATCTTTGGATCTGACTTGTTAGAGCAAAGATATGCAACAAAACTGGAGTATCATTGAAGTTCTGAAACCCTGGCTAAGGAAGAGAAAACTTTAAGGTATTATTCTATGAAAAGAAGATCCCTGTAGGGAAAAATACTGTTCATCAGATTTAATCTAATAAATATTAACAGCTGGCAATGGGTAGGGATCAAAGGAATGTTGAAGGGAGAAGGAAGGAATTAAGTGATGAAAGATTTGAAGGCATTTTTTTCATGAACACTTGAAAGAATACAATTTAGCTGAGTTAACCTGATTAGAAAATAAATAAGGTTATATTTTGGGTTGCATCCAATGACTTAAATTACTAGCTACGTAAAAATGGAATATCTTGACAAGAGTAAATGTTTGTAGTACAGGCACTTGTTACATTTGAAAGTATACTGCTTATGTTGGAGGTTAAAAAAGCCAACATCTACATAAAACCAATTGGTTATTTACCTGACTTTTAAGGTATTTAAGCTCCACTGTTCTTATCAAGAAATAATCTGGTATATCATTTACACTACTATTACAGGACATGGAGTTAAGAGGATCTGTGTTCAAATCCCACCACTGACAAAACTCTGACATTAGCTACGTAAAACTGGCAAGTTAATTAAACTATCTCAGCCTCAGTTTCGTCATCTCTAAAAGCAGCTAGATAGTACCTGCTTTCAAGGAAATAACATATAAAAGAGGTTCCAAATTCAGCTGTAGCACAGGTGTTAAGAACCTGGAAGTCCTCCATTTCATCAGAAAGAATGCAATCATTGACATCTATCTCATTCAAACCATGTGAGTGGTCAATCAGCCAGGCAAGGGGAAGAAAGGCTTTAAAAGTATCCCCAAAGATGATTTTTCCCCTGCCCTGCCATCCTACATCACTTCCAGGACAGTGCAGGTTAGAGAAGAAGAAAAAGTAAAGAGGTAAGGAGCCCAAGTGATGGTCACTATTCTAATCTATACTATCTGACATGGTTGCTTGGACTTCCTGGATTAGGAGTGAAGGAGAGATGAGGAAGGTGGGCAATTATGGAAGTATGCTTGTGATGATGATGGTTCCTTCCCCCCAAGTTACTCTGGGACCTTCCAGGGATTGATATTTCTAAATATATTTTATAATGGAATACAAGAGGCTTCCAAGAATTGAAAATAAATTTCATACACATGACAACAGACAAGCACATGATAGCTTTGAGTAAGCTATAAAGCACAACTATGAAGAACTTCAAAGAACAGGAGTAAAAGTTGTCATCACAGAAATGTATGATAGAAAGAGATAGAAAGAGAAGATGGGCTAGTCAAGTATTGAGGGTGAGGGATGATAGATTCACAGTTAAAGTGATCAACGTAATCTCACAATTTTAAGGAAAGGCAAAGAAACTCTCCATCACACTGGATAGACTCCTTATGACAAGATTATAGAAGAATTTGCACGTGTGTTAAATGATGAGTAAGTAAGAATGAGCTTTTGTCTGCAACATTGAGTGGAGGAATCAAATCTATGAGATCCCAGATCTAAAGATTGAAGAAAAATGTGTTACTATTAAAATACGCAGGTAGCAGCATAGTGAAGAAAATGGACTTATAGACAGAAGTAGGTTTCAGTCCAATGTTTCTTCTTTATTAGTCATGTAAAAGACATTGTTCTTAATCTTGTAAATATCAATTTTCTATTAGCAAAATGTGGATAACCCTACCTGCTTTAGAATTGTGAGGATTAAACTATTCCAGTTGTAGTTTCAGCTCTCTTATTCAACTCAGTTCAAAAAATAGTTCTTAACCACTGATGTGACTTTGGTCAAGTCACTTCCAATATCAGATTTATTGATTAAAAAATAAGGACTTGGACTAGAAGCCATGGACTAGATTATCCTTTGATTAACACTTCAGTCACTAGGCCATAGGTCATTTCTACTTGAGTTCTAACAAATCAGAAAGTGAAATTTGGCCCATCTGATTAGCTGAATGGGCATTGGGTAAAATAACACAGTCTGAGAGTGTGTTGATTGTGGAAGAAGAAGCAAGTGAGTGAGAATCATAAGTTTTAGGTTCTGGGCAGAGCTCTAAAACTTATTAACCATGTGATCGTGTGCAACTCAGTTAATTGTTAAGAGTATCAGGATTTTGTTTTGCATAAGTTGGAGATAATACCTGCTGTTCCCTGCTTCCCAAGGGTGGTTTGGAGGAACAAATCATAGGATCATTGATTTAGAGGTAGAAGAGAGCTTAGAAGTTATCTAGTCCAGAAGGATCAAATATATAGGTCTTAGGCAACAACATTCCCCAGAGCAGCCAGGACCAGATTAATATGTAATTGACAAATATTAAACAAAATAAATAAGGAAGTGATCGAATGTAGGTAATATTAATATAATGGCTTTTGAAGTCAGTATACATTCAAGTGTGGACCCTTATGGGGACCTCATTTCTATTTGAGATTTATACCATTGATCTAGCTTAATTTCTTCATTTTTAGAGAGTTTATGTGACCTACCCAAGGTCACACACATAGTAAAGTGGCAAAACCAGAATTTATTCATAGTTTTTTTAAATATAATATCTGTAATTCCCCCCCCCACTAAACCACACTTCTTCAATGAGTTATATGTGAAAACACTTTTAAGAAAGCTATAAACATTATATAAATGTAAGTTGCTATATTTACTGAGGTTTATGAATATATAAGCATATACAGCAGAGTCAGGGATGACATTCTGGGGATGAGTTCAACATACTAATATACTATTTTTGAAATGTGAGGGCAAACGTTCTCTAAAATTTAGAAGGCATTCAAAACGGTCACTGGAGCAATATCAAATGAAGCATGAGTGGTTGCTTATATTTAGGTCTGGCTTCATTTAGCTATTAAAAGCTCCAAACATATAATTTAATACTTTTAATGTTAGTTATGACAAATTCCCCTGTATCTTGCATTGCTTGTGTCTATTCATGTATTCATCCTCAGCCACGATGAACTAGATTTATTAGATTGCTCAGGAGCTCTGCTTTCTTAAATTTTCACTTGTCTATTCCTCTCTCTTCATCTTCAACAAGCATATTAAATAGCTGTAACCAGAAATAGCCAAAGAACAGTGGGAAAGTGTGTCAGGTGTGGAAGTAACTTACACTACTGGTTTTCATTGACATTGGAAGGAGGAGAATTAAGGGATATAGACTGATTCAGGTTAAAAGCAAGGGGTAAGAAAGGTGGGAGAGATAAATTTAATTGATAAAATTATATTAAGCACCCATCAAGTGGGATACCATGACAAATGAGGGATAACCCTTGCTTCGAAGAGCTTGAATTCTTATAGATGATAGCCTGGAATAGGGCATTGAGTTTATTTGTGGACCTAAGAGCAAAACAGCAGGTGGTAGAAATAGCAAGTTAAATTTAGCACAACTGCAGGGAAACAGGATCCACTCACATTAGTGACAAGAAGTGGAACTAAAACAGGGGTAACAGGGAAGCAAAACTGAGGTAGGCACAGGGTTAGCCACACTGGCCTTCTGCGTACTGGCAGAGAGCCAGTTTCCCAATCTAATTGGGAATATAGAAGCCTCATGAATCCCATTTATATCTTCCAAAGTCTTTCCTGGCTCCTCCACACAATCCCCATCCCCTTCAGTGTATTAGTGTCTGACCAATTTATCTTGTGGAGTGAAGTCAGCTTAACATACATTAACATCAGTCAATCATTCATTCTTCTCTGACCTTGAACATGTACCAGTGGAGTGAATCTTCCTGAAAGGGAAATCATGCCCAATGGATCAGTTCAACTATGCAGTTAAGAGGGAGAAAGGAAGAGGAGCAAAGAAGGAGATTTTTATATCTATATCTACATACATCTATACACATATACCTATTTCTAGATACACAGAGAGTGTTCTCCTATAATGACAAATGAATATTTTAAAGTATTTTTATTGTTATTATGTTGTGTTTTTTATTTGCTTTTTGATATTTATTCCTGATATTTTACATGACTAGGGAACAAGGTGGAAACGAGAAATTCAGATGAGGCAAGTCGTCATCATTTTTTAACTCTACAGTTACCTGAGGCACTGATATATTAAATGTCTTGCCCACATTCACACAACAAGTACGTGTCAGAGACAAACCCATAGCCTAGGTCTTCTTGACTTTAAGTTTGGCCCTCTAGCCATTATGCCAGGACTTTCTCAATGAAAAGAAAAAGGAACACGTGTGAGAAATGTTTTAAAATAATGGAAAGAATGAATAGAAACTATTCTAAAAATCACATTTTAGCTTTCTTGAGGCATAGTTTCTTCTCTGAGCAGGTATAAACATTCATTACATTTAGTGTCATTCAAATTATATTCTCAATGTAAATTCTAATGGTGGATATAGTAGCCTTTAATGCTTTGTTCTGTAGATTATTTCTTTCCAAATGCAACATAATGCTTTTATGCTGCTTCAATAAATGATTCCATTTTGTAACCCACTAGCTCACAGAAAATTCAGACCTGAAAAGAAAATCCACAACATAGAATGGCACTGAAGTAGGAGCACCACCACCTTTTTGAACCTTGATTTTCTTCATGATTCTGCTCAAAGAAAACATTTTGCAAGAGACCTTTCCTTGGCTCCCTTCTTAAATGTCTTCTCTTCTTAATTTACCTTCCCTTTGAGTCTGTTTATCTTGTAAAAGCTTATTTATATTCATGTTGTCTCCCCTTTTGTAATGTAACCTTCTTGAAGGTAGGGCTTTATTTATATATCTACATATCTATCTGTCTATCCCCACATATGTATACATGTGGGTTAACACACAATGTGTATGTGTGTCTCTGTGTGTGTTAATGTTTAAAAGCTGTTTAAAAGCACAGTATCTTCTAAATTGTAAGAGCTTAATGGAGGCTGGGTAATTAATTGATTTCCATTTTTGTTCTATTCAGATATTTTGATTATCCTAATGAAAGTAGCATCACAATATGTGAAGCAGGAGATGAGAGGACAGTATTTGCACTCTTCCCAGATAAATGGACATATAATAGAGAACAAGATTACAGAAAAAAAAATGTTCCTTTCCTAGAGAAAACCTGCAGGGATAACATTATTTACTTGGTAGTAATTTCCATATTGGGAGGTGAAAAAAAAAATAGGATTTGGAGTCAGTGATCCTAACCTGTCGTCCTAGCTTTGAGTAATTCATTCTACCTTTTTGGCCTCAGTTTTCTCATCTCTAAAATGAAGGAGTTGGACTAAATGACCCAAAAATTCTCTTGCACCTCTATCTATGATCTATTGAAGCCCCCTGTACCACCATCTGTGATTGTATTAAAGTCCTCTTTATAAAAATACATTTGTGCTTGTACTTATGATTATTGCTAAGAATTCTGTTTTTTTTTCCATACATGCCTTTTGAGGCAAGCTTTCAAGGAAGTTTATTGCTTTACTGATCAGTTGTTTTAAAATATAATTTCAAAAACAATAAAAACACTTATATAAGATAGTGCTTTATATTTTCTATATGCTAAATCAGTCTTGTGATCATAAGAAGTGTTAAGCACATACAAATCATCTGCAACAGTTTGTTTCTTTCTTTTATTCTTATCAAGGACACCCTAGATCAATGCGTAGACCATTCTCATAACAATTTCATAGAGGTAAGAAAGCAGATTTATCTATCAATCATTGCTTATGTCTTCTGTGATTATTGTAGAACCAAAGACAGAGTCTATAATCTTTTCCATTCTTTGCAAACCTTCTTCTCTACAAAATATCTCTATTATTTTATTTTTGTTGTGCTACTTCGTGCATGAATTTATTCAGCATTTAACTACTTGCTGAAGTTAATTTAAGTCTTAATTTTCTTAGGGACCATTGATTTTTCTCCATATAGTACACTGACCATTTCAATGATAGTACACAAGTGACAATTTCATTGTTGTATTGCTTACACTAAATTGATATAAAAATGCTAGCAGAGAGGTTCCATTTCACAAAGTCTTTGATTGACTTTGTGTTGTTTAATCTGCATATGCTCTGCTAATGACCTAGCTTAACTGGTTCTCACACCATACTCTCTAAAGGCTTGCTCTTGCTGACTGTTATTATCTTATGAAATGATAGTTCTTGTCATTCAGTCATTCTTCTCCACAATATTTTATACATGGGGAATTCATTCCTTCTCCTCCACAATGTTTTGCATATAAGCTCCAAATATCTATTTTCCTTGGACGCTTACATCTCTCTATTTGGCAATAAGATTAAATCTTTGCTAGATGAGGAGATTTTGGGCCTCTTTCAGCCTCTTTTTTGGTAACTAGTTTGCATTCATTAGATTTCTCTAGGAAATGATGATTCAATTCAACAAAGATATATTTTGTACCTATAATATGCATAGCAGTATGTTTAACACCAGAAAAACAAATATAAAAATGAAATAACTGCTCTCTGGAATCAGTCAAGGTCAATATATTTCTTTCTTTCTGATATCTTCTCTCTCATTTTCCCCCTCAATCTCTCCATCTCTTTCATGTCTCTTTCTGTCTCTGTCTCTTTCCCTCTCTCTGTCTCCTGCCGGAAGTTCTTCCTTTAAATGTCTTAGGTTGATGTCACTATAACCATATATGCCATAGTGTTCTTATCTTTATCCTTTGTTCTAATTTGATATTTATTTAGACTATTGTACTAACCATTCAGTGATAATCACACACAATCATCTTATTCTGAAATAACTATTACTTTTGTAACTAGTCATTGTACATAGGTAATTGCATTTTTTAATGATACTATTTCCTTTAAAAACCATTCTAAACCTTTTTGTTTGCTTTTCCCCATATATCCATATTTTTGTCTATAATTTTCCCTAGCTTGTCAAGGCACTGCTCTCTCCTGGCTCTCCTCATATTTATCTGACCACTCCTTTGTCTTCCTTGCTGGACTTCTTTCCACATCAGGCCCACTAGCCATTTGCTTCCCCCAAGGATCTGCCCTAAGCCATATTCTCTTCCCTATACATACTATTTCACTTGGTGATGTTATCACTTCCTATGGTTTTGCTCTTCATCTCTGCAAATTACTCTGAAATTAAGTGTCCAGCCCACACCAGAGGTCTCTTAATTTTTAGTCTCAAATTATGTCGAACTAAGTAGACAACTCAAACTGGATATCCTTTAGATATCTTAAACTCAATGTGTCCAAAACTGAATTTATTATCTTTCCACAAAAATCTCTTTTCCTAACTTCCTTACTTGTGTCAATGGTGTCATCATTTCCTTATTACCCAGGCTCATAACCTAGGTATCATCATCAACTCCTCGCTTTCTCCCATTCTTCTCCCCATCTCCCCTATAATCAATCAGTTGTCAAGGCCTACAGATTTTACTGTTACAATAGCTCTCAAATGTGTTCCCTTTTTCCTTTGACACAGCAATCATCCTGATTCATCAACTCATACCAAGGCTATTATAATAGCCTGCTGGTTGGTGTCCTTGCCTCAAGTCTCTTTCCACTCCAATCCAATCAGTTGGCAAATTGTTCTTCCTAAAATCCTGCTCTGACTGTATCTCTCTCTGTCTCTCTCTGTCTCTCTCTATCTCTCTGTCTCTCTCTGTCTCTCTCTCTCTCTCTCTCTCTCTCTCTCTCTCTCTCTCTCTCTCTCTCGCACACACACACACACACCCACACACACACACA
>CM053624.1:302686119-302700300 GCA_028646595.1 Phalanger gymnotis
AGAAAAGGGTAAATTACACCAAATGAAAAAGCACAAAAACACATTTTAGTAGAGGGAAAGAAGGGAGGGAGAAGAGCAGTATATGATCTTTACTGTCTTCTGATCTGGTTCAAGAAGGGAATAACATACCCTGACAAGTATAGATGACAAACTTTACTACTAGAGTGATGGTTGAAAGTGGAATTTCTGAACATAAAATAGTATATTCCATGAAACATGAAATAAATGCCTTATGCAAATACATTTTTTTTCTGAGGCGAAACTGCCCGATTATAAGACAAAGAGCTTAACCATAATCAGCTCTCAATTATTTAGGGTGACATGGGACAGCAATATGATTATTACTGAAATTCAGAGATATTAAAACCATCTATTATGTGCAGACTGTAATGCAGATTGAAGAACACTTAGTTTGAAACAAAGAAGAGCCAACTGCACAGCTTTTTATTACATCACTGATCATCTGTTTAGGTTTTCTTCCTATTTCCTTTTCTACAATGGTAAATTAGGCTGGACAAAACATATTAGTAAACCTGGAGGGGCAGGGAAAACATATTACCTTCTTGGTCATATCCATGAGAAACTTGGGGATCCAGCCTGGATGACTGATTAACTTTATGTGAAGTGACTATGTTTCAAATCACCCGGTTTTGGAAAGAGGAGGAGAAGAAACAAGAGAAACACATCAAGCAAGGAAAACTGTCTAACAATTAAATCTGTTCCCCAAAAGAATGTGCTGTCCAGTTAACTAATAAGTCACTAGAGATTGGAAGACGTCTAGTGATAGACATGCTCTGTTTGAACACAGAGGATGGGGAACTACTTGTTGGGAGTATTAGAGAAAGGATTCTTGAATTTAGGGAAGTTGAAATAAATGACATTGTCCAGGCATCTTCCAAAGATAAGAGTGCGTGTTTTGTCTTCTGAGGCAAAAGAAAATGTGATCCATCCACTAGGTGAATAAAAGGAAGATTCTTCTCATTTTACCACCATTAGTGTCTTCAGCAAAAATCAGATGTGATTATGCAGCAGGATCATATTTCTGGATTTTTAAGTTTGTGAAAAACACTTTGGAGGGAAAAAAAAGTTGATTCTTAAATAGTTCATTATTGAGTCCCCCATTCCCAGACTCATGATCACAACTCATGTAAGGAAATAAAAGAAAATGAGAATTGTAATGGAATGGAACAGTTTCACCACAGTACACTTTTCCCTCTTGATATATTTAATATAATAGTCCTTTAAGAAAAGTGTCTGGGAACAGAGTAAATGAATTAAAGAACTCAAATAGAAATTTCAGTTAAAGTGCCTTAATAATGATGTAATAATTAGAGTTACAATTGTTATCATGAACATCTGGCTCTGTTAATGTTAATTAAAATGTCAGGTACAAATTGTGGTAGGAAGAAATATTTTCCAGACTATCATAGAATCTTTGAGTAGGAAGAGATCTTAAAGGTCATCTAGTCCAACTACCCATCCAGTGGAGAATCATTACAACTCCAACCATTCGTGGATGATTTTCATCCAGCTTCAGCTTGAATACCTCCAATGATAGAGTGCTCCCTCCTTTGTAGGTCAGTTCATTCCTTGATTTAAATAGTTCTAGTTTTTAGAAAGTCCTTCCTTATATTGAGCCCCAGAATTTTCCTCCCGGGAACTTCTTTCCAATTGTCCCAATTCTTCAGTTTGTGCTTTATAAAAATATCTCATCTTTTTCACACATGACAGCCTTTTGAGCAATTGAAAAGTATTATTAACTTTTCCTTTTCCTTTTTTTTCCTTCTTTATTATCAGTTTTTCAACTATTCACCAGATGGCATTGCTTCCATGTTCACTCATCATTCTGGTTACCCTCTTTAGGAAAAACTAAAAGGGTGAGTCTCTGTCTTTAAATGGTCACCAGATAGGTGAGATCTGACAACACCAGAAGAAAATGAGAAAGTTAATTCCCAGGATCTTAACATTACTTTCACATAAATGCAGCATGAAAATATGAATGCTTTGACACCCACATTACACATGCAATTCCTGTCAAACCTCTTCACCCCAATTTGAAGTTTTGTAAATATGGTTTGAAACTAAATAAAAGATTTTGTAATTACATTTGTTAAATGACAACATGATGTAGTGAAGAGAGAGCTGGTCTCAGAATCATGAAAACCTAAGTTCAAATATTAACTCCAACATATTCTTCCTTTTACCCTGAATAAATTCAGTGCCTCTGAAGAACTCTCGGAAACTAGAAGTTGTAAGTCATTTGTCAATGGCCATTTGTAGAAGGTTTTACTTACAGGAAGTCACAGACACTAGTGAAATCATGAGTCTTTTTTATTTTTCATTTTACTGATCATGAACTAGAGTTCTAGAAAGCTTGTTGAGACAATTTTAATCCTAATTCTGCTATCCAGTCGTCTCTCTCAATTTCACATCATCTGCAACTTTGATAAGAATGTCTTTATCCAAGTCATTGAAAAAAATGACAAATGTGGAAGATTTAGGACTAGAACCTTGTGACAATTCCATATTAACCACCTGTGACTAAAGGTGGCTTTAGCCAAAAGATCATTATCCACGGGTAAATATATAAGGATAACCTAGTTGGCCATGATGCCAGAAACTGTCACTAGGTTCTTCCCCAGACTTCTAAGGAATTTCTTACTGAATAGGGTCCTTGGTTTGAAAATTTAGCAATGACATTGACTAGTAGGGAAAAGACAGATTTTGGATTTAGAATCAAAACACCTGGGTTTAAATATTGACTCTATTTTCTATGTGACCTTTAACAAGTCACCAAACCTCTCTGGGCCTCAGTTTCTGCATATTCATTCAAAATTAAAGGCTTAGATTCTCTAGGTTCCTTCAAAATGAAGGGTTTCTTTCTTTCTTTCAGATCTCTAGGTCCTTTCCAGCACTAAATTTATGCTCCTAAATGGCATCATGATGAGCTGACTTCTGTATAATTAGACCTCATTGTTACAAGGGAGATTTCATTTGGGAAGAAACTGATGGGTGAAAGGAAAAGAAGATCGGGTTTAAGTTTCGAAACCGTCATTCTCATCCTGACTCTGCTACTCATTAGTTGTGAGTTGTCACTTCCACTTTACTGACACCAATTAGTCCAAGTCTAAAATTAATTAATTTAACTATATTATTTCTAGAACCTCTTCTAGTAACCTTTACTAGTAACCTTCTAGTAACCAGTAACCTTTGAATGGTAGAGTATTAGGGTGACTCAGAGAGGAAGCTATTTGTTGCTTGTGTTATTTTCCCAAATGTATTATTTATTTATTTTAAATACTCTTTCATTTTGAAATTTTAAATTCCAAATTCTCTCTCCCCCTCCTACCCTCCTCCACCCGCTATGGAGGTGAACAAAATGATACTGATGATACATGTTAAACCATGCAAGACATAGCCATAAGAGCCATGTCACAAGAAAAGGAAAAGAAAAAAATCAAGAAAATTATACTTCAATTTGCACTGAAAAAATTCATCATTTCTCCCTCTCTGGAGGTGGATAGCATTTTTTTCATCATGAGTATTTTGGAGTTCTCATAGATCATTCTATTGATCAAAGTAGCCAAGTCTTTCTCAGTTGATCATCATTACAACAATGTTATTATTGCACACAATGATCTCCTGGTCCCTCTCACTTCACTTTGGATCATTTCATATATTTCTTGCTATTCTGAAACCACTGCCTTATCATTTTTATGCCGTGATAGTACCTCATCACAATCATATGCTATAACATTTTCAGCCATTTCCCAATGGATGAGCATCCCCTCAATTTCCAATTCTTTGCGACCATATATATATATATATATATATAAATGTATATATATATGTGTATATATATGTGTGTGTGTGTATATATATATATATATATACATATATATGTGTATATATGTGTGTGTGTGTGTGTGTGTGTGTGTGTGTGTGTATATATCTTTGGACATAGTTCCACGTTAATCTCCAGAATGGTTGTTGTAGTTCACTATTCTACCAACGATTCATTAATATACCTATTTTCCTTCATCATTTCCATCATTTGACATTTCTGATAGGTGTGAGGTAGTAACTTTGAAGTTGTTTTAATTTGCATTTCTCTCATCAATAGTGATTTAAATCATTTTTTCATATGATTATAGATAGCTTTAATTTCTTCTTCTGAAAGCTATAAGTAGAATGATAAGGGGACATAGAAACCATGCTATCCAGTGAATAGCTGAAGAGCTGAGAATGAAGAAGAAAAAAACTGAAAACTTAATAACTCTTTTCAATTATTTGAAAGGCTGTCATGCTTAAAAAAAGATAAGATATTTTGCAAAGCTACAAACTGAAGAATTTGGACAATTACAAAGAAGTTAAAGGTAGGAAAATTTGGAGGCTTAATCTAAGGACCTTTTTTTTTTAAATTAGAACAGCAAAAATATGTCCTGCAAAGTATGGAGTGCTCTGTCCATAGAGGTATTCAAGCTGAAGCTAGATAATCACTGCCTCCCTTAATTGGCCTGACTTTTGTCATCTTTCCTAGCACACAGCTTTTATCTACTTCCCCTCCTATTTCTCTTTTGGGTAAGATAAATTTTTATACACAAGTATATACACACACATATATACATATATAATACATACATACATATGTGTATGTGTATTCTTTCCTCTTTGAACCAATTCTCATGAGAGTGAGGTTCAAGTGTTGACTGACTGCCTTTCAAATTAGCTCCTCTACTATAAAAGCTGTTTCTAGAGTGCCTCTTTTATCTGAAGAAAATTTCATCATTCTACCTTTTGTCTCTTCAACCAGTGCTTCTCTTTTTCTCACCTCTTTTATTTTTGAGATCACCATAATGTATTCAACTAACACACATGCCCTATCTCTGTAGACTCCCTCTTATTGCCCTTGTAATGATAAAATTCTTAGGAGTTACATGTATCATCTTCTTATATAGGAATGTAAACTGTTCAAAATTATTGAGTTGCTTATGATTTCTTTTTCATGTTTATCTTTTCATGCTTCTCTAGGGTCTTATGTTTGAATGTCACCTTTTCTATTCATTTTTTGTCTTTACATCAGAAATGACTGGAAGTTCTCTTTCTCATTAAATGCTCTTCTCCCACCCCCACCCCCCATAGGACTATACTAAGTTTTGCTGAGTAGGTAATTCTTTATTATAATACTATTTCCTTTGTCTTCTGGAAAATCATATTTCAAGCCCTCTGATCTTTTAACATGGAAGCTACTAAGCCTTATGTGATCCTGACTACGGTTCTACAATATCAGAGTTCTTTCTAATTCCTCAAAATATTTTCTGCTTGATCTGGGAGCTCTGGAATTTGGCTTACAAGTTTTATTTTGGGATCTCCTTCAGGAAGTGATTGGTAGGTTCTTTCAATTTCTGTTTCATCTTCCAAATCTAAGTTATTAAGGCAGTTTTCTTTGATAATTTCCTGAAATATAAGGTCTAAGCTCTTTTTCTTTTTTAACATGGCTTTAATATAATCCAATAATTCTAAAATTATGTCTCCTTTATTTTCTGAGTCATCTGTGTTGTATTTCCTGATGAGCTATTCATATTTTCCTTTATTTTTTCATTGACTATTTTTTCATTTGACTTTGTTTTGTGTTTTCTTGATGTCTCATGGAGTTATTAGATTCCAGATGTAGAAATTGATTTTTTTAGGGAATTGTTTTCTTCAGTGAGCTTTGTACTTGTTTTTCCATTTTATCTATTCTGCTTTTTAAGGACTTTTTTTCTCCAGTGAATTTTTGTGATCTTTTACAACATTAGGCCAATTCTGTTTGTTGTTGTTGTTGTTTTAGGGTGTTTTTTTTTTTTACTATTTTTGTGCCTTTTTACCAAGCTATTAATTTTCTTTTCACATTTTTTTTGCATGATTCTCTTTTCACAATTTTTCCTCTACCACTCATCTCTTTCTTTAACTCTTCTAGGAATTCTTATTGGATTTGGGTCCAAATGGCATTTTTCTTTAAGGCTTTGGTTGTAGTTATTTTCACATTATTGTATTCTTCTGAGTTTATATCTTGGTCTTCCCCTGTCATCTTAATAGTTTTTTTTTTATGATCAAGTTCTTTTTTGTTGTTTACCCATTTTTCTAGCCTATTTCTTGCCTTTGAACTTTACATTAAAGTTGGGCTCTGTTTACCTGAGGCTTGTGGAGGAAATGCCCCCAAATTTAGGGTTTTTTGTGCTGCTGATTTCAGAGTTAGTTCTGGGAGTCTGCAAGTTTTTGGTGCTTCCACGGTGTTATGATCCTCAAAGTGATGTGGTCATCATTCTCTTGGTCTGTGCTGTGGTCTTTACTTAAGAAGGACACTGCTTCCCTGTTGTCACAAGTGCTAGCACTCTTTTGAAACCTGGAACTGTGACCATGGTCCCTGTTCCCTCCCCTCCCTAGAATTGTGACCCAGAACTGCTATGGGCAATAGAATTGACAATAAATGCCAACAAATGAGGTCCTCTGTAATCTTTTTCTGACCAGTTGTCCCACCTCTTTATTATCTCTGGATTGAAAGCTCCTAAAGTTGCTGCTGCCACCACTGTAGCTGCCTCCCAGGGCTGTAGCTACTACTAGTGCTGTGTTCCAAGTTGGCTCTTAGCACAGTTTTATAGACCTCTCCTGTCAACCTTTTAAGGTGTCTTAGCCAGGAAAAAAAGTTTCACTCTGATCATTTGTTGGTTCTGCCAATCCAAAATTGGATTTGAGGAGTTATTTTAAAGTTTTTGGAGGAGAAAGGTACAAGGGTTAAGCTGGGTTACTGCCTGTATTCACAATCTTGTCTCTACTTCCATCTCCTTATAGTTTCTTCACAGAAAAGGGACTCTTTATAGCCATGGCTCCCCTTCCTCTAGCCTATCTAATTCTTCTTTGGGCCTGACATGTTGCTCTTTTCCTTAAGGCACCGCTCTACTGGAGCTGTTGTTCATCCTTTATACTCAAAGACAACCAATGACATCACAATGTTGGGGTCTAGGTACAGTGTGTTTGACTGCTGCTGATCATTGCAATATGAGCTCAGAATGCTCTACTGAAGGTCAGGCACAAATTGTCTATTTGAACATTTGAGACAGAGATGTTTCTAGATTGATGCATTTTATCGTTACTCTGTGCTACCATGATTCTGTTTTGCTTATAGAATGCATTGTCTTCTTTGATGCAGGAATGGCATAGTGAGTGGTCCTGCACCAGGATTTACCATGTCTCAGAATCAATACTAAATTTCTTGACAGATACATTGAGAATGTCTTCTATTGCTTCTTATGACTTTCATGTCAGTTATTGCCTCATGAAAGTTCTGGGCCACAGAGGATCTTTAGGGAAATGTATATTTTTCATTCAGGCTATGTGGCCAGCACATCAGAGTTGCTCTCTCTGCAGTAGAGTTTGAATGCTTGACAATTCTGTTGAAAAGGGGAACTCCACGTCTAGTAACTTCTCTTGCCAGGTAATCTTCAGAATTTTCCTCAGACAATTCAAATGGAAGTGGTTCAAATTTTGGTATGGTGCTGGTAAAGTGTCCATGTTTCACAATCACACAACAATGAAATCAGCACAACAGCGCTGTGGATCTTCAGTTTGGTATGCAGCCTAATAACTCTTCTCTCTGTAATTTCTTTCAGAGCCTTCCAAACACTGTGCTGGCTCTGGCACTGCATGCATCAACTTCATTATCTATGTGTGCATCCCTGGAAAGTATACTGCCAAGGTAAGTAAACTTATCCACAGCATTCAAAATTTCTCTGTTTACTGTAACCAATGGTTTGACATATAGATGGTCTCGTACTGACTGGTGGGAAACCTCTGTTATCTTAGCCAATGTTAGCACAAGCAGTGGGGAACTGATCTATATTCTGCTGCATCTCAGCTTCAGAGGCTGCACTGAGTCAACAATTAACTACAAACAAAAAGTCACGCACCAACTCTCCCTCCACTTTTGTCTTGGCATGTAGCCTTTTCAAGTTAAATAATTTCTTCAGTGTGGTAGCTGACCTTGATGCCATTTTTGTCCTTATTGAAGGCATCTGACAGCATCACTGAAAAAATCATGCTAAAAAGCATTGGAGAAAGCACATAGCTCTGCTACACTCCTTTGGTGACTGGGAAAGCACGAAAGTTTGTCCCACAACCTTTATTATCTCTGGACTGAGATTTAAAAATTAAATAAAATAAAATTAAAATTAAAAATTAAAAACTACTGATGAACTTCTCCAGGCAACCAAATTTTGCCATGATCTTCCATAACCCCTCAAGACTGACAATACCAAAGGCTTGGTTAAGTCATGAATATTGTGTACAGACCTTTGTTCTGCTTCTGGCATTCCTCCTAAAGGTTTGGGGCAGCAAACATCATGTTGATTGTTTCTCAGCAGCTGAGGTACCCAGAGAGAAAATAAGACTGATGTAACACCTTGTTATCATTAACCTAATAATTCTACAGATAAAGTCTGCCCCATCTCTTTAATGACAGTAAGTCTTCTTAAACTAAGTTATCTTCCTTTCTCAAGCGTAAGAACAGACATAGGACATGTGTACCTTTTTCTTAAACCCACATAGACCTATACTGTCCAGTAAACTGAAGTTGATATGTGTTTCCCATTCACTGGCCAGAAAGGAAAGGAAGAACATTTTGGAGGGGATAGTTCTATAGATTCCAGTAGAAGGACAGAAATATATTATACACACTTTATCTTAAAAAATCTCCCCTTTATAATGACTTCCACAGGAGCGCTTGGTTCAATACGTTGTCTTTTCAATGTGAATTCTTTTTCCCATGACAGAAACAACAATTTATCTATATCTACTTTTTCTTTGACTTTTATCAATATCTTTCCCTTAATTTTCAAGTAGGGGACCAGCAACATCTGAGTAGTATTTCTCTGGGTCTTAGTGTAATGGAGTCATCCCATGGAAAATATGCAGAGCTTTCCTTCCTGTTTCCATATATTCAATTCTGTCTTTCCTGATTGCCCATGAACTAGGCTATTGCATGATCTGAGGCTTGATGACACCCCTGCTGCTTCCATCTAACCATGCAGATGGCTCAGTAATGAGAGAAATTGGTGCTTTGAGACTAGAAGTAAATCACCTTATTAACCACCAAGCAAGAAACGGTGATGACTCAGCAGACCTTGAAAAAAATGGAACGATTCCACCTCTGTCCCTCTCTTCCTTTGACCCTCCAGGTGGCATCATATAGCTCTAGGACTTCCTGTGATGGATGGAAAAGGGTTAATTCTTCTGCACCCCAGAGTATCATGGCAACCGTTCTCATACAGGACCACTAATGGAACACAGGAGGACTAAACTAGGTGAGTGTGAGCCAGGGTCCTTGGTTGTCTTTTCCACTCTGTCTTTCTTTTGCTAACTGTGTTAGTCCTTCAGTCAATAAACATTTATTAAGCAACTTCTATGTACCAGGCACTGTGTTAAACATTGGGGATACGAAGAAAGACAAAAGACAGTCCCCAACCTCAAGAAGCTCATAATTTGATGAAGGAAAATAATACACAAAAAGAACCTGAAAAACTGAAGGAGGTGGGGTATCCAGCACAAGCAAGAAGGAAAAGTCAAAAGTCCACAGGAGTTCAGCCAGGTGGGAAATTAAGAGATGCTGACCTGGGTACCATCCTTAAATGGAGAATCTAAGAGGGGCCCTTCACCCTCCAATCGGAAAGAATTATAGGCTACAAGGGCAGAGGCTATTGAGGAGATGTAAGTTCCAAGGCTGAAGGGCTCTGGAGAATAAAACGGTTCTTGTGCCATGAAGGAGAAATCCTCAGTTCCAAAAGAGATGTGTCCAAGCATGGAGGTAACATTGTTCGAAAGATCTAGGAATCCCAGAACCAGAAAGTGGGGTTGATTAGAATCAGAGAAGGTTTCTTTAACAGAGAAGATGACCATTAACAATAAGAATATATCAAGCCTTGCTCTGGATAGAAAGCAGACATGAATTTAAGGGGACAGTGAAATAGTTCCTGATTGTTCTTTCTTTGCCTCAAGTTTTGCCACACCTCCATTAATTCTCCACATAACTACAAAGTGATTCATTTTTCTAAAGTGAATTTCTAGCTATGTCCCTTCATGCCTCTCTTATTCCCTGGGAAACCCAGATCCTGGCAGGGGTTATTGGGTGCTAGCAGGGACACACTTCCCCCTCAGTTTTTCTTTACCTTTCTTCACAAAAAAGGCCACTGACACCCTGCTGGGAAGAAAACCAAAGCTGCTCACACCTCTAAAGTGAGTTAGAAATCCCCAGCTATAATTCTTCTAGTGAGAGGGAAGACAAACAGGCTTCACCATCTGTATTGCCACTGAATCGGAAGGACTTCATAATTATGCCATCTGGTACACCTGGGTTTTGCCATCTAAGTCTCTAATGTACCCTTAAATTTTGGGGGCTTTTTCATCCACTCTGCAGTTGAACTGTTTCTTCCAATGAGAATGTGAGTTGCTTGAAGAGACTATGTCTTGACATTTCTAATTTCATCCTCAGTGCTACAATAGTGCTCACCACATATTAAGTACATAATAAATACTCTTTTTCATTCACCTACTCATTCATTATGTTCCAGGGGTTCTTATTACCTCTGGATAAAATAATTCTGCTTTTTGACGTTTAAAATCATCCATGACATGGACTTGATACATCTTCTGAACCTTACTGTGTAATACTCTTCTTAACATACTGTATGGTCTAGTCAGTCCGGCCCTGTTACTTTTGCTCACACAAAGCCCTCCAACTCTCATCTCTGTGTCTTTGCACTGGCCATCCATAGTGGCACTAAAATACTACCCTCACTCATGTGTTTTGGAAATTCTAGTTGTTTTCAAAATTTAAATGAAGGGCTACCTCCTACATAAAGTCCACAGCTGCCCCTCCTTTTATTTATTTGTTTATATTTCATATATAATTATAAAAGTTTACGTTATCTCTGTTGATTAAATGTAAACTTTTGAGTTTGAGAGTGAGAGTGAGAAGAGTTTGTTTAAGTTTTACCTTTGCATATAAAGACCCTGGTACAGTTCCTCATATAAAACAGATACTTCATAAATGATTATCAACTGATTTATTGAATAATTTTAATGTCTTAGAGAAATATGGGTGCTGAAAGGGTGCTCAAGTAGACATTCTGACTTCTCATATTATCTCTACCACTAACTAAGCTAATCTCTATTATTCTGGCTCTCAGTTTCCTTATTTATGCAACAAGTAGTTTTAAATAGGTACTCCTTAAGATCTTCTCTAGCTTTAAATTTCTAGAATTTGAACCTAGACACGTGGGGGCTCTCTCTATCACAATTGCCCCCTGATCATTAGGGCTTAGGCTTATCTTCATGAAAGGACTGCAGAAAGTTCAATTCCTTATATTGATTCCCAGCTGTGTAAGAGAAGGTCAATATGCATGTGTAGACACAATTTTGTGGCAATGGTATTTTGGGGTGTGTTTGTACATACAGATATGGAGGAATGGAAAGAAAATTGGATTAGAGTCAGAAGACTTCACTGGTTCTACCGCTTTCTAGACTATGACCTTGTCAAGCAACTTATCCTATCTGGGCCTCAGATTCTCTTTTTAAGAAATGATTACCCTCTAAAGTCCTTTTAGCTTGATCTAAATCATATGTTATAAAAGGAAGAACCTATGGTGTAACACAGTTCTGTTACGTGTATATGTGTATATATATACACATATGTGCAACATGACAGTGTTAGAGAGCTAGCTGCCCATCCAGGAAGGCCCACATTCAAATAGATAATGACTGTGTGACCCTGGGAAAGTCACCTCTCATTTGCTTCTGCAACTCTTGAATGTCAAATTTCAAAGGAAATACTGATCTACTTTGGTATAGAAAGATCCTCATCAAGGACCTCCCTATAGCAATGAAATAAAATATGCCACATGTGTCAGTGCATTAAATATGTTTATTACACACACATATGCACACACATATATAACTCACACACTATACAGAAATATACATATGTATGTATGTATATCCACATATACACATGGGTTGTATATGGGGTTGTTGATGTTGCGGTCCTTCATTCTCAAAGAAGACCATGAAATCAGGGAGATGATGACATGACTTGCAGTTGACTTTGATTTGAGTGAGAGAGGGCTGTGCAAGGTCATCAGCCTCACTTTCTCCTCCGGAGCCATCTGGGTCCAATGGCCTGATATTCACCAGGATGACTGGGGATGGCCCAGGATGCATTGGGAGACCTGTATATGGGGAGAAGTAGGCTGTACACTTATTGGAAAAAAATGATTGGTAGAAATTGTGGCTGATTCAAAATGTCAATGACTGAAGTTTCAATAGTTATTTTCAAGTTTGACATAAACTATGCAAATTAGGAGTGAAACTTTTCTTGCTAATGTCAATGGCAGAATGGTGATTATACTGCCTAATCCTTAGATTAATGTGATAAAATGTGCAAAACATTCTGATCTCTCAGGAAATAAGATGATATATAAAACACAAAATGTTTTCATGGAAAGAAAAAACAGTTCCTTTTATTTCTTAGGAGTATGCATTTTTATTAGGATTTGAAAATGCTCCAAATGTGTCCTACTAACTGGGAATTAATTAATGAATACATAAGTTCTACTCAAGTGTTGGTATCTTCACTATTCCCACAGAACTGGCCTGATTTTCATGTTTCCTGACCTTTGTTTTCTGCGTTTTTTTTCTACTTTTCTTCACGCACAATACTCCTCTTGTGTCTATGGCTATGCAGGAGCTATCCTCAGTGCTTGGAATCACCTCCTAGCAATTCCCCTCAAGGCTCTACTCAAACGTAGGCAGCAACATAAGGCCTGCCTGATCCCTCAACTATTAGCATTCTCAACACAATCTGAAATTATTTTGCATATACTTAATATATATTTTGTATTGTCTGATTTGGGCAAATAGAGTTTCTCCCTGATGGAATGCAAATGCCTTGAAGGCAGAGATTATTTTCATTTTGTCTTTTTATTCTCAGTGATTGGCTAACAATATATTAGGCATTTAATAAATACCCTATAAACTGAAATGAATTAAACTGAACCTCAGAGTCATTTTCTATTCTTCACTCTCCTTCACTCCATATAGTCAATCAATTGTCAAATCTTAGTCATCTTTCCTCCATATCAATAACATCTTTCCCCTCCTCATCTTCCCTGGATTACTGTAATAGGATCCTAATTTTCATCCCTGCCTCACATCTCTTATCAACCCATTCTATCACACACATAGCCTCCAATGAGATTTTATTAAAGTATAGATATGTCACTCCTCTACTCAATAAACTCCAGTGGTTCCATATCACCAATAAGAGCAAAAACAAACTCTGATATTTGACAATCAAAACTCTTCATGGCCTGTCTCCAAATGCCTTTCTATTCTTATTAAATTTCACTCTTCTCAACTCCCTAAGCTAGTCAATCTGGCCATCGTATACCAAGTGCTTAGTGCAATGCTAGGTACACAGTAGACACGATGAATGAGTGACGATAGATTTATTGATTGAATTCTCACTGGTCTTCCAGAGAGACAAGCTATCATCTATTTTATGAAAAAGGTTTCAAAATGTACGATATGTTTGTAAATTTTTGAAGACTACAAATTTACAGTAAGCATAGACTAGTCTGGTCTTTGAAGCAACACTCAAGTATTATGGAAACATAACTACTTAAGTATCAGTTAGGGAAGATAGGAAAAATAACTTTCATTGTGCTTACAAAGAGTTGAGAAACATAGGCAATTTGGATAAGGTAAAATTGCATGTATACTTTGACATTTTGAGCTGAGGTTCATATTTAGTAACAATGAAAAATCACAAGGATAGATGTGATTTAGGCAAGACAATAGTAATGCCATAGACAGTAGATTTCATGAAAATGAGACAATCATTTGACAATCATTTTATGTAATTAGTATTGCCCATTTTATCACCTGTGATTGTAACTGTTGCTTGGTCAAGGACTCTTCATCTGTCCTGTTAAATCTCTCTTACAATCTGCCCAACAGAGTTGAAATTTCTTTTTCTTATCTTTCTTTTCTATTCTCTCTATCTCTGTTTCTCTGTCTCTGTCTCTGTCTCTCTCTCTCTCTCCTTCTCTCTCTCTCTCTCTCTCTCTCTCTCTCTCTCTCTCTCTCTCTCTC
>CM053624.1:302700400-302711022 GCA_028646595.1 Phalanger gymnotis
TTTTCTTTCTATATGTAATTCTTTGTGTGTATCTGTATGTGTATGTGTTTAACAAAACCTTTGACCTGTTCCAATGAGAATGAGGTTTACGTGATGCCAGTCCAGACACCCCTACTTTCGTATTTATATTTTTCTAAGAAAACCAATTTTAAGAAATCAAATTTTCCAGTCCATATTCTCAACTTCATTCTTGGAGGTTCCCTATTTTCCTCGATTTTCGTTTCTCTTAAGACCAACAAAACAGGCTGGATTTGAACTACTATCTTCCTGATTCCTGATTTCAGGACCAGGACCCCATCCACCATTCTGCCAGCTCTCTTCACATCTATTGTTCACTGCTATGTATATGTGACATTGGGTTAGTTATTTAAACTCTCTCATCCTCAGTTTCTTTCACTTATGAAATGAAAGGTTTAGAGAACATATTTTCCCGAAGTTCCTTTCCAGCTCTTAATTTATGTTTTACTATTAACATTAAAAATCTCTAGCACACACTACTTCCTACAAATTTGTTGTATATCGATCTGTGAATAGTTCTTCTAAACCCTTGAATCTCAGATTTGGAAGAGATCTTAGAGGTTGTCTAATCTACCCCAAATGTATTTGTTTATTTGACTGGTAAATAGTCCACATTGACTTCATCAGACTGTTACTAAGATTCAGGTGAATGAATACAATACTTTAGTACAGAAGAGAAGGAGGTTTTAATTTTAAATAACTTAATCAAATAGCATGAACAGGGTTTGGCTTCTGCCCAGACAAACTAAAATGGAGTGGGGAGATGTCTGAGACTGGTCTTTGAAGACAGGCCTTGTGATATGTATGGATTTTTTTGTATTGGTTTGCCACCTAAGCAGGGCAGCCATTTTCCATTGATTGTGTGCCTAGAAATCTCTACACCTTTCAAGATACTTAATAGTTTCTCTCTCAATTTATGGCATAGTCCAGTGGCGAAATTCTCCTTCCCTAACAGCAGGTAACGCATGGACATCATGCAGTCAGGCGGGAGGATCTGAGAGTCACTTTCCCGCTTCCTCAGGCTTGGAATATTTTTCTTGCTTAATTTGTCCTTTTAAGTTTCTAGGTTCATAGATAATATTCCTTGACTTGGGAATTAAAGCCATGGTAATCTAAGAGCTCAGAATTCTAGGCCAGATTTTATTGCCAGCCTGGCAGGGATACTCTGAGAAATCAGAATTTGTAATGTTAGCTCAGTGAGGCTTTGGACATGACCTTGATAGGACTAATGCTATGTAGAAACTTAGCTAAGCTATAAATTTAATACCTCTCTCAACCCTAAGAAGTGAGGTGGTGTAGAAGGGATTAAACCAGCAAGGGGAGGAGGGGCATATGTTTCGTCTTATGCCTTTGAAGTAAATAGTCTTTTGTAAAACTAATCTGACTGATAAGTAGTTAAATTAAACCAGGGCGCTTGGCCCCCCTAAAATTGGAAACAACAGAATCAATAAAGGCTTAAACAAATGACAGCAAAGGGAGATTCTTATCCTTGTAGATTACTAGAGAACCCTGGGGGAAGGATGAAATGTAATACAACTGGCCTACAAGAAGTAGGGGTCACATAATCACTGATCCAGTAGCAACGGAGTACAACAGGCATTTGATTGAAAGTATGGAGAGGTAGGTTCCAATCTTAGAGCAAACCATCTCTGTGACCACAGTGGTCATCTTCTCTAAGCGGGTCCAAGTTTTTCATGTCTAAAATGGGGAAAGGAGTAAATTAGTATAATAGATTTATATCTGGAAGGTACCTTAAAAGTCATCTATTAAAAATGATTCATGTTACAGATGAGGAAATGGAGAATCAGAGACATTGGACAATTCATTTAAGATCACACAGCCAGTGAGTACAGGGACAAGATTTTAATGCAAATCTTGCTGACTCCAGCTCCAATGCCCTAGCCATTATATGATGCTGCCTTACAATATCACCAAAGACAGTTCTATAGTTATAGCTCTATGAAAACAGACCTAAGAATGAGGTAGTCTGGGTCTGATTTCACTTATGTTGAAAGTAGCCTCTACATATATACATACATACATACATATATACATTTATATATGTGTAGATACACATATATATAAATACACATATATACATATACATGTTTATATATGCATATATGTAAGTGACTCATTTATAACTTGTAACATTAGTTACTTGTTTAACTGTGAAATTAAATACTTGGCCATTTAGCATGGTAGGATATGTCAGAGAAGGACTTGGATACTTTTCCTTATTCTGAGGCCAGATCTTAATCTGGAAAGCAATACTACCTCTCTTAAATCTTTCTGGTGGAACTCTCTTTTATTGTAAGGTGATGTAGGGAAGAGGAATACCACTAGAATTGGACATGTATGAGGCAGGTTGATGTGCTGCCCCTGTAGTTGTGGTAGAAGTAGAGTTGTATCTTTATCAGGCAGAGTTCAAGGCTCTAACACTGTTGGGCACAGATTTTGCTTGCCCAGAGAGTCAAAATCCATCAAGAGACATGCATAGGACCACATAATAATGCATGAGGTGGCAAAAACAGGCAAGGATGATAGAACATGTTACTGAGCATCTGACAATCGATGAGGAATAAATTGTCATCTGTGTCAACAGACTGCTTCTATTGATCACATAGATCCTTGTCAGCAGTTTGAATAATGGATAATGTCAGTCACTGTCTGGCTGCTACCCATCTGGCTTCAGGCATGTCACAGAGAACAGCTTCTTCTACTTTCAGCAATGATAAGGAAGTTGACTTTGCCAAGTGAAAGGGACAAATTGTTGGTGCCAAATAACCCCTAGAAATGTAAATTAAAACCTTTCTAATTGTGATGAAAGAACGCCATAACTGAGCCTGTTTAAATGACAGTGGAAATTTTGCTTGTTTCATTTGTTTGTTGTGGTTTGTCCAGATCTATGATTTCAAAAGTGAAGTCAACTCCCATTATGGAAACTCCTTGAAGCAATACAAATCAGCAACTTGTGGTTAATTTTAAGCAGGAATTCTTAATGGTGTCATTATTTAGTTAATTTGGGCTGGGGCATGGATCCCTTTGACAGGCTACTGAAGCCTAGAGAACCCCTTTTCAGAATAATAGTTTTAAATTCATAATTCTAAATTGATCACAAATGAAGCTAATTACATTGAAGTGAAAGTTCATGGACGTCACTAACCTCAATCCATGTCTTGGAGGTTTGTCAACAACAGATTAAGAATCCTTGACCGTGTGGGTGTCTTGGAGCACTGGAAGTTTAAGTGACTTATCCATTGTCACAGAGTAATGTGTTAGAGGTAGGACTCTCCCTAATCATCCTAAATTCAAGGGCAACACTCTAGCTATTAAACCACACTGCCTCCCAGGAGGAATTCGGTACATTTAGGAAAAAATCAGAGATTCTTCATGTTTTGCATCAATATGAACAATTCCTGAAGGAAAGAAAAAAAACACTGAACTTTTCATCACCTCTTTCTCTCCCCCTTGAGCACCTAGTGCTACCTCAAAGAAGTTACATTTGGATGGCAACAATTAATTATTTGGTCTCTTGCTGGGCTTTTCATTGTGAGTTGATAATTAATTTATGAAATTATGAAATAGAGGCAGGCATGCCTGAATGTTTGAGTACACACTGGGAAAGACCTCTATTGATATCCAGAAAAAAAGAGCAGTGATCACACTATAACAAGGGACAAAGGCAAACTGTCAAAAGTTGTACAGAGGCAGATGGGACAATCTGGGGACAAGGGAATGGCATGGTGAAGGGAGGCGGCATGGGGAAGATTATGGGGAAGGGTAGAGGCAGAGAATATCACTCATATAACCACGGCTTAAAGTTAGGAACACTGGGATACATGGGCCCAGAGGAGATTGAAAAGTGCTCCAGGGAAAGGAATTTGAGTTCTCATTTTATAGTTTTTACATTTGTGGGGAGGTGGACAACTGACTCTTTTCCATGCCACATTCCATTAACATATCCAAATCATCTCAAAGTAATCAGTAAAATTTAAAGTCATCATTCCAAATTTATCGGCAGCTGTTTGATGTTCTGCTGGTCTAGAACTGTGGAGATCTGGATTTTGTTTGAAACTTACATGCCATAAGACCAGAAGCCTTGACAAGCAGTTCCTAGATGGTTTCCCCTGACTTGGCACATATTACCAGGAAGGGAATTTTAGTTGATATATGATACAATTTGTAAATTATGCTCCTTTGATCTTTGGAACAGTCTGTATATGACTTCCAGGATCAGAACAAATATTTTTGATTTCAATTAATTAATCAAAGTTTCACAATAATATCTGTATGACTTCCTTTCCCCCACCTATGCTCATTATTCATACTTCAAGAACAGCAAGAGGACCATCCATCAATAAACATCCTCACCAATTGATTCCTCAGGATGGTTCAATCTTTAACAGGAATGGCAACAGGCAGTACACCATCCCAGTGGGTGAAAGAAAAATTTCACAAATTAAATTCACCAAAATTCTTCTGCCAAATTCCTGCAGTTATACATATAAAGACTGAAGTAAAAAATACTATTTAAGGAGCTAAGAAAGTCTGATGTTTAATTGGTGATATTTTCTGATTACTACTCATGTATGTCTCTTTAATGAGTAACTTTCCCTGGAAATAAGGCATTTTATCTCTGTTTTAATCATCACAACCACCCGTAATGGAATCATTGTAATTTCAGATGCTCATTTTTAAGCAGTGGAGGTAAAAATTTCTAAATCTAAGAAGACTGGATTGGCTAGAATGGAGGTGTCATTTTTAGGAGTAATGAAACATAATATTGGTTAAGTAAACTGAATTCAAGGGATTATTATGAGACTTGAATGTTAGGCTAATGTGACTCAGATTTTAGGCAGTAGGCAAGAAGGAGTCATAGCATTACATGAACTGTACAAAGGAGTAGCAGTTTGGAAGTACTAGAACTTTAAGATTAGACTGATGATAGTATGTGAGATGGATTGGATGGAGATACTACATCTAAGGGTTCAAATCAAGAAAGTGGAAGTAGGAGTGCAGAGATAAATCAGACTACTTATACTTCAAATTAATTTATTCATTCCCTCATTCTTTGAATCACCCATTCAATAAAATATTTAATGAGTGCCTACTGTAGTTCAGGCATGATGTTAGGTATTTAAGGGATTTAAATGAAAAAAGCCATGATTTTTGCCCTCGAAGAGCTTAGATCTACTGTCAGTTATGACTTAGTGACTTAGTGTGAGATGTAAAAGAGAAGAGGAAATTAAGTATGACTCTAATTTCTCTTATTTGTGTGACTGAGAGTGTATTAGCAGAAAGTAGGGCAATGGATTATGATATTTTAATACTAATATTAAATATATGTATCTTTAATACCTTTTAAAACTGAATCCTTCTGTGACTAGTAAGTGTGAATTTGACATTAAAGGAAGGGAAACACTGAAATTTTATTCACTTAGCTGTTATTGTATAGCAATAACCACTCACATTTCTACACCACTTTAATATTTATAAAACACTTTCCTCACAAAAGTCCGGTGAGATCACTAAGGATAAAGTCAATCATATGATGTTTATTAAATACCTACTATGGGTCAGGAGTTATGCTAAGTGGTGGAGATACAAGAAGGGGAACAAATAATCAGTGCTTGCTTTCAAGGAGTTCACAGACTAATGGGGGAGATAAGCAAACAACTATGTCCAAACAAGATATAGGCAGAATAAACCGTGAATCATTGCAGAGGGAATGGATTAAGATTAAAATGAATTGAAAAAGATTTTTTTTTTGTATAAAGCTGGGACTTTAGCTGAGACTTGAAGGGAGCCAGGGAAATTGGGAGACAGAGAGGAAGAAAGAGAACGTTCCAGGCGTGGAGGAAAGTGAGGGAAAAAATTCATCTAACATATGGAATGTCATGTGTAAAGAACAGTAAAGAGGCCTGTGTCACTGGACTGAAGAGCATATGGGAAGAAATGAGGCATAAGAAGACTGGAAAGGCAGAAAGGGTTCAATTTATGAAGGTCTTTAAAAGCCAAATAGAGGATTCTGTATTTGGTTCTAGAAGAGATTGATACTGGAGTTAATTGAATAGGGGAGTGGTGTGGTCAAAAAATTAATTTGACAGCAGAGTTGAGGATGGATTGAAGTGGGGAGAAACTTGTGGCAGGCAGACCATTTTACACATCAGACTTAAACATTAAGTACTATTGTATCACATAATAGTTTGTGAGCTATTTAAATTGTCCCATAATTACATGATTTTTCTATTTTAACTAGACCACTTTAAAAATTCTCCCCTTCAGGCTAGTATATTATAGTCTTTTTAGACTGAATTAGATTCATGTCTCCAGACATGGAACACTGATCAAAAATTTTGGTCCAACATTAGAAAAAATATAAATGCACCGAAGCAACAAAAATGTATCCAGAGGTGGTGGTGGGAGTTTTGTTAGCAGAATCTTCTGTGTTCTTTAAATATTAGAAGCATCACTAGTTTCTGAAGAAGTAAAGATTCTATTTTAAAAGCCATCAAATCAAGTAATTGAAGTCTACCTGAAGAATATCACCCATTGGCAGATAAGGTGAGAAGGTGGAGAAGGCAATGTAGCATAGGGTAAAGAATACTAGATCTGGAAGATTACAATTTGCTTCTCAGCTCAGCCACATACTAATTTGTGACACAGGGCAAGGCATTTTCTATTTGGACTTCAGTTTTCTTAACTATGAAACAGGGAGCTGGACTAGATGTTTTCCAAGGATCCAAGAAGCTTTATGTTCATGACCCTATGATCCTTAAGTATGAGTGCCTAAATAGGAGAATACTGGTCCAAGTGTTATGACTGTTGTGACATGGGAGTCCTGTTTTAAGGGGGAGGGGAATTGAACACCTTAGTCACTACAAAGTGATCAGCCATTGCAATTGTTCCATTTTCTCACTACCCAAATATTTTTTGGGTGGTAGCCTCAGAAATACAATGTAACAAGGGCTCTAGAAAAAGCTGATAGAAAGGGTAAAAACACTATAGTGAAAAGCCTTAAGTATCAAACTTTTAAATTTGTTAATCTCTGTTCAGATGAAAGATCTTAATTCCCCACAGCCTCTGCCTCTTACCTTTTTGTCTAGCCTCCCATTTGTCACCAGAGAAATAAATGTATAAAGTTTAACTCTTGGCCAACTGTGATCTGAACCACCAATTTTTGATGTTTCTGACTTCTATCCAACAAAATGGGTTTTCTCTTGTCGTTTCTTTTTGGAGTAATCCATAGATCCAAGAGTTGCACTTTATCCTAAATTTAATGTACTTCTCTCCATCACCCCACTGGTGATCACCCCCCTTCAGTTCATAATCTAGGGGTTCTGCTATTATCCTTCTTGTGCATATAACTATCCAGGCATTGAGATATAAAAAGAAGCATGGCTTCAGTGCTGGCAAAAGCCTAAGTATATGGAAATGAGAACATTGAATACAAAAAACAATTGTTACTAATTTTAGCCTTTGTACTAAGCATTTCTCAAACTCTAAGATGACATTATTGACCTTGCTAGAAGTAAGCTAAAATCTCACCCTCCTACACTTCCTTTCCTTTACAGTTAATTTATATATCTCAAGAAAAACATCTATTAACTGTCACATTTCAGACATATTCCAGCTAAACCAGCCCACCTTTCCCTACAATTTGTCATTGCCACAATGTAACCACACAAGTAGCTTCATTAATTAAAGCTTCAGTTTATCATTTTAATTGTCAGAATTCTCTCAAGTGTCAAATGCCTTTTTATCCCTTTGACATAAAACTGCATTTGTAAAACAAGTAAATTTATTAAAAAGAATGGTGCATGTTTTATTTTCCTTTTGAAAATCTATTCTTTTCTCAATCAATAATCATTTTAGGTGTACACTATATATCGAATGTTATAATAGAAACCAGTAATGCAATATAAGAGTAAAACAACTTCTACTCATAATTACATTCTCTTAGAGGAACTTACATGGTTTTGTAGTCTGTGTAGGAACACAGCAAGTAATTTAAGTCTCATGACAGAAATGTCCTAGAAAAGACAGTAAACCAATGGTATATAAGCAGTAGGCTAGATTAAATGAGGGATAGATAATTGGCATCCAGGTCTTAATGAGTCTTCCATAATAAATCCCATGATAAATGTAGAGAGACAAGCATGTTCATATACACACACATACACACACACATATATATGCTATATACGTATATGTATAGATATACATATACATAAACACATATGCTATGTACATATGTATATATTTATCCACATATGTGTGTACATATGCACATATACATATACACACATATATATGTATATATAGTCATTGATATCTTTAGGATAATTTTGTTGGTGAGTTTGTATTGGTGTGGGTCTGGATCCTTTTTATAGAAGTGGATCTATGCTAACAACTTCGAATAGTTGATCGGAGGTACAGAATAACAGAATTTTAGATTTAGAAGTAATTTTAAGTGGACTCCAGGTTTCTCCCAAAAAAGAGAAATCCATGGGGTTTTGACTAAAACGTACATCTTCCTCCCCTCTCTTAGGATAATTTACCAAAGTTATCAGAATTCTTTAGATTCCACTAGTGAATAGAATCTCTCCTCACACACACACACACACACACACACACACACAAATACACACAGAGAGAGAACACATTGTTCTTACAACTCTAAGCATTATTTCTGTGCTTCTGTTTCTTTTTCTTTTAACTCTTTCTCCTATGCTCTAGCTTTGAAGCCTTTCACAGTAAACTTGACCTATTCTATCTATCTTATCCTTTTCCTTATACTGTAATTTCTTCCAACTTCCTACATTTTTCTCAAATAAAACCACACAAAAAATAAGTTCATGGATCTGGCAGGCACTAAAGATCAGCTAGACATTTTACAGAAGAGAAAACTTTGTCTGAGAGGTTAAGGTCTTTGCCCAAGGTAACAGAAGTAGTTATATAGCAGATCAAGGACTAAACCCAAATCTTCTGCAACCAAGTCTAACGTTTTGGCCAATATATTATGTTGCCTTTTTGAGTGGTCCTTATTTCATGTCTCTGTGTTTTTTTCTTTTTATAAAATCAAATCTAGAGATTATTGAGCACCTACCCATATACAAAGTTGTGTCCTAAAGGCAAAACAAAGATACAAAACAGTCCCTGTCATCAAAGTCCAAATAGCTTAGCTATGAGGGTGAATAAAAAAATCTGAAGTGTTAAATAATGGTAAAATGGTTTATCAGTTCAAGACCACCACTGAAGAGATGCCTGCCAACAGGTAGTTGTTGTTTGTCCTTCATTTCTGAAGAGGACCAATGACATCGCAGGGTGATATCTTGACTTATGCATAAATTAAAGTTGAGTGAGGCAGCATTGCAAAAAGTTGGCCTCACTTTTTCTTTAAAGTCTAGAAGCAAGAAAAAAGTCAAGATGATTGGTAATGGTCCAGAATGCAATGGATGATCTTGACATCTTAGGTGTCTTACCAGGTTCTAAGTGCTCCACAGAGCCTGCTTCAGCTGCCTGCATTGCCACTGGAACATACTGTTCTCATTACTCCATTCCCCTGGAGGAAGTCTTCACATGCTTGGGGTAGACTCCATCCCCCCCACAGCCCATCAACAGTTTTGTGGCCTAACAGTTACCCTCAACCAGGTTTAGCTTATTTGCCAAGATGTTTTACTGGAGTATGGCTGCGGCACATGTTACACCTCCTCTGAGCCACAGGTAAGACGTGAGTGCCAGATCAACTGAAAAGGTAGATGAGGAGCCCTGAAAAGGGTGTGTGTGTGTGTGTGTGTGTGTGTGTGTGTGTGTGTGTGTATGACTAAGGATGCAAAGACAATGAATTAAACACTATTCACGGGGGTGGAGCCAAGATGGTGGCTGGAAAGCAGGGACTAGCATGAGCTCCCCACCAAGTCCTTCCAAAAACCTATAAAAATGGCTCTGAACCAATTCTAGAACTGCAGAAACCACAAAATAGCATAGGGAAGCAGGGCTCTAGCCCAGGACAGCCTGGATGGTTTCTGGGCAAGGTATATCTCACACGGAGCTGGGAGCGGAAGGGAACAGAGGTGAGCAGAGCAGAGCCCAGCGTGGGAGGTACAGACCAACCAGACCTGGAGCTTGGTAGAGCGTGCCCTAGTGCCCTGAATCAGTGAGCTGTGGCAGTTGCCAGACTTCTCAACCCAGAAAACACCAAGAACAATAGAGTAGGTTAGGGGGAGAAGCTGCTGGGGACTGGGATAGAGTTTGCAGTTAGGCCACCATCCCGGGGGCAGTGGAGTTGGGGCAGCTCTAGAACTACAGCTGCAGTTGCTTCTGGCCCCAGGCCCACCTGGTCGGAGGAATTAAGTGGCTGATCAGAGCAGGAGTGCAGAGCCTGCTGAAGATTTAAGCCCAGCCCGGGTACAGGGGTTCTTGGGGAAAGGAGGAGTGCTGGTGAGGCAGCGCATCTGCCCAAGCGTGGAACATAGAACTCTTTAGTCACACCCCGTTGAAAAACTCAAGGGTTAAGTAAGTTGTCTGGGAACATGGCCAGATGGCGAAAACACACCCAGATTCAGTCTCAGACTCTGGAGTCCTTCTTTGGTGACAAA
>CM053624.1:302711522-302727850 GCA_028646595.1 Phalanger gymnotis
AAAAAAAAAAAAAAAAAAAAAAAAAAAAAAAAAAAAAAAAAAGATTTATCCAGGGCCTACATGCATCTGAAGATAAGACTGTATCAGTAAGACAAGATTCATGACCTCAAGGATGACCATTAACATACCTTTATGGTTCAGAATTGCAAAGTAGGAAAAACCCTCTAGCTAGAAGGCAGATGAAGTATAACATTTATTTAGACATCAGAGTATCAAATCGCAAGACCAATGACTCCAATTTCATAGCAGTAATTGTATTCCAAAACCAGTAAGCCCACCTCAATGTAGCAACAAGGAAATTATAGCACAGTATTGTAGAAAGGAACCAAGTCATCTTGTAACCTTCCCCTTGCTAGGGCCTTCTTGGAAACAATCACTCATGAATCCTCTCTGCTTGCCTGTATCCTCTTCCAAAGTTCTGAAAGCCCTTGCAGTTCTCAGGGTCCTTGCAGCCTCCTGGATTCTCTGGATTCTCAGTTCTCCAATCTCTCCATGCTGTAGATTCTCAGTTCTTTAATCTCTGCAACTCTCTTGTCTGCACTCTCTGCTCTGCAGTCTCTCTCGATGCTGGCTACCTCAATGTCTTCTTGATTTCCCCTTCTCAGTTCTGCTGTTCTCAGTTTGCTGCTCTCCATTCTGCCATTCTCTTTATATACAGTCCTAGCCAGCATCTGATTGGCTAGAACTCAAGTCTCTGTTTGGCTGTGGTCTTAGCACCTCTCCTTAGGGCAGTGAGTGTTTCACACCTCTCAAGACCTAAATACCAAAAGGGTGTGGGCCTGGGGCCTTGTACCTAATAAGTAAAGGTTATAAGCCTACCTACAATCAAGCCTCTCCTAAACAAGCTTCTCTTAACTGGCTTCTCCTGAGAAAGTTCTCTTAACTATCTCCACCTGAGGCCTACTGAAAGGGCCTTTAAAGAAAGATCGTTAATCACATTATCACCGCAAAGACATTCTTTGAAAAATAAACACAGACCTAAATAATTAGAGAAACATTAGTTGCTCATTAGTAGAGCCACATAACAATAAGCAGTAGTACAATATAAATTAATTTACTTATTCAATGCCTTATCAGTCAAATTATCAAGACAATATTTCATAAGCCCATAAAAACAATAATATAATTTACATGGAGGAAAAAAATGTCAAGAATTTTTTAAGAAGTCTGTCAGTACCTTATCTCAAGCTGTAGTATAAAACAATAGTAATCAAAATTAGGGAGAGAGACAGAGGCAGAGCGAGACAGACAGAGAGACACAGACAGAGAGCAATGGAGGGATAATCAGTGGAACATATTAGTTATATAACATATAGAGACAAGCACAGCAGGATAGGGTTGATAAACCCAAAAGGCCCTGATTACTGAGGTAAAGATTCACTATTTGGCAAAATTGCTACTGAAAAAACTGGACAGTGGTCTAGCATCAATTACTTTTAAACCAATACATTATACCATACATCAAGGTAAGCTTCAAATGGATACATGACCTAGATATAAAAGGTCATATCATAAACATATTAGAGGAACAAGGAAGAAATTACCTTTGAGATCTACAAATATGAGAAGAATTCATTACAAAACAAAATCATAGGGAGAATCACACAAGAGAAGTAGACAATTCTGATTGAATTTTTTTGCACAATCTAAATTTGTCAAAGTTAGAAGGCAAACAGATAACTGTAGAAAATCTTTTCAGTCAATTTCTCTGATATAGTTCTCATGATATACACACACATACATATACATATATACATGTGTGTATGTGTGTATATAAATATGTATGTGAAATTTATTCAACTTTGTATGGTTGAATAAATTTCATATACATTCATATACACACACATAAGATTGAGTCATTCTCTGATAGATAGTATTCAAAGGGAGAAATCTAAACTCTCAACAATTATATGGAAAAAATATTGTACATAACTCTCCATTAGAGAAATTTAAATTATAACAACTTTGAGTTTACATCTCATACCAATCAGATTAGAAACGATGACAAAAGAAAATGGTAAATATTGGAGATTCTACATGAAAACAGATATACTGTTACAGTTATGGTGAAGCTTTGAATTTGTCAGCCATTCTGAAAATTAATTTGAAACTAAGTCCAAAAAATTGTTAAAGTGTACATATTCTTTAACTTATTCATACCACTACTAGCATTATAACTCAAAGCAATGAAAAAGGAAAAAAAAACTATATGCACAAAAATATTTATAACAGCTCTGTTCATTGTAGCCCAAATTTAGAAACTAAAGGAAATCCTTCTATTTAGGATCGTTAAACAAACTGCGGCTCATGAATATGATGAAATATTGTGTCATACACTATGATTTTGGCAATTTTTAATAGAAAACTAGGAAGACCTTTAAAATAGCTAGGTGATGTAGTGGATAGAGCATCATGCCTGGAGTCAGCAAGACAGACTCATCTTCCTGAGTTCAAATCCAGCTTCAGACACTAGCTGGGTAACCCTGGGAAAATTACTGAACTCTGTTTGCCTCACTTTCCTCATCTTTAAAATAAGCTGGAGAAAGAAATGGTAAACCACTCCTCTATCTTTGCCAAGAAAACTTCAAATAGGGTCACTAAGTGTTAGACATGGCTGAAACAAATGTATAAAGAAGACCTCTATGAGCAAATATAGACTGGGATGAGTAGAATCAAGAGGTCATTTTATGCAATGTTAACATATAAAAACAACTTTGAAAAATTTAGAACCACCATCAATGCAATGGTAAACTACAAGTTTTTTTTAATGAAACTGAAACATACCACTCATTTTATGACAGACAGGTGATTAATTTAAAGTGTGGAAAATACGTATATTTTTAGACATTGCTAATGCAGGAATGTTTATTTTTGTAGGACTACGTGGCTGTGTACTAAGGGACAGCCAGCTAGCTAAATAAATAGAACATTATTAAGCACTCATTATATGTCAGGCACTGTTCTAAAGAGTGGGAATACAAATACAGGCAAAAATAATACCTTCTCTCACTAAGCATAGGACCTAATGGGGAAAGACAACACATGAAATGTAGCTAACAAATGGGAAGAAGGGAAGACTTTTCTTCATCTTTTCATTACAGAGGAGTTATCATTAATAACTGTTCACAAAGCAAGTTGCTGAGGTGAGTTGTTCATCCACACCATTTGATTTCTCCTTTCACCTACTGATCTGATTCATACTTGTGTCTCAAGATCTAGCTATCTTTATATCATTTGATAGTTTCTTTCCTACTCTTTGAACAAGGTAAACAATAAGTCCATGTTATAGTTCTACATATTTCAGTTATGATATTGATAGTTGGAATAAGAGAATGGGGAAAAAGAAATAGGTGTTAATTTTGCTTCCAGAAGACCAACCCCTTAAAAAAGCTTAGATTCTCTTTCTTGTTAAAATTCAGGTTATCTGGCATTCTATTCAAACTCTGGTATTTTATAGACTAATTTAATTTTAGTGGAAAGCTAGTTAATTAAAATATTCTCCTTTGGATGGAGAAAAGGAATAGGCATTTAGAAACACTGCTCACCAAGTCACCAAAAGCAAAATAGAGAAAAAAGAAAATAAAAATAAATAAGCCAAACCGAGTAGTCATAACATCAAAGACAGTAAAGTTATTTTTAAGTCTAAACGTATAAACAACCCAGGCTGGGGATGATATATGTACATCTATGCAAATGAATATGCAAATGATATGAAAAAGTGATGAGGGTGATGGTGTTGTAAATGATAATATTCCCAGAATGCCATTTATGCAGGGTAATGCCTATCTTTCAAAAAGGATTAGGCTCTTTGCCCTTTATGTGCCTCCCACTCTGATTACCATGAAAGTTGGTGGGAGTGATCTATATTCTTATCATAAGGCACCATTTCCCCTGCTTAATTCACTACCACATTTTACTCCATTACAAAGATGTTACAAATATGTCACAGTCTTCTTTGTTTCCTGATTTCCACATTTTTTTTTTGTAGGAGGTAGAGAGTGAAGGCAACAAAAGGAGAAAGTAATGTGTTATGTGTGTGCAAAAATCATGATAGGGAAATAGAGGTACACAACTACACTTTTGGGGGCACTGTGAATTGGTCCAAGCATTTTGAAAACTAATTTTGAATGATGCTAAAAAATTGACTAAGCTGCATATATGTTTTGGCCCAGGGATCCCACTGTTAGGTATGTACTCTCATTGAGGTTAAAGACAGAAAGCTTCCATATGGTATCAAAATATTTATAGAAGCAATTTTTCTTGTAGCAAGAACAAATTCAAAACAAAACTGGTAACAAAGTAGAATCTCATAAATTGGGAAATACTGAACAAATTTTGGTACATGAATATAATGGAATATTTGTATTCCATAAGAAAGTATGATTATGAAGAACAGAGAGAAATATAGGAAGACTCACTTGGACCAATTAAAATGAAGAAAGCAAACCAAAAAACTCCATACAAAATGTGTATAACAATGTAAATAGGGAAAAAAAATGACTAAATTTAACAAAATAATTGTAACTAAGCCTGTCTTCAAAGAAAGATAATAAATTATATCTCCATTCTTCTTGGTGGAGGCTGGGGAACATATGTGTGGTAAAGTGCACATATTAGACATGGTTGATTAGTTTTACTATTGTTTGATTCTTTTATTTTTTTATTATTATTATTTGTTATAAGGGAGATAACAGCTCACTGGGTAGGAAATGGTGTTTGTAAATGGAAAAGAGAAATTTTTCTCCTATTTCCTCTTTTATTTCTCTGCTAAAGGCCAAGAATAGCCCTAAGAAGTTCTCTTGTGATAGGGTTTATGGATCTGTGTCCTCAGTGACCTAAGCAAAGCATACTCCTAGGAGTGCCTTTCCTGCCTAATGGTGCCCCAATGATTTCTCCCTCCTCAGGCAAGATATACACAGATTCTAAGTCAAATAAATTATTCTAAGCACAAATAAAATTATGATCTATGTTACTGTTTTACCCACCTTCAATAAAATAATACCTTCCTGCAATGCCTCATGTTTACCTTGTAATAGCTGATGTTAGCACTTTCCTCACATTGCCCCTCCATCTTCAGCTTCTTAATTCATATTTGTAACATGGCCATATCTTCATTGGTGCCCTTTATCTACTTGCTTAAAAGATTAATTTAATTTAGAGCTTATTGTGGCTTCTGTTCTGTGGCTTTCTGTAGTACTTTCAAAGCTTATCTGACATGCCAGCTATCGTGTGTGTGTGTGTGTGTGTGTGTGTGTGTGTGTGTATGTGTGGGTGTCTGTATCTATATGTACATATATATATACATACATACATATATGTATGTGTATTTACATATCTTCATATTTTATGTACATAAATAAGCATATATACTATATATTTTGTTTTCATATCACTTTTACTTCCAAATATATCCTTCCTCAATGAGCCTTGCTTTATAAAAAAGACCAAGTAGTAATAAAGGCACAAAAAGAGAAAAAAATTGTAATTTTTAGTAAAACTTAACAAAGTATTAATATCAACTGAGTCTGCTTGAATGTGCAATGTTCCACAAACATAGCCTACTAGCTCTGCAAAGAATAGAGGGAGGCATAGCCTGCAGTTTCTTTGGGCACAAACCTGCTCAGTATAATTGCATGTTTGTTTAGCTTTTAGAAAAATCTTTTCCCAACATTCATTTTTTGTAGTTGTTGAGAATTTCTGATTCTTATAAATTAATGTTGTATCAGTTTATATATTTTTTGATACTTCTTTGAATTCAGTAATTCCATTACATCCTTGTGCCGTAGTTTATTTAAACATTCCCCAATTGATGGACATTTACTTTGTTTCCAGGAGAATAACTTACCTCTGCTCCATTTCTATCTGAACTTCATGAGAATAGATGAGAAGTGAATAGAAACAATAATATACCATTTATTGTTTTTGTAGAGAAATTTAAGGTTTGCATGTACTTTATAGATGATAACAGTGTTGATGCTGATACCAATTCTGTAAGACTAGAAATAAAGTTATCATCATTCTCATTTTACAGATGGGTAAACAAAGGTTTAAAGTAGGGAACAGGGGGAACAGGATAATATCTAGAAATTGTTCCACATTAAGCACAATGGTTTTTTCGATGTTTTACCATTGATTGATCCTAAGATCTTCTCCTGGGCTTTTCCTACCCTAAGAGACCTATACACATTTTTAATTTTCAGGCATCTCTGATCAAAACATAATAGGATAGTGGATTTAGAATCAGAATTAACTTGACCAAAATTTAGAAATAATAATAATAAATGTATGGACATAGAATTAGCATTATAAGTTTTATATCTCAAAAGTTTATTATATGTGATATTTGTATTTTCTTATAATCACTTATTTTTCATGATTTGACATTTGATTCACAAGATTTTGACATATATTCATTATTATTTTCATTGTGAAACTACATTGTCATTATATTGGACATTAAGCACACCTTGGAAAAACCATTTATTTTTCCATGTTTAACCTTAATTATAGACAAAATGTTTTGAATGAGTTTTAAACCAGATGAGTTTCCAGGCAATTTAAGCATGTTTATGTCTATTATGTGGATAAATCTCCTAATTGTTTATGACACACAGTGTAGTACAAGTTCATACTGCAATAGTCTGTCTCTACGGGAAATTATAGACATAGGGAAGAATTTTCTTTTGAAATAAAAGTTAACCTTTCCTTAATGGAGACACATTTGTGTTTTCAATGGGGACAATGTAATTTAAAATGCCCTCAAATGCCAAATTTAAATAGTCTAATGAAGATGCCCAGATATTACAGAATCATGCAAACTTCTTTTAACAATGATTTTTATATAGTTTTGCTTCATCAGTAAACAAAAAATGACTTTTCCATCAATCTTTAGTACCCCAGGGTTTGTATTGTCTTGCTCTTGATAAGAATATTATCTTGATATTAATCATGAGCAGTTCTGTTTTTACTGCTATTCCCAATACTTTATCCAATTTCAAGAAACCTGTTATGGATGATTCAATGATTATCCTTCTAGAAAACTGCCAGGTCCCAAAGTTATTTTATTTTGCATTAATTAGGCTGTTTTGCAGCAATAGTTTTTGATTTCTTCATACTGTTGCATTGCCCCTCCCCAACTGAATGTTTCTTTATTTGGTGCAACCTATACTATTTCATTTAGAGCTTGCATTATCCTTCCCTACCCAAAAAGCTATGCAATATCTCTGATAGCCAGCGAGTTGTACTCTTAACAGTTATGAAAAAAAAAAAATTAAAGCATTTCCTTGGAGTAACCAGTCCTTGTTAAAACTATAACATTAAAAACACAAAAGAGAGCAAGGAAGCATTACTTCTAGCACTTAAGTGACAGAGAGGTCACTGAAGGTGGGTAAAATAGCTCAGTCAAGTTTCATTTGCTCAAGGTCAAATATTCTGTCACTTCAGTGCCAGTAGCAGTACACATTTACAATTCATCATAAAATTAATCAACATGAGAATTATTACTTGAACCAAAAATTTCATATACCACCAGAGAACAACATTATAACCAAGAGAAATAACACAAAAAAAGGCCTAAGCCTTTTTGAAGAGAAGAGTAGCTCCATCAGAGCAAAGTACTCTGGTTTGGGGAGGAGATTAGACAGTGGGACAAGATTATAGAAAACCAGCCAGATATGCAACACAGCAAAGTAAGAAAGCACAGTAATATGTGTGCATATGTGTATAAATATACATCTACACACATGAACACATGCATACATGTTCAATATTTTTTGGTAATAATACTGATGTCTAGCAGAAGTGCAGTTTTTAAAGTGTTTGTTGTTAATTTGCTTTCGAAATTTTTCCCTTTAAAACTTTAAAACTTGTGAGGGAGGTGATGACTCCTCTCATTTTCCATTTTCTATTTTTAGATTCATGACATATGCTGGTCAGCTATGATTGGGACATTTTATTACCTTTTTTTTTTCACTTTAAACAGGAAGTGGTGAAATCAAAAGAAAAAAAAAGTTAGGTTTTTTTGAGGTTGCTTAAAAGTTCAGTTCATAATAGTTCCAAATTAAAAGTACTCCATTTCTCATCCACACAATTTTATCATTTTTTTCCAATGGCTGCCTAATAGAAAATAATTGCTTTAAGAAGCAATTCTAATTATCCTCAATAATTAAAATGTTAAATTACATACTTCATTTTGGATGCCTAAGAAGACAGATTATGATAAAATAATCAGAAAGCTTAACTATGTTCCTATTTATTACTAGGCTATTTGAAATGTTTTAATAGTATGAAAAAACGCAATAGGTTGTTATCACAAGTATTCCTATCTCCATCTTCTGTACACTGGGGAACAGCCAATTATATTTGCACTTCATTTGCCTTAACTTGACACTTGAGGTACTAAGCTCCTAGAATTCTAATACGTCTACAGAAGAACTTCTACTGGGTCTGGATATGACAACATCCTGGTTATGCTGAGCGGAGGAAAAATTATTGTGACTAGCAGTGTTGAGGCTTCTCCGGAGTAGTTCAAATAGTATTCTTTCCAAAGACAGTGCAACAACCTTATTCTGTGAGAAATGTGGTTCTGGGCCCAAAAAAGCGATCTCACAATAGAAAAATCAGAAGAAGCAGAACAGGAAATAGAAATAGAGAAATTAATCTAAAGCAAATGGAAGAGGCAGAAAAAATGAAACAGAATAGGAAGAAAGACAATGGGGAAAAAATCTTGATGGTATAAATAAACACCCAAATAAACACTCCAAAACAAAAATATCTAATTCAAAGAACATAAAACACGGAAAGCAGGGTTGTGGTCAAGAAAAGAAAATATCCAGAAAACATGACAAGTAGTTGAGGAGTGCAAAAGAAAAATTAGACTTCTTTGTACTGGCCCAAAAATGTAAAATTAAGAGCTATGGTTAAGTATTGCAAAGAGGCAAATTTAAGCTTGAAGGCAAGAAAAAAGAAAACTATCAATGCAAAAGTGGAATGAGATCTAATGAGTGAGAGAAATTATTATTTTCTATTTTATTAATAACCCATTATTAATTAGGATCCAAGCTTTTATTTTCTCATTTAGGGCCCATCCCTTGTTTGGCTCCTCATGTTAGGCATTTTCTTCAATCTTGGGCAGGACCCCACCCAGCTAGGGGACCTTACTTCTGTTTAAAGTGTAAACAGAATCAAATAGAGGTGAATTCTTGCCACGTGGGAATAAGCCCATGTCCTTGCACCCCTCCTTTGGAGTTCAGGGTGACTTAGCTTGTGAAGAAGAAAACGAACTAGAGTGGTCTGGGTGGAGATGGATTTCTCTGTTCAGATTCCTGAAGGTGGCTGAGTCTCATGATCAAACCACAGTCTCAGCAGGAGGAGCGCAAGATGTTTCCCCTGCAGCCTCATTTAGATATTCACCAATTGGTTGATTTCTCCTGTCAGGGACATTCCTTTTCAAAAAAAAGATATCAAAGGCATTCAGTGTCTCCATTAGGGTCATTGGTTACTGAGAAAAAACACTGGCAATAAATCTATTATTAGTAGCCTAATTAATTAATTGATTATTAATTACCCAGAAGCCCTGTCTCTTGGGTTTTTAATTTGTTTCATGGGTTATTCCTCTTTAGAGATCTTAAGGGAACTGTGGAATGGCCACATAGGGTTATATTATAATTGGGATTCCTTTGGGTGTGTGACTTGCCTGAGATAGCTGCTAAGGTCCCTTCTGCCTCCAAATTCTGTGGTTCTGTCCTTCTGTGACTTTGAGGGAAGATGACCAGGAAAAACAGAAAAGAAAGAAAAATAAAATTCGTGAGTTTGCAAGAAATTGAAATGCAATTAAGTAAATAGAAAAAGCTATTGCTCTGTACTTTTTGCTTTTCGACAAAATGAACAAATGGTTCTTTTTAGAGGGAGCATTTTCTTTTCAACTAAAAAAGTGAATTAAAGGACTGGACTATATGAAGAACCTTAATGTTTGTTTGAGCTTTAATATTGTATTTGTCTTGGAAAGTTTGTGGAAAATTCTTTTGGTTTGTTCACTTGTTTGTTTGACAATGGTTTAAGGAAAAATGGAAAACATGTAAATGTACATATTCATGTAATTTTATAGCTAAAAAATAAAACTCTAGTAGGATTGAAGAAGCTGTATGGGATAGTGGAAACAGTTATAATTTGAAGTCATAACCCTGGGTCAATGTCCCAGCTCTGACACTAATATGCGACCTTGAGCAAGTCACTTGTCTCTTTGACCCCAGTTTTCTCATTTGTAGAATGAAGGAATTTGACTAGATGACTTCTAAGGTACTGTGAACCTTTGTCTCTTTAATACAATGCATAAGATGATGGACAGCATTAAGCAATGTTAATATTCAGTGTTTGATGAATTCGATTGAAGATACAAGAAAATGCATTGTAAAAATATAAAGTGCTCTACTAATGAAAGTGTATTTTTAAAATTCTTAAAAATCTGTAGGATCATTAGTGCATGGCAGAGACATCCTGCTATCAGCTATGGGGAATAGTTTCTTGGCATTTTGTACCCAAGTTGCATAGTAGACCACTGCTGGTTAATTAAAAAAAAAAGATTTAGTAAATAATATGATCTATAATCACCACAAAATAGAACTTTATCATGCAGAGAGACTTTGAAATATTCTAAGTGAATTTCCAAGTACTTGACAACATTATACATCCTTCAGTCTCATATATTTTACTCTGGTGGTTCAAATACTTGGAAATAGAAAACATCTAATTTTATTTGGATCAACGTCACCTTTATACATTTTTAGGTGTGAGAAAATTAAACAAGACAAAACAAAATAAAAAAATAACTTACCCAAATTAAAGTACATGGAGAATCTAGGTAACAGTTGGACTTGGAGTTGAGCCATGCTATTTGAACTATTAACTCTATTCTTGTGTAACAGGTAATGAGATTTTTAATAACTAAATTCAAAAGCCCTCATTTTATACCTGCCCCCCCAAATGGTACATCTAGAAGTCACACTACAGTAGCATTTTACCATATAGATCAAATTTTTATTGTTTCAGGTACCCACAAATACACTTTAATTCATGGTTGAGTGGTCTTTCATGGAATCAATGCTGTTAACACTGACTGGACTTATTTTTCAAAATAAACTGCACAGATCAAAGCCCTAATTCTTCCCAAAATAAAAGCCTTGACAGCAGTACAATTGGCAAACATAGGTGTAATCCCCAAATATTAAGAAATAATGGATACAATCCTGCTAGTTAGAAAGGATTATGTTGCTTTAAAAATACATTTACTCTTTCAATTTAATAAAAGAACTTTTCGGATACTAGGAAAAGTAAATTGCTAGGTTAAAGGCTGTCCTGTTGCCCAAGAAAACATTCATCACCTACTCCAGAGGGAGTCATTTCTAATGCTGAACTTCTTTCCTGGAAACATTCCTTCCATTTAAAAAAAATCACCACTGTTCAACGGCTCTTCACTCCAGTACAAATTTGTGGATGTGTGGGGAGACAAAAGGTAGGGCATAGAGGAAGAGGAGAGAGAGGGAAAAAAAATAAGACTATGGCTATATTGGGATATCTATATCCCTCATGTAATTGTGTCAATGGTCAATTGGTCAATGCTGTTGACATACTTTCAACTACATGAATATGCAGGCCCAAATGGGGGAGTGGCAAGAAGTTACTAGACCTGGATATGATGCTTTCTAGTGCTTTGTACCATTTCTCTTATTTTTGAGAGTTGGGGGTCTATTTCCTTGAAGGATGTTCTAAAGGATTGTGTAAACCAGGCACCTTTGGGAAATCCTCTTCTCCATTTGTGTGAGTTAAATGCCCCTTGGGGCACTGTCTGAAGTCTGCCACTTTAGAATTTCAAAAAAAAAGCAGTCATCTTGAATCAATACTGTTTGTCTGTGTGTCTCTAAGAGAAAATAGAGGAGGTAAGTAACAAGCCTTAGACCTTCAGATTGTGGGAAGAAAGGAGGAAGCATATCGATGAAAATTTACCTCAGATCAGGAGGATTTTCCAATATTTTGAGTAATAAACTCTTAGGCAGCCGCTATCTATGAATCTGGGGTATAGTACACGGGGGAAAATATGCCTAAAATATCTCCATCTAGAAGGGTTCAAGTAGGCATTGGATGAGCTTTTATTAGTAAAATTAACAATAATTAGCATTCAGGTATGAACTTGACCACCTGAATCTTGATACCCTTTCTCGTTCTCAGACTTTATGACTGATACTAGATACTCTAAAATATAACACACAACATGTTAAATATTGCATTAATTTTCACTCTTCTTTCCCCTTAGTACTCACCTTTTCCAATCGCTTCCCCCATTATAATGTGAGATTGCTTTGTCTGACTCCCTTTCTCAGTATTTTGTCATTTCATATGTGCAACTGATTGCAAACACTTGCATAACATACATTATTAAGCAATTATGGTGTGTACAGCATTGTTATAGGTGCTAGGGGAGATTCAGGTTTAATAAGAATCAATCATTGTCTTCACGGATGTTATAGTTTAGAAGAAGCATAAGACACAAAGATAGTAACCACAACAGACCGTATTAAATAAGCCTACCATGTAAAACAGTGTTGTGTGGTTCAAGAAATAAGTGTCCTAAAATTTATTTGGTTTTTATATCTTAATCTGCAAATCTGAATCTGTATTAAAACTTGGAAAGACAACTTTCAGAATGTGCTTACAAATAAAGTTTTTTGATTGAATTAAATAAACAGAATAAAACAAGATGATTTTGGGAAGTGCTAACAACTGGAGAATGAGGAAAGACCTCTTGTGGTACTTTATCTGAGTCTTGAAAAGAAATGGGAGTTCTAGGAAGCAGAGTTAGGGAGTAAAATGAAAGAGGAGTCAATGTGAGGAAAATGAGAGATCCAAAGTCATGGAAAGGCAATAGAAGAGAGTTACTGGGGAACTTATTTTAGGCTCCTGTGATGACTAGTTGGCCCATCTCATCAAGTCAGGACACTCAAACACATGAAATATTTGATAAAAATCTCTGGCTAAATGTTAACATGTTTAATGTGCCTTGTGTACTCAGTAGAAATAGGAATTAAGTACAAAATTCAAGCCATGAACAGACTTAAAGTTGTAAGCTCTCTATTTTATATGAAGTCTCCTATGATCTCATGACTCTCTGTATGTATGAGCGAGATGATGGACTCTGGGAAAGTTTCTTAAGGAAAAACCAAGGCTATGAGAACAGTCTCCTTTCATTATAAGTGCCAGCTGAATAAATTTATGAATTCAATCACATGGTGAGTTAGAGCCTCTTTCATTTTCTTTCTTCCTTCTTTCTTCTTTCAACCATTTACAATACTCAGACATCCTAAAGTACAGATATGAAAGCAGAAACAAAAATACCTTCCTTTCCCACCAGTGACTATCCTAGAACCCCTGGAAATCAAGCAAAACTGGGGAAACAGACGGCTGTATCTTGGAGACTTAGGTATTGGGGCTAGATGGAAAGATAAGTATAGATAAAGGCAGATATTTATGTATATATTAATACATACAGACATATACATGTGTGTATGTGTATATACATATATATTTGTACATACATAAATACAATTTTGTTGGAGAGTCAGAAAGTCTTTGCTGTTACCCCTTTCCCACTACCATAAACAGATCTGACACCAAAGGTGTCTGACAGCTAAAAGAGATATAGTGTTATATACAGGATTTAAGATTTCCAGGGTTGCTGATCTCTGGACATCTTGAAGCCTTGGGCAGCTATAAGAATATATTTTAGAAGCCATCAACAAGAAAAAAGTCCCCATATACACAAAATAGTTATGGCGATATTTGTGGTGGTAGCAGAGAATTAATAATGGAGTATGTGCCCATCAATTGGGAAATAGACAACACTTTACTTTCCTATATTAGATGCTGATTTACAATACACACACTCACACAATCACTCACCTAGTGAAGCATATGCTGCTAAATGTAGGGAGTACATTAGTTTTTTACAACTTGACCAATTATTTTGATTTTAAGAAAAATGTGATAAACATAAAAACACATATGATAAACACTGAGTGAAAAGCCCATTAAGGATCTGCAAAAAGCTGTTGTTGTTGTTGTTGCTTGTGATGTCTAAGGTAAAAGAGTCATTATTGATCCTGTAGTCAAGAGTTCGTCCATGGAGGAGGAACATTTTAATTACAATTGAATGTATATGTAGGAATTCAAAAGGTAGAGAGCAAGGTGAGATTCAAGGACAGGTGAAATAGTGTGACTAGAGACAACAGTATGGGGAAGTTCCAATAATGTTGGAGGGGCAAGAATAATCTAATTTCACTGGAATACTCATGAAAGGAAAATTCATGAAGGAAAGTAATTTAAGTATGGAAGAGTAGGCCCCCGTATAATTTTATACATACTTGAATTCTAAGGAGTAAGAACTTCCTTTGGCTTGCAAGAGGAAGTCACTTTACTTTTTTTTTTTTTTAGCAAAGGAATGACATGATACAATGTATTACTAGAAAAGTTATTTTGATATTAGTTTGGGAATACTGTACCAGTAGTTTTTAACTTCTTTAAGTATTACATACTCAACTGATTTTTCATTGAATTGGACCCAAAAGATGCATAGTTAAGTGTCAATTTGGAAAGCGGTCTATAATGAAACATCCCAGAGAGCTCTCCTATCCAAGTCCAATCACATGGATAAAGATACATATGGCAAGTCTATCAAATTTAGAGATAACACAAAGCTGGGAGGGCTAGCTACCATGCCAGTTGACAGAATAAGGAATCAGAAATATCAATATAGCATAGGATGGTGGTCTGAATTTGATATGATGAAACTTAATTGGCATAAATGTGGTTTCCGCTTGAAGTTAAAAAATCATTCGGAGAAGTTTAAGTTGGGTGATATGACAAGACAGTAGTTTAAAATGCTTAAAAATCCTTATTTGAGGGGGTGGAGCCAAGATGGCAACTGAAAAGCAGGGACTAGTGTGAGCTCCCCTCCAAGAACCTCCAAAAACCTATAAAAATGGCTCTGAACCAATTCTGGAACTGCAGAACCCACAAAATAGCATAGGGAAGGAGGGCTGTAGCCCAAGACAGCCTGGATGGTCTCTGGGTAAGGTCTGGAGCTGGGAGCAGAGGGGAACAGAGCTGAGTGGAGGGGAGCCCAATATGGGCAGTGCGGACCAACAAGACCAGGAGCTGGGTGGAGCGTGCCCTAGTGCCCTGAATCTGTGAGGTGCAGCAGTTAACAGACTTCTCAACTCACAAACACCAAAGACAACAGAGTAGGTTAGTGGGAATAGCTGCTGGAGACAGGGAATTTGCAGTTCGGCCACTGCCCCAGGGGCAGCAGAGGTGGGGCAGCTACAGAGCTACAGCTGCAGTTGCTTCTGGCCCAAGGCACAACTGGTAGGAGGAATTAAGTGGTGGATCAGAGCAAGAATGAAGAGCTTGCTGAAGATCTAAGTCCAGTCCAGGTTGGGGGTTCTTAGAGAAGGAGGAGTGCTGGTGAGGCAGAGCTGGTGCATCCCCCCAAGCATGGAACATAGAACTCTTTAGTCTACAAGCAGTCATACCCTGACAAAAAAAAACTCAAGGAACAAATAAGTTGGCTGGGAACATGGCCAGGCAGTGAAAACACACCCAGATTCAGTCTCAGACTTTGGAAATCTTCTTTGGTGACAAAGAAGACCAAAATATACAGCCAGAAGAAGTCAACGAAGTCAAAGAGCCTACATCAAAAGCCTCCAAGAAAAATATGAACTGGTCTCAGGCCACGGAAGAGCTCAAAATGGATTTAGAAAAGCAAGTTAGAGACGTAGAGGAAAAATTGGGAAGAGAAATGAGAAGAAGGCAAGAAAACCAGGAAAAACAAGTCAATGACTTGCTAAAGGAGACCCAAAAAAATACTGAAAAATATAATGAAGAAAACAACATCTTAAAAATAGACTAACTCAAATGGCAAAAGAGCTGCAAAAAGCCAATGAGGAGAAGAATGCCTTGAAAGGCAGAATTAGCCAAATGGAAAAGGAGGTCCAAAAGACCGCTGAAGAAAATACTACCTTAAAAATTAGATTGGAGCAAGTGGAAGCTAGCAACTTGATGAAAAATCAAGATATTATCAAACAGAACCAAAGGAATGAAAAAATGGAAGACCAAGTAAAATATCCCATTTGAAAAACCACTGACCTGGAAAATAGATCTAGGAGAGAGAATTTAAAAATTATTGGACTACCTGAAAGCCATGATCAAAAAAAGAGCCTAGATATCATCTTTCAAGAAATTATGAAGGAGAACTGCCCTGATATTCTAGAGCCACAGGG
>CM053624.1:302728350-302747662 GCA_028646595.1 Phalanger gymnotis
AAAAAAAAACAAAAAAAAAAAAAAAAAAAAAAAAAAAAAAAAAAAAAAAAAAAAAAAAAAAAAAAAAAAACAATATAAGTCAACAATAAGACTTTTATATGGTAGGCAAAAACCTCCCTACCTCCCAAATTATTAATAATAGTAGTAGTAGTAGTAATAATAATAATATACTTTCAGCAACTGATGGTATAGGGCATAGAGTTTGGACTTGGTGTAAGGAAGATGAGTTAAATATTAACTCATACACTTACTAGCTATGTTAGAACAAATCACTTAACCTCTCAGCCTTATGTGTACATATAAAACATATACAATATAAATTGAGATCATCTCAGAAAAAATTCACTAGTAGTTCTGCCTCAAAGCAACAGCAAGATATCAATAGTTTATATAACTTCAAAGAAGAGGTACCGAATTTTCCATTCAATCATGTCAGGCAATGATACTTTTGCCAATTTCTTGTTCTCCTTCTCTACCAAATAAATAACACCTTTAAAAAAAGCTTTGGTTGTAGTGCTGAGACAATTTAACAAACAGAGAGGAATATGAAAAAAAGAATGTCTAATCCACACATTTTACTGAAATAGGCAGTCTCAAAGAGGGACTCAATGAAGGGAAAACCAAATATAAACCTGGGAAGACAGAAAACCAGAAAATGAGGAGAGCCCACATCAAGCCACAGACAATTAGGACAGTGAGCAAAGCTAGCAGGTGCCATCTGCCATGCAGTGGAAGTGAGTCAAAGGAAAGTACAAAGGCAATGTAAAGCAAATCAGGATTGGAAAGAGTGAGAATTGAAGTGCAAAACTATCACTCGGACACATGCTGGGGACATCAGTATGAGAAGTCCATGTGCCAAGTGGACTCAGCAGGAATAAAAGGAGTGAAACCTGAATAGAGCAGGAAATCTAGGCTTCTTGAGTCATAAGACTTATAAAAGAAGAAGATGAATCAAGTGAATAGTGGATATGTTAGGACTTTAGGGGTCCAAAACCAAAATCATTTCAAATCAACATTCTGCTCTGGAAAGTATCTCTGAAAATGCAGGAATCTGCTGGAAACAATATAGAGCTTAAAGATTAAGAGCTGATCCCTTGTTATAATGCAGACCCCTTAAATGTAGGGATTTTTGTCATAGTCTTTGAACATCCAGCAACTCAGACAAGGCTTAGCATATAATAATGGTCAAAAAATGCTTGTTTGATAGTTGATCAAAAGGAAGGAAGAAAAAGAGAGACCGAGAGGAGAGACAGACAGACAGACACATACACACACACACACACACACACACACACACACACACACACTCACACACACACACACAGAAAGAGAAAGAGAGACAGAGACAGAGAGACAGAGAGACAGAGAGACAGAGAGAGAGAAGAAAAAAAAACAATTAAAACATGCTAGTTCCAGAATGGAATCTTCCATGTGATCCTTGACAAATCACCAACTTCTCTAACCTAGATTTTCTCCTCCATTAAATGGTGATAATTATAGCTACGTCAATCTACTTCAGAGGGTTGTTATAAGAAAAATCCTTTGTAAACCTAAAATTCCTTTTAAGAAGAGAAATGTAATATCGAGTCCATCTTAAAGGGAGATTTATTTTTAATTGTTTACAATTTTTTTGTCCATTCTTTCTTTGCTTCCTGGTGAGTTTCCTCTTATTCTCTACTGTGCAATTTTTACTTTGTTCTTCCTCCCCTTTTCCCTCTTCTCCTAAGAAGGCTACAATTAAGCATGAATATACACACATGTGTGTGAGAGTATGTGTGTGTGTATATATATACATATATATACACATATATATACACATACATACACATTTATACATATACACACCTATATACATATACATCCATTGATACACATACATATATACACACATACATACATATATACACATATACATATATATAGACATACACATGTTTTAAACTTAAATACTAAAACAAAAAAATATTTCCATTTGCAAAGTAGAATGTGAGAGGATTCAAAATATACAGCAATAAATTTCCATTTCAAGAAAGCCATATAATAAATACTACACATTTTGTTCAGAGATGTCATCTTTTCTTTGCTTCCTGGTGAGTTTTCTTTTGTTCTCTGCTGTGCAATTTTTACTTTGTTCTTCCTCCCTTTTTTCCCCTTCTCCTAAGAAGGCTACAATTAAGCATGAATATACACACACATGTGTGTGAGAGTATATATGTGTGTATATATATATACACCTGCTACATTGCCCTCCTATTACTTAACCTATCCCCCCCTCCAAAGATCTTTCCCTTATCCTCCCCTCTACCCTTTCCCCTTATCTTTTTATTTCTATCTGAATTTAAAAGAATTTTATAGTTTTTCAAATATATATGTTATTCCCTGTTTATCCCTTTCCTGTTAACTACACACTCTTTTATACCCCTTATCTCATTGCCTTACCCTCTTATTTCAAGATCCTTCTGTCTCTCATTTGATTTTTAAAGTCTTTTTAAAGTTTTTCTATGAATTCTTTTTGGGCAGGTAACCATTTGATGTTACTCTTTAGAGCAGGAGAGGCTTTCTTTTGCTTCAGTATTTTCCTCTCAAGATGAACCCTGATCTTCTCTTCCTATAATAACTTTCTATGGTTGGGTTCTTTCTCCTTTGCCAGCTCATTTTTTTTTTTATTTATGGCAACTTCTTGTTGCAATCACTTCTAGTCTTGGGTTATGGGTGACACTGCCTCTGGTCTCAGGTCCTCTTTCAGTTCTACCCTCTTGACTAGAACTGAAATCAAGAACTCCACTCTGCTGTAATTGTCTACAGCAAACAGAATTCCTTCTCCACTGCTTCTACACTCACCTCCTCGTTCAAGGCTCACCACTTGTTTTTAAGCAGAAGTAGTCTGGGGATGTTTACACTTCACAGGTTTTCTTCCTCTCTTCTTTGTCACAGGACGACTTCTATTGTGCCCCAACTCTTTATTTTTGCTGCTCTATGAGGCACTGATTTGTCTTGTTTGTGGGGGGAATCTGGAGAGCTTGGAGTTTTCTGACTTGCTCTGCCATCTTCTCAGAATCATCTTAATATAGAGTTTCAAAATCTGCTTCAAAAACTGATTCCATCAACTTTAGGGCTGCCCTCAGGCAAAATTGTGAATCAACTAGACCCTCTCATTACTGATGTTCTTTCTCCCTTCCTTCATTATAATGAGGTTAATAAATTGTTTTACATAAATTATGTCATTTCACCATCAAAAATATCTATCAGATGTAGATCCAACAGTGCTTTTATTCCCATCTTTCTGATGAGGACACTAAAGTTCAGAGAGCAGAAGTGACTTGTCCACTGTCTTATATTCAATGTAGCAAGTAAGACCCAACCCCATTCTCTTCTGTCTCCAAATCCTTATCCTTTCTATTATAACCCACTGACCATCTTTTGGGCCTCCAAATTGGTAGGAAAAAATATTATAAACAGCAGTTATCAAAAGTATTTCATACTGCCTAAGAAATTGAGTGGTGAATCAGTGGAATAGATTAGATACACAAGACACAGTAGTAACTGATTATAGTAATTTACTATTTGATAAACACAAAGACTCAAGCTTCAGGGATAAGAACTCACTATTTAACAAAAACTGCTGGGAAAAACTGGAAAATAGAATGGCTAAAACTAGGCATAGAACAACACCTCACACTATATGCCAAAATAAGGTCAAAATGGGTATATGATTTAGAAATAAAGGGTGATAGTATAATCAAATCAGGAGAGCAAGGAATAGTTGACCAGTCAGATCTATGGAGAAGAGAAAAAAATTATGATGAAACAAGAAATAGAGAGTATTATGAAATAAAAAAATTGATAATTTTTATTATGTTACATTAAAAAAGATTTTACACAACAATGCAAATAAGATTAGAAGGAAAGCAGAAAAATGGCAAATAATTTTTACACCCAGTGTCTGTGATAAAGGTCTCATTTCTCAAATATATAGAGAAGTGAGTCAAATTTATAAGAATACAAGCTATTACCCAGTTGAAAAATGGTCAAAGGATATGAACAGGCAGTTTTCAGATGAAGAAATTAAATACCTATAGTCATATGAAAACTACTCTAAATGATTATTGATTAGATAAATGTAAATTAAAACAAATCTGAGGTACTATGCCACGTTTCTGAGACTGGCTAGTATTACAGAAAAGGAAAATTATAAATGTTGGAGAAGATATGGGGAAATTGGGACACTAATGTACTGATGGTAGAGTTGTGAACTGATCCAACAATTCTGGAGAGAAATTTGGAACCATGACCAAAAGACTATAGAATTGTGCATAGCCTTTGATACAGTAATGTCATTACTAGGTCTGTATCTTAAAGAGATCACAAAAGGGGGGATGGTCCTACATGTACAAAAATATTTATTATAGTTCTTTTTGTAGTGGCCAAGAATTAGAAATTTAGGAGATGTCCATCAATTGTTGAATGGCTGAACAACTTGTAATATATGAATGGAATGGAATGCTATTGTGCTATAAGAAATGATTAGGAGGCAGATTTCAGAAAAACCTGGAAAGATTTACATGAACTGATGCTGAGTGAAGTGAGCAGAACCAGAAGAACATGTACACAGTAACAGCATCATTGGGCAGTGATCAACTATGATTGACTTAGGTCACCTAAGCAATACAATTAAAAAAAAAACTCATTATGGAAAATGCTATCCACAACCACAGAAAGAACTATGGAGTTTGAGTGCAGATTGAAATATAGTATTTTCACTTTTGTTTGTTTGCGGCTCTTCTACTTTGTTTTGTTTCTTCTTTCACAACAAGACTAAGGTGGAAATGCTTCCATGATTGCACACATATAACCTATATCAGAATGCTTGCCATCTGGGCTGGTGGGGGTGGGAAGGAAGAGAAAGAAATTTGAGACTCAAAATCTTATAAAAAATGAATGCTAAAAATTAGTTTTACATGTAATTAGAAAAAATAAAATATTAATTATCAATAAATAGATGAACACATAAATAGATGGTAGAAAGAGCACCAACAATGATGAAATCTGAGACCTTTAAGGAATTAAAGTAATTTCCCTGATTCTTTTATTCAATTTGTTAAATGTAATATTCCCCAATTCTGAGTTGAATGATGGTGATTTCACCTATAAACAGATCTTGAAATGAAACAGAGAAGAAAGCATGATTTAAAAAAATAACTTCCTCACTTCTGGGGGGAAAAATATTCACTAGGAGGGTCTCAATAAATCTCAGGAGACAAAAAAGTTTCTGTCATCATTTACTAAACTGAATATCTATCATTCTTCCCCTTTGGTTTGTTGTATTGTTACATAATTTTTTTGTGCTAAAAATACTTGTCAATGACATTTTCCATATTTATTTTTTCTCTGATCTCTACTGTTAGCTGACAATACCTATTGCTAAAATATTACTAAAATCATTGAAAGAAATGGCTCAATCATCTTTCGAAAACCATTTCTCTAAACTTAGAAAATTCCAGTCGGCACAAAGCCAACAGCACTACTCTATGCTGACTTTATTTCAAAGGAAATAAAGAAAGAAATGTTAAATCTTCCATTTAAGGATGTACAAAAGGGGGAGGGTACCCAGGCCAGCCATCTCAGTTTCCCACATAGCCTTACTTCTCTGATTCATCAATATGATCTCAGAATTTTTAATATCCATAAGATCATATTATCCCTGAAACTCACACATCCTCATTACTGCCTTCCCTGGGGGCCCCTCTTTTCCTCTCATTGGAAGGTATTCATCTCTCCTCCCAAATCTTCCATTTAAGGAGGGCAACCAAAGCAGCCATCTCATCATTTCCTACCCAGTTGCAGCCTTTGGAATTTCATCATGCCCCTGCGCTGGGTAGTTTTTTCCCCTGCTCTCTGCTTTTCAGATTCATTTTTGTATGTTGTCTCCCCCCTTAGCTTGTGAGGGTAGGGATGGCCTTTGGACTGTCTTTTTATTCCCAATACTTCGCACAGTGCTTGGTATATAGGAAGTGCCACTCGATAAATGCTTATTGACTGACTGAAGAAAATGTTGATTTGCGAATGGCATCAGTTTGTTTTATTGGCCCTGGCTTCCTCTCTCCTGCATTACCAAGGTGAAATTTTCCTCCATTGTGGGATATTTTTACCTGGGTGGGAGCTATGACTGCAGTATTACTCCATTCAATTCATCAAATATTCATCCAGTGCCAACTAGGTGAAAGATGCTGGGATAGAAACCAAATGGAATACAAATTAAATATGAATGACATTTTGCCCTCAAGGACTATTCAATCTAATGGAGGGGGGGTGATAAGAAATGTAGAGTTAAAAAAACAAAAATAAAAGGATAAAACAGTGAAATGGCAGAGTAAGTTGAGGATATCAAATAATACGAGATTCACAGGTAGGAGGTATAATTTTTGGTTGGGAAAAAGTGTTGAAAATGTAAAGGTATTTGAACTGAGCCCTGGGAGATGCTGTTCTATTGTAGTACACTCTCTAATTAGAGTATTTCTGAGATATAAATTAAGGTGAACATGCATATCGCATGGTGCACCCTCTCCCCTTCTTGTTCTGAAAACTGTTATTATGTTTGTCCTTCATTCTCAAAGACATGACATCAGGGAGATGATGACATAACTTGTAGTTGACTTTGATTTGAATGAGGGAGGACTGTGCAAGGTCACCAGCCTCACTTTCTCCTCCAGAGACTCTGGAAACTGTAATCAAAGCAAAACTACCATTGTTTCAAGAAAGAACATATCAAAGGATAGCCTACCATGAATCCCCTAATGAACTGACAGTTAAGTGTGGCTTCCTCTTGCTCTAACATAAGATCCTCAAGGCCACAGGCCTCTCACTTTTGTATTTGGATCCCCAGAATTTAGCATTATGTGTAGTACTTAGTAAACATTTAATACATAATTTTTCATTCACTCATTTATCCATTCATTCAAATAACAAGAAAAAGAAAAAAAAAGAAATGGACGCAATTGGTAGAAGCATGCCCCTGATCACATCATATTTTCTTTGTCACGTTGGCTGGTAAATTAAAATAATAAATCATTTACATAGCACTATATTACCTATTCCTTATCTCCAACAACTTGGCTCTGATTTGGTTACTAGCAGGTCCATAGTATTCAAATTGTGGTTCATTCCCGATCAACTCTTCTGGGACCCTATGGGCTACTTTTTGAATGAGATTTTATTGGCAAAGACACTGGAGTGTTTTGCTATTTCTTTTTAAAGTGGATCCCCCTGCCTTTTCCCTCGGAGTTCTCTACTATGACTTGCCCAACTTGGGTTACTCTGCAAGGCATATCTCATAGTTTTTATTGAACCATGTAAATCTCTCTGCTATGACAAAGCAGTGATCCAGAAGAGGCTTTTTAGGCAAATAGGGGCTGAGTTACTTGCTCAGGGCCATGAAGTTAATAAGTGTCTGAGGCTGTATTTGAACTCAGGTCTTCCTGTTTGCAGGACCAATGCTCTATCTACGTTGCCACCTAGCTGTCCTGGTGTGTCAGTAAGGCAATAATAACAATGTAAATGATAATTGTCAAAATGCCCATGTAGTTCTATATCACAAAGTATACGAGACTCTCCATATAGAAGGTAAAAGAGGTAAACCCTTTATTCAGACACCAGAGAACCATATCCCACAGGTCATTTATCCAATCTCTCAGAGCAATAAAACATTCAATACATAATCTCATAACATGGAGCCTCGCCATCCCAAAACCTCTCTGACTCCCTGCTGGTCTTCCCAAAAACAAACTCACAGTACAGCTAAGTCAGTCTTTTCAGCTCTATCACAGTAGCCATTAGCAGCCATTAGAGCCATAACAGCCCTCACTCCGCTCTCTCTCCTTCTTTCTCTCTCTCTCTTTCTCTTTCTCTGTCTCTGTCTCTGTCTCTGTCTCTGTCTCTGTCTCTCTCTCTCTGTCTCTCTCTCTCTCTCCATTTCCTATGACATAACTTCCTTTTCCTGTCAGAAAGCTCCTCCCACCACACGTGACAGATTTCCTGTGATGGAATCTAGTCACATGGCCTATTAATGAGTGGGAAAGATCTTCATGTCTAAATTGCTACTACATCTGGTATTCAAATTACCATTTGGTAATTACCAATTGGTAATTGCTTGTCTAATCCACAGCTCAAAACAAACAAACAAACAAAAATCTTCAATTTCTCCTGGATCTCCCCAACCTTAGCAAAAATAAAAAAGCTGAAATTATAATAATGTAAAGGACATTTTCTTAAAACAAAACAGAAAATAAATTATTAGAAAAAATCCACCCCCGACTTCTGTATATTAGAGCATAATATCTCACAGACTTCAGTGCCCCTATTGCTAAACAACTATAGTTATAACTTACACATCTCATGCTTCCAGGGTTGGATACTAGCTTGAAATCATCTCTCTCTCTGAAGTTGTCATCCTTGTGTTCCTAAAGATGAATGCTGTCTCCTGAATTATTTTCTCCACAGTTGTTACCCACTACTTCATCACTGAATTGCAGCTCCTGGTTGTTAATACCTGCTCTGAAAACTTAGCATAGTGCCTGTTCCATAATAAGCCCTTAATAAATGCTAATCTCAAGTATGTTTCCATACTTTTGTGAATGAGACCCACAGCTCATCTAAGCCAATAGACAAAAAGCCTTCAAATCTGTTTTCTTTTCCTTTGAGTTTCTCTCAGAGGGAACTCCTCAAAATCCATTTAACCTTTGGGTTCATACAGGTACATTTCTTTTAATTCTCAGCATCCCCTAAATCTGACTTTCAGATGAATTATCCTGCAGTATCACTTGGCAACAATGCAGAGATGATGTAGAGCTGACAAGCTATATTCTAATTATTTGCAGTTATCCTTATACCATGCCTCCTTAAAGTACTTCAGAGTTTACAGAGCACTTACCTCACAAAACCCAGGGAGTTATTCAGTTAAAAATAATCCTCATTTTACAATAAAAAATGAGGATAAGAGAAGTGAAATAAATGTTGTCACTATGATTCAAACCTAAGCCTCTTAATTCCAAGTCTAACATTCTCTCTACCATACCAGAAAGATGTCTAGTTCATCTATTTCTTAGAACTGATGAGTTTTGTAGATCATTAATTTGGAAAATCTCAACTGTGAGAGGTGCTCTCTAGGCCTCTAATTTTGTTCTCTTTTTAAATGACTGTATTACAGGAAATGGAGATATAATAGGGCAGTAGGATCAGTATGTTGTAAAAAATGTTGAGCTCCTGTGGTTGCAATGTCTGATTAAGGCACATAACAAGCCTGATTATAGCAATAGCAATCAAAGTACTGGGCCTGGCATTAGGATTAACGATTATCCAAGAGAGGATGGTCAGAAGCATCTGGCCATTAATCCCTACAAAGCGTCTGGTGTGGGAGTTAGTTGTGATTAAGTGCATTTCACCTTTTTAAAAAATTAAATCGAAGCAGTGATGAAATAGTACCTCATGTTCTATTAACTGTGCTCTTTAATTAAGGATAGCGTTTATAGCATGCAATTCTCAACAAACAATCTTTAAATAAATGGAGAATTATTAGCAAATAGTCCATATACTTTTAAGAGTCTAATTGGGATCTCTAAACTGACCTCAAATAACCCTAGGCTATACACATCTGAAGACAGCTAGGTGGCACAGTGCTTAGCTGGCATTGGGCTGAAAATCAGGAAGATTCATCTTTACAAGTTCAAATCTGGCCTCACACACTCACTAGCTGTGTGACCCAGGGCAAATTTCTTAATCCTCTTTGCCTCAGTTTCCTCATCTGTGAAATGAGCTGGAGAAGGAAATGGCAAACCACTCCAGTATCTTTGATAAAACAACTCAACAACAACAAAATACACATCTGAATTCATCCTTTGGTGAATTGATACTCCTCACAATTACTACAAAATAGAATGCCAAAGGGACCCCGCCCAAAGATAAGTCATTTATTTAGCTTACATAGGTATCCCTGGTTGGGGCAATGAGTCCAACCTGTCCTTAAATACCTTAGAAAGACAGTGTTGTATAATGCAAATAGCTATGAATTTATACAATCAGAGGAACTGGGTTTTAAGGCCTGGCTCTGTTACTATGTTTGATCATAGTTTACCTTGTCTGATTCTGGGGCTTCTCATCTGCAAAACAAAGGAATAGGAAAGCTTTTTCAAGTCCCCTCCAGCTCTAAATCTTATAATCCTACCTCACTAGGATGTTCTAAGTCCTAGATAATCAGCTTGCATTTTTTCTTTCTATCAAAAAATATCTGTGCTGGGGGGTAGCTTCAAAAGTAACCTCTGTCTGGAGAGGAAAGTAATGGGGCAGAGATTATAACAATGATGTCCCGATCCATCTCTTCCCAAGCAGCACCCCAATGTTGGCAATATCTCCACTTAGGTGGCCTTTTCTTCTGATTTGTGAGTTCTTCTCTGAACCTCCATTTGAGTAATCACCTGTACCAACCATCTTTCTTTATTCAATTCTGAAAGCAAGCCAAGATGCCTCAGAACACCTCTTGGCTCCTCAATCCCTCTCTCCTCCACTCTCTCACACTTTTGGCTCCCTTTGATGTATTTATTGTCTTCCCCTACTAGAATGGAAGTTTCTTGATGTTGGGACTATCTTTTTGCTTGTATTTGTATTCCCAGTATGTAATGCCTGGTGCACAATAGGTGTTTAATAAATGCTGTATCTATCTATCGATCTATCTATCTATCTATCTATCTATCTATCTATCGATCTATCGATCTATTGATCGATCTATCCACCTATCTATCCATCTTCTAATAATGATAGTTACTATCATTTATTTTAGTAATACAGTTACACTAATTTAATTTAAGGTTTACCCAGCATTATGTTTCTGCCATACAGATTTAGAAGAACAGACAAATATTGGAATGATTGTATGCTTTAGTTGCCATGACACCAACATATTTGATCAATTCAGCAAGAATATTAGACATGTTGGGATTTATGTACTTGGTGGACAGGACTATACTTTTGATTTTCCTTGTTATGTTCTTCATTTAGTTGTTTAGGCATCAAGTCGATACAGCCTAAATTGATTCAGGTTTCCAAACCACCCTGCTTTTTGCCAGCTGTTTCCTTGTAGCAATGTGACAGTGACTGTATCTCAGTTTTCCTTTTTTTTCATTCTGATTTCTCCCACCCCCACCAAAAATCCACAAACAAACACAAACAACAGGACTTCATAATTCAAGTATAAGTAGTACTGGAGGCTCCCTAGAGAAATGTATGCATGTGCCTTTGTGTGTGTTTCTCTTGCTTATTCTTACAAACTCAATCCCTTCTCCAAATTCAGTGGGTAGAACAGAATTAATTATATCCAGAAGCCCTGAACTCCTTAGGAGGATTATAGGATTTTAAAGGTTAATCCAAGTCATTTAGAGAACATCTAGTCAAAGCACCTGCTTCACAAATAAGGAAACTGAGGACCAGAAATAAGAAGGTAGCTAATCAAATGTCTCACAACAAATAAGTGGTTACAGCCAGCACCAGCATACAAGCAGCACACTGCGAAGACTGAGGGATTTGGAGTCAACAGACTGGAGCTTAAATTCCAGCTCTGTCATTTTATTCCCTGTGTGACCTTACTAGATGATGTAGTGAATAAGAGCACACTAGGAGTAAAAAAAGAACTGAATTCAAATCCAACCTCAGAATCTTACAAGCAGTGTGTTTCTGATATCATTTAGCTGATGTTTGCCTCAGTTTCCCCTGCTGTAAAATTAAGATAATAATAGTTCCTACCTCTCAGGGTTGTTGTGAAGTTTGTAAAGCATTTAGCATAGCACCTGGCAGATAGTAATCACAAAATAAATGTTTGTTGTCTGCTCTCATTTCCACCCCTATTTTTCTGACCTCTAGTTTCCTCATCTATAAAACAAGGAGTTTAGACTATATGACTTGTAAGTTCCCTTTGAGTTCTAAACCTACAATCCTATAGGCACTTGAGGCACTGATTATATAGGTAAATCTCAAAGTCAATGGTTGCCATTCTCTATTTCTGATCTCATGTTAGCGCACAGCCTTTTTACCTCCAAGTGAGGAACTGCAGATTTAAAGTCCTGCTTTTGACACATATTGCCATTTGTAGCCCAGCACAAGCCACCTGTTCTCTTTGTGACCTTAGGCAATTCCCCGAAGTTCTAAATTGTAAGTTATTTATCAGTCTGCCTTGGTAGAGTTTCCTATTTGGGAATACCCTATACCAATGAAATCACAGATCACAATCAACTCCTCTACCCCACAACCCAAATTAAACGAAACTATTCACAAATTATCTTCCCAGCACACACTTATGAGACATGTCAACACATGGTATATAGGGAGTTGAACGCACATTTCAGTAGTTCATTGCTAACTATACCCAAACTCCATGTACTTTCATGATTCAGGTAATAAAGAAAAAAATGACAGGAATGACACATTTATGACACAAATTAGCCAAATAATTGACTCATTTCTCCACTTTGTGTTTATAGAAGCAGATTCTGTCAGTGATCAACTTCCTGGCTGTAACTCAGAAACAAGGGAAGAAGTCATCTGATAATATATTTCCCTTGCTGTTCAGTAGTTCAGTAGTCTCTGACTCTGTGACACAATGGACCATAGCACATCAATACAGTCCATGAGGTTTTCTTGGCAAAGATAATCGAGTGGTTTGCCATTTCCTTCTCCAGTGGATTAAAGAAAACAGAGGTTAAGTAACTTGCCCAGGGCTAGTAAGTAACTCAGGCTAGATTTGAACTCAGGTTTTTTTCCAACTCTAGGTCCAGTGATCTATCCACTGAGCCACCTAGATGCTTCCACATTCCCATTACTAATTATCGAAACCTGAAGAGGAGATGCTAATTTCTTCTAAAACTGCAGTGCATTTTACAGTAGAGAGGACAGTGAAACCCTGACCACAGTCTATGTAGATTAGATTTTTCAAGAAATGAACCTGCAATAATTCAGATACCTGTCTCACCACAGCAGTGACAGTAGCATTCAGAGCATGGTTTTGCTATTCCTCTAGGCATATTGTTTGTCCTATAGGATTGAATTATCTACAGAATTTAAAACCCTTAGACCAGGCAATTAGAGCCCATGAATTATTCCATTCATCTTATAATTAACTCTACCTGAAATTACCAGACTTCATTTATCTTGATGTTGTGAAATATTCCCAGAAAACAAACACATTTTTCTTACACAATGAAGCTGCCTTCAGTGCAGGGTCTGAATCCATTTTCTCCCCTTGAATATAGCAGATTAAACTATGTTGGTGATGCTAAGGAGATCTAGTTATCTATATGGAGTTCTTCACTTTTATGATCTTTTTACAATATTTTCCTATGATTTTTCTGACATCTCTATATCAGGGCTTCTTAAGCTTGGGGACTATGGATACATTTTTGGGGGGATACTGGAACTTGGATGGGAAAAAATACATCTTTATTTTCACTCTCTGACAGAAAATTGGCTTTTCCCTCAATTAAGAACGAGGGCAAAAAGGTTTGTTCTGAGGAAGGATTCTTAGGCCTCACCACACTGAAAAAGAAGATCATAACAAAAAAGGTTACATTTAAGAGTTCCTTTTATAGATAATGAATTTCAGTAAAATCCCTCCCCAGGGATGTTGCCATGGAGAATTGATAGAGCAGCAATACTAGCATGAACATATTATCTATAACCCTCATGTTTCTGGAACTTCAACTTTGTGAAGGAATTTCTTATTACCAAATTGTATGTGGTCAGACTGCACATAAATTTCACAAAGAGATGGAAGAAAAAAAAATAATGTGAGCTGACCTGATTTCACATGCTTCTCCTTCTGAGCTGGTAGGGAAGTAAGCAACATTTCCTTCATATAGAAGGGATGGCTATCCAGAACTTGTATAAAGGAACATGGTATCCCAGAGAATCCATGGTCCCAAATGACCCTGGATCATTTTCAGGCCCTACCAGATGACCTGGCTTATACAGTTTAATTAATCTGAACAAATTTGGAACTGGAAGCTTCACAATAAGATTCAAATACGTTTGTTCCCTGAGTGATCACTACCACCCACCGCTTTGTTGGACATCACTCTTTCCTTGCCTTTCACAGATTCCAGCAGGGAATTTAGAAACGATTCTCTCTATTAATGACAGACTAGCCAAAGTTTACTAATATGTACAAATAAAGAAAATTGAAGAGTGTCAAACAATTAATCTGCCTGTCCAATTAACTGAGAGGAAACTCCCTAGGCTAATCTATTCTTAACCCATTATCCATGTCAAAGTTACACCAAGCATAACAACCGTATCACCTATAAAAAAAACAGAAGACTTTTCTTCCTTTTTCATTGTCTCTTTGAGATTTTCTTTCTTTTCCTGAATTCTGTTTGAGCTTCGTCATCCGTACTTTGAATATAACTACTCGTATTTTGCATGCGTTAAAGTCATAAACACATGTATACATGTACACGCAAATTTACTTTGATACTTTGAGGGATATGGAGTTTCAGATCCATTTCAATTATCTCCTTTAATGAGAGCAGATAGCAACCCATCCACATCCTTTTATCTTCTATGCTTCTTTTCCATATCCTCCTATAAGTCCTCCAGCATTTATTCAACTGTGTAGGGACTTTCCTCTATATATCTTGATATTGAATGGCATTAGTGGAACATGATATCTGTGCATCAGTTATCCCTTGCTGTCTTCACATGACCAATTCACTTCTTATTCTACTTTTACTGAATATCTTATTCAATTCTTTTGTAGTAAAATATTGCAGTCAATTCACTTCCAATGTGTGTTTCTCCATCATCCTTAACTTTGATTTTGCAGAAGCTAAGATACACCATGACTTAGAGCCAAATGGCACCACCAAAAGATTAATACTATTCAAAGACTGGTGATTATTTCAGGGGTAACCTTGGCCTCATTAAAACACTACGGTTTCTCATAGCCAATCTTGTCAGCTGTCCTCTTCTTCAATTCTAACCTCAGTTCTTGATCTTACTAGAATGTTAAGCCAAGCTATGTCATGGATCAAAATTACATGTGCATATGCAAATATTTCCATCTTTATAGATATATATATATATTCATTTATATATTGATGTAGATACATATTTAGATAAATTACTATATAGATATATACTTATGCTTCAATAAATACATGAAATTTATTCCTATGTTTACTCATCTCATCAGTGCAATTTCAATCCATGGATGCAATGTGTCATACATGCTCTGGGTATCTTGTCTCATTATTTCTATAAATGTAGCATATAGAAAATAACCAAGAATTTTAGGCCTCCCTCTGCTACATATAGGTTTTTCTGAATATCATTTCCGTGATTCCTTTGTCCATCCATTATTATGTAAAGTAGGGTGTTCCTCTCTTCCTTACCTCAATTGATCAAGTCACACAAGAACTAGTGATGTAGTCACACAATTACAAGGTATTAATCAGGTATTACATTAGCTGTAAAAGACTGTGAGCACAAACTAGGGAGAAGTCTAATGGGAGAAGCTCACAAATATTGTTGTGCTTGCTGCTGTTATATGTTATATGCTATTATATGACTGGCCAACTTCCTTTGCCAGTGATACATGTTTTTGATAATTTTGACACCCCTTGTCAAAAGCAAGTCATCGGTGATAATATACTATAACATGCTGGCACTCTTCATGTCCCTTCTTATTTCTCTTTATGCTTTGCAGATCACTGAAAATATTGATATTTTAATGACATATTTATAATATATCCATATAGACATAATTAATCCGATAAAATTTATTAAGTGTCTAATATCTGCCAGACATTGTGATGAGCACTGAGGATATAATTCATGAAACAAAAGAATCCTTGTCCTCAAGAAGCTTATGATCTAATGAGTGAAGACGCACAAAATAAGAGAGGAAAGGAAAATGGCAGGAAGGACAACAGGGGTTAACCAGTACAGGGGGCGTCTTGCTCTGTGGAGTTAATAACAGGCAGGATAGCATATGTGTTGTTTCTACTCTCTATAAAGGAAGGCTTTAGGAAGAGTTTGGTACTCTACCTTCTAATCAAATGGGAGAGGAGGCTGGGAGAGGGTGTATCAATCAAGGCTTGAGTTAGAAGCCTTGAGTTGATGAGATTAGAAGTGATGAACTTATTCTGGAGGGGCTGGGGAGTGAACTTCTTACTTGATGGAATCAAAACTAAGCAGAGTTGCAAAGTGGAGTGTATTTATATATAAACTTACATGTCTATGCATACATATGTGTATATATTTCACATATATGTATAATCACATAGAGAGCCCTGTTCACGTGTATAAATAAACATAGAGAATACAAGCAGGGTAGAGCATGTTCTCAGTGATGACTTGCTGGCAAAAAATAGCTATAATCACCAAAGGAAGAGAGGACCAGAAAAGGAGGTAAGCCAGTCACATGATGTAAAAATAGCCATCAATAACAGATGGGCAATCCAATTGTTGCATAAGCATTCAATAAATCCTAAAAGAACAATATGTAGATATCTAAGGCTTAGTTAGATTGCTTCTGGGAGGATTTACAAGAATTTTGCTTGACAAAAAAAGCGTGAATTCACTGAATGGCCATTGACTTCTAATAATACATGTTAATTAAGTGAATTGTCTTAAGATACTAATATGTTATAGTAAGTGAACAGTATGAAGCTATTCCATTTGGTAATACATAAATTTATAGAATATAAACTTGAGAGATTTGGAGTTAACATACTATACTCATACGTTTGAGTGTACATGTATATTCTATGCAGTATAGTGGAAGAAATATTAGGTTAAGTCAGAAGACCTGGATTATAGCACTGGTTCTATGCTTAATAAGCTCTTTGACCTTGGTAAGTCATTTAACTTCTTTGGTGTTTAGTTTCCTTGTATAATAAATGAAAAGGTTGGATTAATCATTCCTAAGATCCCTTTATATTTCATAATTATTTATATGTGTACATTTTGGGGTGAATTAATTCTAAAATTAGTATATCATTATTTAATATTATTTAATAGTTACACAGCAGTTTACGCTCATGATAACCTTGTGATTTGATTGGTAGGAGTATTATTATAGACCTCTTTATAAGCAGAGAAAAAGAAAACAGTTCAGAATGCTTAAGTAATTTACTCAAGGTCAAATCTCTAGTAAGTCATAGAGTTGGGCCTTAAACCGAGAGAGTTTCTCATTCAGTACCAGTCAGAACACTTATTCTTTCTACTAACTATAACAGAAATACATATTTGTCCATTCGTGTTCTGTTTATGGGAAGGCACATGTGCTTCTTAAATTTAATCATCTTGAAATTTAAGAACAAATACAATTAGATCCCTTTCAAAAACAATATAGCCTGACATATTTTGAAAAAGCTATTAGTCACTTTCCACATTGAGGGGAAGCACATAATAGTTGCTTTCAAGATTGCCTTATGCTTGAACAAAATTTTTTCAAATTTGAAAGAATAAAATATATTGTATTGGTTGATTCCAGGATTTACTTCATTAAATCTTTGACAACTTTTGACATTTTCTAGTCCTTGTCACCTCACATCAGCCAGCCAGAGCTGGTAAGCCAACTCTCTTAACATTCCAGCCCCTATTTGGGTAGTTTTTGTCTTTTTTTAAAAATAAAATAAAAACACAATGGGTATTTGAGAGGGTGAGGTTTTAGTAGAAAAGTATGGTAGGCACCTTGATATTCATGCATTTGTCTCAAGAACGTGAAATATCAAATGGTTATGCCAAAAAATAATCTCCCTTTAAAGGTTACTTGTTGCAGTTACAAAAATGTCCATGATCAATCTACCTTAACAAATGAACTGTCTTTTGTTCTTCTGTGCTCCATTTAATAACTTTTTGCTTTCAATTAAGGATTTGTTAGTTTAAATATGTACAAAGTTTGTTTCCAAATGTCTGTCTCAGTAACATGGCATGCAAAACCAAACCAAAAAAAACAAACAAACAAAATAACCCTTATATTCATCAGAGCTAACTGAATTCTTCTGGGAGAGTAAACCAACAAATAAAAAAGAAGCTGAAATCAGGAAACTTGAATTTGAATCATTTGCTACTCCTGTGATACTGGGCAAATTACTTAAGCTCTCTGAAGGTGAGGATCCATAATTTAATAAAAGTAAGAAATAAGTGCATTGCACTTATTTGGTGCCTGACCTGTATCAAGCACTGAGCTAAGTGATGGGGATACAAAGACAAAAATGAAATAGTCGCTGACCTCAAGAAGTTTACGTTCTACCAGGGGAAACAATATGTGCTGTATAAATATATATAAGTATACTGAAAGTTAATGCAAGGAAGTTTTGCAAGAGAAGACAACAGATGTAAAATAGTCCTATAATGTAGTACATAAATTTTTTCTAATAGTATTATTTTCTGGGCAATATAAAGTCATTGGCTACCTAGTACTTTAGATCACATAAGTGGATCAAAGGTCTCCCCTTGATTTATTGTCGAGCCACAGAAATGAGCTCAGGTTATTTTGATGGCTTCCTCTATTTCTAGTTTCTCTTTATCCAGACAGATGAGTTTAAAAGCAATTTAAAAGAATGTTGACTTGTTCTTCTGTAGCACTGGGTACCAGCAGATGTCTGGTAGAAAGTTAGCATGTTGTGATTAAAAGATTAAAAGAGTTAGGGGCGGAGCCAAGACGGTGGCTGGGAAGCAGGGACTCGGGTGAGCTCCCCACCAAGTCCCTCCAAAAACCTATAAAAAATGGCTCTGAACCAATTCTAGAGCTGCAGAACCCACAAAGTGGCAGAGGGAAGCAGGGCTCCAGCCCAGGACAGCCTGGATGGTCTCTGGGTAAGGTCTGTCCCGCAGGGAGCTCCCAGCTCCCAGCTGAGGGGAGCGGAGCTGAGCCCAGCAGAGCCCAGCGTGCGTGGTGCGGACCGACCACAGACAGACCAGACCAGCAGCCGAGCAGAGAGTGCCCTACAGTCCTGAATTACTGAGCTGTAGCATCTACCAGACCTCTCAACCCACAAAGAGCAAAGACAACAGAGAAGGTTAGTGGGAAAAGCTGCGGGACTGAGTTTGCCATTAGGCCACTGCCCCTGGGGCAGCAGAGGTTGGGCAGCTTTAGAACTACAGCTGCACTTGCTTCTGGCCCCAGGCCCACCTGGTGGGAGGAATTAAGTGGCTGATCAGAGCAGGAGTGAAGAGCCTGCTGAAGATTTAAGCCCAGTCCAGGTAGGGGGTTCTTGGGGAAGGAGGAGTGCTGGTGAGGTAGCACATCCACCCAAGCGTGGAACATAGA
>CM053624.1:302748162-302769385 GCA_028646595.1 Phalanger gymnotis
ATGGCCTGAGACCAGTTCATGTTTTTCTTGGAGGTTTTTTTTGTAGGCTCTATGACTTCATTGACTTCTTCTGTCTGTATGTTTTGGTCTTCTTTGTCACCAAAGAAGGATTCCAGAGTCTGAGACTGAATGTGGGTGTGTTTTTGCCGCCTGGCCATATTCCCAGCCAACTTATTTGACCCTTGAATTTTTCAGTGGTGTATGACTGCTTGTAGACTAAAGAGTTCTATGTTCCATGCTTGGGTGGATGCGCTGCCTCACCAGCACTCCTCCTTCCCCAAGAACCCCCTACCTGGACTAGGCTTAGATCTTCAGCAGGCTCTTCACTCCTGCTCTGATCCATCACTTAATTCCTCCCACCAGTTGTGCCTGGGGCCAGAAGCAAGTGCAGCTGTAGTTCTAAAGCTGCCCCACCTCTGCTGCCCCATGGGCTAAGGCCGAACCACAAACTCAGTACCAGCAGCTTTTCCCACTAACCTTCTCTGTTGTCTTTGCTGTTTGTGGGTTGAGAGGTCTGGAAACTGCTGCAGCTCACTGATTCAGGGCGCTAAGGCACACTCCGCCCGGCTGCTTGTCTCGTTGGTCTGTGCTGCCCACGCTGGGCTCTGCTCTGCTCAGCTCTGCTCCTCTCAGCTCCCAGCTCCATGTGGGACAGACCTTACCCAGAGACCATCCAGGCTGTCCTGGGCTGGAGCCCTGCTTCCCTCTGCCACTTTGTGGGTTCTGCAGTTCTAGAATTGGTTCAGAGCCATTTTCTATAGGTTTTTGAGGGACTTGGTATTGAGCTCACTCCAGTCCCTGCTTTCCAGCTGCCATCTTGGCTCCGCCCCCTGGAAATTATATTTTAATACAGCATTCAAAAGCTTTCATAAACTGGCTCCATCCTACCTTTCTTATACATTATCCCCCTTTAGACATAGTATAGTCCAATCAAATTGTACTCTTATTTTTCCTCATAAAAATCACTCCACTTGAAACTGGCCATAGATTATCTGTGACCCTAGCAAAATCACCTAAACTCTGTTTCAGTTTCTTCAACTTTACAATGAGAATAGTAATAACATCTACCTTACAGAGTAGTTATAAGAATCAAATTAGATAATATTTGTAAAATGCTTAGCACAATGCCTGTAGCACAGTAGATGCTTTATAAATACTTATCCCTTTCCCTAATTATCTTTCTCTAATTTGGATTTCAATTACCTTTGCAGGTATCCTACTAGGGATGTCTGACGTGATTAGATCCCTGTGTAAAAATTTTCCCTCAGGACAAGAAGCTTATGGTGATGTCATGAGTACTGGACTTGGAATCAGGAAAACTACTTTTACAATCCTAGTTTTCATTCATACTGTTCATATGACAATGGGCATGTAGTTTACTTCACATCCAAAACCTTAAATTTGCTTATCTATTTATTAGGGATACTAATGTTCCTAGAACCTAATTCAAAAGGTTGTTGGGAAGAAAGCTCTTTGTAAGCATTAATGCAATTTTAACCATTCAAATTCACTTTTTTAAAAATTTCTACTACCAAGAACAGTGCTCTGGAAACAGTAGATATAAACAATCAATCATTTATTAAGCTGCTACTGTGTTCCAAGTACTATTCCAAATTTGGGGGAGATAAAATAAAACAAAAAATATAAAGAAGTCCTGTCCCTCAAGATGCTTACATTCTGTCAGGAAGGACAATATGCAAACATAGAAGTATATAAAGAAATAATACAATTTTGGGGGTTGGTAGGACCAGGGCTTTAGGGATTAGGAAAGGCCTTGTGTAGGGTGTGTTACCTAAACCAAGCTTAAAAACAGACCCCTAAGATTTGGGAGTGAAGAGGGAGAGCCTGTGCAGAGGCAAAAATGAGAATGAAAATGAGAATGAAAAAGCATCTATTAAGTACCTACTATATGCCAGAAACTGTGCTAAGTACTTTATAAATATTATCTCATTTGATCAGTCCAACAACCCTAACACATATTGCATGCATGACACTGGCTTGCTCATTAAAGGTGTGTCCTAGGTAAATCTTTAACATTGGAAGTTGCAGAACAGTCCCTAGTAAGCATTAATGGATGGAATTTCTTTACTAGGAGTTTACTAGGAGATCTAGTCCCAAGTTTATTAAACTTTAAATTTTAAAAGAGGTATTTAGTAGGAAGTGCCTAAAACCAATTTTCTTTGTCTTTACCCAGGGATGACTTAATATTTATATAAACTCTGTAGGTCTGTCACATATAGTCATATTATAAATTAGTTTGCAAAATTTGCTTCTTCTTCTCTGCAATTTTTCCAAATTATAAACATGTTTCATTTCACAGAAATCCAGGATACAGAATTTACAATTTAATTCAGGATGCCCAGACTTGACCCCTTGTCCCAGAAGAAAAAGAGGTACACATGTAAATGGAAACAGAGAGAATGAATTTCTTGAGACAGGATGATGTAATGGAAAGGGTGCTAGACTTGGAGTTAAGAGGTTTCAGATTCACATTCCAACTGGATGGAAGAAAGGGCTTTTTCCCTTGGGGTATTGGTCTGTTTCATTTGCTCTTTTAAATTTTAAGTACAGAAAGTGGAGTACTAGACTGAGGAGTTTAAGACATAGTTACCTTGGAGTCATGATTCCAGGATAGACATTGTTCCCAACCCAATAGGAAAATCCTGAGAAGCCAAAGCTCTGGGATATAAGCCCAGGGAACCTTTGGACTTGAAAGTTTGTGAGATTGATGTTACATAGGAACTGAGTTAATCTGTGAACTTAATCCCCCTGCCCTCCATATACTCAGTATTGGGGTACATGTGGAATATGGTCCTGGGTTGCTAGGGGGAAATGGCTGTATATTTTTTGAAGTAAATAGTTAATCTGATAATCAAGTGGTTGATTGAAACTGGCATTTATACACATAAAACTTGGGAGGGGGAGTGACATAACTAGGGGCCTTGAGCCAATGGTAAAGATGAGATACACCAAAACCCACTAGGAGTACCAGAACCCTAGTGAGAGAACTGAAATATATCAAACCTGGCCTTCAAGCAATGGGGTCCAGAGAATAATTTTTATACTGTCAATAAAATCCATAGTTAGATAAGAGGTAGGTATGAGATTTGGAACCAGACCAGTGGATTTGTGAGAAGGATATAACTTCAGAGGGAAAATCCTAGGCTATACATCTCTCAGTACAAGAATTACATCCAAGTAATGATATAAATCCCATGTTGGGATTGAACAAAGGTTGTTCCATTGCCAGATGTGGTGGAAGTCCAAGCAGAGACAACATAAATTTTAATGGATGGAAAGATCTCAGAACACCTTAACTCAAGTTGGGAGAAAACACAGAACTTTAAAACACAAGGGGGAACATAGAGCAGTAGTGGAATCTTCCTTCAAGGAACACTATAGGCTACCAGATCTAGAGCTAAGAAAATTGACCTAAATATTCAAAATCAAACAAATACACTTACTAACTTTAAAAGACAATTAAATATGCAAAGGGTAGATTAGCTTTCTGGCAGTAAAGCAGAAAGGAGAAAATTTTGAAGGTAATGGTATTTTACCTACCAGCATGAATACTGGACTGGGAGTTGGAGCGAGGGAAAAGCATTTGGGCAGCAAATTTAGCCCAAGGAAAGTTAACTCAATTAAAGTTTGATTTGTATGGTATCAGAAGACATTATTCAGGAAGCAAATAAGGATAATACAAGTTTTCAGGTGAGGTATTGAATGCTTTGATATGCATTAATTTCCGGATACAAGTGTTTGTGTGTAGGACCTTTGTTTCTGAACATGCCTAATTAAGTTAATCTGGTCCAAGAAATGTTTCTTCCAAGTTGCAAATTGAAAACTTTTCACTCTCCTATTTTTTATATATGATTTTAATAGTATTTTTTTCTAAGTACATGTAAAGAAAGTTTTCAACGTTTATTTTTATAAGATTTTGAAGTCCAACGTTTTTTTCTCCCTCTCTCCCTTCCCTCTCACCTCCCCAAGGCAGCAAACAAGTTGATATGGGTTATACAAGTATAATCATATTAAACTTATTTCCACATTAGTCATATTGTGAAAGAAGAATCAGAACAAAAGTGAAAAAATCAAGAGAACAAAAACAAAAAGGTGAAAATGGTATGATGCTTCAATCTGCATTCAGACTCCATAGTTTATTCTCTGGATGTGGATGGCATTTTCCATCATAAGTCTTTTGGAATTGTCTTAGATTATTGTGTTGATGAAAAGAGCCATGTCTTCCAAAGTTGATCATTGCGAAATGTTGTTGTTACTGTGCAATGTTCTCCTGGTTCTGCTAACTTCACTCAGTATCAGTTCATTTAAGTCTTTCCAAGTTTTTCTGAAATCTGCCCGCTCATCATCTCTTCTGAAACAATAGTATTCCATTACATTCATATACCACAACTTGTTCAGGGATTCCCCAATTGATGGCATCCTCTCAGTTTCCAATTCTTGGCCACCACAAAAAAGAATTGCTATAAATATTTTTGTGCATGTCTTTAAGAGACAGATCTAGTAGTGGTATTGCTGGATTAAAAGGTGTGCACAATTTTAATAGTCCTTTGGGCATCCTCCCAAACTACTCTGCAGAATGGTTGGATCAGTTCATAACTCCACCAACAATGCATTACTGTTCCAATTTTCCCACATATTCACCAACACCTATCATTTTTCCCTTTCTGTTATGTTAGCCATAGGTATAAGGTGGTCCCTCAGAGTTGTTTTAATCTGTATTTCTGTGATCAACATTCGCTCTTCTATTTTGTGTTTATAACAGGACAAATAAAAATTTTATTGAAATTCATCAGTCCATTATTAAAAATTTATTAGGCACCTATTCTATGCTAGGAAGAAGAATGAAATTAAAAAGAGGAACATGATTAATCAATTTATGAATTGAATACTTAACATTTATAAACTTCATGTTGTAAAATTTTACAAGCTATTTTCAGTGGAAGAAAAAAGCTATCAATAGTCATATAAAATTATCTAAATAGCTAATAATTAGAGAAATGGAAATTAAAACATTGACACAAAATACGATCAATTCTAGAGTGAATGTAAAATGTATATATTAATATATTTTTGGTGGAGTTATAAACTAATTTAATCATTCTTGAAAGTGGTTTAGAACTATATTCTGAAAGCTGTTAAACTGTGCATATTCTTTGATTTAGTAATACCATTACTAGGTCTATACTCCACAGAGATCAAAGAAAAATGGAAAGAACTAATATGTGCAAAAATATTTAAAACACCTCTTTTTGTGGTAGCAAAGAATTAGAAACTGAGAAGATATCCATCCATTGGTGAATTGCTAGAAAAAATTATGGTATAAGAATATGATGGAATACTATTATGCTGTTAGAAATGATAAAGGGGAAGGTTTCAGAAAAAACCTGGAAAGACATATATTAACTGATGCAAAGTGAAGTGAGCAGAACCAGGAGATGATTACACAGAAATGGCAATATTATAAAGATAGTAAATTATGAAAGACTTAGTAACTCTCAGTAAGACAACAATCCACCACAATTCCAAAAGACTCATGATGAAAATTCCTGCCTTCCTTCAAAAAGAGAATTGATGGAATCAAAGTGCAAATTGAATTATTTTTTTCCTCTCTTTTTCCTTCCTTTTTTGTTTTAACAAGGCCATGGCAGAAATTTTCTTTGCATTACTTCAAATTTGTAATGGGGCTTGTATTTCTCTCCATATCAACGAGTGGAGGGAAGGGAGAATTTAGAACTGAAAATTAAATAATATTGAATGAAAAAAAATAATAAATATTTGTAAAATTTTGTTTATATTTCCATCCTGAACAATTAGTATTCTTGCTTCTAAATTTCTTATAATGCAAAAAGAATAAATTTGTAGACCAGAACATTTTTTTTCCCTGCACAGGATATTTTGTTATAGATAGGAAACAAAATGATTGGCTTAATCCTACTTTGTGATCTTGAACTTTGGTTATTATTTGCATTTTGATTCTATTAATAATTATTTTGTTGGTAATGGTTGGTAATGGTATTTTGTTGGTACCTTTCTCGGTAATGATGAGTTTGTTAGATTGCACATTATAATAATTTGAAAACTGGAACAAATTGTAACTTCTCAAGGGGAAAATGCAGTTATATTTTAGTATACTGAAAATGTTGAATGCGGACAGTAGTGGTACTAGGCAAAAATTTAAGTCAGCATTTCTTAATCTATGATCAAAGAATGCCCAGTAAGGGTCCTGGGATAGATTTCAGAGGGTCTGTGAGTTCAGATGAGAATATATACTAGCACAAGCATATTGTTATGGTAATTAAGGTGGGACTTTTTTTTACTGTTTTCTCTTTTGGAATGCTGAGGTAATCAAGTACCTTTGTTGAGTTTTGCCTTTCAGATGTAGTGGCAAGCAAAGTGGACTTTTTGTTGTCTTTGTTTTGGAGTGCTTCTCAGCACAGAGGAATCTTTGATTGAATTGAATCAGCAGTCTTTGGTGACCTGCTTGCATGGAAGGAAGGCCTAGTTCACATGGGTTTGAGTCACACAGGTGTGATGCGCTTTGGCCCTGAAGAAGTATATATAAACTCAGAGGTTAGCATTTTTCCTTTGGGGGCACACTCATTGAAAGAGTGTTGGCGACAAGACTTTGGATAGCTGTTGAAACAGCCTCCCCACCCCAACCCAGATTGTGGTGCTTTTTTCTCTGGTAATTATGCATGTATTGCTATGATCAGACAAAAGCCTGTTCCTTGATCTGTTTATATTTTCTGTTTGTAATTTCTGTTTGTATTTGCTCTGAAGTTCAGTGTGCTGACTTTTCCCCCTGACCTAAGTGAATGAAATATGTATATTTAACGTGAGATTGTTAACCCCATAAAGTTACTTTCCTTAGAAAAGCAGATCAAAGAATCTCTGCTAGCAGCCCTTACGTATGCTCTTCTTGTTGGTCTTTCACCTCCACAGCAGCTGCTAGAAACATTGTTGTTACACACATACATTCACAGAAACATATATGTATATATGCAGAGAGACAGAAACAGAGACAGAGACACAGAGAGACTTTATTTTCATTAGTCTCTAAATGAAATTTAGCATTTACTCCAACTTACAAAAAAAGTATTATTTTTGACATGGTTTCTGTAAGTTTCACCAGACTGTCAAAGAGTGTCCCATAAGACACATGCACAAACACACACACACACACACACACACACACACACACACACATTATGAACACTTGACCTAGGTGATAATTGATTTAAATATCATATACTTTTTTTTTCTTTCCTTTTCCTTTGGCCCCGTCAATGAAGGATTCAATTATTTTTGAGGATTAGGAGATGACCATCAAGTGACAGCCCAAATGAGATATGCATGTTAAAGGAGTATAATTAAGGTTAAGAATGTTGCTATGTGGAAACTATTTGGACAGCTTAGACCATGATAGGGAAATCAGCTAAGTGGTTGCTTAGCCAGTTAATGTCCATATGGAAACCTCACCTTGGCCAAACTGTTCCTAGGCAAAAGAATTGATGAGTTCAGTTTCTTCAGCTTATTTGAATTACTATTACTTTTTTTAATTTTGACTTTTTTATCCTTTATGTTAAGCATAAAAATAGCTCTGTATGATTTGTATTTGATGTTAAATCCTAAAACCCTATTTTCTGTTCATACTCTCACCTCATTTTGGTTTTTCTAGTTCCCAAAACAATTAACAAAATTCCTAATAATGCCATTAATAGGTGACATTGATGCCTTATAAGTTCAATAGAGCATGGTCTTATCATGGAAAGTAAAAGTTACTTCATACTTTTATAGCTGATTCACTGTGGAATAAAAAAAATGTAAACACCATTTGGGCCTCCTTTATCAATACACATTTTAGCAATTATTAATTATCTGAAACAGCTATAACTAGGACATGGTGACAGGAGTCTTACTCTGAGGCAGAAAATTTAGATAGTACAAAAGTTTAATTAATACCCTCTTTCAGCAGAGTATAAGCATGTGAGAGAAGGATAGCACACATGTGTTAGTTGAAGATCAGGGAAAAGGAGTTTGGGATTTTGGGTGGCCTTGGGTTTATGTTTCTCATTCCTTTCATGTTTCAATATGTCCCTTAAAATTTTCCTCAATATATCCAATCCCATGTGATCTCTAAGATTCCACCTCCCTTTCATTACAGATATATCTATATCCCTTCTACTATTAATAGCAAACTTCTTGCTAGCAAATTTAAATAATAATATTGTCATTACTTTCCCTCCAGAAAGTATTACAGAAAGGGGTATGCAGAAAGATTCTCAAATAGAGTAAAAAGAATACGGTGCCCCAAATTTTATGGTTTGGGCTAAATGAACTATCATGTCTCTTAGAGCTCTGAGATTCTATTGCTTAAGTCATTATGGTAGCTGATTATTATTGTGATTCAATTGAATATATCTTAATTACTTTTGCGTAATTTCTGTATCATTAATTACAAAATTTATTTGAGAGCAGATTTCACGTTGCTTGCCCTGGGCAGCTGACACTCCTTGCTGTGAGCAATAGTTGTTCCTAGATGTCAAACTTGCTTGTTACTTTGCCTGTTACAGCTCTATTTTTAATATGTTACTACTAATAAACAGAAGTGTAGCAGCTACTGGAACATTTGAGGGTTTTTTATATCCAATATTTAAAATCATGTTTGCTGCATATTGTGAATCTGGTATATATTTGCTGACTGACTAATTGATTGGTATCCCATTATATATATATGTATATATATACCTTTCAGAGATGAACATCTGAAGGTTATCCCTAACTCCTCCACTTAGTTGCTATGTGACCTGAGACAAGTCATTTAACTTTACTGTCTATCATCTTTTATAAGAATGAGTATAATAATACTGCTATTACCTGCTTCCTATGGTAGTCATAAGACACAAATAGGATAATGTATGCAAGCCAAAAAAAATCTATGTAAATGTATTACCTTTTTTCCCCTCCTTCATTTCTTTATTTTCTTATGATTACTTTTTCTATCATTCCCTTTCTTCATATATTTCCCTCTTTCCCTGCCTATCAGGAATGTCTACGGACAGTTGTATACCCATTAATGACACAGAGAGTTAAAGGGTTGCTAACTCCTGTGCTGTATCTGTGACATGCATGACTTTATGACTATATATTGTGCAGTTTTGTGGCCCCAAATGGCAGCAGATATCTACAGGAAATGTAAGACATACTCATTGTGTTCAATAGAAAATGCTGCCAAGTCCTGGCATATACTTAGAGAATAAGTGCTAGTAAACCTTTGCAGCTTTTGTATATAGATTATTTTTTTTAATCTCTGAAAGAAGATGGAAAGGATATGAACACTATCCAGGTATTAGTTTCTCATTTCACCAAAGGAAATTCAATTTGGAAGCAGCACACTTCTATAATTACTACTTAAGGAGATTTTGGCCTTAGCAGGAATAAGGAACTCTAAAACCATACCTTACCAACATCAGGGAGCCTCTGAAGACTGGAAACATGGAATAAGGTGATAAAGAGCTAGATTTGTAGCTGGAGAATCTGGAGTTTAAATCTTTGTTCTGCTACTTTGTAGTAGTATGATCTTATGCAAATGACTTTATGTCTCTATGACTCAATTTACAAATCTGTAAAATAAGGGAACTGATGGCCTTAAAATTCCTCAAAAACTATGAACCTGTGATCTTTCTCAATAGTGTTTTGAAGCAATGCCATTAACTGGGACTACAGGACTGTGAAAGAATTAACATAATCTCATCTGAGACAAATTTCTTCCATCGCTTTGGCACTATTTTTTTCCACTATGTATTTCCATAATGTGTCTTCTGTTCCCTTCAAGGGTTGCTTCATGTAAAGATGAGAGGAGGCTGGCACAATTAGTGCTTTGGTATCTTTATTATAGCCCTGTCTGAAAAGAACTATGCTCTTTTACTTGTTTTAAAGTGATAAACATAAATGTCCTTATGTTAGTATCCATATGAATAAAGGGACTTACTTAGGAAGAAAAGTTGTATTTAATGCATGGTTTTGAGAAGGAAAAATAGTAGTTTGTATTAATGAAAAGCTTCTTAAACTTATCCATTGCCCCAAATGAAACTTTGATGAAGTATGTGATTTAAGACCTCATTTTACTTGAATTATATAGCAGCATTTCCTAATCACAGTTGGAGACAGAAGTTGAAATATCCCAAAATAAAGATTATTCTAGTCATGTCTGCAAACTGTTCCAACACAGCAAAGTAGAAGGAATCTTGCAGAAAAACTCACTTTTTGTGAGATTTCGGAACAGCTTTGCTGAGCAAAGAATTTCAGATATGATGAGCCGTGAGTCTTGTTGGAAGCCTTCCCGTAACAGATTGATAGTGTTGAGAAAGAGCTTTTCTGTATGAACAATGGGCTAAATTCTGCTGTGTGACTCATACACTAATCTAGAACTGCACTGACTCTCAGACAAGCAAATGCTTTCTGCATACCTCTCCAATTATTTTAGCTGATGTCACTCTTGAATTACTGGGAAGCAGAATTCATCCTATATGGTTAATTCAAAACAAATCAAAATAAGCTACTCAGAAGCACACCTGTGATCAACAATGGTAACTTTGTTGAGTGTTACTCAGACAAACCATGTACAAATCGAAATACTAAGGCAGAACCATAGAATCTCAGATTTGGAATGGACCAGAAAAGTTATCTAGTCTTTTGGTACATAGTACTTTTATTTAGAATCTACTAAGTGCTGGGGATACAAAGAAAGGTGAAAGACACTCCCTTCCCTCAAGGAGCTGACAATAATTCTCTCAGGCCATCGCACCTGCACTAGCCACTCTCTCCTCTTTTCCCCCATCATGACCCTTGGTAAACCAATTAAAGGCCATGCTATCCTCCTTCTCTTAGTCCTTAGTCCCCTTATCATTTTGTCAATAACACCCTGTCAAGCCTCAGCCTTTGATCATTCATACCATTTACCACCTTCACTCCTACACATGTGCTCCTACAGGTGGAGAAAATCATGCACCCATTCTGACTGGGTCCACTACAAATTTATGTTACACAACCTCAACTGGACTCTCACTCCTGTCAGCCAGTTCTACTATACCTCCTTTATCAACTCACTGTCCTACTCACCACACTGGCTCTTCCAAACCTTTTGCTCCTTCTCCACACCTCTTATAACTACCCTTACCACTAGTCTTTCAGCTGAGATCCTTACCTCGTATGTTACAGAAAAAAAATGAGGCAATTCACAATGAGCTCCTTTTCCTCTTCATTCTCCTATCACTCAGATTCCTTCTATCTTTTCCTTTGTTGCTGTCTCAACTGATGACATAGCCTTACTTCTTACCAAAGCTACCTTTTCTACTTTTAAAGCAATACCCTTCCATACAGTTTGTTCCAAGAGTTCACTGCCTCTGTCTTGATCATTCTTTCACTTATTTTCAATTTCTCCCTTTCTGCTGGCTCATTTCCTACTGCTTACAAATATGCCTTTGTCTTCCTCATCCTGAAAAAAACAATAAAAAACAACTATTCGCTTGATTCTTCCATCACTGTTAGCAGGCAATCAACTCAGAGGCACAATCTATGCTGCACATTAAATATTGGATGAAAAGTCCAATAGGTAAAGATATTGAAGGAGGCCATTCTAAACATATAGGGAAAAAATATGAAAACAGAAGATATGGAAAAATAGAGTATCATCAAATTTGTTTGGATTATATTGATTATATGTGGAGGGAGATAGTAGAAGATAAGACTGGGACTTATGAACCAGATCTTACCCAGTGTTCTCTTGGAGGTTTCTCAGTACTTAGCTATCATTGGTTCCTTTTCCTACTTATGGTTTCTCTAAGGAACATACTTTATGTCTATGTCTCCACAACAGAAAGGGAAAGATTCTTCAGCTCCCATGCAAGCATTATTCAAAGAAAACATCAAATACAGGCTAGGCATTGTTGAATCCCCCAAATCTTCAGAGATGATTTGTATCCAAGCTTGTAATCAGTTTCCTTCCCTCTCTATTGAGCTCTACCTCTCTACCTCCCCAGAGACCTGAATATCCTTGATAATGAAAGCTTTATACTGTGGTCACCTCCAATCTACCAATGAGGAAAATAACTACAATTTGTTAGAGAATGTAGAAACTCTTATCTTTAGGGAACACTACCTCCCAGGAATATATATGATTTTAGACTTAAAATACTATTGTAGATTCCATTTCCTCTCAAACAAACAAACAAAAAAGTTGGTAGACTTAGTTTCTTTCCTCTGATCTATTTACATAATTCAAAGTAACAGTGAAGGTATGGGTTACATTGTCATTCCTTAGTTTCAGCTTCTCCTTAATCCAGGAACTGTTATTCTTTCATAGGGACTCCCCTGCTCTTGCCTCACATTAGGGGAGCTTCCATCTTGACTGCAATTCTATTTCATTTTGTCTTTGACTCTTTGTAGTGCTAACCTTAGATTGTTGTTTTCAGAAGCATAAGAACATTGTGAATAAAAGTATAGATTTTGAACTCAATTGAAGTCATCTAGCCCAATAATCTCATTTTACAGATGAGAAAATAGTCCTAGAGAATTGAATTTTTTATTTAAAGTCAAAAAGGAAGCAAATTTCAGAGCTGGAATTTGAATCCATGCCTTCTGCCTCCAGATTCAGTATTGCTTCTGCTACAGCATCCTTGGGTCATGTGTGGATCCAGGCTTCCTTTCAGGAAACCGAATCTATGTGAATATGACTCAGGACAGTATGTGATGTATCCCCACAAAAATGGGATAGTATAAATGCTTCATTCCAGCATAACACAGTAAGTTTATGAGACTATACCTTTTAAAAATGCAAGTCAGAGATTAAAAACACAACAGCAAATGTTTCCTTTACAAACAGTCCTATGGAATGGAAAGCATTAGATTTCTCTGTAAAGAATCAGAGCATCAATTCTTAAAACACATAAAACCATCTTTATACCTCCTTTGGAAGGGGAGAAGAGAGCATGTATATGCCATTTTTAAACCTAGCCTAGGTCACCAACGTATCATTTCTACTAGGTAGGCTTTACCTAAGATAGATGCCTGGTGAAAGTTTTGATTCAGAGAGTAATAAAGCTAGTTGCAGTTCCAGATACAGGCTTAATATTTATGGAACTGAGGCTAGGGATCATCACACTTGAACATTTGGTGACACTTGGGCTTTGGCTAGAAGTCTTCCCTCCCACACTCCCTTAGAAAGTGGGAAGGAGAGAGACAGTTTCAGGATTTGTTTTGTCTGCTGTTCTTTCTTATCTAGAGCAGTAACAGGGTCTTTGCAACCTCCCACTGCTGTGTGGGAAAACCTTATGTTGAATAGGTGGAGGAGGACAGTCTGGCACCTTCTGTTATTGCAGTATCCATTCTCTATGCCTGGCCAACTGAGATGTTAATCAACACTGGGCCAATCTGGGTCATTTAAGCATAGTAACTAAGAAATGTTCTGGTATCCAGATCATACAAAACTGATTTCATATGTCTTCAGCAAGGTCAAGAAGAAGTGAGTGACATGCAAGAAGGAGAGGTGGAATTTAGAAAGGATGAGGTAAAATTTCATTTAACTTTAGGACTATTGCTGATGGACCATCTTTCTAATATTTGACAACTTCTGAATTACCCTTGATTCTTCATTCTTGCTCCAGCCACTCTAAATATACAATCAGTTGCCAAAACTTGTCTTTTCTACCTCCGCAACACCCTTCACATCAATTCTTTTCTCTCTGTTTACATGGCCATCCTCCTACTACATGTAGATTCTTGTCACATTTTTTTGTAGGTCATTGCAACATCTTTCTTCTAATTGGTTTACTTATCTCTCATATCTCCCCTCTACAATCCATCCACAATAGAGCTGCTAATGTAATTTTCCTAAATCAAAGGTCTTTCCTACTTAATAATCTCCAGTAGCTCCCTATTGACATTAAGATCAAACATAAATTCCTCTATTTGGATGTTAAAGCACTTCATAGCTTAGCCCCAACCTAAATTTCAATCCTTTTTCACTTTAGTCTTTTAAAATCACTTATTTCCTTCAAAATTCAACTCAAAGCCCACCTTTCATGTGGAGTGTTGTCCCAGCTCCCCTAGCTCTTAGGATTCTCCTGTCCACAATTACCTTGTATAATCTTGCATGTACTTAAATACATACATGTTGTATGTCTAATGTAATTTAAACACTTTGGAGGTCATAGATTATTTTATTTAATCTTTCTTATCCAGGAATCTAGAAAAATCCTATTATAGAACATAAGGGATAGGAGCTAGAAATGATTTCATTGATATTCTTGAATGAGGAAACTTCCTCTATCAATGAAAGTCATCATCTTCTCTGAATCTTATATTCTTAGAAGAATGTTGGATGACCTAGCCAATATGAGTCAAAAATGGATCTTGAACCCAGTTCTTCATGGCTTTGTGGCCAGTTCAATGGCCAGAACACTATACTGCCATTCACATAGTATATCCTTAATAAATAATTGTTCGTTGATTGATTGATGATGTAGGTTCTCTCTGTTACACTGGTATTTGGTAGTAAAATCTCTAAAACCTGTAAGAAGGGTTGCACACTGTTTTCAGGGAGGCAGACAAAGACACTGGAAAAGGCCAGTGTCCAGTCCCTTAGCCTAGTCTCCATGTTAACTAACTCATTTGAAAAGGAATGGTTGGTGTCACCAATACACCAGGAGGAGCCCAGACCTGGGGCTTTGTGGTGAAAGAAAAGTATGAGTTCACCATGGTTGTGGTCTCATAATGTTTATATTTCATTTAGTTTAATTACCTAAGGTAACCATATCTTTACAAAGGAGCAACAATTTAGTCTCTTTTCTTGAAACCTGTATGTAACAGTTTATATATCTTTGAGTAAAAGGGATATTAGAAATGTCATTGAAGATAAACAAGCTGAAAATGTCAGGCTTTTGATGTTACTACTCTGGTACAAACAATCTGAAAGTTGACATCATCCAGCTCTGAGATCGAGGTATTATAGACAAAAGAAATTTTCAACTAGCTAAAGGAAGGATTTTATTTGTTATTTTAAACTTAGCATTCCATTTCCCCTCAGCTCATTCTCCTTACTGCATAACTTTTGGGGGGCAGTTTTAAATAAAACAAAAATAAACAGATATTGCATTAATAATTGTTGTCAAATATCAGAATGTCTGTTCTGGCAAAGATCTGCTAATTTGTTGCTATGCCTCTGAACACATTTTATAGCAGTTATTTTCTAAAATATTCCAATTTTAAAAAAATCTACAATAATATACTAATTCCTATAATAATCCATGCATGAGTAGAAATTGTGGATATAAAATTATACTTTTTACTAATATTATGATTGTTCTTTTATCCCATCTTTGTAAATTCCTTTATGCTTTATTTATTCTTTTTTATTTTATTTTATGATATTATTTTATAGCATATACTTGTAATATTATATGTTGTTATAATATATAGTATTATTAATAATGTTATTAATATATAATATACGCTTATTACATATTAAATATTTTACTTATTAATTCTTTTTCAAATAATGTCTTCTCCGAATAATGAGTTGAAACAACAGGTTCTTAATAGATTAATAGCAAATAATAGAAGTCATTTATTAACAGCATTTTAGAGCTCAAAGGTACTTTAGTAACTGTCTGTCCCAACCCACTAAAAGAAACATTCTTATGACAACATACTGTTTCCTTGAAGATAGCCCATGAAAAGAACTCACTCCCTCTTAAGCCAGCCTATTCCACTTTGGGATAATCCTACTAGGTCCCAAGATACGTTGATTAGCCAGTACAAAAAATCAGAAATGTGATTATTGACATTTAATATTTTTAGTATCTATTTTATATGAGAAGCAATGTAGCTTAATGCATAAGGAGCTAGCCTTGGAGACATGAAGACATAGGTTTACATACACCTTGCTACATACTGACTGTGTGGCTCTGAGCAAATCACTTAGTATCTTACTCTGCAATTTTTAAAGACTATAGGTTGCAGAGAAAATGCTAACCTGAATTGGCAGAAGTTCCTCACTGGGAGCTCTGCATATGAATGAAACAAGATGATCTATCCCTCTCCATTACCTGTTTTGTGTAAAATATTATGGAAAATACTATGGGAATTACAATACCAAGATAAATTATATGTATTAGATTTGTCCTTTACCATAAGCACCTTATGTTCTAACTGGGAAGAGTTATAGGTGAAAGGATATAGATGTCCTAATCCAGGTTTAGCCACTTAATTAAATAGGTCTTAAAAAGCAGTCAAGTTAGAGTAAGATAAACCAATGTACAACAACTTCTTCCCTGCTGTTGAAGGAGTAGCAGTCATGAAATGTGGTGGTGTCAAACATGTAACCTGTGGGCATAACATAGCCTGAAATACTTCTGAGTGCAAATTAATTTTATATGTAACTGGCAAATATTTAACCAAATAAACAAAAAATATGTAATATAACATTCGAATCAGGAGAACTGTGTTCTAGTCATGTCTCTATAAGTGAAGAGCTGTGCAATGTCAGGCAAAGCATTTCAATTCTTGGCTTGCTCTATGTGTCTAATGATGTATTTTACTGAGATGACTATGTCACTAAAAAGACATGTTTCCTAATAATAAGAACAATACACAGGGGAGTATCTTCTGTGTTTGGTGCTATTTGGAAAAATAGAAGAGTTGGTGTGCAAAGGTGAGGAAGAGGAAGCAGTCAGTCAACAAGGATAAATAAATTACTTAATAAGCACCAGCATTTAATATGTGCTAAATATTGATGTTACAAAGAAAGGCAAAAAACATTAATGCTGCCGTCAAAAACATCATATTCTAATGGGTAGGACAACATGTAAATAACTATATATAGAATTTAAATACAGAGTAGTCCTAAGGTAAACGCTGATGAATGATACCAGCAGCAAAAGAGATATGAGAAAGTCTCTGGCAGAAGGTGAGATCTGAGCTGTCTTGAAGGAATCCAAAAAAGCCAAGTGGTGAACAGAGGAAGCATTTTAGGCAGAGGGGACAGCCAGTTTGAAGCTATAGATTCATGAGATGGAATGTCAGGTGTGAGCAACATCAAGTAGGCATACTTGGCATGACCTGGAGAATGATACTGAATAGGAAACTTTAAAAGGACCGGTCAGGAATTTTCAAAGTGAACTAGAAGAGAGCATTGTTATGAAAACCTGGAGAGGAAGAAAAACACAGAAGACAGAGAGTGTCAAAGTCTGTCTAGTTTAGAAGAAAAGAAAGGGGCATTATAAGATCTTAGAATCCTAGATTTAGAGATGTTCAGTGACTTACACACATGGTCAAGTGTTGTTGTTATTGTTCACCCTTCATTCTCAAAGACACAAAGGGTAATGTTTTGACTTTTGTGTGTCGCAGAGTTGCACAAAGTGGTCAGTGTCCCTCTCTCCTGCAAAGTCAGAAATCCAGCAGAAAGACAAAGATCAAGAGAGTTGCACAGGTAGAAAGTGTCTGAACTCAGGAAGATGAGTCTTTTTGACTCTATCCTAGGTCCTGTATCCACTATGTCACCTAAATGCCCTCATGGAGGGGATAGATAAAACAGTAAAGTATAAGGCTGGAGAGGAAAGTTACAGACTGTCAGGGAACTCAAATGCCACTTTACAGAGCTTAGGCATTCTCCTGCAAGCCACTAGGTGTCATGACAGGTTATTCAATAGGAAATTGGTGTGATCACCATTGGACTATTGGAAGATGACTTCAAGTGGCAGAGGTGAATTTGAATCTAGACTTCTTGCATCCAAGACCATAATTAGACCACTATAACATACTGTTTGAGGTGATTTCAAGAAGTACAGACACTTTGTAGGTTTCTTAATCTCACTTCAAGGAAGTTAATCTCACACAAGCATACCTTATTCTAGGTACAGCAAGAACCAGACTTTTGTGTAACTGTAGTCCAGTAACATAAATTATTTCCTTTTGTTTTACTATACACTGGAAGTTTGGTGTCATGATTTCAACTCACATGGCTCACCACAATAAATACCTATAGATATGGAGGGAAGGAGCATATGTAGTTCTTTTGGCATTTAAGATGTATGTACTTGTAAGAAGCAATATTTAAAAGTGTCCCTTGTTACACAATCTCTTGTATTATGTATCCTGTCAGGTGTCAGTCTAATTTGAGTACTCCTAGGCATGGCTCTTAGCCTAAATTAAAAAAAATGTTAAGGAAATTTCAGTGAAGGATGCACATGCACGTGCACGCACACATACACACACATATACACACAATGTATCCAAAAATCTCAGTACTTGAAATCTGATCTGAAATATTAAATGAATACCTTTACAACATTTTGAAAAATTGAGAAATATATGCCAAGAACGCCTTTGGCCTATAAGTAGTATTTTTTTCTGATCTTCACGTTGGTGTCATTTCTGTCTTCCGTATTTCACACAATGATGTATATCACTGTTTATTTTTGTTCTCATTTAATTCTGATTCTGTTATTCATAGAGGCATATCTACTGGTTTCTGGGACATTGAATTGCTCCTTCAAGAGAAATTCATCCTTTCATTTCCTCAAGAAAATAAATAATGCAATTGGAAATGCAATTTAAGGATTGGTAGTTTGTTTTCTTTCCCATAGCCCTATATAATCTGTTCTTTTATCTCCAAATTTCCTATCCCTTTTCAATGTATTATTTTATTGAAGTTGGATAGATGCAGATTTATAAGCCCATTACAGCCTGAACCTAGACTGAATTCTATTACGCTGCATTCAAAGTGTGGAAATCAGTGAGAAAGGCACCCTGACACCATGACAACAACAAACCATAACAACAATATTGAAGGCCCTAAATTCTCACCTGTTGACAACAAGAGGAATGATGTGATTGATTTTATATTCTCAGAGTTATCTAATAAACAACTTCAACAGTTATCTCAAACACTGTTTAAAAGGTTAATATCAGCTTCACTTCTATAACCTCAGATTTGGAAATCTGTGGTGCTCATAAAATAAGTTCATTTTCAAAACCGTTAGCTTGAATGTGTGCATTTTTTATGCAGGTTCATGGAAAACAGTGAAATAATAATTTTAAATAGTAAATTGTCAGAAACTTACAATCCCAGGGTAAGCCTTTAGACAAGAAAGTATGAAGACTCCAAGAGCAATGGAAAGTTTACGATGTGGTGGGCAATCCTGTGCCATTTTTTTTGGGGGGGGTAGGATAATGTATTCTGCATAGTCTGAAGGAGAGAGGCTGAGCTCTGTGCCCCTAGAAGATTTGATGCATTATATGGCACAAGATTTTCAAGGGGAAGAAGCCTGAAGGGACACACTCCAGATGTCAGTTCAATGGGATAAAGTGATCTTCTCCAAATGTTAGTTTTGGCTTTTCCTCAACAAGCTTCATTACTTCCAGCCAATTCCTTCAGCTTATCACAGCGAGGAAACTATTTCACTGAGAGAATTGTTGATTTAAAGGGATCGTGTGAATTTGACATGAACTGTAAGATGATCAAGTAGTGGATTTCACATATTTCTACAGCCTAAAATCCTCAAAAAGGGAAATATTCACCAAATTTGGAACAATAAAAGTTCAATTGACAAGATAAAAACTACATGAGATAAAAGCCTCATGAAATAACATTATATTAACTTCTTAAAGTTATCAGTCAACCAAAACATTTATTAAATGTCTATGATATGCCAGACTCTGTGCTAAATCCTGTAGATAAAAATACAAAATAAAAAAAGACAGTCCTTAACCTTGAGGAGCTTACTATATAGCAAAGGAAGACAACACACAAAACAAAGCTGAAAAGTGGGTTGAGAGGGAGGAAAAGAACGGGATAAGGGAAAAGATAGATACCCCAAGGTGTCAGGTATGATAGAAAAGTCCAAAGAGAGTATAGCAGAGGAGAAATGGGGAGAAGACTACGGTGAGCCCTTTTCTCAGAGGATCAGAGTCCAGCACTCTGCCCTCCAGTCAGAGGACATTTAGTGTCCCAACCCTGTATGTCTGGTGTAAACTTCTAGAATAAAACAAAATCGAGAGACTTCTATTCAAAGCTTTTAATGTGGGAGTGGCCCTTTCTGCCCTGGCAATAAGTCAGTCTCAATTAACCTTTTATAAAAGAAGAAGAAGGTGTTGATTTTGCCCTATGATGGCAGGTGAAGAAGTCAAACTACTGTAGAAATAGGAGTGTGGAAGACCAGGAAATGAAGTGCCAGATAAAAGCTAAGGGCTTCTGTGTGTAAAGGAAAGGGGACTGAAAACCTAGGAAGGGACAATGCTCTCTTTCTCAGAAATTAGCTCTGGACTGGGGACCCAATCTGCCTCCATCCTGAGGTAGCTAGGTGACATGGGTTTCCTCAACTCTGGAAGACCTGAATTCAGATGTGATTTCAGATGCTTAGTAGCTGTATAACCCTGAAAACAAGATGTTTAACTTCTGTGTGTTTCGCTTTCCTCAACTCTAAAATAAGGACAATAATAACACCTATCTCCCAGCATTCCTAACTGAAAAGCACTTAGCACAGTACCCGTCACATAGTAGGTACTTAATAAATTCTTGTTTTCTTTCTTTATTACTTGTAATGTGAGGATCTGAGGATAGCCAGTTTCAGGGTTCTAAGAAGCTAAGGATATTTGAGAAATCAAAAAGTAAAATTTGAACCTGGGGCAAGCTGATGATATTACCCTACTCTTGCAACTAAAAGTGGAAAAACAGATTAAAAAACAGAGTATCTAAGAGAAATAGGGGTGGTTCAAATCTATTTTAAAAGAAGATAAAGCAATAATATGTTCAATAAACACATAAGATAAACTGAGTAAATTTTCATGAGAAAATAATATTAAATATGATATATAAAATTAATAAAATTAAAATTAAACATACTTCCAGGGGAGCAAATGTAACATCTATTAGCTGAAATAGAAAAAAAAAATCTGAGGCATACACTTAATGTAAAATGATTTAATAGTAATGGTCAAAATATTACCATTAATTCAGGTCAACTAGTACCTTAGTTATTAGTTACAAATGAGTGATTTACAGAGCTTATTTTCTTTTTTTTTTTTTAATTTATTTTTGACATGTTTGGTTTTCAGCATTGATTTTCACAGGCGTTTGAATTACAAATTTTCTCCCCATTTCCTCCCCCACCCCACTCCAAGATGGCGTACATTCTGGTTGCCC
>CM053624.1:302769885-302789148 GCA_028646595.1 Phalanger gymnotis
AGAACATTATACACGACCACAGATATATGGATTCTGTGATGACTAACCCTGACAGACTTTATGCTTCTCAGCAACACAATATGCAGAGACAGCTCCAAGGGACTCATGATGGAGAGTGCTATCTACATCCAGAGAAGGAACTATGAGGTATGAATGCAGATCGAGGCACGCTTCATGCTCTCCTTTTTCTCCACCCCCCCCTTTTTTTCTCTCTTTTGTATTTGTTGTTGGGTTGTGTTTTTGTTTTTATTTTTGGTTCTGTTTCTTCTTTCTCATGATTCATTCCATTGATCATAATTCTTCTCCACAACTTAACTAGTGTGTAAATTAATTCAATGCCAAGTTATACACGGAGGTCATATGGGATTCCATGCCATCTTGGGGAGGGAGTGGGGGAGGGAGGGAAGAAAATCTGGAACTCAAAATTATGTAGAATCGTGTGCTGCAAACTAAAAATAAAAATTACAAAAAAGACCATACACAGTTAAAAGAAACTGCATATTAATATTGTGTGCTATGTCCCATTGTATTTTTATTTATTTTGTTAAATATTTCCCATTACATTTTAATGTGGTTGGGTTCACTTGGCTGGCCAAACATCTCTATTTTATTGTATCTTCATTCCTTGAAATTTTACAGGATTATGTATGCTTTGGAGATCACAGGAAAATATAGTTTACATATGGAAGGGATATTAAGTGGTCACATAATTCAAACTTCTCTTGCTACAGATTAAGGAAATGAGGGACAGAGAGACTGTTTCTTGTATAAGTTTGCTTAGCTGATAACTAGCAAAATAGATCTTCTGCTTCCAAGTCCTAGACTTTCCCCTCTTCATCACACAAAATTCCATGATGTTAGTTTTTGGGTCATTTTCTATTATTTCCTTTCCATCTTGCTTGTCATTGATTAAATTAACAACTGATTAGCTAATGTTAAATAGCATTTTACTTCTGGCCACAGGAGGAGCTACATTCTTATTCTGTTAAATTCAAGAATATCAAAGCTCAAGGTATCACAGAAATTATCTAGAACATTGGTCTCCAAATAGTTTTGATCATATATCTCATAAGTAAAAAAAAAAAAATTGATCATATGCCCCCCAAATTATTCTTATAATTTATATTAATATTCTATTATGTAGATTATAAAACTTCAGTAAAAACAAAAATTAGAGAAACAAGGGATAAAGATAAAATTTTATTTTATACTGGAGCTAATAAGGAGCCACTAGAGTTTATTGAGTAAGAGAGTAATATGGTTTGATATACACCTTAAGAAAATCACTTAGGCAACTGTGCACTTACTACATGTGTAACCTTGGAAAAGTCTCTTAATCACTCTAGGCCTCTCTACAATGAAGAGATTGAACTAGATGACTCCTAATGTCCCTTCCAACTCTGTATGTAAGCTCGTGGATTGGACCATGAAAGTTCCCTGCTCTACTTAATGCCTGTATTTTGGGCCCTCCTGGCTTAGAATGAATGCCAATGGCAACTATTTTTCTTTGGAAAAGCAACCCTGAGCATCTTCCCCTCCTAACTTGATTTTTTTCTTCTTTCTTTCTTTTTTTGCAGGGGGAAGGCAAGGAAATTGGGGTTAAGTGAATTTCCCAAGGTCACACAACTAATAAGTATGTCAAATGTCTCAGGTCAGATTTGAACTCAGGTCCTCCAGACTCCAGGGCTGGTTCTCTACTCACTGTGGCACCTAGCTGCCCCTTTATTTTCTAAATAAAGGGTCCATCCCTTGACTCACTTCTCAAAAAGGCCTATTCACTGAATGGGTATTACCTCACTCTAAGTGAGTATTAGTCTAAAAGGGCCAGTGTCTCCCATTGCATCCTCGGTCATCTCCAGTCATCTTGATGAGTATCTGGTCACTGGATCCAGATGGCTCTGGAGAAAGTGAGCCTGGTGACCTTGCACAGCCCTTCCTCACTCAAATCAAAGTCAACTGTAAGTAATGTCATCATTTCCCTGATGTCATGGTCCTCTTCAAAAATAAAGGACAAAACACTAAAGATAGACTGGAGAAGGAAAGACTTTAGGCAGGATTGAGAGATAATTGCAATAGTCTATGTGAGAGGTGATGAAGGTCTGAACTAGGGTGGTAGTTGTGCAAGTGAAAGAAGTGGACAGATAAAAGAGATGTTATATGGTAGAAATGACAAAAATTTTGATGAGTAATTGGATGTGTGGGACAAACGAGGATGAGGTCACAAACCTGGATGACTGTAAGGATAATGGTGCCCAACATTAGAACAGAGAAATTTAGAAGAGTGCTGGGTTTGGTGTAAAAAATAATGTAATGAGATCTACCATTCAGATTGCAAGCCATTGATACCTGCTCATCCTGTGTCATTTACTCTTTCCCATTGAAATTAGAAAGGGGTAGATATGTGGTGCTCTTACACAAGCATTTTGGAGTACTGAGACAGCTAAAGGACACAAAGCCATCCATAATGGACACCTCCTTGACAGGGATATTCTGAAGATCTAATATAATTTTATACATAAAATGCTTTGTCAATAATGTGCTCTATACAATTTATCTGTAGTTGTGGTTATGGGGGTGGTTATGATAGTGCTAGGAAAGTTATCCCAGTGGCACCAATGCTGTTGCTGAAAAGTGTTTATATCAAGCTTAGATTATAACTGTCTGAGAGGGAAAATGATGGGATACAAAGTGAGAGTTTGGGAACTTGCCTGACCATGAGAAGGGACAGAATCTGGGAACATTAGACAATAATGGATGCTTGTTTTGTTCACAAGCCCAGAACTGGCTGAACTTAGGGAGATGAAGTAAGATCCATTTTCTGACTCTCTGACTGGTTGACCATTTACTATTTTGGATCATACAATGGCTCCTTAGCAGTCATGGCATTGGATACTAACAGCCTACTACAAACACCTTAGCTCATGGATGTGGAACATGGGCCAGAGAACCTAAATTAAGCACTTGAATTCACATGCCTAATTACTGAAAGAGTTAGTGTTGATAGCTAGGCCCTTGTACCTAGAAGGAAATTACATTTCTACTGCTAATGTGCTCTCTACTGTGAATTACTATAGTCCAACAAGCCAACTAGATGTCCTTCTGAAAAAAATGATATATTTTCTTTTGGCCTCTGTCTTCTCATTTGATCTTCTTCATATGTAACAACAATGTGGCTAGCAACTGCTGCTGAGGTGTAAGACCCAACAAGACCAACAAAAAGAGCTGCCAGCACAGGTTCTTTGATCTGCTTTTCTAAGGAAAGCAACTTTAAGGGGTTAACAATCTCACTTTAATCAAACATACATATATCATTCACTTAGTTCAGAGACTGGTGTGGGGGAGTTAGCACCCTGAACTTCAGAGCAAATACAAACAGAAATTACAAACAGAGACAATATAAACTGAGCAAACAATACAGACCAGTCTATCCGTAGCAATACATAGTTACCAGAGAAGCATTGACATCTGGGTTTCTTCAAAGCTGAAGGGCTCCTTAATGGCTACCCAGAGTCTCCACATCAACACTCTTCCAATGAGTGAGAGCCCCAAATAAAATGCTAACCTCTGAGTTTATATACCCTGTTCAGGGCCTGCAGATTTCATACCTAACCATCAAAAGGGTGTGGGCCTGGGGCTTAGCACCTAGTAAGACTCAATAAAAGGCACTTAATTATTTTAGCATTCTCAAAGAAAAAACAGTAAAAAAGTCCTCCCCTAATTACCCATAGATCATGTTGCTCCAAATCTCCCCCCCAACTTCCATATTCATTTCCTTTTTAAGGAAATGTATATGATTACATTATTGTTTTATGAAAGGTAAGTATATATTATTACATTTGAGGCAACTCATTGTTTTCCCTGAATCTAACTTATGATGCTAAATTTGTCTATGAACTTTGAAGAGCAATGGAGAGTCAGTCCCAAATCAACTCCTCCTTTCATACTTGTAAAGTCAATTCATATAATTTCAATGTTAGACATTTTACCACTAAAATGAGGGAAGCAGGAAGTTTCCCTTAACTACTACTGTAGCGATTGACCTGAAGAACATAAGCCCTTTAAGTCATAACCTGGCATATATTTCCTCCTCAGCTGAAGAGGTTTTTATTTGTTTTTATTTTTTCTTTGATTTAGCAAAAGCTTCCTGTTTTCAATAACTTTTTATTAATTTCACTAAGGAAGATACAATCAATAGGAGAAAATAGCTCAGTATTCTTTCCTGCACATTATATATATATATATATGTGTGTGTGTGTGTGTGTGTGTGTGTGTATGTACATATATGATTAAATACTGTGAGTCATATTATTTCCCATAGAGGAAGTTAGGAAAAAAAATCTAGTTTTATGGCCTGCGAATTCAATAATTATCAACAATTCAACAGAAAGCAAAAACTTAATGTGGTCTTAGGCTGAATCAAGAGATACAATATTTAATAATAGGAAGGACAGCACCCTTGTGCTCTCCTCTCATCAGACCAGATTTAGACTTTCAGGCTCAGTTCTAGGTACCACATATAAGGAATGATACGTGCAGGTTAAGAAACATCATGAGGGATATGAATAGTATTCTGAGTCTCTAGATATGTTATATAGAGGTACTGTTTGAAGCAACCCAGGATATTCAGCTTGGAGGAAAAAGGACTCATAGAGGGATATGATAGCTGTCTTCAAGAATCTTAAAAGTTGTCATGTATGCTGAGAACATTTTGGTTCCTAAATTTTGGTTCCCTTTAAGGATCTAGATGTAAATCAATTATCCTCCTCTTTCTAGAAGTTACATTGGAACTAAAAACAATTATAACATTTTTCTTTGTTATCTACCTTCGAGAGTATGGATTGTACTTTCTCACTTGTGGAATAAAAATAGATGGGCAAAACCTGTCCAAAATTGTTTGAAAGCCCTCATGGGAAAAGATCAAATCTAAGGATGAATTTAGGCTCTGCCACTTACCAACAGTGTAACCTTGGAAAAATCACTTCCAGGGTATTTAATATGCTTTTTGTTAGTTTAAAATAACTGATTTTTTGTTATTTTAAAAGCTATCTAGATCTTAAATAATTATCTTAATATGAAAAAGCCCCCTTTTCTCCACTCTCATTTCCAGGAAGTCACTAAATTCTTGAGTTTATCTATTTTCTTTTCATGCCTTTCAGAAAATTCTATTCACATTTATTTCTTTTCCTTGGACCCCCCTGATCCTCTGCCTTCTTCTCCATGAAATTCCTGGCTCTCTGATTCCCATTTACTAATTGCAAAACTCAGGGATCTCTGATGGTTTGGGTGTTCAGGTGTCCACACTTAAGATTTGTTAGCAAATGCCTTTAGTCTCATAGTACTACATTGTATTCTTAGGTCTCTGAAAAGACCAATTTTAGGCTGTTAGAGTCTCCATTTTCACTACTCTGGAACATATTTTCCATTTATTACATCACTGCTATAGAGTTAAGTGCCCCCCTGCAAAGCTGTTCCATTTAAAGTCATTTTTTTTCAGAAAACCAAATGCTGACCTTAGGCAAGTATATCTGTGCACAGAAAGAGAGAACAAGTTATGTAAAGCAGTATATTTAAGTGCCAAATGAGGACTGTGAAATATATGACAGGAGTTCAGAGCAAAGAAAACATTACTGCAAGATAGTGTGTTTGGAAAGGGCATCACAGAGGCGTTGTGACCTGCACTGGACCTCAATAGCCAGCAGGAATTACAAGTCCCACAAATTACATTGTATAAATTGTCTCCATCTTTATAGTTCATCAATATTCTTTCTTTGTTTATCACTAAAAGTAATGATAGATTTTGTTCTGACAAAGGAGGTACTTCCAAATACACATCCGAGGAACTGCTCTTTTAACATATATTTTCTCATAAGACTTAGTTCCCTGATAATTAACAAAATGAAAGAATGCAAATTTTGAAAAATGGGGCCAAGTCTAACCATTTAATTGGATCATATTTGTGTTAGATCTCTGTCTTTCATTTTATTTCCCCTTAAATTCAGGAGTATATTGAAGCTAGCTTATACCAGTTCTTGAAAGGGAATTGTTAAATCTTCAGTTTATACCTTTCAGTTTATACCTTAGAGACCAGCAAACACCACAAATCAGGTCTTAAAATATCATTTTGTTGATTGCTTAGACTTAAGAAAGTGGAGAAAATGCTAATGTAGATTAAACTTTTAAAAAGGTTTCATATGTATATTTTTTTTCAGAAACTCAGTTGTTAGACATTTAGTGCCAAGCTCCTGCTTACATTTTTGTAGTTGTGTTTATTGTTCTTTTGTAACTTTCTTCATTCTGAACTACTTCATATGTTTTCCCATATTTTAATTCATCATAGTCATTCCTTATAGCAGAGTAATATTCCATTATTATGTTCTGCAATCCTTCAATTGTTGTGCCCCTTTTTCTCTAGATTTAAGAAAACATGAATAATGCTTCTATGAACATTTTAATATCGATGGAACCTTTTGTTGTCTTGATCCATAACTGCCTTGGGATAATAAGTACCAGCTTAGTCAAAAAGGCATAGACAATTAAGTATCTTTTTTTTGCATGATTACAAATGATATTCAATAAAAGTTGAAGAAATGTTCCAGGACATCAGCAGTAAATTAACTTGCCTGCCTTCCCACAACCCCTCCAAAAGTGAATTTTCCCATCTGTTAGCATAATTCTACACTGATTCTCCAACATTCTTTGAAACATTGGAGAAAATGTTAGTTTATGCAAGATCCAATATTCTTAGCAATATGGTGCCTGCTTCTTTGCACACTTGCTTTTCCAGAAAATAAAAACCTAAGAGTATTAAAGGATATTCATTTAGGAAAGCAAGTATTTTGAGCACTGAAAACCTCTACACACATATTTCTCTGGGGACCACTGGTTGCTCTTTTAATTAGTTCTGAACGTGTCAGACCATAATGTACCACTATTTTTCCAAGAAACAAAAATTCTATTGCCTAATTCAGTTTTATTGAATGAGAGGTGGAATGTTGGCTCCCTTGAAGTGTTGGTTGTTCTACTTCAACTGCTCATCTGGGACCATAAAAAGAACCAAGAAGAATAAATCACTGCTTCTGGATTAAAATCTGTATCGGAGAAAGAATCTAAAGAGAAACTGGAACAAAAAAGCAGCAATTCAAGTATACTAAGACATAGAAGTAGATTTAGTTTAGCTACACTAATGCTTTTATTTACAATCAAAGTTTGAAAGCAGTAAGGTCAAATTGGCTGTTCAAATGAAAGTCACTATCACTCTCCTCCACATCCCCTATTGGAGCAATTTACAAAAGAAAAATATTTGGTAATGTTATTCTTGCTGCGAATAATGATAATGATGTTCTATTAAAATAATAACTGAACATTTATTGAGTGCTTTGGGATCTGCAAAGCAATTTAAAAATGCTATCTTATGTGAGATACCTGATGCCCTTGTCAGGTAGATATTATTATCCCATTTTGTAGGTGAGGAAACTGAGGCTAGGAAAGGTTAAGTGACTTGCTCAGTAGTTTCTGAGGCAGGGTTTAAATTTAGATCTTCATGACTTTAAATTCAGTGCTCTATCTGCCGTGTCACCAAATAAATTAAGTTTAAAAAAAAAAGAAAATTGAAAAGCTTTCTTGTAGTAAGAGAGCAAAATAAAGATGGAATTGGCCACTCTCCTCCTAAAACAAACCACAAAATAAAAATTACCAAGGATGTCAAAGCCAAAATTCAGAGCATTCAAATAAAAAAAAATACTGTAGTCAAGCAAAATGAGATTACGTACCAATGAAATTTTTTGGTTCACATAATATTCGGCATTAACTGCCATCAAGAAGAGAAAATTTTTGAAAATATAGTATTCCAACAGGAAAGATATAAAGGCTTATGACTAAGAATAATTCATCCTATAAAACACAGAATTTGGCTAAAGGGGAAAAAGAATGGCTCTTTATGATAAAGTCCCTGGGGACACCTGACACATAGAAGAGCATGAGGGATTAGACTCAGGGAGATTTTATAGGATGGAGGAGAAAATAATGATGGACAGGGCAGAAAATGGGCATGATTATCCATGAACTAAACAAAGACATAGGAAAATTCCTAAGATGGGGCAATATCCGCCCTCTTGTAGAAATTATTTTTAAGAGAGGAAAAACAAATAAAGGGGAATGAAGGGCTAGATGCTCAAGGCAATGGTTAAGATGAGAGAACCCAGAGTAAGTCTTTCGGATATGTTAATTCCATGAGAAATAAAGAAAATTAAGAATGAATAGCTAAGTATGAGTAGTGAATGGTAGCTGGCAAATGTTTAACAACTGGCTTTCAGGAGAAAAAAAAAAGTACCCACAATAGACTTTCATATTTAATCTGTATCATTCAAAATTTCTCCAACACATTGTTGACTCTAGACACTCAGCAAAATAATAGCGTAAGCCCTGATTTGTAGCATTTTATGATTCCTGAGGTGTAAATCTTCAATGCTAAAATTTAAAATGTGGTTCTGAAGGGCTGGTAAAAAAGGATCTCCTGCACATCAATTAGTATAAGAATCATGAATCAAAGAAGAAAAGTCTAGAATACACGGAAAGAGATCATTAAAGAAAGAAGAAAATGAGGGGGAAACATTTATTTTTTAGAATAAGATATAGACGAATTTTTAAAACTAATGAACAAAACAAGTTAAATAGAAGAGAAGGATGGAGGATATCATTTGATTACATAACGCAGAGGATTTTGTTACTAATATAGCTATTTATATTTATAGTTTTCCTAATGTTAAACTAATTCTAAATTCCTGATATAAATACAAGTTCATTTGGGGGCTGCTAGGTGGCACAGTGAGTAGAGCACCAGCCCTGGAGTCAGGAGGACCTGAGTTCAAATTTGGTCTCAGACACTTGACACACTTACTAGCTGTGTGACCTTGGGCAAGTTGCTGAACCCCACTTGCCTTGCCTTCTCCCCTACAAAAATAAAAACAAAAAACAATACAAAAAACTAGTTAATCATATTATATCAAATTTATGATAGGCTGTTTTGGCTTCTTTGTAATATTTTATTTAATTACAGATATTAATCTATACTTTCTGTTTCTTTGTTGGGTTTCAGACCATATTCATGTCATAGGAAAAAAAATTGATAAGATGAGTTCTTTAGCTACTTTTCTAAATGACATATGTATTATTATAATTAACTGTTCCTTGTGTTTGAAAGAATAAACTTATGGATCCTTTCAGGAGATGAAATTCTTTAGTTAATTTGTGACTTGTTTAATTTTTTTCCTCTGAAATTGGACTGTTTTTTTAAATTTAATTTATTTAATATATTTAGTTTTCAGCATTGATTTTCACAAGAGTTTGAATTACAAATTTTCTCCCCATTTCTACCCTCCCGCCCACTCCAAGATGGCATATATTCTGGTTGCCCCATTCCCCAGTCAGCCCTCCCATCTGTCACCCCACTCCCCTCCCATCTCTCTTTCCCTTCTTCTCTTGTACGGGAAGATAAATTTCTATGCCTCATTGCCTGTGTATCTTATTTCCCAGTTCCATGCAAAAACTTTTTTTGTTATTGTTGTTTTTGAACGTCTGTTTTTAAAACTTTGAGTTCCAAATTCTCTCCCTTCTTCCCTCCCCACCCACCTTCCCTATGAAGGTGAGTAATTCAGCGTAGGCCACATGCGTATCATTATAAAAAACCCTTCCACAATACTCATGTTGTGAAAGATTAACTATGTTTTGCTCCTTTCTAACTTATCTCCCTTTATTGAATTTTCTTCCTTGACCCTGTCCCTTTTCGAAAATGTTTGTTTTTGATTACCTCCTCCCCCATCTGCCCTCCCTTCTATCGTCCCCCCTTTTTTATCTTCTTCCTCCTTCTTTCCTGTGGGGTAAGATACCCAATTGAATGTGTATGGTATTCCCTCCTCAGGGCAAATCCGATGAGAGCAAGATTTACTCATTCCTCCTCACCTGCCCCCTCTTCCCTTCCTAGAGAACCGCTTTTTCTTGCCACTTTTATGCAAGATAAATTCCCATTCTATCTCTCCCTTTCTGCCTCTCTCAATATATTCCTCTCTTATCCCTTAATTTGAATTTATTTTTTTAGATATCATCTCTTCATATTCAACTCACCCTGTGCCCTCTGTATATATATATGCATACATATATACATATATGTATACATACACACACATATATACATATATATACATATACCCACACATACACATACATAGACACACACATATGTACATGTATGTACACACACATATATATGCATATTTCTTTCAGCTACTACAATATTGAGGTCTCATGAATCATATACATCATCTTTCAATGTAGGAATGTAAACAAAACAGTTCAACTTTAGTAAGTCCCTTATGATTTCTCTTTCTTGTTTACCTTTTCATGCTGCTCTTGATTCTTATGTTTGAAAGTCAAATTTTCTATTCAGCTCTGGTCTTTTCTTTTTCAAGAATTCTTGAAAGTGCTCTGCTTTATGAAAAATCCGTATTTTGTCCTGAAGTATAATAGTTTTGCTGGGTAGGTGATTCTTGGTTTTAATCCTAGCTCCATTGACCTCTGGAATACCACATTTAAAGCCCTTCGATTTCTTAATGTAGAAGCTGCCAGATCCTGTGTTATCCTGATTGTTTTTCCACAATACTCAAACTGTTTTTTTCTTGCTGCTTGCAGTATTTTCTCCTTAATCTGGGAGCTCTGGAATTTGGCAACAATGTTCCTAGGAGTTTCCTTTTTGGGATCTATTTGAGGAAGCAATCAGTGGATTCTTTCAATTTCTATTTTACCCTCTGGCTCTAGAATACGAGGTCAGTTCTCCTTGATAATTTCTTGAAAGATAATAGCTAGGCTCTTTTTTTGATCATGGCTTTCAGGTAGTCCAATTATTTTTAAATTCTCTCTCCTGGATCTATTTTCCAGGTCAGCGGTTTTTCCAATGAGATATTTCACATTGTCTTCTACTTTTTCATTCGTTTGGTTCTGTTTGATAATATCTTGATTTCTCATCAAGTCCCTAGCTTCCACTTGCTCCAATCTCATTTTTCAGGTAGTATTTTCTTCATTGGTCTATTGGACCTCCTTTTCCATTTGGCTAATTCAGCCTTTCAAGGCATTCTTCTCCTCATTGGCTTTTTAGAGCTCTTTTGCCATTTGAGTTAGTCTATTTTTTAAAGTGTTGTTTTCTTCAATATTTTTTTCAGTATTTTTTGGGCCTCCTGTAGCAAGTCTATGACTTGTTTTTCATGGTTTTCTTGCAATGTTCTCATTTCTCTTCCCAATTTTTCCTCTACTTCTTTAACTTGCTTTTCAACTACTTTTTGAGCTCTTCCATGGCCTGAGGCCAGTTCTTGTTATTCTTGGAGGCTTTTGGTGTAGGCTCTTTGACTTTGTTGACTTCTTCAGGCTATATGTTTTGGTCTTCTTTGTCACCAAAGAAAGATTCCAAAGTCTGAGACTGAATCTGAGTGCATTTTCACTGCCTGGCCATGTTCCCAGCCAATTTACTCTTACCCTTGAGTTTTTCATTGGGGTATAACTGATTGTAGAGCTAAGAGTACTTTGTTCCAAGCTTGAGGGGATGTGCTGTAGATTTCAGAGCTATTTCTATACAGTCAGCTCTGCCACACCAGCACTTCTCCTTCCTGAAGAACTACCAACCTGGATCTGAAGCAAATCTTAAACAGGCTCTACACTCCTGCTCTGATCTGCCACTTAATTCCTCCCGCCAGGTGGGCCTGGGACTGGAAGCAACTGCAGCTGTAGTCCTGCAGCTGTACCTCCCTTGCTGCCCCTGGGGTGGTGGCAGAACTGGGAACTCTGTCCCCTGCAGCTTTTCCCACTGACTCTCTCTGTTGTCTTTGGTATTTGTGGGTTGAGAAATCTGGTAACTGCTACAGCTCACTGATTCAGAGCGCTAGGGACTGCTCTTCCTGGCTCCTGGTCTGGTTGGTCTGTGTGGCCCATGCTGAGCCCCGCTCCCCTCTGCTCCATGCGTGATAGACCTCATCCAGCAACCATCTGTGCTGTCCTGGCCTGGATCCCTGCTTCCCTCTGCTATTTTGTGGGTTCTGCAGTTCTAGAATTTGTTCACAGCCATTTTTATAGGTTTTTGGAGGGACGTGGTGGGGAGCTCATGCAAGTCCCTGCTTTCCAGCTGCCATCTTGGCTCCGCCCCTGTTCTCAAAATTGGACTGTTTAAATTATGTCTTGTTCTGTTAATTTTAACATTTCAAATATATGTATATAATTTGTATTATTAGTTTTGTAGGCATATAATCAGGCAAAATAGTTTCTAATATTATCTTTTACATCATCTTCGTTTGTTGCAAATTCTGTTTTAATTTTTAATACTGATAATTGCAATTTTCTTCTTCCTTTTTTTAAATTAGATTTGTTAAGACTTTTCTATTTTACTTCATAGCAAAAAATCACCAATTTTATTTATTAATTGTTTTTTGTCCTCAAGTTAGTTAATTTCTTTTTTAAGGTTCAGGATTTCTATTTTGGTATTTAATTGGGGTTTTTCAAAAAAAAAATCTTAGTACTTTCATCCTTTCCAATTCATTGATCTGGCATTATGTGACCATATTAGCTGCTATCTGTGCAGATGGAAACAGTACAGCTCAGCTCTATCCCACTATTAGATAACTTGATTACAAAACAACTGACCCCTTTGACATGCAATAAATATGGTGAAGATCCTTTATGGGATGAAATCAAAACTCTTTAGACTTCAGAAGTAAGATATCTTCTGTAGGAGGAAAACAAAAGTGAAAATAGAAATGACTATGAAAGTGAAAGTCTTTAAAAGCCTCAATTGTCTTAGTAGAAAGGAATTTCTTAGGGAATAAAGTGAAACTGACAAACTTTGGTGCTAAGATTGAAAAATAAAATATAAAGTTAAATATCCTAAAATTTTATATGTGTACACACACACACACACACACACACACACACACACACACACACATATATATATAATATATGTATGTATGTATACATGTCATTAAGAGGGAACATGCTAGATTTAAGGAAAAAAAAGACTTTTGCTTAGGTTCACAGTCAATTAAAAAAAATAATCCACAAAATTTTCAATCTATCTCTTCGTCCTCCTCAAGCAGTTCTCTACCACCACAGAAGAGGATCTTTCCATTTAATACAAGATTCAAGGAAAAGTCTCTCCTTTTGCTTTTATCCCTTTGAAAGAAAAGAACTTCCATTAATACTAATCACTATGAAGAGAATTTTGGATTCTGTAGAGAAGGAAGTGGCCTAAAGAAAGATCACAAGTAAGAGGAAGGCCCTCAACTTGATTTGATACCGAGAGTAGAGGGCTGAAGAGAATGTAAAACTCAATTCTTGAGACCTCTGTTAATAAAAAATGAGTAAGTAAAAACAAATTAAGCAAATGACTTTCATGCCAGTGATCACCAGGGTGCAATATGAGAAGAGAAATATACATTGATAATCAAAACCACTTATAATCAAAACCTCAAAGAAAAGAAAAAGAGCTGGCCTGCAAGAATAATTAGAATTCTTTGAAGAGATGAACTAAGAAGTTTAGATAGATATTAGAAAAATTAGACCTATGGAGAAGAAAATTATAAAGAGGATAAACCGTATAAAAGAAGAGATATAAAACCTTGCCCTAGTTAAAAACATTCCCTAAAAAAATCACAAACCAAATGGAAATTAAAGACTCCTAAAGAATTCTTAAAAACTAAGCCATAGAATGAGAAAATAAGGGAAAAAATGTAAGATATTGAATATCAAAATAATTTACCTTTAAAGCAGCTCAAGGTTGGATAATTTAAGATTCAGACTCATGATGAAAAAAACTGCAATCCACCTCTAGAGAGAGAACTGATGAACACAGTGAAAATTAAAATATAATTTTCTCTTTTCTTTTCCTTTTTTTTGCAATATGGCTAATATAGAAATATATTTTGCATGATTTCACATGTATAATTGATATCCTCTTGCTTTTCTTCTCCGTGGGTAGATGAGAAGCAGGAGGAAGGGAGAGAATTTGGAACTCAAAATTTAGAAAATAAAATAATGGAGTGTTTTTGTTCACTTGTTCAGTTTTTCAGTTGTGTCTGATTCTTCATGATCTGCTGGACCATAGCACACGAGACCCTTCTATCTTCCACTAGCTCTCAAAGTTTGTCCAAGTTCATATTCATTGTTCTCATGAAAATATCTATCCATTTCATCCTCTGTTCTCCCCTTTTTATCTTGCCTTGAATCTTTCCCAACATCAGGGTCTTTTTCAATGAGTCCTGTCTTCTCACTATGTGATCAAAATATTTAAGCTTCAGCTTCAATATTTGGCCTTCCAGTGAATAGCCTGAATTAATTTCTTTAAATATTGACTGATTTGGTCTCCTTGCTGTCCAAGGATCTCTCAAAATTAAAAGGAAATAAATAATATTTAAAGAAAAAAAAAGAATTAGAGGATTTCCTGAAATTAATCCCTCATCTAAAATAATTTGGATATGATATTTCAAGAAATAATTAAAGAAATTGAACAGAGATATCAAAGAGAGCAATATAAAAATAGAAAAGAAAAATCTACTAATTACATCCTGAAAGAAATCTAGAAATGAAAACTCCCTGGAACATCATTGACAGAATTCAGAGCTTCAAGATGAAAGGCAAAATGCTACAAGCATCCATAAATTAAGAATTCAAACACTGAGGAACCAAAATCAGAATTATATAAGATTTAGCAGCTATCAGTTTAAGGAAATGAGAACATTGAAAAACATATTCCAAAAAGAAAGGGACAAAGGTCTATAAACCAAGAATAACTTACACAGGAAAATTGACTATATTTCTACAAAGTAGGATGTACTGGTGTTTATGAACCACCTTTCTGAAAAAAAAATAGACATACTTTTAAGTTTAATATATATATTATTAACATTTTCTCTATCACTTTTATTATTCTATACAGTCACCAAAACAATAAACCAAGGCCTGATTTATAATATTGGCCAATTTCCAAGTTGTAAATGTTCATAATAACATATTAAGAATCATCTATCAAGAGCTGATATAAGCTGGCACAGTGCTGCCAAAGGGGGAAATGGATCTTCAATGAAATAGGAGATTTTCAAATGTTCCTGATTGGAAAAAAAGAAATGGAAAGGACGTTCAAAATATAAATATGGAATTCAAGAAAAACTAACTACAGGTAAACACTCAAAGAGAACTTTATAAGGATGAATTTTTTATGTTCTAGCTGAGAGTGGGGCTATTTAATGGGTTCATTTAACATCCTAATGTCATAAGTAGTCATAGAGATAGTTAAAAGAAACAAAACTCTTATAAATAGGCATTTATTTCTTTTGAAGAGGTTTAAGGGGGAAAAAAGAAAGGATGGATGGAGAGGATACATTAAGGGAAAATGAGAGAAAAGATGGGGGATTTGTTAAGACACGTAATCAAGTAACATAAATATTAACTATATGTAAATATGGAAGGAGTATGGAAAGTGTGTATCACTTGAAATTCGCTTTCATCCAAACTGGTTAAAATAGAGCAGAATAATCACTCGCTCTGTCTCTCTGTCTCTGTCTCTCTGTCTCCCTCTCTCTCTCACACACACACACACACAAACGCACACACACACAAACGCACACACACACATACATGGGTTTGGTTCAGAAATACATTCAGTTCAACTAGGGATACAGGTAAGAACAAGAAGAGGGGAAAGGTGAATATAAAAATTAATTTAGATTCGGAGTGGGAATTTTCACAAGCAAAATAAACATCGAACTTCAAAAAGAGATAGTGAAGAGAATACTAAAAGAATAGAAAAGTCAATAACTTGAAATAACCAAAGCAGGAGGCAGAGAAGAAAAGGTATTAGAGAATAAAATAGAGGGAAATAATAAACTATTATGACTGTGATTAGGAATGGGGAACGGGATGAGCTCACCCACAATGTTGAAGAGGTTAGCAGAATACATTTAAAAACAAAATTGAAGTATACGTTGTTTATAAGAAGCACACTTAAAAAGAGACTGAGTCATTTCATTACTAGGCTTATACTCCAAGGAGGCCATAGACCAGATTACCATCCTCATACACATCAAAACATTTATACCAGCAGTTTTTTTAATTGTAAATAATTTGAAATAAAGAGAAAATCATCAATTTGGGAATATAGAAACAAATTGTGGTATGTAGATATAATTAAATATTACTATGCTGTAATAAATATAGACAAGAAAAGAAAGATCTCCATGAGCTGATAAAAAATGAAGAAAATAAAGCCAATAAAACAATACACGAAATGACTACAAAGATGTAAACAGAAAGAACCACACATAAACACACACATACACACAGCACAAGACTGAATATTTCAAAATTGTGACAAATTAGCATAGTTTGAAATAATCAATATTAGAAAATACCCCCGTCACTAACTGATGGATTTGACTCCTCTCATCAATGCAAGGTTCAAAGACAGCTCCAAAAGACTCATAATGGAAAAAAAAAACTATGCATATCCAGATAAAGAATTATGGAGTCTGAATGCAGATTGAGGCAAACATTTTGCTCTCTCTCTTTTCTTTTCTTTTCTTTTTTTGGTTTCATTTCTCCTTTCTTATGATTCATTACATTGGTTATACTTCTTCCTTACAACTGGATTATTATGTAAATAAGTTCAACATGAAGGTGTATGTAGAACCTACATTGGATTACATGCCATCTTGGGGGGGTTGGAGGGAGGAGTAGGAGTAGAGAAAATTTGGAACCCAAAAACTTGTGCAACTGAGTGTTGTAAACTAAAAATAAACAAATAAATAAATAAGTAAAAAGAAAATACCCCCATCCCACTTCTTTGCAAAGATGGAAGGTCCAAAGATATTGTACTCTGTACATATATTCACACTTCTTAGATGGATTATTTATGCTGACTTTCTTTTGTATTTAAAAAAACTATTTGTTACATGGGATACTTTTCTTGTAGGAAGTGATAGGAATAATGGAGAAAGTTGTGATGAAAATAAAGCACGTAAATAAAAATTCATTTAAAATAGTACAAATTTGTACTCAAACTTCTCAGCACGATAGCAATGCTTTTGTCTGGTTTTATTAAGCAGCAGGTTAATAAGACTAGAGGAAGTGTACTGTGAGAGTATTCTAGGATGGGGGTTTATTGAGGTGGGAATTATAATGGGGGAAAGAACGATTGATATGTAAGACTTTTGGTGTGTGTTTGTTTTGAACTTCTTTGTTTTTACTAAATACCATATTCCTTTCTTTTCTCTGTTTGCTTTTCTTTGCAGAATAATCCTTATTCATTTGAATTAGTGGTGCTTCACAGCTGAAGACTTTCTCCTGAATACTCAAAAAATTTAAAGTTCTTCATTGCAACTTTGATATTTAACTACTCCATACCCTGGAGTTTAAACTTGTATGAGTGTGTGTATGTGTGTGTGTGTGTGAGTGTGTGTGTGTGTGTATGTGTGTATGTGTGTGTGTGTGTATGTGCATGCACATGCGTGCACACAGGCATGTGTATATCTTCTTATAGTAATATGTGGATCAGATGCTCACTGAGTAAATTGTTTTTTTTTTTTTCCTGTTGTGTGGTATTTAGTTTATTTTATTGTTTTCTATTTTCTTGGGAGACACGATCATCATGATCATTACATTATATTTTCCTAACCTTTCCACAATTGCTTGTTTAGAATTCAGTATTCTTTCCAAATCTTTATCTTTTGTTTCTCTTTTGCCAATATTTTGTCCACTTGTTTATTTTTGAAGCCCAAATCTTTCACTCTATTTATTAGAATCTTTATATATCATTGGAGAGATTCCCCATAATGCATTCAAAATTTTCTGTCTTCCTGCTTCTCTTCATATATTCTGCTTTAAGACCTGATTTCCAGTATAATTTTATTCATAATATATATGCTATTTTGAAATTTTTTTCTTTCATTTTTGAACCATTCTGAAGTTTTTTGCTGTTGCTTCATGTGAGAAGAAATAAGCTTTAAGTTAATATTGTTTACTTTGATTTATTTTTATTTTGATTGTAGGATTAAGCTCTCTTCTTAGGAAAAGCTAGCCCTAACAGCTAAGCTAAACCAATATAGTCATTCCTTTTAGACTGAATAATACCCATAGATTTAGGGAATAGACAGATTGATAAGACTTTATCATTTAATAGGGTAAGAAATATATCTTTATAGGAATAGAATAATTTAAGTAAAATAATCTCTTAAGTTTTTTTTTCCCTTTCTGGCAAATGGAGGAAGAGGGTTGACTGCTAGTGTACCAACCACAGAACACAAGTTCCTTTTTCCAGTCTTAGTGCATATTAACTAAAAATTAAGTTTCTACTTCCCAGTCTTAAGTTACATTTTTGCTGACAGATCCAGGGTAAAGATTTCTAAGGCAATCTCATGTTGACAGACAGGTTAATAGACACAGGCCCTAATGCAACAAAATATCAGCTTTAATGGTTGTCCCACTCTAGAAACAGTCTATTATCCCCCCCAACCGGCCCACATTCCAAATGTTGCCAATAGCATGAATTTTTGTTAGGAAAGCCTAGGAAAAGAATCAGATGACCTGCCTTGTCCAATTAAATTATGTTCTAACAGGTTTCCTAAGATTGCTGTAATATTTAATTCATCTTTTCTCTTAGAAAATAAGCTCTGGGTGGGTGGAGCCAAGATGGCAGCTGGGAAGCAGTGACTGGCGTGAGCTCCCCACCAAGTTCCTCCAAAAACCTATAAAACAATGGCTCTGAACCAATTTTAGAGCTGCAGAACCCACAAAGTGGCAGAGGGAAGCAGGGCTCCACCGCAGGACAGCCTGGATGGTCCCTGGGTAAGGTCAGTCCCACACGGACCTCCCAGCCCCCAGACGAGGGGAGCGGAGCTGAGCGCGGCGTGAACAGACCAGACGCGGACCTACCAGACCAGGAGATGAGCGGAAAGTTCCCTGGCATCCTGAAATATCGAGCTGTGGCATGTACCAGACCTCTCAACCCACAAAGAGCGAAGACAGCAGAGAAGGTTAGTGGGAAAAGCTGTGTGACTGAGTTTGCGGTTCCGGCCATTTGCCCCTGTGGCAGCAGAGGTGGGGCGGCTTTAGAAATAGGCTGCAGCTGTGTCTGGCCCCAGGCCCACCTGATGGGAGGAATTTAGTGGCTGATTTAAGCCATCCTCGGCAGGCTTTTGGGTCAGGAGGAGTGTAGCTCAAAAAGCAGCACATCCACCC
>CM053624.1:302789648-302817282 GCA_028646595.1 Phalanger gymnotis
AATTCAAACGCCTGTGAAAATCAATGCTGAAAACCAAACATGTCAAAAATAAATTAAAAAAAAACCAAATGTTAAAAATTGTTTTTACATTCAACTGGGAAATATATTATACAGGCAATGGGATATAGAAATCTATCTTCCCCTACTAGAAAGTAAGAGGAGAAAGGTGATGGGGGGGTGATAGAAGGAGGAAAAGGTAATCAGAATGTATGCCATCTTGGGGTGGGGGTAGGGGAGAGATGGGGAGAAAATTTGGAACTCAAAATCTTGTGGAAATGAATGTTGAAAACCACAAATAAATTAAATTAAAAAAAGAAAATGAACAAATATCACACCACATTCCAGATATTACAGATTGAAGCAGGAAACAACTGCAGCAGTAAAAAGGAATTGTGAGACAACAGTCACTTTCTCTATCTTTGACTAAGAGAATGATAGACAACCAATAATAGATATAAATGGAAGGTTTGGTTCAAATGGTTGGCAGACATCCACTGGATCAGTGGTCCAAACTTTTGGCAGTTGTAGGATGCTTCATTATAAACAAAAGTTCAACCCAACTCTTGTAATAACATTTTAAATCATCTTTTAAATTATAATAATGGCGCCAAGCAACATAAAGTTTAAAAAAGATGACATACAAACAATTGCCTTGGTAGTGTTCATTTACATTGTTTACCCTCCTATACACATAAATACACACATGTTGCATTAGTCATGAGAATGAACCCCAATATCTGGAATAGTTTTAGAAAACATTTATTTGGTCATTTAGTAAAGGAGAGATCCAAAAGAAGGCTCTCTCTCATCCTAAGGTTTACCTTAGATAGGGTTCAAACAGCATATCAGAAGGAACTACATGAAGCAGCAAAGTAAGATTCCTGAAGGGAACAGTCTCCAGATAAGGTTAGGCTCATATAGAAGTATATCAGCAAACCTAGACATTCAAATGAAGTCTGATTGAGATGTAAACATAAATATTCAAATTTGAGGAGCCTAAAACACAACAAACCTGTATCCAAGATCTGGGTGGGATTCAACCATGTCCTATAGCCTTTGGCTTCCCTGGAGCATTTCTAAGGTTAGCCTGACTTCCACCATTAGGTTTTAGGTTAGATGATTTCTAGCCACATCAAGCTAGGGTCAAACAATAATTAATTAATCAATGATCAATGACTTAATTAACGATAAATAATGAAGCATTTTTCCAAAGATGGCACTGAATGAGCAAGCCCCTTTCTTCTCTTCTAAGCCCTGCCTTTGATGTGTCCAATGCCTAGTTATTTATTCAAAATATATATGCATAGGTATATATATGTGTGTGTGTATATATGCATATATATGTATATATATATGCATATATACACACACACATATATGTATAAAATATACACAAAACCCTTGTCCCAAAGTCCATTGGTATGGAACTTTCACCTTATTGGCCCTGAGCTACTTGAAGGGTGGGGCAGAGTCAGTGAGAGTTGAGATTTTCAGTTCTCAGCCAGTTCTTATCTGAGACGCTTCAAGTGTCTAGTCTTTTCTTTGGGGATTCTCCAAGAGAAGCATTCTTTGAGTATAGTATTGAGTCAGCTTCCAGCGTGAAGAGAGAAGATGGAAGACACAAACCCCACTTCAGGTTGCTAAAGGAAAAGACTCTAAGAAGGCACGAGAGAATCTGACTGTCTCCATCGTGTTCCTATTCTTAGTTTGCTGCCCTGGAGACTTCTGGGACTTTTCTTTTGGGTGAGACCAAAGACTTTCTCCCTTTGTTGAGCTGAATTATCTTACTCTAAATAGGAGAGCTCCTTTACTCTGTATTCATTGTCTGGTCTATGCTCTATGTATACTTTCTCTAATTTGTTTTGCTGTAATTTGGATAAATGGACTTCCTTGCTCTTCCTTGTGTGTTCACTGTGGAATTGATACTAGGAGGGTAAGGAATCAAGCCTTGGATGTTGAGCTTGGTATCCTCCTCCAACTCTTCCCCAAATGTCAATGTGATCAAAAGTTAGATGGAACCTGATTCTATCTTGTAAATAAACTTTATAAATAGGAAAGATATATAGATATATATCTATATCTATATATATCTATATATCTATATCTATATATTATCTATATCTATATATCTATATCTATATCTATCTATCTATCTATATCTATCTATCTATCTATCTATCTATCTATCTATCTATCTATCTATCTATCTATCTATATATATATATACTTAGAACCCGCTACCTCCTCTCGATGAGGAGAGGAGAGTAGTGGCTTCCGGTCCCAACCTCCTGATACTCTCCAGGAAGGAATGAAATTTCCTTTGGAAAAGGGAGGAGGCAAAAGAAGCAAGGGAGAGAGAATAGTTAAACATAAATATGTGTAAAAATAAAAGTTTATCCTTAAAGAACCTAGATATTCTAAATAGATTATTAAAAGAAATGGTAGAATTTATGTAACATCACTGCATGCTCTTAAGGTTTAGCACCTACCAAATACCTAGCAAAGTATGAACTGTTAACAAGAATTATAGATCTGAAGTTCTCTATCATGGACAGGCAGATGACAATGTTCTATATGACAAACACAGACCTCAAAACTTCTCTAAATTGCAGGATAAAGCTTTCAAGTTATAAAGACATAGTAGAGGAGAGAAAGATCATATAAGGATAGGCCGAAGTGTATATTATCTTGTCATCCACTCTGCTATTAGAGTTGTCCCAAAAATGTTTCAGAAAAAAGTTACTTTTCTATGACTATCCATTTCTATCTGAACCCTTCTGAAAAAACATGAGAACAACATAAATAAAAATGATTTACAATCCATGAAAATTCAATGAACTAATTGTGTTGGAAGTGGTGTACTACATAGACAAAACTGTTGCCAGAAATTGCCTACAATTGATCCATGCCATCAAATTAAAAACTTTTTAAATAGATGCTGTCAAATATTCATAAATGCCAACCCATATGGAATGAGAGCCTTTTTTTAAAGATGTAGAGACCTTCCAGAAGAAATAAAAACCATATGAGAAGAAGATTAGTTTCATATTATCCTTATTGTCCTCCCTACAATTGGAGTTGTCCTGAAGCTAAAATGTATCTGAGTCTAGAGAAAGTGAGCTTTAAAACTAAATACTTTTATCTAATTATAAAATCAGTTCTTTTATCCACCTTTGTATAAGGGCTGTTTCTTTCTAACTACACCAAAAAAGATACAAACAAGAGAAATAACAACACTGAGAAAACCTGATATTTACATATTGCTTATACAGTTCTGCAATGACCTTCACATATATGATTTTGGTCAATGTAACACATCTGTAAATTTACCCACATTTTGCACATGACTGAACAGAAACAGAGAGCTTGTTCAACCTTCTCACAGTAGCATAGCTAGTAAATTTCAGAAGCAAAGTCTGAACCCATGTCTTCTTCTTTCTCTGCTACATTCTTTCCATGGCACCAGTAGATACACAATTAAAAATGCACGTCACAGAGATGGTGGGCCAGCAACAACATCTTCATATATAAAAGCACGGTATGTTAGCATTGCCCACTGGGACATTAAAAGAATTAATTACACGTGTCTTTTAGATGCTTTTTACCACTTCAAAGGGAAAATGATATATTAATGGCTGGAATTATTCACTATGATTGCCTCATTACTTAGGTACTAAATCATATCTCCTGATTAAAAGCTTGTCCAAGAGAAGTAAGCTTCCTGTACTCCACAATGTAGTAGTCCCTGTTAAGACTATTTTATTTTCCCTGAGTTGTGCTAGTATAGAATTTGTAGTATTATCTAGAAAGGAATTGAAATATCCACTTTCATGTGAATAAATACCTGATCAAAATCCTCTTTTACTGGGTCTCCATCAACAGTTGCTCCAAATGGAATAGCTCTGCTTCCACTATGTCAGTATTATGAGTTTTCTCTCATTCAGCATTCTTGGGATAGAGTACAGATTCTGTTTACAGCACTTAGTTGACTCCAGGTGATGTCAAGACCTTCAGAGAGTGATTAATAAATTTGCTTAGCACATTGTAGATTCAGCACACACCAGCCACCCAGTCTTTTCTAATAAACAAAGCAAAGTCTCAGACATCTTGTCTCTGGTTTTCACCCAGTTAAGAAAGACATACAATTAATGCCATAGAGTAGCATTCTTTGTATTCATTTGACACTTTTATTGCTGCTATATGGTATGGTACGAATTGTACTATACTGACAATTAGAAAATTTTACTTCCAGTCTTGAAGTCGCTTATTGCTCTAAGCATGAGATGGGGATAATATACATAATACTTATGTTGCCGACCTCACTTGGCTCTAGTGACTGTCAAAGAAAACCAGGTTAGGGGGATAGAGACTTGCATTGTAAAAAGATTATCTTGGCATTTCTTTGGTGGATGGATTGGAGTGAATAAAGACTTGAAGGTGGGAGTCCCGTTCAGAGGCTACTGCAATATTCCAGGTAAGAGGTGATGAGAGTCCTAATAAAGGCAGTGATTCTGTGAGTAGTGAGAAGAAGGATGAAAGATAAGTTGTTGAGGTAGAATTCACAATCTATTACAACGGGTTGGGTATAAGGAAGGAGAAAAAAGGAAAAGTCCAAGATAATTCCAAGTTGAAAACCTGGGTAAATAGAAGAATACACTGTATTCCACAGCACACACACATGTTTATTTGTATTTGAATATTACATATTTTATCTCCTCAATTTTATTTTTGGGTCAAGAGTTTCTTATATTTCTAAATACCCTACAGTGCCTAGCACAATACCTTATTCATCATAGACGTAAGAGAATTGTTATTGGGAAAAAGATATTTGGTGAAGTAATAATGAAATTTCCAATAAGTGAGTGGGTCCTCTGTTCTGGGGTTAAATGGATAAATTAGGTGTGTCTTAATTTCCTTTTCATTTTTTTTCTTTTTTCCATTTTATGGACTGAAAATCTGAAAAGAATTATTCAAGGAACATTAGGGTGCTCTTTAAAATAAAAAAAAAAACGTTTATGTCAACCCAAAAGATAACAAATAATTAAGCAAATAAAATTACCAGGGATCAAATCTCTGCCCATTTGACATTGAAATGTTCAGGCAATTATTCAGGTCAGGAAAAGCAAGGAATTATATGACTCTATTTTTTGAGGGTTTAGGGCTGATGAGAAGGAATGGCCCTTTAGCTACCTTGATATTTCTTAGAATATACTATTTAGTCACCATTATATTGATGACATTAGGAAAAGAAACCTTGAAATAAAAGTGAACTTCAGTATCTTTCCTTCCAACTATAATTTCATGAGATGATAATGAACATTGATTAGGTAAGAATGATCAAGCTGTGCTCTGACTTAGTTAATTCAGATAGTGTCTTGTATTCTTTTCATGATAAAAGGTATTTGTAGTGGGTGTGTGTAAAGAGAGAGAGAGAGAGAGAGAAAGAGAGAGAGAGAGAGGGAGGGAGAGAGGGAGGGAGGAGGAGGAAGAGGAGTAGAAGGAGGAGGAAAAGGAGGAGGAGAAGGAAGAAGAGATGGAGGAGGAGGAGATGAGACAAGATGAGAGAAGACAAGAGAAGACAAGACAATAGGAGAACAATATTGGGATATGCAGAGAGCTTGACATAGAAGAAAGAGAGTAGACCTATGAATGAGGAAGTGCTGGGTTTGAGTTTTGTCTCTGACACATACTGTCCATGTGATCCTAAGCAAGTCACTTAATCTCCCAGTGCCACAAAGCAACTAAAACCATAAATTGAAGAGTAGTCATCAATTTGCACAAGTAGAGTATATTCGCACACCAAGAATTCTCTATACCAATGAGTTCAAAGTTTGGACATGTTGAGACATCCCTTATTTTTAAATATATTAAACAAAAAATCACTTTCTACTTGTGTCTGACTTTGTACTACCACATCTGCATTTCTAGTAACTTGGAAAATAGCGGACTTCAGTGCCTTATACCATAGGCCTTAATAAGTGCTAGTTGATGAAAGAATGTCGATGTGTATTCCCCAAGGCAAATGTTTTTAGTGGTTTTCATTAAAAAAATAAACAGGCAAAGAGAAGTAAGTATGTGTGTGTGTGTATGTTTTCTGTTTTCCCTTGAGGGAACCTTGAATCAGTAGCTACAGAAGGGAAAATAAAACAAGCTCAAGAGAGAAGTCCTGTCCCTCATCTTCCTCAAGGAAACCTGAGATTTTGAAATGCCATGTTAGATGAGTATATGCTCCGAGAGGTCCTATCCAACAGACATATGGTCCTGGTGAAAGACTGTATATCTAGCATGTGAAGACCAGCTTTGAAAAGTATGGAGAGCCTCAACAACAGAGAGCTGGAATGTAAGTAAAGAAACTTTTGTGTCAGCCCAGTTTACAAAGAATGTCTACTAAGGCAGAGGGAGGGGTTGTGATCTGTGCTAGTGGAGTAACTACCCATAGGGAGTAAAACATGGATCCCTGAAGTATTGAAATAAACATTTCTTTAGAAAAATCTAACTTTTGTGTGAATTCATAATTCAGCCACTTAAGATTGCCAAGAGCTGAAGCCTGTAGTAGGAGATGACAAATGTCTTTGCCATCCTCCTTCCTTAGGCAGTCTATTTCTGCTAAGTGTATTGCATTGGTCTTCTGGGAAATGTACCTGAATCAAAGTTCTAAAATGTAACATAAAACAAGGCAACACAGAGAGGAGTAGTGATGACAGCACAAATTTCAGAGACATTTTTTTTTCTTTCTGCAAGATGAAATAATGAAAAGTGTTTATAGAGCTAAAAGATTTCTCAGGGACAATCAACTGCTTATTCTTTATTTTATAAGTGGAAGATACTGAGTCTCAAGGAGGTTATAACTTGGTCAATGTTACAAATGAAGTAAATCTGGTCCTCTTTCCACTTCATCATTTTGTTAGGTCATTGTAGAACCTTTGCTTCTGATCTTAAACTCAGAGCCGAGCTAAAAGAGTTCACTGCTAGAGGGTCTTCCACCAAATGATGATTTGTTTTTTTTGTTTTTTTTTTGGCCCAAAGAACTCATGGAATCATGTATAAACTTTTGCCCTGGGAGTAGTTCCATATTAGTACAATGGACCATATGGAATCTGTGGCTTCAATAAGCAATTATTTTAGTAAGAATGTATTTATTAAGGTATTAGAGGCCCTCAAGGAGATAAAAGCATTCTTCAAAGGGGGTAAATGGAATCCTCAAAAGCTTTTTACTCAAACCATGGGGGCAGTCGTTTCCCATAGAGCCCACAATTGGGTTTCAATTCTTTCTGGGAGCAAAGTAAATTCCAGCAAGTCCAGTTTGTTCCACAGAGTACTTCCTCACACTCACCCTTTTTGATGGTATGAGAATGGATAGGTTAATCCAGGTAGCCAATGTCCACTAACATCCTGTGACAAGGCAGCTGTGAAAGGGTTGTTATTGAATTCTTTCGGGGGACACCTACAGCAAATGAAATCACAGAACCATTGAGTTATTACTTGTCTTCTAGCATTGTTGGGATGACTTTTAAAATGCTATAAAAAACATGAATAGTGTCATGCACACAGTAGGTGATTAGTAATGTTTATTTAATGGAATACTCATACACATACAATGGAATATAAAATTATTGTTTTAACTTGAAAGTATAATACTTCATACTTATTCCCTTCTCCCCTCCATTCCTAATGCTCATTCCTATCATTTATATCCTTCTGAGACCTGGAACTAAATGACATCAGAATGTTATCCTTCTCACTTCTCACCTCACTCTTGATTCTGTCTCTCCCAAACCCCAGATATAACTATAGCAATAGACTCTCATTTTTCCATCATTTCCTCCACTGAATCAGCTGGAAACCTAAGCAGCCATCTGTTTAAGCCAAAAAGGGGGCATTTATTCTATGAGTGATAACTCATTGGCTTTTTCTCCTTTTACAACATCACAAAGTACAGCTGAAAAGATATTTTTGACAGCAAAACATATTTAGTAGATTTTAAATGAAATCAATCTTGCATTTAATAAGCACCAATTATGTGCCAGATACTGTACCAGAGTCTAAGTAATAGGAGCTTACACTCCATTGGAGACAACATACTCAAAATGTCCAAAACTGAACTCATTACCTTTTCTCCAAAACCTTCCCCTCTTCCTATCTTCTCTATTATTGTACCATATACTTAACTTCCCTATTATCGTGGTACTTCCATTTTCCCAGTCATCTAGGTTTGCATTCCTGATATTTTTGACCCCTTCCATTTCTTTTCCTTCCTTTTCTTTCTTTTTTTTGCCTTTACTCATTTTTTTTTCAATCCTCTCCAATTTTAAAAGAGAAAAAGAAACCCCACATCAATGCATAGAGACTGTCAAATGAAGAGAATCTCAGAGTTGGAAAGGACCTCAGAAGTTTCTCAGTTCACCTTAAACAGAAATAACCTCTATGTCAATTCAGAATTGACTTGAAGTTCTTTAGTGAAGAGAAACCCACTGCCTACCAAACCAGACCATTCTACCTTTCAACAGATTTAATAAAGAGGAAGTTTGCACTTATACCGAACCAAAATCTGCCCATCTATGTCTTCCACTCATTTTATCTGCTTTTGCCTTGCGGTGACAAGCAGAACAATTCTAATGGTTAATTCAAAATCAGCCCTTCATATACATGAAAGCCTCTGTCATACCCCACTTTATCATCTTCTCTTCTATAGACTAATCATTCCTAGCTCAGTTAATTTTAATATAGCATGATTTCAGGGTTCTTCACTTGGACCTTATAACTCTCCCCTTGATGTGTTAATGCATATTCTTCCTGAAATGTAGCTATTCATTTACAAGTGACCACTAAACTTTAAATATGAGCTGGCAAGTACAGAGTACAAAGAGGTTATCAATTCCCTTGTTCTTTCACTAACTCTTTTTTAAGACAATCTGTTTGAATTGTTATTTTTTTTGATTGTCACATCACACTGTTGAATAATATTCAACTTGAGGCATACTAAATTCTTAAGACCTTTTTTTTTTTAGCTGAATGTCTTTCTATCTAGCCAGTGCACCTCAATCCTTACCGTGAAGCTTATTTGAATCCCAGCACAGAACTTAACATATATTCTATTCAATTTCATTTTACCAGATGTGGCCTATTCTTCTAGCCTGTTAAGATCTTCATGGATCCTGTCTCTGCTATACAATATTATTTCTCCCTCCAAAGCAGACCTACACAAGCTTGGCACTGGGATTGTACCTTGTCTAGTAGTACTGCCATTCATGTGGCTACCCAAGAAGCTTAGATTAAGATCATAGCTATTGACAATGAATGCTACTTATGGAAAACTGCCAGGATATTTACTATCAGTGAAGGCAGGCAAATCTATACTGTTTGGCAGTATATAGGGGGCAAATTTATAATCAGCTAAACTTCTTCAGGCTCCAGATAGTTTAGACTAGAGACAGACTGACAGTGGTTGCTTTCCACAAGTCACATGACAAACAGGCTGCACAGTTACAACCCTACATTTTTGGAGGGCCCCCAGAATCTTTTGGTGGGCTTCAAGCAGCCTGAAGGTTGTATGTTGTGCAGGCCTGCTCTAAAGCTTTATTTCATTTGTAATTTTAGTAAGTATTCTATTGACACTTTTATCAATGTCAGTGATAAAAAATAATGTACAAGAGAAGACAAAGAACAGTTCCCCAGGACTTTTAGCTGGAAGCGGGTGGGGAGGGGAGGGTAGAGAAGGGGAGGAAAGAGGGAGAAAGGAGGAAAGAAGGAAGAAAAGACCAGAATTTCTGAACAAATTTTATTATAACCTAACCCTGGGGAAAAAATCTAGTATTTCTTTTCCTTATCTTCATTTGTGTTCAGTCTCTAGTAATACTAAAGTTTAGCATGGTTATCTGGAACTCTACATATTCATATTCTTTAATTTCCCAAAACAAACTTTTAGAAGTGTTCACTGCATTATAAGATTTTTTAACCTTTACAAGGTCATAGCCATATTTTCTAATCAGATTTCTCTAATTTATGAACAGATTTGGCATTTTATTTCAGGTAGAAATTAAAATGCTCCTACCTTTTAGGATATCAAAACAAGATTGCAATAGCCAGCATAAAGAATGCCAAGAGTTTCATGCATGCAACCACATGTTGTCATATTTTACTATCCATAAATGATGATGAAATCACTGAAGGCAAGAAGCAAAATGCTGAGGAAATGATTATACTGGAGTATATCTAGTTCATATTTGAATGTGAATATTACAGACATGTTGAGCATTAAATGAAAATAACACAGCTGGGTAGATTGGATTTCTCAGCAAGGTATCCCTTGAAATGATTATATGTGTCATCTCTGGCTGACACTCTTAGGCATATACTGTGTTCAACACTGGGATTGTTCCTTGTCTAGTAGTACTGGCATTCATGTGGTTACCCAGGAAGTTTAGATGAAGATCGTGGCTATTGACAAAGAATGGCGCTTAAGGAAAACTGCCAGAATATTGATTCTCAGTGAAGCCAGGCAAATCAATACTTATCCACAAGATCCAGAAGCTGAGTGCCACTCATTCATGGAGCACCTTTGGCAAAGAGGTAACTTGCCAGTCTTATCATCCAGAGTCCTTTTCTCCCCTTGTAGAGCACCCTTGAAGTTTCCTATGGGTGAACACATGTGTTTCCCTATCTTTGTACATTTAGTTTGAGCCCCCTCTCTCTAGGGTTCTTATGTGTACAGGGAGAGAATGCATCCCTTACTGGGCGAGAAGGTTGTATACCAACTATTCTTACTGTATCACTTTAGTGAAGACTGTGCAAAGCTAATCAAAGGTAGAGGGTGATAATTAATAGGAAGCACACTGGATAGGGGCTTACAAAACACCAAGCCCTCATAGTCTCATGGTTACTCCCTGGAGTACTTCCTTTAAGGGGGAAAGTAGTTGGTCATCTTCTGAGACGCAGCCCACAACTGTGAATGGGAATTGAAGAAGTAGCCTAGAAAAGGGCTCTACAAAAGAATGAGCAGAATATGCTCAGGAGGTGAGGAGGGTTAGGCAGGTAATCTTTAGAGAAGTAGAGGTGAAGTATAATGAGAAAGGAGAAATACAGTTTTATATGTATGGGGGATTTACATTAGAGAATTCTTCACATTTAATAGGGACCAGAGAGCCATTTTATATTTACTTCTTTACCTAGAAGTAGTCCCAAAGAGAGATAACATAAAAGACAAGTTTGAAACTCCAAGAGCTCAAAAATGAAAGAGGTAAATTCATCATCAATGAGGTGTAAATTAAAACAATTATTAGGAGCTATTTTGCCTAATTATATGCTCCAAAATCTGACAATCTAAGTGAAATAATTGAATATTTATGATGGTATAAATTGCCCAGACTAACAGAAGAGGAAATAAAATACTTAAATAACCCCATTTTAGAAGGAAAGAAATTGAACAAGCCATCAATGAACTCCCTAAGAAAAAATCCCAGTGCTGAATTGATTCACAAATGAATTCTACTAAGTTTTTAGAGAACAATTAATTTTAATAGCATATAAACTATTTGGAAAAATAAGCAATGAAAGAGTTCTACAAAATTCCTTTTGTAATACAAATATGGTGCTGATACCCAAGAAAACTAAGAACCAATTTCCCTAATGAATACTGATGCAAAAATTTAAAGGAAAATATTAGCAAGAAGATTCCACCAATATGTCATAAGGATCACATACTATAACCAGGTGGGATTACTACCAGGGCTGGTTCAATATTAGGAAAACTATCAGTATACTTGGCCATATTAATAACACAACCAACAGCAATTGTATGATTATCTCAATAGATGAAAAAAAAACCTTTGAAAAAAATATAAAAACCATTCCTATTAAAAACACTAGAGAGCATGGAAATAAAGGGAGCTTTCCTTAAAATATGATTAGTAGTATCTCTTTAAAAGCATCAGAAAGCATTACCTGTAATAGGGACAAGCTAGAAACCTTCCTAGGGTTGAAGCAAGTATGCCCATTATCACCAATATTATTCAATATAGAATTAGAAATTCTAGGTATAGTAATAAGAGAAAAAGAACGTGAAGGAATTAGAATAGGCAATGAGCAAATAAAACTACCATTTTTTGTAGATGATATGATAGTATACTTATAGAATCATAGAGGATCAACTAAAAAACTACATGAAATACTTTACGACTTTAGCAAAGGTGTAGAATATAAAATAAACCCATGCAAATCACCAGTATTTCTATTTATTATCAGCAAAATTCAGCAGCAAGAGATAGCAAAATAAATTACATTTAAAATAACTGTAGAAATATAAAATACTTAGGAGTCTACCTACCAAGACAAACCCAGGAACTATATGAACACATTATAAAACTCTTCACACAAATAAAGTCAGGTCTAAACAATTGGAAAAATGTTAATTGTTCATGGGTAGTCCAAGTCCATATAATAAAATAATGATAATTCTACCTAAATTAAGTCACTTATTCAGGACCATACCAGTCTAATTACCAACAATTGTTTCATAAAGCTAGGAAAAAATAATAAAATTCATCTGGGAGAACAAGAGGTCAAGAATATGAAGTGAGTTAATAAAAAATGTGAATGAAGGTGGTATAGCCATACAGATCTCAAATTGTATTATAAAGCAGTAATCATCAAATCAGTCTGGACCAGTGGGATACATTAGGTCCACAGAACACAGTAATCAATGACTATAGTAATCTACTGTTTGAAAAACTCAAAGAGCTAAGGTTTTCAGACAAGAATTTACAATTTGACAAAAAACTGCTGGGAAAATTGGAAAGCAATGTGCTAGAAACTAGATATAGACCAACATCTTAAACTGTACACCAAGATAAAGTCAGAATGGGTACATGGTTTAGACATAAAGTCTCATACCACAAACAAATTAGGAGAGCACAGAATAATTTAAATGTTACATCTGTTAGGATTTGAGAAGAATTTATGACCAAACAAGAGATAGAGAGCAATATAAGATGTAACATAGACCTTTTTGATTATGTTAAATTAAAAAATGGTTTTACACAAATAAAACCAAGATTAGAAGGAAAGCAGAAAACTAGGAAATACTTTTTACAGAAAGCATCTTTGAGAAAGGCCTCATTACTCAAATATATAAAGAACTGAATCAATCTATAAGAACAGTATTCATTCTCCAATTGATAAATGGTCAAAAAAAATATGAACAGGCAGTTTTCAGAGAATGAAATCAAAGCTATGTATAGGTCATTTGAAAAAATGTTTAAATCACTATTGATTAGAGATATGTGAATTCAAACAACTTTGATGTGCTGCCTCACATATCAGATTGGCTAATATGACAGAAAAAGAATAGAATAAACCTTGGAGGGGATGGGAGAAATTGGGAAATTAATGTACTGTTGGTGGAGTTGTGCGTTGATCTGACCATCCTAGAGTGTAATTTGGAATTATGCCCAAAGTGATATAAAACTTTGCATAACTTTTGACCCACAACACCACCACTAGGTCTGTATCAAAAAGATTTTTTTTTAAAAAAAGGAAAATTACCTATTTGTACAAAAATATTTGTAGCAACTTTTATTTAGTGGTGAAAAAGAATTGAAATCAAGGGGATGTCCATTAATTGAGGAATGGCTGAAAAAGCTGTAGTATATGATTTTGATGGAATATTATTGTGCTCTAAGAAATGATAAGCAGAACGGCTTCAAAAAAACCTGAAAAGATGACTAACTGAGGCAAAGTGAAATGAGCAGAACAGTAGGACATTGTACACAGTAACAGCAATATTGTACAGTGATCAACTGTGTATGATTTAGGTATTCTCAGCAATATAATGGGCCAGGAGAACTCTAAAGGACTCATGATGAAAAATGCTATCCACCTCCAGAGAAAGAACTGATGGATTCTGAATGCAGATTGAAAGACACTATTTTTCACTTTTTTATGTTTTTTTTTCTTTATGTCTTCTTTCACAACTAATATGGAAATATGTTTTTCATGATTGCACATGTATAGTCTATATCAAATTACTTACCATATCAGGGAGGAGAAAGGGAAGGGAAGGAAGGCGAGAATTTGGAACTTATTTTTTTAAAATACAAATGTTAAGAATTGTTTTTACACATAATTGGGGAAAATAAAATACTATTTAAGAAAAGAAACTTCAAGAGAAAAAGGAATGTGGTTCAGAGTCTTCATCAAAAAGAGTAAGAGAGGTATTGGCAAACCAAACCTAACTCATACGTGGAGAGTGACCTGTATGCCATAATATTTGCACAGCTCCAAAGGAGAAAAAAATATTATGATAGCAGGGAACCACATTCACTGAGGAAAAACCTACTTCTATCCTTTTGGTGGTGATTCATGGAAAGTATATAGATTCAGAGTGAATAAGAGCTGCCCTCCAGAAGGGAAGATTCTTTTGCCCTCTTGGCAAGAGAAGGAGAGTTTTCCAAACTCTTCATACCTTGTTTATGAGTGTCTTTTGCATTGTTGTAAGGTTAACTGCAGCCTAGACCACATTTGATTTTTTTGACCTGAATGTTTATAAAGGAACTGAGGGCTTTTAGAGTGACATAAGCCAACTTATCTTGTTTCCCAGGGAAAAAAAAATTCTGACTCTGGCGGCATGATTTATACAGGATATTATTGAAAGAGATTCACAAGGTAAATTGGCTCTGTCATGTCATTAGTTAGGATCCAATAATATGTGGGTTAAAACCGTAGCCTATCTGAAACTTTGTCTTATGATTTGACAGACTTGGGTCTCTGTCTAGTACTTTTGATGACTCGCCTCTAGCTCCCAAAGTACCTTTGTCTCCCTTACCACCCCTCGCACCCGCACCCTCTCCAGTAAAGATTTGTATCCAAATTCTTAGCAGCAAGATCTTCTCTATAATCCCTATTTCTCTCTCTAGATATTTGTATCACAATTCTTTGAAACTCACAGAGCCACTTCAAAAAGTTCTTGAATGTCAAATAGTGTCATGGGTCCTGACATTAGGAGGTCATTGTGGTATACGGAGCATGGCTCCCTACGTTTTTCCCCCTTTGGAAACTTTGGTGTGGTTTCCATAGTCAATGAAATCCCCATTAGTCTGTGTAACAATAGCCCTGAAACACTCAATCCCATTCTGCCTAGATATGGGTAAACATTTCTTAATCTTATACCCCTTGGCACACCTTGGCACCTCTTGGTTCTCTATTTACTTTTATGCACTCTGCCTGTTTCTCCTGCATGACCACACTCGCAGTCATCTCTTCATGCTATACATGCCACCAGCCTTTAAGCCCCTGAGGACTGCTTGTTATGTATACATCTTCAGACACTCTCTTGCTGATGCATGGAGTAGAAAAGGAAGAAGTGGCCCAATTCCTACAGTTGTCATTTCACTACAATTCTCATGGTTCCCATCAAGCAACAGGCTCTGTTTAGGTCTTCTTCCCATGCACATTTATGATGATAATCATTGCTTCCAGCTCTGGTACATATGCCTATGACTCCTGTAAAATCTTGATCCTGTTTGTCTTCTACCTGAACACAAAGGCCTTATCTTGCTGTGGTTGAGGTCACTGATCTCTGCTTTTATAGCACTGCTATAGTTACAATCAACACTCCCCCCCATCTCTGCTATGTCCTCTCTTTCATTGAGCTAGAGAATGACTAGCTAACAATACCATTTTGTTTTAGACTAGTCTAATGGTGGCATACGTTATAGACCAAAGAGGAAGAAATTGAAACCAGGGGATCCAATTGGGAAGCAATATTCTATGTATGGGTGCAGAAATGAATAGATATAGAATTATAAATGGAGAAGAAAAAATAATCTTAAGAATATACAGAATGAAGGCAGTTAAATAGAAGGATACATACATACATACATGAAAAATAGATTTAGATATATCCACATTTCTATTTATAACATACATACCAGATTTGTACATCTAAGGGAAATTATGCAGCAAGGCTTTTTAAGATAGACTAACAGAAAGAATGCTGGATTTAGAGTTATAAGACCTGGGTTCAATTCCCATTTTGGCTACCCATCGTTTGTAACCACGGACAAATTATTTAACTTCTCTGAGTCTCAGCTTCCTCATCTGTAGAATGGCAAGATTGGGCCATTTGTTCTCTAAATTCCCTTTCTATTCTTTGTCTTTTCATCCTAAATATGAAGCCAGAGGGCAAGTTTATGGTACTGAATATATATATATATGTATACACACATATATATACATACACACATGTATATGCTATATGTATATAAACATATTATTATATTACATGAATATATAAAGATGATCAGCTTAAAAGTGATATCCTGTGCAATTAAAATGTAAGGACTTTTCAAGAGAAAGAGGATAGATAGAAAGGAGTGCAGAAGACCAAGGACTGAGCCTTGTAGAATATCTAATTGAGGGTAGGAGGAGGAACCCACATCAAAAGAGATAAAGAGTGGAGAGTTGTAGGTTGAGATGAAGAATAAGGATATTAGACTGTCATAAAACAGAGGGATGAGCAGGTTTTTGAACATATGATTTGTGTTATTTTCAGTGTTGAGCATTTTGAAAATCAATTAATAGCTTGATTTTTTTTATTAGCATGAACGACTTTAAAAAAGGTTATTGTATTGTAATACAAAACCTCCTGCTAATTTGTTGAAGCTTGGGCAATAACTCTTGGTGAAATTCCCGTGTGCATATGCCCTCTGACCTACATTTGTACTGCATGCCAGTAATGCTATTGCTTTATCACTTATCTAATGTCATGCATCAGTCAATCGATAAAAACAGAAAATTGCAAAAATAAATTACTTTGTCAGAGGCTAAGCTATTGACAGTGACACATAAAGTCATGGACAACATCTCATTTCCAACAGAGAGCTGATTTTGGAATTTTTTCTTCTTGAGGCTATCTATTTTCTTATATTGGGTACTAGATTGTGCAATACCTTCCATCCTCAGCTTGAAGAGAATGCTAAAGAAAAGCTAATTATTGTGGAAGAGAATGCCAGTTATAGGCATTGGAAATTAAGGATGAGTGAAGGTTTTGTTGAGAATGTCTCAGTAGTAAAATAGTAATAATAATAGTCCCAACAAAAATAACAATGGGCAAGAGACTGAATTTTTAGTTTTGTCCTTTCCAATTGGAAAATTTGTGTCTCATCTCTATGGAACCACTGCGATTTAGTGACCTGAATAGTGAGATTGCGCTGTATTCTTTAATTCAAACAACTAGGTAAGGAATTAGTTTCCACTTCCCCAAAGCATTGTGATAACCAGTGAGGGATTGGGGAGTATGGTCATGAGTGATCATAGACTTTAGAGCTTACATGAACCTCGGAAATCATAAAGCATTTTCCTCTCATTTCACAAATGAGGAATCTGGGAATGAGAGATGAAGTGATTCTCTCAAGGTGACATGGGTTGTCACAGAGCCAAAATTAGAACCTAGGCCCTCTAACTGGAAATATTTTTTTAAATAACACTTCACTTACTTCTAGAAGGATTGTAGGAAAGAATGATGATTGTCCATTCTAAAGGCATAGCCACTTAGTGTTATATAATTTGAGTCCTGGCTCTGGTAGGTACCTAGAAGAAAATCTAACACACAGCAGGCACTTAATAGATGTTTTCTGATTAATTAAGTGAATTAATGAGTATGAGCAAGCTACTTATACTACCTTCTTTAAACCTGAAAGTATTTGTTAAATGGAGAACCATAACTACGAATTCCAGTCGCTAGGGAAAATTCAGTTGAGGAGAAGGCAGATCTATGGAAAGGCTTCACATCTAGGACACAGAGCCCCAGGGCATAGATCCTTGATCCTGTCAGATTGTGGTGATTCAGAGAACCTCACATACCAGTCCTGGGGAGATTATAAGGGGACTGAGTAGGTTTGCCAGGGAAAACTCATTTGGGATGGGAGAAAATGGGTTCTGGCTGAGGGGTGTCATGGCATTGGGACCCTGGACATGGTGGCATGGAGCCAAGTAAGGGAGCAAGGCGGTGGTTTAAAGATGCAGGTCCAGTAGTGTGCCCACCAGCTGCAGAAGACAAGCTTGTCCCATTGTATTTGATGCCATGGAACAAAGGCCCTACTGACCTGTACTAGTTTGGGTTCTGGCTAAATTGTCTATTATTATCAGGGCATTAACTTTAGCACTAGTGATATAAAGATTTAAAAAATAGAATACTATTTCCATAAGGCAGATGTACAGATAATTTTGATGTTAGAAAGATAGAAGCACACAGAAGGGGTTAAATAGAGAATCCTGAGAGATTTAGAGAAGAATGGATCACTTTCAGCTGAGGAAAATCAAGAACAATGTGTTTTGAAAGTTCAAAGGGAAGTGGTTACATGAGGCAAACTTAACAATGAATTTGGAGTCTGAGGATCTGGGTTTGAATTCTGCTTCTCTTGAAGACCAGCTTCATGATTTGTGCAAATCAGCTAGTCTCTGCTTCGGTTTCCTTAATTGTAAAATGTAAATAATAATCCTTTCATTTTCTAACTTAAAGATGAGGAAAGTGCTTGGCAACCTTTAAAATGTCATGGAATTATGATTTATAAAGTGTTTAATAAATATCTATCCTTTTTAACAGAAGCCTTTTGCTATTAAACATAAAATACTTAATATGTCTGTTGAAATGAGAATGCATGTTAAAGAAATTATTGTTATCACGTTATAGGTGATAGGCAATCGGCCCATAATGCAGGAGTACAGTAACTGCTATTAAATGACCCTGAGCATGAAGCTCCTTCCCCTATAGTTAGCCTCTAAAAGTTAGAGAGAGGTATCTCAGTTTTCTGGACCAGTGCTTTAAAATGGGTAGGATAGTAGATCTGACTATACTGGTGCAAAAGGGAGCAAGAGAGTCGCATGATATTTTATTGTGATGGAGCAGTGAAGGTCTGAGGAATCTGATTACTAGAGTTACTTTACTTGCTTATCTGTGTTTATATTTCCCACGTCATATACATACCTGGGAAGAGTCTTCTGCACTAGGTTATACCAAAAACTTCTTGGGGTCTTAAAGTACAATGTAAACCAAACTCCTAGGTGATAGTGTCTCTATCACAAAGAACTTGAAAATATTTTCTTATCCCTTTCCTATATATTTGGTTGACCCTGTACAGAGCTCCCTTGTAGCCAGACTTCACAGTATCCTGACATTTATAAAGAGCTTTATAAAGGCAGGAAGAATTACTTTATTGTTTGTTGTTGTTGTTGTTGCTATTAATTTCTCCCCTCCTGACAGATCAGCATCCATTTAAATAGAGAATTGCAGTAAAAATTTGTAGTAATTTTTTTTCACTTACTACTGCCATGGAAAAATCTCCAGGGTGGAAGAAAAATGAATTTACCACTACACAGCACAGCTCTGTATGAATGAGAACATGAAGAATGTGAAAGTGCCTAATTCAATTAAAACTCTAACAGTGATTAATATAAGTAAAATTATAAAGCTATAATTAATTGGTGGGGCTTAAATAAGTCCATGATACAGAGGTATGAATTGTTTTCTTTTTTGATACGTGTTCAAAAAATGTTTCAAAAACACCACAGATATAGGTGTTTAATCTAACAAACATTGCTCACTTTGAGATTCTAAGAAAGGGTTCTGGAGGATTTTGTTCAGCCATTCTGGATAATTAATGATTTTGTGGTTAATTTCCTGGAAGCTGAAGTATTCTGAAAAATGACCAGTATGAGTGTTGTAAGAGACATGTCTTAGTTCCTTTCTGTTTGTTCTCATAGATGGCAAAAATTAGCTGCAGTCTTAACAGAGAATAATTTGTTTATCCAAAATGTAATCTGAGAGACCCATTGGCATAGGTGAGGGGAATATTTCTGACACTGAAATCTTTAATGTAGAAACTAAGCTTAGTAATATCTGCAAGACCAAGTATAAAAGTAACTCTTAAGCAGGGAGTCCATTTTGCCTTGTGCTAATATAGTGAGCGGCCTCTTTCCCCAAAAACCCAAACTTAAAAATCAATCCATAAGCAAATCATCTGAGCAAATGAGAAAGTATCTAGTCAATAAAGTTCTTGTGAGAATATATTTTATTACAAAAATTAATTGTAGAATATTTATATTTTGAAAATAAAATTTATAAGCTCGAATAAGTGTTTTATATACATTATGTAGAATAAAATATGTTTTGTCTACCGAGTCTGACCACGAAGTGTTTATTTTCATTTTGTTGCTATTTCTAATGGTTCCTAGAATATGATTTTGTTGAAAAAGATGTAGGTTTTTGTTTGCTTGTTTATTTTTGCAAGTCCTTCTTGTTTTTCTCTTTAGATCAGCCAGCAGAGGGTAATGCATCTTAGTGAAGTGACAGGTAGTATTCTGTTCTCTGTGGGAATGGCAGAGTTTTTGTTGAATCTTCTTCCTTGTTATGAGTTAAGAATTTAGATTTCTGGATCTTCCTCAGTTCTTCCCCCATTGGACAAATCAAATATTTCAATATGTGTGTATGCATGCCTACATGCACATACACAGAATATGAGTTTTTAAAACCCACTTCTACTACTTGGTATTGTAGGTGACCTTGAGTGAGTTGCAACATTTCTGGACAACTTCATCATTGTCCTCCCACTCATTATCATTGTAAATTACACTGAAATGACACTTTAATTTTTGGAAAATATTTTCATACACTATTTTATTTGTTCTCATACCAGCCCTACTTAACAATCTGCACTAGAAATATTTTCATCCCCATTTCGCAAATGAGAATACTGAGGTTCAGATATGCATATGTGTGTATGTGTTTTCTTATATAATGGGTAAGGTGGTATGGCCACCCACAATATGATCCTAACATATCTCATCTTGGTATATGGACAAATTATTTATTCTGGATTGGCCCACTTATTCCAACTTGTTTTCATACTAGCATGTCTAGTTACTCATAGAAGGACCACCACCACAGTTCATAGCACAGTTAAACTTAAATTTCTTCATGGTCAAAAGGGATGCCCTATTGAGAGAAATATATTCCCTTTACTTACCACCTTACCTCTTAATCCCCTACCAATACATTTCTTTTTATATAAACCAGCAGCTCACACTAATAATACTTTTTGGGTTTAAAATTAACTTTTTATTTAGCAGCGAGGCCAAAGAAATAATTATCTCATGAACACATGTATTAAAGCAAAAGCAAACATATAATACTGGTTCATACTCTCAAACTAGTGGGCTCAATATCTATGGGAAAGAGTGGATACTTCCTGACACTGAAACCTAGCAAGGATACATATGAGGGAAAAAAACCAATGTGTTTACTAATCAATCAGAGAATATATTCACTACAATGCAATTTCTGGCATATGGTGCCAGTAAACATTGATTTATTGATTATAATTCATTTAATGGCAATATTTTAAAAGAAAAAAAATCTCTGCTAAAAATATCTTCCAAATACATAAAAATTCAGTGGGAAGAGTGGCTGGCCTTACATGGGAGAAAGATAGGGGAGGACAAGAAAGAAATATGACTGGAAAACCAGTGGAAGGTCACTCTTAAAAGGAGCAATGATGATCAACACACATGAATGGAAAGACATTTCATAGCTCTTGAACAACAAAGCTATTGATATTTTCTGTTGGTATCATCAGACTGTATTCATCTATGCCTGCTCCCAACCTTCCTTTACTCTTTGCTGACTCCCAGAATTCACTGTGTCTCAGCTCCAAACTATGTACCATTGCTGCTCCACACCATTCTCTGTTACAGTGGATCCTCAACTATTCCTCTATCTTCTCTATCACCTAACAATCTGCCTGACATCCACTAGGGACAAGATGTTTCTTAAGTTTTTCCTCTATGGAAAGGACAACAGTTCTGTGGATTTTTTTAAGTCACTTCCATTATCCACTGAGAAAGCCTATGATTAATATAACCAGGGTGCTAAAGCCCAATGGCATGAAACTCTCTTTTCACTGGTGGAAATTAATGGTTAGCATCTATCCACCAGTTAGGAGAGATTCCCATACCAAAGGGCTTTGGGACCTGGGTTACATTTTAATAACTATTCTTTAAAGGTAAGGCAGCTGCTGGACTATGAGTAGATCTTTTCAGCCTCATTGCATCACAGAAATAGTCCTCACCTGTGGTGGTCTCTTCAGATCCATCTGTGACTGTCTCCTCTATATCTTGGAAGTGATGTGTTGAAGATTTCTCTCATCTTGAGAAGGCTACAAATGTTCTCAGTCAACAGGTATGAAGGTTTCTTTAACTGTTCTGAGTCAATCTTCTTAGCCAATGTCTATTAAGTTCTAATCAGTCAGATTTGCTGAGCCATCGCCTTAGTCTCTCATCAGAATGCACCAGAAGGTAACCAAAACAAAACAGATATGGACTGCTCATTTACTTTTTTTAGAAACATTTTGTTTGACTTTTCTCTGAAATTTTCTGTTCATTTTTTTCCCTTAGTTTCTTTTGAGTTTCTCAATTCCACTATCATGTGACATTGTCAGAAAAAAGATTCTGAGTTTTAGGTCTTTCTATGTTCCCCTCACTAGGCAAATAAGTCCAAGTCTCAGTTTCTTTAGAGGTAGGTGAGGACAGGGTAAGGACATGAATATTCATCTCTCCTTACCATGTTACTCAGTTTCATGCAAATTTTAGTTTATACCCTATCTAAGAGAAGGCTGAAAAATCTGACTTCTTATGGATCCTGAATAATACACAAGAGCCTGGTATGCACAAGAATACTTTACATTCAGAAACACAAAATCACAAAATTTGAGAGTTGGATCTGTCTTCAGCAATCATCTAGTACAACTGATATACAAAACAGATCCCCACTATAATAAACTCATCAAGTTCTCATTCAGTAATATAAAAAATCACCAAGTAATTCTCAAGCTCATATGAATATTCACTAAGTGTATACATTTCAGAAACATACATGGGAGAATAGCTATTGTAGCTAAAACTTTTGTAGCTATAGTGTTGGGGCTGTATTTTTAACTTAGGTGTTTATAGCACTAAATAAAAAATGACAAGTGTTTCCTTCATTTACATTGTTGTGCTATGGAATCAATCAATGAATGACCACTTGTGAAACACCTGTTTGTTGTTGTTACATTCCAGATTCCAAATCAATCTTTACAGCATCAGACTTTGCTTTTGTCTCCAGATGCATCCATAATTGAGCTTCCTTTCAGCTTTGGCCCAGCAGCTTCATTAATACTGGAGCTCCTTGTGGTTGTCCTGCACTATATCTCAGTAGCATATTGGATACCTTCTGACCTGAGAGGTTCATCTTCTGATGTCATCTCTTTTATTCTTTTAGTACTTTTATGGGGTTTTCTTGGCAAAGACAGTGGAGTGGTTTGCCATTTTCTTCTCCACTATATCAGCTTTTCTTCCAGAAATCATATTCTTTTCTTTAAGAGCGAATTCTCCTTCTCTGAATCCTTAAGTCCCTTTTTCATGTCCTCATATGCTTAGACAAGGGTGAAGTGGGAAGCCATGGACTCATCTCCTGCATAGATTGACAGGCATGGTGCTATCTCTCCTTTGAAGCTTTCAGAATACAGTTGTCATCTTCCGCTAGTGAATTCATGACAGTGCCTTGTTGGCACTTTTGGTTTCCCCATGTGTGGAATTAATTGAGAACACCCCAGGTCAGGGGGGTCACAGGCAGACTTCCTGACCTCTGCAGGGTGGGTAAGCTAGGGCCAGGCCTTGGGCTCTAGGCACCCATACTTCCTGGGGCCCCCTTTCCCTGGTCTCTGGTGGCTGGGCCAATTCCCCCAGGGTCTGAGAGGGAGGATATATCCAGTATGTCAGATGTTGCCAGAAGTCTCCACTATTACTTGTCCATCTTGGGTAACCCTGAATGACATAGCTCTTAGTTTCATTGACCTAAGTAAGCCCTTCCACCACAACAAGGCTGTGATCCAAGGTGGTGACATAGAACTGTACAAAGAATAAGAACAATTTTATATATATATATATATATATTTCACTTCTAGATCATAGGACTTAGCATTGGAGGTTTCCTTGGAGAGCATGAAGTCCAATTCCATTATTTTTACTGATGAGGCATTATTTTTCCTGAAGACCAGAGAAGTCAAGTGACTTTCTGAGGTGCCTTGGCTAACAGAACAGGGATTTAAACCAGGATTAGCTCAGTCAAAACCCATACCTTCTTTTTAATATATCACATTTTCTTTTCTCAAGTTTTTTTTAATTCCCAAGCCCACACCTTGTATTCATAAAATCAGAGATACAAATTTTTCCTTCTCTCTGGTATAACAAACAAACAATATGTAATCATTTGATACTACAAAACATGTTCTAGTTGACTGAAAACTCATTAAGAGCAAAGACTGTTTAAATTTAAATATTTTAGCCACTAGACCCAGCACAGTATACTATATGTGATAGCTGCCCGATACATGTTTGTTTTATTGAATTTGTTAAATTTGCTCTCCTGCTTCATTTCACGTTCATATGGCTCCTACCTCAAACACACCCATTCCCAAAATCCCCGCCACACAATTTGGTGATATTCAAACATTTGAAAGAGTGGTGAAATAGTTCGGACAGAATTGTAGTTTCTGCAACTCACGTTTGTTGGGGAATATGTTTGAAGGATACAGAAATTCTTTATTTGAATGATAATTGCTATTGTTCCCTTTATTTTGGCAGACATTTCATTTTTGTGGACTATGGCAAAGTTTCTATTCCTTTGATTGACGAGGGAGACGTGACCCAATTTCTCTTAGCTTTAGAAAAGTAATATACTTACCAGATTTGAATATGTCACAAAAGCTCGGGAAGAATTAGTTAAAATTTAGGTATAAAATCTCTCTTTGTGCAATGGTATATGAGCAAAAAGACAATATGGTGGATTTCCGTATTTCATTTGGAAATATGTAACATTTGGCATTAGTAAACCTTTATGCTGAAAAGTAAGGGATGACTTCAATGGAGAGAATAGAGAATAGAGAAGCATATCAATACCTTTCTGTCTTTTTAACCATGTAAGGACATTTACATTTCATGATCATCCAAGAATGACAATAACTTTTAAAGTAATTTTTTACATTACAAAAGTAAATTTTTACATTACATTACAAATTTACATTATATTATCCCTCACAAGTTGGGAGGGGGGACAGATAATGATATTATCTTCTTGCAGGCTTTGCATGAGAAGAAAGAGATTTTTTTTAAGTAAGCTGTACTGCCTATATTTCTCCAGTCCAAAATGAAAGCAATCTCACAGAAACCTATAACTGAAAAAGTCAAGCAAATATCAGAGAAAGGAATATATGACATCTTGTAGCCATAAATTTTCATGAAAAGTGAGAATCTTTGAAAGCAGTATAAACTCATGTAAGGAATGAGTTTTCTAGTATTCTGCTTCAAAGAGCATTGTAATTATGAAGGTTAAAAGAGACTTGCAAATATTCTAACTCATTTATATCCTTAGAATTGTTTGTTTGTTTTAACTTGACCTGTTCTTCCACTGGTACAGGGAACTCCCATTCTAAAAATTCCTTTCACCAAGGAAGAACTGAAATTATTCTGCCATTTGTAGTCTTAAAGAATTTCCTGGGGGGGGGGGGGAGCCAAGATGGTGGCTGGAAAGCAGGGACTAGAGTGAGCTCCCAACCAAGTCCCTCCAAAAACCTACAAAAATGGCTCTGAACCAATTCTAGAACTGCAGAGCCCACAAAAATAGTGGAGGGAAGCAGGACACTAACCCAGGACGCCTTAGATGTTCTCTGGGTAAGGTCTATCCCGCACGCAGCTGGGAGATGAGCAGAGCATAGCAGAGCCCAACGTGGGTGGCATGGACCAACCAAGCCAGGAGCCGGCAGAGCATGCCCTAGCATCCTGAATCAGTGAGCTGTGGCAGTTACCAGATTTCTCAACCCACAAACACCAAAGACAACAGAGAAAGTTATTGGGAAAAGCTGCTGGAGACAGGGAGTTTGCTGTTTGGCCACCACCTCTGGAGCAGTGGAGGTGGGGCAGCTACAGAACTACAGCTGCAGTTGCTTCTGGCCCCAGGCCCACCTGGTGGGAGGAATTTAGTGGAATATCAGAGCAGGAGTGCAGAGCCTGCTGAAGATCTAAGTCCAGTCCAGGTTGGGGGTTCTTGGGGAAGGAGGAGTGCTGGTGTGGCAGACCTAGCACATCCCCCCAAGTGTGGAACATAGAACTCTGTACTCTACAAGCAGTCATACCCTACTGAAAGACTCAAGGGTCAAGTAAGTTGGCTGGGAACATGGCCAGGCAGCAAAAATGCACCCACATTCAGTCTCAGACTCTGGAATCTTTCTTTGGTGACAAAGAAGACCAAAACATACAGCCAGAAGAAATCAACAAAGTCAAAGAGCCTACAACAAAAGCCTCCAAGAAAAACATAAACTGTTCTCAGGCCATGGAAGAGCTCAAAAAGGATTTGGAAAAGAAAGTTAGAGAAGTAGAGGAAAAATTGGGAAGAGAAAAGAGAAGGATGAGAGAAAACCATGAAAAACAAGTCAATGACTTGCTAAAGGAGACCCCAAAAAATACTGAAAAATATACTGAAGAAAACAACACCTTAAAAAATAGACTAACTCAAATGGCAAAAGAGCTCCAAAAAGCCAGTGAGGAAAAGAACACCTTGAAAAGCAGAATTAGCCAAATGAAAAAGGATGACCAAAAGACCACTGGAGAAAATACTGCCTTAAAAGTTAGATTGGAGCAAGTGGAAGCTAGTGACTTGATGAGAAATCAAGATATTATCAAACACAATCAAAGGAAAGAAAAAATGGAAGACCACGTGAAATATCTCATTGGAAAAACCACTGACCTGGAAAATAGATCCAGGAGATATAATTTAAAAATTATTGGACTACCTGAAAGCCATGATCAAAAAAAAAAGAGCCTAGCTATCATCTTTCAAGAAATTATCAAGGAGAACTGCCCTGATATTCTAGAGCCACAGGGCAAAATAAAAATTGAAAGAATCCACCAATCCCAAAAAGAAATCTCCTAGGAATATTTTCACCAAATTCCAGAGCTCCTAGGTCAAGGAGAAAATACTGCAAGCAGCCAGAAATAAACAATTTGAGTATTGTGGAAATACAATCAGAATAACACAAGATCTAGCAGCTTCTAAACTAAGAGACTGAAGGGCTTGGAATACAGTAATCCAGCGGTCAATGGCGGTAGGATTAAAACCAAGAATCACCTACCCAGCAAAACTGAGTATCGTGCTCCAAGGCAAAATATGGATTTTCAATAAAATAGAGGACTTTCAAGCTTTCTCAGTGAAAAGACCATAGTTGAATATTGACTTTCAAACACAAGAATCAAGAGAAGCATGAAAAGGAAATCAAGAAAAAGAACAAGAAAAAGAAATTGCATGGGACTGACTAAAGTTGAACTGTTTACATTCCTACATGGAAAGATGAGGTGTATGATTCATGAGACCTCAGTATTTGGGTAGCTGAAGGGAATATTCATATATATATATATATATATGTGTGTGTGTGTGTGTGTGTGTGTGTGTTTATGTATATATATGTATATGTGACTGTATATGTATGTATATATGTATGTGTGTGTGTATATATATATATATATATATATATATATATATATATATAGAGAG
>CM053624.1:302817782-302850760 GCA_028646595.1 Phalanger gymnotis
ATATATATATATATATATATATATATATATATATATATATATATATATATATATATATATATATATATATATATATATATATATATATATATATATATATATATATATATATATATATATATATATATATATATAAAACTGATGGTTAACATAGGGGATAAGTGCCTGATCTTCAAAAAGTGTGTGGATCACTACATTAGAAAGCTCTCACAGAAAATCACAATGGTATTTTAGAGCATAAATGGCAAATGAATCAAGCATTCTTGTCATAGCCAAATAATGACTTCCTTGAAATGGAATCTTTGGCAAGAGTGCAAAATAGGTATTTACTGAAGCCAGGGCAGATTTGAAAAAAAATTTTTATTTCTATGTTTATTTTTTTTTTGTTTTCTACTTCTTTCCTTCCTTCCATTTTTTTCTTTCCTTCTTTCCTTCCTTCCTGCCTTCTATCTACCTTACTGGTCCTTCCTAGTCAGTGAGAAGTTGTCTAAATTGTTCAGTGAAAGAATGAAGTCTATCAGAAAGTCTTGGGGCAGGATATGTACTGAATTTAACTACTAGTTGCTTATTCCTTCCCATTTCAATAAATTCATCCACTCTCTATATTTTATATACCTAGTATTTTGCATGTTGTCTCCCTCATTCTAATGTGAACTGTTTTAAGGGCAGAGACTTTTTTGGTCTTCCTTTCTATCTCCAAATCTTTGTACAATGTCTGGCGCATAGTAAATGCTTAATAAATGCTTGCTGAGTATCAGAATTCCACATTCACGCACTCTTCATTTCACATTTCTTTTTCACATTTTCTTTGGAGGGGAGAAGGCAGGGCAATTGGGGTTAGGTGACTTGTCACACAGCTAGTAAATATGTCAGGTGTCTGAGGCTGTATTTGTACTCAGGTCTTCCTGACTCTGGGGCTGGTGCTCTACTCACTGCACCACCTAGCTGACCCACACACTCTTCATTTCAGCAGAATATTATTGGATTGTTGTATAAAATGTAATACTTTTCCCCTTAGCTCAGCAAGCCATTTTTTGCCTCCATATAGTCATATGGATCATATGCCCCATTCCTGGAATGCATTTCCTCTATGAAGAAAATCTTTCTTGATCACTTGCTTTCTCCCTACCCAAAGTACTAAATCCTTTCTCCTTCCTCAAATATTCCCAGCACACCTTGCCCGATTCCTTCTTTGCCATTTTTACTCCCTCTCTTGTATTCTACCTACCTTTATATGTGTTATATGCCTCTAAAAGAATGTAAGCTCCTTGAAGATTAAATTCAGTGAATTACATATAGTATTATATGTTTATAAGTGTTCTTATATTACATATATATTATATGTATATAAGCGTTCTTATATTAATGTGTTACTGAATTTGATATACATTTCAGGTTAATAGACACTCCCCTCTGTACAGTAAACTTTCAGATAAGTTGACTATCATGTGCGACCATACTAAGTGCTCTTTGGGAGAGGGAAGTAGAGTAAAAGAAGAGAAGAAAACAAGAGCATAACTGAAGAAATAATAGACATTTATGGGATAATATGATAATTATTTTTAGTTAAAATAGTTGAAGGGATGTAGTACCAACTGGAAACATCAAGGGTTAGAACAATAAACAAAGTCAAAGGGTTTGTAAGAGATCAGAGATAAACTGACTACTGATATATTTTATATTACTAAAAGCTGTCACCAGCAAACATTTTCCAATGAGCTCTTCTTTACAGTGTGTCAAGTAGAGAAGCAAATTTACATATTGGCATCTGTTAGCCTCAGCTAAACTTCTAATTCTCAACTTTGCAATTTTCTATCTATTATATTGATTTATTCACATCTAAGGTGAGATGTGAGCAAAGCGAAAAGAAATTTCCTTGGGTAATCTCTTTGTGAAACAACCAAAAAGTTGTACTTAGAATACAAATCCTACCATCCTGTTCCATGTCTAGCCAGCCCTTTCTTTGATCCCCTTAACAGGGAAAAATGTATTATGAAACAATCATGTTAACAATGTGCTTACCTTTCCTAAGTGTTAGAGAGGAGACAACACCATGAAAATTATGGAGGATAGGAGAAAATTTGTTTTAGTATCTCTATTGGTCTATGTAAAGCTCAAGTATGTATATGAGTGTGTAAGCATATCTATTATCTAGAGCTACATCTATATAGATAGATATTGTACCGAGCCAGTCTTCAAAAGGATCTGAAAGTGGCATAAACCACAGTGTTGCATTCTGTAGTCTTAGCATAAAATAAATATATATGCAGAGTATCACATATAATTAATTTTCAATTTTTGTTGGGTATTCCAAATCTCATCAAAGTGTATGGGCTCCATATCTGTAGTATAAGAATTTTTATGCTTTGTTTTTGTTGTTATTGTTCCATGTTGTTTTGTTTTGGATGAAAGAGGAGCTAGTGGAGAGAGAATAAGTTATTGTGTCCCTAAATAAGGAGGCCTCAAACAGCTAGTTGTATAATTCAATGGAAAGAATCTTAGTTCTACCCATTATTACATACTTATCCTCTCTGGGCCTTGGTTCTTTAGCTGTAAACTAAAACGATTGGATTGGCTAATATGATTGGCCCTTTCAACTCAAAATTTGTCATTTTTTGGTCCCTCATATCCCCTCATGTTCTCTTTCTGATTTTCTTCAAGTCACATCTAAAATCTTACCTTCTGTAAGAAGTTTTTCCCTATCCCCTTTAATGCTAGTGCGTTCCCCCAGCCCTGAGATTATCTCCAATTTATCCTGCCTATATCTTGTTTGTATATAGTTATTTTTTGGGGGAAGGGGTATGGTGTCTTCCCCATTAGACTGTGAGCTTCTGGAGAGCAGGGGCTTTTTTGCTGTTTCTTTGTATGCCCAGTGCTTAGTAGAGTACCTGTCCCAAAGTAGGCATGTAATAAGTGCTTGTTGATTTGATCAAATAACTGAGAGTTGGTAATACCTTCTCCAGGTTGCATGGCAAAGGTTTCAATTTAGTTTCATTTTTTTTTTTTATTTCAGAGATGTCATTATCTCTGGTTCAATGTGTTTTACCCATTGTTCAGCACTAGTGAAACTCCCTGCCAGGGATATAGATGAAAATCTTGACTGATTCTCATTCTACTCTGTGTGTATTCATATCAAATAGCTTGTTCATTGTAACCCATAGATGTCTTTGTTTTATGTTGAGAATGTGAGAGCAGTTCATATCTGGAATGTCTCCATCTTTTCAACTGCTGGCTGTCTTTGATCAATAGAATAGCCTACAACATACCCATGGGTAGATTGACTCAAGTGAAGTCTCTTAATAAAAACAAAGGGCCTACAAATCTGATTGTAACAAAATGGAAAGGGGGAATTCTATTAAGCAAAATGGCATTGTAAATGGTCTATCCATTTTCATTACACCTAGGAGAAAGTACTTTTATCAAGGACATGAGGTGTGTGTGTGGAGGAGGGGGAGATTGGTTAAGAAAAATATGCCATAAAACGACTGTTTGGTGTTGTCAAAAACCTGTTATGTTGTTGTTATTGATTATCTCAGTCTCACATCCATTTTATCAATCTCTATAATATAATTTGCATTGGGGTTATGAATTACCAACCTAAATCCTAACACTCACTTGGTTGCACAACTTCAAGTTACAAGGTAGAAACTGAGACTGAAATAGAATTTAAATCACAGTTACCTACACAAAGATAGAGTCTATTCGTAGGTTTATTGGCTCTTAACATCCAGCAAATGCCAAAAAATTCACTATGTGAGGATGAAAAATGCCCTGCTGAGTTGGACCAATATCCATTCAGTCCAAGATATTGCACCAGATAGTGACAAGATGAGATATTTTGCAGGAAGGCATGAAAACTGATGACGCTTACCTTAGAAAGGAAGTAACATATGTCCCAGTGTCTGAAATTTCCCTTTATAATCTATTATGATTTTCTAAGACACATTCTTCTTAGATTCACTTACATTTTCTACTTTTATTTTCTTGACCAACCATTCCACGGAGTTAGTAGTCCACAGAAATTATTGCATTGGCAACCTAAAAGTACCTTTTGTAAGTCTATAACCTTTACACCAAGTGCAATTCTAATACACATGGGTTTGGTGAGCATATTTTTGTTCTCTTTATTCATATTTTCATGTTTTCATTTCTAGCTTTTGGAAGTCAGAAAAAAAACAGATATTCATAAGGTATAATTTGAAGGCTTCTACAAGTATCCTGGGATCAGAAATAACACATCTTCCTTGGTGCCTAAAATTCTCACTACTGGAGATATCTTTAGGTTAAGATATCATTACAGGAACAAATAAAGATATAGATCAAAACTATGATTCTCTGGGTATAAATTAATTGCTAATTAATTTATTAAATTTTAAATTGGTTTATTGCAACCTATTTAAAAGGAAATTCTCTTGGGAGGAGATTCACCTTACACTATCCTTACACTAGGTACTAATAAACTTACTTACTATGCTAAACAAAGAGATGGGGTTCAAGGGGACTAGCACAAGATAGGTTTTAAATACAATAGAAAATCTTCTCTGTAATTTATATACTTAGACTTATCTAGATTACTGATAGGTTAAGACACACCCAGAGGCAGAGGTGGGGATAGAATTAGGGTCTTCCTAGCTTCAAATGATTCTCTTTATCCATTATGCTATGTTGCCTTTCATTTCAAGAGGACTTTTGTTAGAGATATAGGAGACTCTATATTTGAGGATTTGTTCCCTCTAAATTAAAGCTTTCAATTATTGAAATTAAGCTTTAGGCAGTGCCAAAGACAAAGATTCTATAGGCATCAATGCAGTGGTCTAGTGGAAAGACCCCTGGATTTGTTCAAAAGCCATAGATTTTGATGTCTCTGGTACTTCCCAGCCGTGTTACCCTGGATAACTCATTTAGTTGTTCTGAACCACAATTTTGTCATTTATGAAATTCAGGCAGCAATCTCTTCTCTGTTTCCTTCTAAGGGAAATAAGTAACTGTGTTACATTGTTTGATTCCTTTCGAGATAAAACTTCTTAGATTCCTACCAATACATGCTATGTATTCCTTCCAATACATTCCTAACAATACATGCTATGCAATGGCAATCTGAGTACCAGGTACCAAGGAATACTTTATTAACTCCAGTTGCTGGGTGATGATTTTACTCTACTCACTATCTCCAGAAGCATCTCAAAAATAGATGCATTGCAATTTGTACATTACACATTGTACTTTGCATTGGAGACTATCCTTGACCAAAATATTTAACAGCCTAAAACAAGAAAAGTATACAAACTCGCTGCAAAAAACAAACAAAATACAAACAAAAACTTCTCAGCATAAGAAAGAAGGACACAAAGGTGAGAATTGAGACAGTAAAAACTTCCATTTAGTCCATTGCTAGAAAATGAATTCAGCAACCTTAAAATAAACCAGGATGAAATTATGTCCCCAATATATCCTAGTCTCCTATTTTCTGCTCATGTGACTTTGGGTGAGGTATTTAAATAGTCTATGCTCCTGATTCCTCATTTGTAAAATGGGATTATAATATATGTACAGCCTATCTCATAAGATTGTTGTAAGGAATGTGCCTTATGGATCTCAATGCCTCATACTGATCCTGTTATCTCATTTCTTGTTTCTGCTGCTGTGACAGTTGTTATGGTCATTTCTGTTGTTATTGCTTCAGAACTGTTTCAAGTGCAAACTTCCTCCTGGCCCCATAAGATACCTTTGTTATGACGTGACATAATTTAAGAAGCATACTGCAGGGGCTTCAACCACTAGTGTGCTGGAACAATTATGAGTCTAGTGAGAAAGTTGTTCTAGCAATAATCAAAGTTGTCTTAGCAATAATCATGGCATTCCTGTAGCACTCTGAAGTTTGTGAAATGTTTGCATATATTTTATTATATAGGGGCAACTAGATGGCATAGTGGATAGACCTGAGTTCAAGTCCAGTATGCGCCTGGGTAAGTCATTTTAACTTTCTTCATTTGTAAAATGGGGGTAATAGCAGTACCTACCTATTGTCATAAGGATTAAATGAGATTATATTTATAAAGCATTTAAAACAGTGCATGGCCCAAAGAAAGCATGTTATAAATATTAACTATTGTTGCTGTTGTTATTGTCATTTATTTAGGACTTTAGTAGAGGTGAGATCTCAATACAGTCTAGGCATTCCCAACTATTGTGCATATTGCAGCCATTCCTTACCTTACCTTACCTCTGGTGGAAATACAGAAAGGTTTCTCTATGTTTTCCCATTAAGCTTCCATAGAGTATCTAAATACCAACTGTTTTTGGAGGCATTTTTTTTCTGTTTGTCATTTGTTGTTGTTTGAGGATTCTTTTAGGTGCTAATAGATGCCTCAGGCTGTCCATCTACAACTTCTTCTAGAGTTTCTCAATCTCACTGCTTGACCAATTCATCTGTTTTCCTGGACGTATGCATCCTTTTCTTGGCACACTGGTTAGCAAGGTAGTCTAGTGAATAGAAAGCTGGACTTGGAGTCAAAAACATCTGAGTTCAAATCTCAGATTCTCTCAAGCTGTGTGCCCTTGGACAAGTAAATTAACTTTTATCAGCCTCAGTTTCTTTGGTGTCTGTACCATGGGGATAATAAAGAGTACTTACATTACAGGACTCTTGTAGGGTACAAGTGAGATAATCTCAGTAAAGTGCTTTGCAACATTAGGGCACTATATTAAATACCTGCTAGTGATGATGAAGATGATGATGATGATGATGATGATGATGATGATGTCATCCATGGAATTTTATGAACTTCCTCTGTGGACCTAATATACTACTATGTTGGTACTTCTTGAAAGTGCTTATTATATAATAACATATATTGTATCAATCTATGTTAGTATGTTATTACTTCTAGAATATAAGCCCCATTCCTAGCAAATACGATGTTATGATAACGTGTTACAGCCTATTACCTGAACTACATGCATATTGATACTCCTACTTAATGAGGAAAGGGGGGAAAAGGTATTTTTCTTTAGTGCCAATAATGAGACCCTTTGTACTCACATGCACACAAAAAGCATATGTGCATACACACATACATATATATATATATACATTTATACATACACACACATATATATACCCACATATATATATGTATCTTATGATATATGTTTCCCCCCATAAAATATTAGAAGCAGTGGCTTCTGTTCCCTGTAATAAAAATCAAACCTTGATAATAGCAGTTATTCAATTTCTACCTCTTTGCACAGATAGCTGGAATAACAATACTTGGGATTTATTTCAGGGAGCTCAGGGAACTAATAAAAATTGAGGGAACCAGCTTGAATCAGCTTGAATAAGCTTGAGTTGATTGTTAAATTTTCAATGTGACTATTTACACCTGAGAAAGCAGCAAATACTACAAAACAGGTCTTGATTTGGTGTTTTGTTTATTTCTACACCAAGAAAGTGATGAAGAAAATGTTAATAATTGAAATTAAATTTTAAAATGTTTTGAATATATTTTTGGAGAGGCAATTGTTAAACATTTAACTTTATATCCCTGAATATAAGTAAACAAATATCCTGGACATCCATGGATTTAGAACCAGAAATTATCTTAGAGGTAATCTAGTCCAAACTAGATAGAGATCAAATGACTTGGGTAAAATCACATAAATAGCGTACCTGAATATTGAACTAAGGTCCTCTAACTCTAAATCTAGCATGTTTTCCACTATACCACCTTGCTTTTCCATTAGCCAATATGCTTTTTATTTCACCTTTCTATTCTTTCTATGTCCTCTTTATTGCTATAAGGCCCCACTTACTAGAACACAGAAATATTGGATCTTAATGTTGAAATCTTCTATATGTTCCCTCCAGCACCTCAATTTCACTGGATTGTAGGCTCTTTGAGTGCAGGGATGGTTTTTGTTTTGTTATTTTTTTAGCTCCTTTTGTATACCCAACACAGCATGGTGTTTGGCACATAGTAGACACTTAATAATTATTTGTTGAATGAATGAATGATGAGTTCATTGGGGAAGAGAGAAGTGAATGGACTATTCCATTTATTTCCTTCTCTTTATATTTCTTGCTTTTTCAGTCATCATATTTGCTCCCTAAACCATAGCCACTATATTTCTATAGTAGGTGATCCCAAGAACCTATTAATTCTAAACTCCCAGAAAATAAAAAGCCCATTTTATTACTCTTCAAGCAAATACCATATTCATTGGGTTTGCTAGCTGAGTCCTCTTCTCATATATCTGAATGTTTCCCTCGAACTTCAGTTTTGTTTTGTTTTTTAAACTGTACTTAACAGTTTTCTACCTTCTTAGATGTTTAACCCTTTTTTTTTTCTTTTTTTTGGCATATCATGTCCTGGTTTGTTGCAAAAAAAAATGTGTTGTAATTGAGTACTATCAGTATATTTTGTTCAATAAATTGGTTAATATTGTGAAATCCTGTGGGTTTGATAAATATTAATTGATGCTGTTGATTCTGCAGGTCTCATTCTCTTTCCCTGAGGTTGTTATTGTCCTTGCTTGAGTCTCCAGGCAGCTCTGACTCATTTCAGCTCAGCCTTCATTAATTTACACTCTGAGAAGTTTAGTGAGAATTGCAATTTAAAAGGGAAATAGCCAGTTATCTTTTTGTGAAGCTTCATTATTTCTAGGGTACAACCTGCACTGCCTGGGAGTAATTAACAAATTCCTTCTGGGATTATAATCAGGTGTAATAATGATGATCATCATATGCTACCCTTCTTTAACAAAAATGATGTTATTAATGTACCATTAGAAGGACATCCACTTGAATTGTATTTGTGTGTCTGTGTGTGTGTGTGTGCGTGTGTGTCTGTGTGTGGGTGAGTGGGTGTTTCCAGGAGTGGCAATGGATTCATGCTGATCTATCATCTTGTGGATGTCTTTCCTTGTCAAAAAAAATGGCATAAATCTGCAGGATCACCAGTGAGAATGACAGCAGCAGTCATTGCTTAAAGAATAAATCCAAGCTAATTGTCTTACTTGGGGATTAAGTATATAAAATTAGCTTTATCTGCAAAATGGCCAATCGGTGATGACAAGGTTACTAATTTAACACATATTAAGGTTGTGCGATAATTTTTTGCATATTATTGATTTTCTGAAACCTCTGTGCCTTTCTTCACCCTGTCCCATAAGTCAGTAATTCCTCTGCAGGTTGTGATCTCAGTCCTTGAATTTCACATAATACTTTGTTTCACACATCTCCGAAGCACTTATCACAGAAAACTGTGCATTTTAGCTACATGTATTGACATGTTATACCTACAAATAGACTGTAAGCTTTAGGAGGGCATAGATGACTTCTTACCTATATTTTATACTTCTCCCTATACCCAGCACCATACGCTGCTGCATACATATAAAGAATTTTTAAAATATGTGATTGATGAATAAAAGAAATACCTTTCCTCTTATCTTCACCTGTTGAAAACCTTCCAATGTTGAAGTCCCATATGGGGCTCCTACCACTTCCTTCCTTAAACTCTCAGCCAGATATGATCTTTACCTTTGTTTGTATCTTCTACATTTCAACAATGTTTTCATTTTTCTTGCTGTCATTTGCGTACATTGAATCCCATTTGTTAAATTCTAAGCTCCTTGAGAGAAGGGACCATGACACCTTTGTTTCCTCTAATCTCTAGTGCATGGCTCTCTGTATCACACTCATTTACTAGGTGTTTATGGAATTGAAAATTTCTCAGTAACTGACTCCCTGTAGTCACCACATTGATATGAACATTCTATTTTTAGTTTTCTTCAAACTGCATTAGATAACTCTTATCATAAAAGAAAATTTCAACTCAACATTCAGCCCTTCTCTAGTTCACTTCTTCACTGTTCTTTTCATTGAAACAACCAAGAGATGCAAAGCCTAGTATTTCTAATCATTCATTTCTTTATTTGCTGTTTTGTTTATTATGTTTGTTCCTTCTTTTTTTTTTTGTTTCTTCCTCTGTTTATTTTTCCCTAGATTCTAGAGCTGTGGGAAAAGACTTGCTGCTATTTGGGGGAACAATGAACATAATTATTGTATGATACTACTTACATCTTCCTAAATAATTTTCACCAATCTCCAGGTCCACCAACATTCTGGGGAAAGAGGACTGGAGAAGAAATCAGGAAATGTGGATTTTAACTTCAATTTTGTCATAACTGGTTTGTGTGACTGTTGAGAAAATCACTTAAGATCTCCGTGCCTCAAATTCCTTTTGTAAAGAATAAAGATGTTATGCTTCATGATCTCCTCATGTTAGGAAGAAATTGAAATCTAGAAACTCTAAGTGACTTGCTCAATGACTTACCTAAAATCCAAATATCTGTTATAATTTTCCACAAGTATTTAATGATTACCCGTTATTTGCCCCTGCTATTCTCACATCCAATGTATTGCTGAGAGCTAAAAGTCCAGAAAAATTCATGTATCATCAAAGAACCAGATGGGAAAATAATCATTGGAAGAATCCACTGATCACCCTCTGAAAGAGATCCCAAATTGAAAAGTCCAAGAAATATTATACCCAAATTTCAGAATTATCAAGTCAAGGAGAAAATGCTGCAAGTAACCAAAAAGAAACAATACAAATATCATGGCACTATAGTCAGGATCATGCAGGATCTTTCAGCTTTTATATTAAATGACAGGAGAAATTGGAATATGATATTCTGAAAGGCAAAGAAGCTTGGACTACAACCAAAGATCAACTATCCAGGAAAACTGAGCATAATTTTCCAGGTAAGGAGATTCAACAAAATAAGGGAATTCCAGATGTTCCTGATGAAAAGACCAGAACTCAATGGAAAATTTGATCTTCAAATACAAAATTCAAGAGAGACATAAAAAGGTAAATGGGAAAAAAACCCACAAACCTTGTTAATCAATAAGGGCAAATTGTTTATGTCTTTATATAGGTTTATATTGTGTGTGTGTGTGTGTATGTATGTGTGTGTGTGTGCATATATAAGATATATATATATATATACAAACATATATATGCACATATACAATCTTGAGAATAGTACAGTTACAATTGAAAGGGATACATATAGACTGTGGGTATCAGTATAAAATAACTGACGTAATGATAAAAAAATACAATTAAGAGATGTGAAGGGAGGGTTCTGGGAGAATAGGTAAGGTGGTAGTAGAAAAGGGTAAATTACATCACATGAAGAAGCACAAAAACATATTATAGTAAAGGGAAAGAACGGAGGGAGAAGAGTAGTATATGAGCTTTACTCTCATTGGATTTGGTTCAAGAAGAGAATAGCATACTTTTATAAGTGTGGAAATCAAAAATGTCCTAGAGGCAGTAAGAGGGGAAAGGGGAAATAAAAGGGGGGGTGGTCAGAAGGGAGGGAAGAAGCAGCAAGGGGAAAAGGGTAAGATAAGGGAAGGAAAACAATAGGGGGCATAAATTGAGGAAGGTGGCAGTCAAAAGCAAAACTCATTTGAGGAGGTGATGGGGGAGGGAGAAATAAAAGCATAAATGGGGGAAGGAGAAACAGGATATAGAAAAAGACACAGGTAGTAATCATAACTGTGAATGTGAATGGGACGAACTGTCCCATAAAATGAAGGCAGATAGCAGAATGAATTAAAAACCATGATTCTACAATATGTTGTTTACGAGAAACACATCTGAAAAAAGGGGATACACACAGAACAAAAGTAAAAGGATGGAGTAGAATATATTTTAATTCAGTTAAAGTAAAAAAGCAAGAGCAGCAATCTTAATCTCAGAGAAAGCAAAAGCAAAGATAGATCTAATTAAAAGAGGTAAGGAAGGACACTATATCCTGCTAAAAGGCACCATAGACAATGAAGCAATATCATTATTTTACATGTATGCACCAAGTGGTACAGCATGCAAATTCTTAGAGGAGAAGTTAAGGGAGTTACAAGTAGAAATCGACAGCAAAGCCATACTAATGGGGGACCTCAACCTCCCCCTCTCCGAACTTGATAAATCTAACCTCAAAATAAACAAGAAAGAAGTTAAAGAGGTGAACAGAATTTTAGAAAAGGCAGATATGACAGATAAAAAAGAACATACTTTTTTCCCCAGTGGTACATGGTACATACTCAATAATTGACCATGTACTAGAGCATAAAAACCTCACCATCCAGTACAGAAAGGCAGAAATAGTCAATGCATCCTTCTCAGATCATAATGCAATAAAAATTACTTGTAATAAAGGATGAAGGAAAGATAGGCTAAAAATTAATTGGAAACTAAATAATCTAATCCTAAAGAATGAGTGGCCCAAAGAACAAATCATAGAAACAATAACTTCATTCAAGAGAATGACAATAATGGGACAACATACCAAGACTTATGGGATGAAGCAAAAGCAGTTCTTAGGGGAAGTTTCATATCTCTATATGCTTACATGAATAAATAGAGGAAAAGGAGATCAATGAAATGGGTATGCAACTGAAAGTGCTAGAAAAAGAACAAATGGAAAATCTCCAATTATATACCAACTTAGAAAGACTGCAAATCAAAGGAGAGATTAATAAAATTGAAATCAAGAAACTTTTGAACTAATAAATAAAACTAAGAGCTAGTTTTATAAAAAACCAATAAAATTGATAAATCCTTGGTCAATTTGATTAAAAAAAAAGAAAGAAGAAAACCAAATTAACAGTCTCAAAAATGAAAAGGGTAAATTCACCTCCAATGATCAGGAAATTTAAACAATAATTAGGAATTATTTTGCCCAATTGTATGGCCATAAATTTGATAACCTTAGGGAAATGGATATTTACAAAAATACAAATTGCCCAGGTTAACAGAAGAGGAATAAAATACCTAAATAACTCAATCTCAGAAAAAGAAATTGCATAAGCCATCAGTGAACTCCCTGGGAAAAAATCTCCAGGGCAAGATGGATTTACATATGAATTCTATCAAAATTTAAAGAACATTTAATTCCCATACTTTGTAAACTATTTGGGAAAATAGGCAAAGAAGGAGTCCTACCAAATTCTTTTTCTGACACAAATAGGGTACTAATAACTAAGCCAAGAAGAGTCAAAACAGAGAAAAAAAAAAGTACAGACCAATTTCCCTAAGGAATATTGATGCAATTTTTTTAAATAAAATATTAGCAAAAAGATTGCAACAACTTATCAGGAGAATGATACACTACAACCATATAGTATTTTTTCCAGGAATGCGAAGCTGGTTCGATATTAGGAAAACTATCAGCATAATTGGTCATATCAACAACAAAACTAGCAGAAAAAGCTTTGGACAAAATACAACACCAATTGCTATTAAAAACACCAGAAAGCATAGGAATAAATGGAGACTTCCTCAAAATTGTAATATCTAAAACCATCAGCAAGCATTATATGTAATGGAGATAAGTTAGATGCATTACCAATGAGATCAGGGGTGAAACAGGGATGTCATTACCACTCCTATTATTTAATTTGGTACTAGAAATGTTAGCTTTAGCATTAAGAGAAGAAAAAGAAATTGAAGGAATTTGAATAGGCAAAGAAGAAATTAAATTACCAATTTTGCAGATGATATGATGATTTACTTAAAGAATCCTAGAGAATCAAGTAAAAAACTATTTGAAATAATAAACAACTTTAGCAAAATTGCAGGATATAAAATAAACCCACATAAATCCTTGGCATTCCTATACATAACTAACAAAGCCCAACAGCAAGAGATGGAAAGAGAAATTCCAATTAAAGTTACTGTAGACACTATAAAATATTTGGGAGTCTACTTGCCAAGACAAACCCAGGGCCATATGAACACAATTATGAAACAATTCTCACACAAAGTCAGATCTAAATAAATGGAATAACATCAATTGCTAGTGGTTAGGCTGAGCTAATACAAAAAAAAATGACAATTTTACCAAAAGTAATTTACTTATTCAATGCCATACCAATTGAACTTAAAAAAAAAATTACAGAGCTGGATAAAACAATAACAAAATTCATCTGGAAGAACAAAAAGTTCAGAATATCAAGAGAATTAAAGAAATGAAGGAAGGCGGCCTAGCCATACAAAAACTGTACTATAAAGCAGCAGTCATCAAAACTACCTGGTACTGGATAAGAAACAGTCATAGATTAGTGGAATAGGTTAGGTACACAAGATGCAAAAGTCAATGACTATAGCAATCTACTCTTTTATAAACCCAAAGAATACAGCTTCTCGGCTAGGAATTCATTATTTCACAAAAACTGCTGGGAAAATTGGAAAATGTTATGGCAGAAACTGGGCATAGACCAATATCTTACACCGCATACCAAAATAAAGTCAAAATGGGTTCACAATTTAGGAATAAAGGCTGATAATATAAGCAATTTGGGAGAGCAGAGAATAGTTTACCTGTCAGATATATAGGAAAGGGAAGAATTCATGACCCAACAAGAGATAGACAGAGAGCATTACAAAATACAAATGGATAATTTTGATTATATTACATTGATAAGTCTTTGTACAAACAAAGTAAATACAACAAAGATCAGGAGGGAAGCAGAAAACTGGGAGAAGATCTTTACAACCAGTGTCTCTGATAAAGGCCTCACATCTGAAATATACAGGGAACTGAACCAAATTTATAGGACTAAAAGCCTTTCCCCAATTGAGAAATGGTCAAAGGATATGAGCAGGCAGTTTTCAGAGGAAGAAATTAAAGATATCTGTAGGCATGTGAAAAAATACTCTAAATCACTGTTGATTAGAGAAATGCAAATCAAAACAACTTTCAGGTACCACATCTCTCCTGTCAGATTTGCTAATATGGCAAAACAGAAAAATGATGTATGCTGGAGAGGATGTGGGAAAATTGGAACATTAATTTCATTGTCGGTGGAGTTGTGAACAGATCCATCTGTTTTGGAGAGAAATTTGGAACTATGCCCAAAGGGCTATAGAAATGTCCATACCCTTTGACCCAGCAATACCACTCCTAGGGCTATATCCCAAGGAGATCACACAAGTAGGAAAGGGATCTGTATGTACAAAAATATTTATAGCAGCTCTTTTTGAGGTGGCAAAGAATTGGAAATCAAGGGGATGCCCATCAATTGGGGAATTGCAGAACAAGTTGTGGTATATGAATGCAATGGAATACTATTGTGCTATAAGAAATGGGGAAGATATGGACTTCATAATAACCTGGAAAGTCCTACATGATATAATGCTGAGTGAGAGGAGCAGAACCATAAAAACATTGTACACAACCACAAACATATTGATTCTGTGATGACTAACTGATACACTTGGCTCTCCTCAGCAATACATGGCTCAAAGACAGCTCCAAAGGACTCATGATGGAAAAAGCTACCTATATCCAGAGAAAGAACTGTGGAGTCTGAATGCAGACTGAGGCAAACTATTTGTCGTCTTTTTTCTCTTCTTTTTTGCTTTTGTTTCTTGTCTCTCATGATTGATTCCATTGTTCATAATTCTTCTTTGCAAATTGACTATTGCATAAATAAGTTTAATGCAAAGGCCTTATGTAGAATCTATATCAGACTGTGTGCCTTTTTGGGGGAGGGGTGAGGTGAGGGAAGGGAAGAAAATTTGAAACTCAAGAACATGTAGAACTAAGTGTTGTAAATGAAAAATAAAAAAAAAATCTAATTAAAAAGGCTTCTATCACAGAAAAGAGTCTAGTTAGCATTCATTAGTCTACAAGGCTGTAATGCTAATTAAGGTTGGGACTTTTTTACTGTTTCCCCTTTTGGAGCACTGAAGTAATCAAGTGCTTTTGATGAGTCTAGCCATTGTTTCTTTGATTAAATCCAGAGTCTTTGATGACCTGTTAAGAAACAAGAAAGCCTAGTTCACACACATTTGAGTCACATGGTTGTGATGCCCTTTGACCCTGAAAAAGGTATATAAACTCAGATGTCATGTGATTTCACCAGATGAGACTCTGGGTAGCCACTGGAGGCCCCCTGGTTTTGAAAACGCGGATGTTTGTAATTCTCTTTTTGGTAACTATGTGTGTGATGTCTTGATCAGACAAAGCCTGTCTGTTGAATTGTGTTATTTGTTCTGTTAATATTTTCTCTGTTTGTAATTTCTGTTTGTATTTGCTCTGAAGTTCGGGAGGCTGGCTTTTCCCCCTGAACTAAGTGAATGACATATGTATATTTGATTAAAATGAGATTGTAAACCCCTTAGAGTTGCTTTCCCTAGAAAAGCAGATCAAAGCCCCTGTGCTAGCAGCCCTTTTGTGTGTTCTTGTTATTTGTTTTGTGTTGGTCTTTCACCTCCACAGCAGCTGCTAGAAACATTGTCATTACAAAGGGAAAGGTTAAAAAGGGATCTAATTAACCCAAGATCATTTTAAGGAACGTGGTAGAGGTAACACAGACTTGTTTGCCAGATCCCAGTCAGAAGTAGAGTTTAGTTCTTGAATCTAAATTAAGTAAAATCAGAACAAAAAGTTATACTGTACTTAGAGTTAAATAAGATGATAATTACCCTAACAGGTGATTCTGAAGGGTTAGGCACTGCAAACCGATGCAGTAGTTTAAAAAAACTGTGGGAGTTTGTGATTAAGATTATACCCTCATACACAATGCTTCTTAGGATCTCTACTGCAGACACTATATTAGGTTGAACGTGGCTCTTATATATATAGTATGGTGGCTCTTCTCTTTTGTGTCCCTGCTTATACCATCTTTCCCTGTGGGTTTAGGACCATGATCTCAAATCTATTGAGTATATTCCATGCTTGGATAAATGTTTATCTGATTTGATGGCATCTAAGCCCATGCTTTCCACCTTTTTTCCATACAACCAACTCTTCCCAAGGACTTTATCGCACATATTTATATATTAAAGTGAATTTGAATTTACTTCTAAGAATTGTTACAGGTGTTAATAACAAATAATTGAACATAGGTTTAGTATCACATAATATGCAGTCACTTTACTAGTATAACATAAATGTGCTTTTAACAAACGCACTGAAGTTATTCCACTGATGCAAGTTTCCATGGAAACAAGAAGAAAATAAAAAAAGACTGTGATAAGGTATATTAAATTTCCATTAGGCCTTTTCTGATTCTTGGTATAGCCTAGAGTGTCTAAAAGAACCTGTGCAAGGTCACTCTTTTGTAATAGCGCAAGTGAGATTACTGCTTTTGACTCCTCATTCTCTAGACTGCTGCTGCATCTATTGAGCCATACTACCTTCCAACTTTTCAGTTGTTAACCCACCTTACAAGAACAGTTGGTAACTCCCAATAGACCACTGTTATGTGTCCAGAGCAATTAAAGCTAAAAATTGTTACCTGTAGTAGGAAATTCATCCTATGTTCCTAGAGGCAGTTGCCAGGAAGTGAGTTGAATTATTTATGGAAATCACCCTCAGGTTTTCCATTCAAGGAGAGGCTGGCCAGAGAACAAAAGGGAGAGAAGATATTATCAGGCATTGTTGTTGAGACTTGGAAAAATAACAATTATTACTTGGGGGCATTGAATACCCCCTGAACACAAAACAAGTTGTAAAAGTATAATGCAGACCTCCTGCCCACTTACAGCTAACCTCTTGTCCATACTACCACTCCAAGGGTGACAAGTCCAATAAATGAATTGCTTTGTTATCTTATACATGAATTGCTGGCCTACCAACCTCATTCATGGAGTTAGGTTGAAAAGAGAGCTTTCGATAGAAGGGAGGGCAGACTGGGGGAAGGGGTAATCAGAATGCATGCCATCTTGGGGAGTAGGGGAGAGATGGGGAGAAAATTCAGAACACAACATCTTGTGGAAATGAATGTTGAAAACTAAAAATAAATTAATTCTTTTTAAAAAAAAGGAAAAAGAACTTTCTGGAGTTTCTTCAGACAGAAGGCTTCTCTAAATCTTCTAACATAATTAAAGAGAAAAGTAATATAAGAACAAAGCTGTGTTTTCTTTTCCCCACAGAGACCTTGCTTGGACAAGAGTTTTGGAATCAACAATGACTAATGTTAGAACAATGGGAAAATGAGTGTATTACTTAAAATGTTTTAAAGACGTGCTCAAAAAGATGGATCAGAGAATGTATTATAACAGAATTTGAACAAGTAGGAGGAGTAAAAACATAGAGATGAAGTAGCTGATGGAGAGAAGCAGATTATAGGAGAATGTAAGTTCCTTGACATCAGTGACTTTTTTTTTTGCTTATAGTAATTTTGCTTCTTGAATAAGATTAAATTACATTATACCTTTGGTCTAGATATTGAACTAAATTCAACAAATAATTAATGAGCCTTTAATACCTATGAGACAATGAAGTAGGTGTCTGGGTTTTTAAAGGCATTTTAAAAAGCATAGTACTTGCCTTCCAGAGGTTTATGCTTTAATAGTGGGAGCTACAATTTGCATACAATGCAATCTGACAAAAGTTTTAATGTGGTTGAAAAAAAGAAAAAAAAATCTAGGAAAATTAGAAAACAAAAAGGTGACTTTCAACTGAGAATATGAACAAGAATTCATAAAGGAGGTGTCATCTGAGCTGGGCCTTAGTCTCTGATGCCAAAAGGCAAGAAAGAGTAGAGTCTGACTAAGGAATAGCTAGTAGCCCAGTTTGTCTGGAGCACAAAAATTCTAGAATTTAGACTACAGATTTGACTGTAAGAAAGAGATTAAGGCTATGAGCTACTATAACAGATCATGTAGCAGAACCTGATAAGGGAGCTGCATGGATGTCAGCATGTAAGGCATGTTAAGGTATCTATGTGCTAATGGGCTTCATAATACTGTTTCCCTAATGGAATTATAAGTGCCCTAAAGGAATCATTCTATTAATTTATTTATTCTATAAATTTGTGCACTGTTCGTTTTATAAAATACCACATTTACTTGTAAAGTTTTGAACAGAGGACTAACATAAAAGCCATGGAAGAGATTTCAGTGCAGTTGCACTGGGAGAAATACATAATTACAGTGACCCTGGAATTCTCAAAAGCAATCAAATGAACTAGTGATGATAAATGATGCCTGATAACTCAAAAACAGTTGAATGGTTTCATTTTCATTCTCACTCTAAAGTCTATGAGTTACAGTTGAGTTTTACAATATTTTGGACCAAATGCCAGACACAGGATTTTCCCCCAAGAAATATTTCTTCTCTTCATTGGTCCTAAATAGATTGAGTACCTTAATAATTTTGTTCTATACAAAAGGATACTTCCCAATGACCAAAATGTAGTTGGTCTTATAAGAAACCCAAAGGGATTATGTGCCATCTTTTTAAGAAGAAACTGTAACAGAATATGTCTTAAAAAAAGATAATGATTGTAGGAGAAGTGTTGCTTAAAAAAAAAAAACTCATTGAACAACCACAACAAAAAAAGGATGAACTCATTCTTGCCCGTATATACTTCATTTCATTTCGATTACAGAAGAAGAAGTAGAAGAAGGAGGAGGAGGAGGAAAAAAAGGAGGAGGAAGAAGAGGAAGAGGAGAAAGAAGAGAATTTCTTACATTTGATGAGTCAATATTTAGTTTGAAACCAAGCTGGTTTTCTAATCAATTCCCACAAATCCCCCCTTCTCTTTTCTGTATTTGCTTTTGGAATATGCTCCCCAACAATTAAAAGAAATCTTTTGTGACAAGGTGAGTGAACAAACTGCATTTATTTCACCTAGCAGAGAACTGCTTTAATAATTCATTTTAAAATTAGGCCCATGGCTGTAATAAATGATAAGGTTCTGGTTACATAATTACTTTGAAAAAAACCCAAACTTTTACTATTGGGGAAGCACAAAACACTTCTCCCTACCCCCTGCCACACATACAAAGCATGATGCATCATATGTTCTTGGGAACATCTGCCATTTAGATTCATCTGTCAGGCATCAGTGCCATTTTTAACAAGGAAATGGACTCAGTGAGGGATGGATGGACAGTAGTCAGCCATTGCATTAATATATGTATACATGATGCACTGACATTAGCAATAAATTCCATAGAATGCATTTTTCTCCTAAATTCCCAAATACAATCTAATAACTTTGCACATTTCTAGGGAAATTTTTTCCAGCAAACATAATGAGACAGAGTGAAAGAGAGAGAGAGAGAGAGAGAGAGAGAGAGAGAGAGAGAGAGAGAGAGAGAGAGAAGGAAAAAGAGAGAGTGATTTTTTTTTCCTTTTTAATATGACCATACGAACTACCTTTGCTTGACATTGCATCTAAGTGCTACACAGCATATGACATGTCCTTTGCTATTTTGTGATCTATTCAAGGGTATCATTTATATTATTTATTCTTCTGCTCATAGATTACTTGTGGGATTAAGTACCATACCAAGAGTTGTAAAACATGGATATGTCAAATCTATTGGCTATTGTCATCATTTAACCTGCATTTAACATTTGCTCAACTCATCAAGGGAAGAAAATTCTTCTCTATCCTCATTTATCCAGGGGTATTTACGAATTCCAAGGTTAAATTTTCCCATTAATCAATAGGTGCCCTCACCTATCCAAGAGCTTATATATTTTGGGCAAATGGGAGTATTTTGGATTTGAGAACTGGGAACCAGGAGACCTGCTCAAATATCTCTTCCATTCACAACTAGGTATGTGAATCTGGACAAATAATTTGATCTATCTGAGCCCTAATTTCCTCATTTGTAAAATAAAGAAGGTGGACAGGGGATCCCTAAGTTCCCTTTTAGTTCTATGCCTCTGATCTGTGGAGCACAAGAACCACAGTAAAAACTATAGGACAAGTACTTATAATGATATATTTGGGTCTTGTTGAAGATCTGGTTGTCTATACAGGGTTGAGTACTGGTGAACAACAGAGCAGAAGCCTCATAATATTGTATTGCAGTAAATGGCAAGTGAATATTTTAAAAACCGTATTCTGACCATTGATTAGCACATAAGCCTGAAAAATAAGAAGTAAAACCTCTGTGGGTGGTAAAAAAGTTAACTTCAGTGATTGGCTTATAGCCAGTTGTTAAAGAACTTATATAATGCTTTAAATTTCATCAGTTTACATAGATTACCTCATTTGAACCTTATAATAATTTACTTTCAAGCTGTCATCAAAAATCTGTCAGGTTTTCAACTTCAGAAGGAAGGGTCCTTAATAACAGTGTAAGTAGAGAAGAAACAAATCCTCCTTTAACCAATTTTGTTGAATACCTATAGGGGTGAGAGAGAGAGAGAAAGAGAGAGAGAGGAAGAAAGAGAGAGACAGAGACAGATTTATGATTTGTTCTTCTATAGAGAATTATTGGGGGTGGGGCTCATGATGAGTGAGTTTCAAAACATGGATTGGAGCCCAATGAAACCTCCCTTAGCAGTTAGAGGAATCACAGAATCTAAACAAAACTTGCCAATTTTGTTTTCAGTATTTGTTCTGCCATATGGCTTGTGTTAAAGCAAAATTTAGCGATACTAGGACCATATAGACTAAGATTAAAGTTATATGCAAATTCAAATCACTGAATTTAGATGTGTCCTTTTTATCTTTTTTTTTTCTTCTCTAGCTTCTGAACATTCGTTTAATGGGATTTCACTCCTTGCTACAGTGTTAGTCTTGCTAGCAGATACTTTGTAACATTTCAGTACGACACTATAAAAATGTTCGTGGACTCAGACAGGCCCAGTGGAAGCATAGTACTTGGATTCTGTCAAATGTCTTTGAAGAACTGTGTGCAAACATTAATTTGTCATTTACTAGACTTGTAACCATATACAAGTCATTTTGTTTCTGTTTTCTCCCCTTGGAGTAGGTGATTATTTAGGTCTCTTCTAGGCCTAGAATGATGTTATTCGGTTAATAATAATAAAATTTAATTGGGGTAGGAGACACATATTCTGAAATGATCAGATATCTCAGAGTTTCGAAGAACTTCTGGAAACTGCCAATGGAAAAAGGAAGTATGTATTATCAGAATTATATTTCAAGTACTTTTACAAACTTGATTCTGTCCTGGATATACCATTCATTGGTCAGTGCTTTTGTGAGCTATGATAAACTCTAGATACAACTCTGTTTCTTTGTAGTGCTTGTAATAATTTCTATCTTATATAAACAAATGTAGCATAAAAGAATAAGAATATATGATTCCAGGAATAAGGAAAGGAACTTTTTTAGAAGAACATCCACATATAAAAATGGAACTTGATGAGTGGAATGAAATGTTTCCCTATATCAAGAGTTCAAAATATACCCCAGGGGAGGCAGATCCAAGATTACGGAGAAGAGACAGCAACTCAGTTAAGCACCCAAAATTCCCCTCCAAAAACTTTAAAATAACACCTCAAATTGAATTCTGCAGGGGCAGAGACAACAAAGGGCCAGGATAATACATTTTTCAGTCCAAGACAACTTGAGAAGTCAGCAAAAAAGGTCTGTGACATAGGGGTAGGGGCCAGCCTAGAGTATACTGCACACAGTGGGAATACCAGCAGTGGGTCTTGAAGGTAGTTGTGACAGTGGGAGAGATAACTTCTGGAAATCTCGGCCCAGAGATATTAAGGGGGTTGCAAAACTGGTCAGAAAGTGATTACAGCAGATGCTTCCCTGCCATTGGATGAAAAACTTTTTCATTTCCCATAATCAGTTGTAATGGTAATATAAATTTGAAGATCTTACCATCCATTTATAGGCCCATGTGACCTGCTTAAGTCACATGGAAGCCTAAATTACTTGAAGCCTATGGTTGGAGGGAGTTGCTAAACTGGTGGAACAGGAAGGGTGGAGCAAAACAGAGGAAGTTAGTCAGAGAAGTTAGAGCTGAGGGAGAGAGAGGAAGCAGGCACGCAAGCAGCTAGCTATAAGTTTTTGTTTGTGGGAAGGCCTGAGCAGGGAGAAGGCTTTGGGATGGTAGTGCTCCGTGCAATGATAATTTGTATTAACTTCTTTGTTGTTATTATGGATTTGCTTTTCTGGTATTGGGATTTGGCTTTCTGGTGTTTGAATAAATGTTTTGGTTCTGTCTTCCATATAGAGAGTCTGTTATATTTTGAGATTAAGAACTACTCCAGCGTATTCATAGTCATCATCGGCACTGTGAATATTGCATTGGCTATGAAGCAGTTCCAAGGTAAATAGGAGCACTAGCACTTTCAGCCTATAAGGAACAAGGATCCTGTTCACAATTTTAAGGCAGAGAGAATCACTAGTGCCTACTGTAACAAAAATGTTGCTAGCAGCTACTATGGAGGGCTGCTAGCACAGGTTCTTTAATCTGCTTTTCTAAGGGAAGCAACTTTAAGGGGTTTACAATCTCACTTTAATCAAACATACATATATCATTCACTTAGTTCAGGAGAAAAACCCAGCATCCTGAACTTCAGAGAGAATACAAACAGAAATTACAAGTATATATCATATAAACAGAGCAAATACATGCAAATCAGTCTATCCCTAGCAACACATAGTTACCAGAGAGAAGCACCAACAACTGGGTTTTCAAAACCAGAGGCTCTTAACAACAGCTACCCAGAGTCTCATCTGGTCAAATCACAGAACACTATTCCAGTGAGTGAGAGCCCTGAAAACAAAACTCCAACATCAGATCTTATTGACAGGGTCAATAGGCATCTTCTTCTCAGGGTCAGCAGGCATCACAACCATGTAACTCAAAACCATGTGATACTTCTTCAAGGTCAGAGGGCATCACAACCATGGGACTCTAACCTATGTGAACTGGGCTTTCTTGTTTCTTAAGCAGGTCAAAGACTCTTGATTCAGTCAAAGAAATAAAAGACAAGAAAAGTCCACTTTGCTTGCCATTACATTTGAAAGGCAAGACTCATCAAAGGTATTTGATTACCTTAGCATTCTAAAAGAGACAACAAAAACGTCCCACTCTAATTACCATAACAGCTACAACCACAGAAGATGAGGAGCCCAGATCATTGTTTAAGAGCATAGAAGAATGCTTATGCTTTCTTATAAGGGAGCAGTGGCCTTGGTCTTAGTTCTGAGTCAAAAAAAGCACTAGCACATATGACTGAAGTAGAGCAGGGAACTTTGTCACAGTTCCAAAGCCAAGAGAAGCACTAGTAATTGCAACTGGAGGAAAGCAAGATCCCTTCCTGAGTAAATACCAGAGCACAGGCTGGAGGGATGACCAAATCTCTTCTTAGATCATGCCACCTTGGAAGCACCAAAAAATTAAAAACCCCAAGAAGTAGCTCTGAAAATAGTAGCAGAAGAAAAGTAAAGCTTGGTACAGTGCCCCTCCACAGGGAATCAGAGACCAACTTTAACATAAAGTTAAAAATCAAGAAATAGTTGGGAGGGGCAGAAAACCTGGCCATTAAAAGCTAATATAGTGATAGAGAAGATCAAGACACAAACTCAGAAGACAATAATGTCAAAACAGCTACAAGCAAAGCATTAAAGAAAAGATGTGAATTGGACCCAAGCCAAGAAGTAATTCCCATAACTTAAAATTACTTAAAAAGAAAATAAGAGAAGTGAGAAAAGACTGGGAAAAGAAATGTGATAGAAAAAACTACCTAAAGAGTCAGCAGGTTGGTAAAAGAGGCACAAAAATTATTGAACAACTCTTTAAAAAGCCAAACTGACCAAATGAAAAAAAAAGAAACAAAAGTTCACTAAAGAAAAATTATTTCTTAAAAATTAAAATTCATGAAATGAAAGCTAATGACTCATGAGACATCAAGAAATTTCCTCAGACCAGGTACTTGACACTTACTAGCTGTGTGAAGCCTTGCAAGTCATTTAACCCCCAACTGCCTCACCAAAAAAAGAAACAATAAAACAAAATCAAAAGAATGAAATAAATAGAAAAAAAAATATGAAATATCTTATCAGAAAACCAAGTGGTCTGGGAAAGATAATTTAAGAAATATTGGACTACCTGAAAGCCATGATCAAAAAACAAACAAAAAAGAAAGCTTAAACATCACCTTTCAAGAAATCTTCAAAGAAAATTATTCCAATATCCTGGAAACAGGATAAATTAGAAATTGAAAACCCAAGAATATTACACCCAAATTTCAGAGTTCCCAGTTGAAAGAAAATATTGCAAGCAGCCAGAAAGAAACAATTTAATGTAATGCAGCCATACTTGGGATTACACAAAATTTGACAGCTTCCATATAATATGAACCGAGGGCTCAGAATATAGGATTAAGGAAGGCAAAGGAGCAAGAATTACGATCAAGAATAAATGATATGAAGGACTTTCAAGCATTCTCAATGAAAAGAATGGAGCTAAAGAGAAAATTTGACATTCAAATACAATATTCAAGAGAAACATAAAAAATGAACTGAATCAAATTCATAAAATATGAGTCATTCACTAATTAATGAATAGTCAAAGGATACAAACAGTTTTCTGAAGAAGAAATCAAAGTTATCTATAGTCATACAGGGAAAAACAGTTCTAAATCACTACTGATTAGAGGGATGCAAATTAAAGATACCCTAAGGTACCACCTCATTCCTTTCAGATTGGCTAACATGAAAGAAAAGGAAAATGATAAATACTGGAGGGGATGAGAAAAAAGGGAATACTAATGTATTGTTGATGGAGTTGTGAACTACTCTAAGGCTTCTGCAGAACAATTTAGAGCTATGCCTAAAGGGCAATAAAATTGTGCATGCACTTTGACCTCGAAATTCCATTACTGGTCTCTATGCAAAAGAGATCAAAGGAAAAGGAAAAGGACCTGTACATATAAAAATATAAGATTTTTTGTGGTTTCAAAGAGTTGGAAATTGAAGGGATGCCCATCAATTGGGAAATGGGTTAATGAATTTGGTATGTGATAATGATGCAATACTGTAGTGCCATAAGAAATGATGAGCAGAATGGTTTCAGAAAAATCTGGTAAGACGTATGAACTAACGTAAAGTGAAGTGAACTGAATCACGAAAACATTGTACACAGCAACAGCAATATTGTACCATGTTCAACTGTGAACAACTTAGTTATTCTGATCAATACAATAATCCAAGGCAGTACCAAAGGAATTAGGATGAAAAGTACTATCCACCTCTAGGGAGAGGACTGATAGAAGGATATTTTTTTCACTTTTTTTAAAAATATGGCTGAGGAAATATGTTTTTCATAATTCCACATGTATAATTGATATCACATTTCTTGCTTTCTCAATGAGTGGTGGAGAAAGAGAATATGGAGCTCAAAAGTTAAAAAAAGTTAAAAATAAATAATAAATTTTGTTAAAAAATAGGTCTCATTTTGTAAGAATGCTCTCTCTGTCTCTCTCTCCATAAATATATTACATACATGTATATATCTCAATATAATTGGTTTTATTTATAATTTTATGGATTCTATGTATTTTATTTATTTTAAAATATTATTCAGAGAAGGAGTCTATAGGTTTCATCAGACTCCCAAAGGAGTTTGTTGTATACATATATATACTTGCCTTACAACATGAAGCATTGATAGATGAAAATTAACAAAGGTGTGTGTGTGTATGTGTGTTTCTGTGTGTGTGTTTGTGTTTATGTGTAAATGTGTTTCTGCACGTGTTTATATATGTACACACATGTATACATATACACATGTAGATTGTATACATGCATTAGATGCATGTATATATACATGTTATATATGTGTATAAATATATAGATATGTGTCTATATGTTTGTACATCTCTCTATATATATCTATATATACACACATGTATATTATTCCATTAGGTTCCATTTCTACTGAATGCATATTTGTTTTTGCCACTCTGAAAGTGCAGTCATAACCTTGGACATATGGAATAAGATTATGTGCACTGAAAATAAAGGAGGAAAAAGGAAAAAAAACCACAATATTTATGTTTACATGACTCACTCCAGCCTTCACATTCATTCTGTTTCTACAACATGGAATAATTTCCTTCTCACTCTACCTTCCAGAATAAAAACTGAGCTCTCCTTTATGAAACTCTCCTTCACTATGCAGGCCTAAGTTGATTTCTTCTTTTTTTTTTATTTATAACTCAGAATCTTAGATTCACAGAAGATTAATAATGGGAGAGACCTTAGAGATCCCAATGGCTCTCAACCTTTGTGTAGCAATATATGAGACACATTACTTAAAACAAACATCACTTTAAAGGGAATTTTTAAAATGTAGTTAAAATGTCTACAACAAGTCACACCATCATATTTTTTTCATATTTTTAAAATCAATTCTATGCTGAATCCAACAACTACTTAGTGAGAGGGATATTCATGTTTGATATCAGTTCAACAATTTGATTTAACAAATGATTAAATATCTAATTTGTGCAAGACAAGAAGAGCATAATTTATAAATTTAATCATTTATAGACGTGATGAAGGAAGATACAGAAAAAGAGTAGAGAGGTCAATCTCAAACAAAACTCCTACTTGGAACAGATAGTAGGATTTTGAAAATAGTATATCAGTAAACAGGAGAAACTTGAAAAAATTAGCCAAAATTTAAAAAAAAAAAAAGGTGCTGTGATAATGTACGGAAGTTCCATAATCCTCTAGTGGAACTTGACAAGACATATAGAAAAATAAAGAAATCAAATATTTTAATACAATAATTAAAAAACCACATGTTAGACAGATCAGTGGAAAGAATTAAATGTAGAAGTTTGTAGCAATTTACATATTTCAAACATTCATTGCGCCTCTAGAAAAATGATCATTCCATATGGGATAAGAAATTTATAAAAATTCAGAAATAAAGAAATCTTAAACATTCCTTTTATGTATCACAATACTATAACAGTAGTCATCCATGAGTATTTAACTGAATGAAACAAATTATAAAATTATTTTCTTAATGCAGATTATGAAATTATTTTCTATAGCTGAGTATTTTAGAAATAGTAAAAATTATTAAAGATAATTTCAATAGCAATACAAAATATAAAAATTTATCGTATGCTTATAGAGCAGTATTGAGACAAATCTATAACCCTGAACATTTTTAGATTCAAAAGAGAAAATAAAGAGATTTAAAATAAGCTTTGGAAGATTTTTTTTTAAATTAGAGAATTAGAAAAATAATAAATCCAAAACAAGAAGAAAAGAGGAAATTATCAAAAGTAAAATAAGCATACCTGAAAATAAAATAGTAAGTGAATGAAGCAAAGGTCTTTTTTAAAGTACCAGTAAAATTGATAACCTTTTTGCTAATGTATTTTTAAAGTGGAAACCCAAATTAGCAAGAGACAAAGAAAAAATCCCAATAAACAGAAGTGTAATTATCAGAATATATTAGATACAGATATATGCCAACAAAATTTGTAATAAAATGTAAATGAATAAATATCCACAAATTATTTGAATTGACAAAATAAAAATCAGCAACTTTAGAAAATTAAACTGAAGAGGCCACAGATGTGCTGAAATGAAAGAAGGGGAAAAAAAACCCCATGAATACTAACAAGAGATGGATTTACATGTGAACTTTAAATATTAATCCTTCTGCTACTAATAGCTAGTATTCACATACAACTTTTGATTTTCAAAGCACTTTACATACATTATTTTATTTGATCCTCACAATAACGGTGGGATATAGGTGCTATTATCTTCATGTATTACTCACTTGTCCACGGTCCCACAGTTAGGAAATGTCTGAAAGAGAATTATAAGCCAAATGATCCTACCTTCAAGCTTTTCAATATATTTACTGTGACCTAGTTACATCATGAAAACTTCTAAAAAGAGAAACAGATAGAGAAATAGACATACCGACAGAGACAAAGACAGAGAAAGAGACACAGAGACAGAGAAAGAGAAAGACATAAAGACAGAAACAGAAAGGCAGCAATACAGAGACAGAGGAATTAGGATTGGTTCATGCCAAACTGTTTCCCTGGGGCCCTGCTGAAGCATGTGGAGGTCTGACCCTTGGAAGATGCCTGTTTGCCCCAGGCATGGCAGATCTTGGAGCTGGAGTCTGCTAGTTCTCCTGGCTAAGCTAAGTCACGTGAGGGGTCCTGGTGCTGGCTTTTGCAAGCTTCACCACAGTGGTGCTCAGGATCTCCTGCTAGTTTGCTGAGGTGGGGCTTGCTGCTGGCTTGCTGGGACACTTTGTATCCTGGACTGTGCTCTTCTTTTACCTGAGTGAGACAGACATTTCTTGCAGATCTTTCAAGTTTCTTAGGCTAAAGAATTGTTTCACTCCATCTTTTCTCTGGTTCTGCTGTTCCAGGATTTGTTTGGGGGTGCTGTTTTATGGTTGTTTGGAGGTGAATATGGAAGAGGTCCAGTGATTTATTGTTTACTCCACCATCTGGGCTCCTAGAAGTTCAACCTCTTGGTCCATGAACTTTTATTTTATAATTATATTTCAATATAACTAGTTTATTTCATTTTATTTAAAAATGTTCTGCTAAAGCTTTACTAGACTGCCAAAAGGAAATGTGACACACACACAAAAATTAAGAAGCCCTGATGTAGAAGATGGTGCTTGAATTGCATCTTGAAAGAAGAGAGGATTATATGAGGTGAAGATGAGGAGATATTTCATGCCAGCCACGTAAATACACCCAATACAACACACAGATATTAGAGATGGAGTGTCACATGTGAGAAAGAGAGAAAGCCACTTTTGCTACTGCAGAGTAAAGAAAAAGGAATGAAGTCTATTGAGCCTGGAAAGACAGATTGATGTCATATTATGAATTATTTTAAAAACTAAAAATAATGAGTTTATATTGATTTTAGAGGCAATAGGGAGTCACTGGATTTGACTCAATGGAAAAGTGACTTAGTCAATTCTAACTTAATAGAAATCATTTTATAAGATATGTGGGGGTAGTGAGAGACTTGAGAAAAGGAAAATAATAACTATAAAGAGAAGAATCTCTTCTAATATGAAGCTGTGGCAATGGTAGGCAAGAGTTAATGAAGATCTTAAATCAGGCAGTGGCTGTGTGAGTAGAGGAGGCGTTAGATAAGAGAGAAGTTGTGGAAATAAAAACAGTATGATTTGACAAATTATTGGATATGCGGGATGAGGAATCAAGGTTTACTTGGAGGTTATAGATCTGGAAGGCTGAAAGTACCTGGTAAAACCTTCAAAAGAAATAGAGAGGTTTGGAAAATGGGTCAGTTTCAGAGAAAGATAACTAATTCAGTTTTATACGTGTTGAACTTAAGCTGTCTCCAGCATCCAATTTGAAATTACCAATAGGCAATTGTTAATGAGGGTCTGAAACTCAAAGGAAATACTGGGGCTAGATATATAGATCTGAAGGTCATTTACACTGAGATGGCAAATTAACTGATGGGAATGGACAGTCATTAAATGAGAGTGTGGAGAGAGAACAGAGACCAGGACGGAGTGCTAGGGGCATACATTCCAAAACTTAGAACAATGTTTGGTACATAGTACATGCTTATTAAATGTTTATTGATTGATTGGTTGAATGGTAAGTTAGAAGTTATGATAAATAGGCAGTTTTCAAGCAAAGTAATCAAAGCTATCTATAGTTATATAAAAATGCTCTAAATCACTATTGATGAGAAAAATTTAAATTAAAACAACTCTGTGCTATGACCTCACACCTGTCAGATTGGTTAATGTGACAGAAAAGGAAAATGACAAATATGGAAGGACATGTGGGAAAATTAAAACACTAATGCACTGTTGGTGAAATTGTATCCTGATTCAACAATTCTGGAAAGCAATTAGGAACTGTTGCCAAAAGGCCATAAAACCATGCATACCCTTTGACCAAGCAGTGTCACTACAAGGTCTGTATCCCAAAGAGAGAAAAAAAACAAAACAAAAAAAAAAAGGAAAAGGACTTATGTATACAAAAATATTTATAGCAGCTCTTTTAGTGGTGGCAAAGAGTTGGAAATTGAGTGAATGTCCATTATGTGGGAAATGGCTGAACAAGTTGCTGTATATGATTGTGATGGAATGCTACTGTGCTTTAAGAAATGATTGGCAAGATGCTCCCAGAAAACTATGGAAAGACTTACAGGAATTGATGCAAAGTGAAATGAGCAGAACTGGGAGTTGTACATAGTAACAGCAAAATTGTATGATGATCTACTATGAATAACTTTGCTATTCTCAGCAATACAATGAGCCAAGACAATTCTGTAGAACTTATGAAATATGTTGTCCGTCTCCCAAGAAAGAACAGGTAAAGCCTGAATGCAGATCAAAGATACTTTTTCTTTACATTCTTTATTTTTCTTGGGTTTCTTTTTGTCTGTATTTTCTTTCACAGAATGACTTACATGGAATTGTGTTTTACATGACTACACAAGTAAAACCTATGTAAAATTGCTTGCCTTCTCAATGTGGGGAGTGGGAAGAATTTAAAACTCGAATTTGAAAAAAAAATGTTAAACTTTTTTTACATGTAATTTGGAAAAAATAAAATATCAAATAAGTTTCTTTTTTTAAGTTATGATATAGATGATGAGAAAGGAAAATGACTGAGCAGTGTTAGACATACACGTCTAGTAAGACAGATGAGTGTCACAAACAAAAAAAAATTTCAAGAATGTTGTCTGAGATGGGTGAGTAGTGTGAATCCTACATGAGGAGTCTAGATGCCTGCATTCTTTTCCCAGTTCTGCCACTAAATAATGATTTTAATTTTACCCTAAGACAGTTACTTCTGAATTCTGGGCTTCACTTACCTACTCTGTAAATGAGTTCTTCAGATAAAATAATCTTTAACATCCTTTTCATTTCTATCACTGTATTAGTTGAGGGAAATGTTTTATTATTTATTCTTTTTTCTCTAATATTTTTCAATTTATTTTATTAAATATTTTTCAACTGCACATAATTTTTTTAACTTTTTTTTTTAATTTGAGTTGAAAATTTTCTCAGCCCCACCCTCCCTTGCCCCTCCTTGAGAAGGCAAGTAATTCGATTCAGATTATACATATGAAGCCATGGACAAATTTTTCCGTATTAGGCATGTTGAAAAAGAAAGCACAGACAAAAAGAAAAAGAAAAGGAAAGAAAGTTTAGAAAGCATGCTTCATCTTCACTAAAATCCCCTCAGTTCTTTCTCTGGAGTGGAAAGCATTTTTTCCTTCAGAATTCATTGGGATCATTGTATTGCTGAAAATAGTTGTCATTCACAGATGAGCATCACACAATACTGCTGTAACTGAGTATAATGTTCTCCTGGTTCTGCTCACTTCAGTTCATTTAAGTTTTTACTAGTTTTCTGAAATCATTCCACTTATAATTTCTTATAGCAAAATAGTATTCCATCAAAATCATATACCACAATTTGTTTAGCCATTTCTCAATTAATGAGAATCCCCTAATTTCCAATTATTTGTCAACGTAAAAAGAGTTGCTGTAACTATTTTTATAAATATGGGTCCTTTATCTTTTCCATTTATCTCATTTGAATAGAGACCTAATGGTGGTATTGCTGGGTCAAATATATGTACAGTTTTATAGCCCTTTGGGCATAGTTCCAAATTGCTCTCCAGAATAGTCATAAGAGTTCACAACGCCACCAAGAGTACATTAGTGTCCTTTTTTTTCTAAATACCCTCTAATATTTGTCATTCTTCTTTTCTGTCCTATTAGCCAATCTGACAGGGGTGAGTGATACCTCAGAGTTGTTTTAATTTGCATTTCTGTAATCACTAGTGATTTAGAGCACTATCTCATATTACTATACATAGCTTTGATTTCTTCTTCAGAAAACTGCCTGTTCATGTCTTTTGACTATTTATCAGTTGTGGGATAATGTATATTTTTATAAATTTAATTCAGTTCTCTATATATTTGAGACATGAGGCCTTTATCAGAGAATTTTGCTCTAAATATTTTTTTCCCTGTAGTTTCTTGCTTACCCTGAAATCTTGGCTGCACTAATTTTATTTTATGCAAAAATTCTTTTAGTATAATCAAAATTATCTATTTTATTTATTAATTTTTTTAATTTATTTTTGACATGTTTGGTTTTCAGCATTGATTTTCACAGGCGTTTGAATTACAAATTTTCTCCCCATTTCC
>CM053624.1:302851260-302866810 GCA_028646595.1 Phalanger gymnotis
TCTTTTACCTCCCTAATTTGGTTTCTAAAATCCTCCTTTAGCTCTTCCAGTAATGCTTTTTGGGCTGGAGACCAGTTCACATTACCTTTTGAGGTATCAGATGTGGATATAGTGCCATTGTTATCCTCTTCCAAATTGGTATTTTGATCCTGCCTGTCTCCATAAAAAGAATCAATGGTCCTTGGTTTTCTTGTGTTCTTCATGTTGGTTAGCCTTTTCCTGTCTTTGCAACAAATTTTTGCTTTTGGGCCTCAGGGCTCACTGTCCCAGCTTTCTTATTCTCCTGAGGTGTGGGGGAGGGGGTCTGGCTGCCTGAAATCTAATTTTCCCCTGGGGTTGTTTACCAGTACTGTTGCTCTTCAGCAATAGTCTCAGCTCTTTGTTGTTCGAGCTGGGTGTCTGGCACTTCCGCTGGGGGAGCACGAGTATGTCTGGGCTCCTGGTGTTGACCCCTGCTGGCTCTGCCCCTCTGGGATTCAGGTACCCCTACTATTCTGCCACTGAAGCCCCAGTTCTGTCTCCTCTATTCCAGCTTTTTTTTTTCCCCCCGGGGAATTCTCTGGGTGAGGAGGGGAGGGATTAGAGCCCATTACCTGGCCATTTTGCCTCCCGGAAGTTCAAGAAGTGTCCTTTGGGCTGTAAGCCTCAGGAATTGGTGTCTCATGGACCAGTGGCGTTGCTCTGCCTCTCTTCGCTTCCACGGAGTGCCGTCCTTTGTTGGGAGGCCTGGGGATCTCCGCCAGTTTTGGGCGCCCGGCTTTCTCCCGGCTGTCTCCCACGTGGGTTTCCCGGCCAGCTGCTTCAGCTTTTGTCCTGTCTGGAGCAGCTCTGCACACCGAGCACTCTTCTTGCCTACAGATTCGTTCCTTCGGCCTTTCAGACTCTCCTGGCTGTGAAATTTGCCCCACTCAGACTTCTCGTGGTTTCCAACTCTCTCAAATCTGCTCAAATTCACCTCTTTATAGGAATCCAACAGAACTTGTGAGAGAGCTCCAGTAAGATGCTGCCTTCATGCAGCCATCTTGGCTCTGCCCCCCTCTCCCTCCAGTACCATTTTCTTAAAGCAGTTTAACCAATGAAAAACAGTCACCCTATCAAGGTACCTCTTTTAGCCAGCAAGCATGACCTCATTGCTAAGTGGAGAAATGTGCAGGCAAAGGCAAAATTGGTTTAGCATTCAAGTTCACATATAAGGAATTATATCAAAGGAAGATAAAAGATTCTGAGTAGCATAAACTCCTAAAACAGGTGGAAATGAAGAAAAGGAGACAAGCTTTTATTAAATGCCTACTGTGTGTAAGTCATTGTGCTACAATGCAAATATAATCACAAATATAATTTCATGTGGTCCACAAAACTCTGGGAGTTAGGCATTATTGTTATCTCCATCTTACTACTGAAAAAACAAATAGAGTTTAAGTGACTTTCCCAGGATAACAGAACTAGTAAATGTCTGAGGGCTGTTTGAACTCAGATTTTCCTGACTCCCAATGATGCTCTATTTTCTGTGCCACTGGGCAGTGGATAGGAGAACAAATGTATGGAAAACTTGAAATACAATATAACAAAATTAGAAGTACCTCTCTTAGAGCACTAAAAAAAAATAAACTAGAAAATGGGCAATTGAAAGAAATAAAATGGGACAGATCTGCGAGTGATTTTACAGCAACATTTTTTTAGTTGATTGCAGTGAACCTATCACATTTGAACTTTGTGAGAAAGTGGAAGTAGCATACGAGGTGGATAAAGTGAAGAAGAATGGTTGGGCCTAAGCAATGGAATATAGAAGACATTTTTGCTGAAGGTAAGATCCTTTCTGCCTGAGGCATTAGGATCCACTGGGAAGTTTGCTTTTTAATTGGACCATAAAAATAAGCAGGATTTCAATGTTGATTTGTTCCTCTGGTTGAAGAGGATGAAAATGACATCACAATGTCAATGTCAATGTACAGTGTGTCCAATTATGACTCATCAGACTCATAGGAGCTCTACCACAGTTCTACTACAAATAGTCCATATGACCATTTAGGAGGGAGATTTGTACATCTCATTTTTTTTCTTTGAGCTACTGCAATTCTGCTTCACTTATAGAGCACAGTGTCTTCTTTGATATGGGCATTCTGTGATGGATTATTCTGTGCCATTGGATCCCGTGCCTCATAATTGATTCCAAAGTTCTTCAGAGAGATCTTGTCAGTGTCCTTGTATTGCTTCTTCTGACCATGATGTAAGTGCCTGCCTCATATGAGGTTCTCCATAAAATAATATTTTAGTTAAATACATGTTTGTCATTTAAACACTGTGGGAAGCCCACTGGAGTTGCATTCTCTGCAGCAGAGTGTAAATGCTTGGTAGTTCAACTTGAAAAAAGACTTTAGTGTCCAATATCTTATCTTGCCAGGTGATCTTCAGAATCATCCTAAGACAATTCTAATGAAAGAGATTCAATTTTCTGACATGGCAGGGGCGGACTATTCCAGTTTCACAGGCATAGAACAATGAGGTTAGGAAAATTGCTCTGTAAACCTTCAGTTTGGTAATCAGCATAATAACTTCGACATATTCTTTTGGAGCCTCTGGAATTCTGAGCCAGCTCTGGCAATGAATGCTTCAACCTCATAATCTATGTGTACGTTCCTGGAAAGCATAATGTCAAGGTAAGTGAACTTATCCATACCATTCAAATTTATCCATTTTCTGTAAACAGTGATTCCATCTAGAGATGTTATGGTGCTGGCTGGTGAAGAAGCTGTGTTTTCTTGATGTTGATTGTTAGGCCAAAATTAGCACAAACAGAAGAGAATTGATCCATAGTTTGTTTATATCTCAGCCTCAGAAGCTGTACTGGGTACACATTCATTTGTGAGCAGAGGCACACTCCAACTCTCTCTCCACTTCAGTCTTGGTATGTAGCCTTTTCAAGTTAAATAATTTGCCATCAGTGAGGTAGTCGACCTTGATGCCATTTTAATACTCATTGAAGACATCTGACAACAGCATTGAAAACATGATAAATAGCATAGGAACAAGCACACAGTGCTGCTTTGCTCCATTAGTGATTTGGAAGGGACAAGAGTATTATTCATTAGGGAGGTTGAGCCAAGACAGCAGATTAAAGGGAAGGAATTGCCCGAGCTCTTCCCCAAACCCTTCCACATACCTTCAAAAATGATTCAAAACAAATTCTTGAGCATCAGAACCAATAAAAAGACAGAGTGAAAAAATTTCCAGCCCAAGACAACTTGGAAGGTTAGCAGGAAATGTCTGTTGCACCAGGGTGAGAGAGGAAAACAGTCCAGCACAGTCTCAGCCACAGCAAACCAAGAACAAACTTTGGGGTGACTGAGTCGGCAGTAGCAGTGGTAGCAGCTGCTTCCAGAACTCTCAGCCCACAGGTGGTAAGGGGGTCAAACAACTGGTCAGAAGAATATTGCAGGAATCTTTTTGTTAGCACTGAGGTAAGACTCTGTTGCTTTGTCCACACTAAAATCAAGGTCACAGTCTTGGGTGGCAGTCCCAGGGCAAGGAGGAGCACTAGCATAGCAGAGCTTGTGGCCACAGTGGAGAGGGGACCCACTTCACAGTTCCAGGGCAGAAAAGGAGTGCTTACTCACAACCAGGAGCACGGGCCAGGAGAGTAGTAAACTAGATCATACCAACTTCGAAGAAATGAAAACTTATAAGTCCCTAGAAGTATCTCTGAAAACAGCTCCACAAACCACTGAAGTTTAAGACGGTGCACCTTCCACCCAGGAAGTAGAGCCCTAATGTAAAAAAGCATTAAAATTCAAGTAATAGGAGAAATGAGCAAACAACAGAAAAAAATCCTGACCACAGAAAGTTACCATGGTAACAAGGAAAATTAAAAAACCCACTCAGAAGAAGACCACAAAGTCAAAGCTCCTACATTCAAAGATTCCAAGAAAAAAATACGAATTGATCTTAGTCCGTGGAATAATGCAAAAAGGATTTTGAAAATCAAGCAAGAGAGGTAAAGGGAAAAGCAGGAAGAGAAATGAGTTTTGCAAGAAAATCATGAAAAACTAGTCAACAGCTTAGGTAAAGAGACACCAAAAAATACTGAGAAAAATAAACACCTTAAAAACAAACTAGGCCAAATGGCAAAAGACATATAAAAAGCCAATGGGGAGAAGAATGTCTTAAAAAGCAGAATTGGTCAAATGGAAAAGGAGATCTAAAAGCTCATTGAAGAAAATAATTCCTTAAAAATTCAGATGGAGCAAATGTAAGCTAATGACTTTATGAGAAAAAAAACTATAAAAGAAGACCAAAAGAATGAAAAAAAAATAGAAGACTATGTGAAATATCTCATTCCATTATCCAGAACTCGTGCAAGTTTGCCATCATGAAACTAGCATACAGTACTGATGAATTTTTCAGAGAAACCAAATTATGCCATGAAGGTCCACAGATCCTATCAAAGACCTTGGTTAGATCTACAAAGATTGTATACAGACCTCTGTTCTGCTCCTGGTATTTCTCCTGGAGCCGTCAGACAGAAAACACATTGTCAACAATTTCTGGGCCCTTTCTGAAGCCATACTGGCTCTTGGGTAGATGACCATCTTACACATGAATAATCAGCTAGTTAAGGAGGATCCTAGCAAGTATCTTGTCACCAATAACTAAAAAAGAGACACCTTCCTCCTCCGCCTTGGCTGTCACAGGACAAATTATTTCCTTTTCCTTTATATAGAAAGACAATCAAGGCATCTTTGCTCTCCTGAGTGAAAACCTCTTCTTTCCATGTAACTCAGAAGATTTCTGTCATTTTTTTTGTATGAGCATAGGATCTTCTGCCTTATAGATATCTCCTGGAATCAAATCAGCACCAGGAAATTTGGTGCATGAGAGGAACCTAATAAAATTCAAAACCTTGTCTTCAGTTAGAAGTTCTTTGACCCATAAATAGCCTTCAAGGCATTGTAAAAATGCTTTGGATTCTTACTATCAGTGTAACATTAAATTTCATCTCCCTTTTTACTGAATCATGCAATTCTCTCATACTTGCACTTTCCTTCCAATGGAGTTAAACACTGCTTTTTTTTAGAGATGGATGAATTATCTTGCTGGTGGACTCCGTAGAGTTCTCATTTTTCATTTAGAAGGTTCTGAATTTCCCCATCATTTTCATCAAACTAATCCTGATGTTTGTGAGTGTTCTGGTCCGTATAAGTAAATGTGGTGCTATACACTTAATCTCTGATAACTGCTACACTTTTTCTCCCTTATTGATACCAACAGTGTTTGGGCTCAGCTTTCCCTCCAAGTCAGTAACAAACTGTTCACACACTGACAATCACTCTAATCCACTGATGTTGAGTCTTTCAATAGTCATCATACCTTGAGGCCACTACTTTTGTTGAATGTGAATATTTAGCTAGGAGAAGATAGGTCCATAATCAGTCCAGCACCTGCACTACACACCACCTTCTTCACTATAAGATCTACTCCTTACACTGACATAGTATATTAAATGTAAATGCTTGCTGCAATGTTGCATTCATTAAATTTTGTGGCATTTACATAAAGGGAAGACAGTGTTGGTGATGAGAAAGCCATGAGGTGCATAATACTTCAGTAGTAAGTGACCACTGTTTAAGCTGTTTTTAACTACATTCCTCCCAAAGCCTTTCTGCCATGTCTGAGAGTCTGTGGCTACTCTGGCATTAAAGTTGCCCAGAATTACAAATTGTCCTTTTTCAGCACACTGATGATGAGGTATTTACAAAATTTTTCTTTGACCTCATCGGGGTTCACCATGGTGGAGTATATGCACTGATGATGGTGGCATGACACTTTCCTGCACGCGTTAATCACATTGTCATCAGCCTGTCATTCATTCATTTGGGAAGGCATACAAGCTTGATGACTAGATTAGATTGTGAAATTTATGCCAGCTTCACAGTACTCTCCTTCTCTGCAAGTACTCCAGAAAAAAATGTATCCAGCTCCAAATTCACTAAGCTGTCCTTCATTTGCCAGCCTTGTTTCACACTGGGGTGCTATTTGGATGCGATATTGCTGAGTTCTCTCACAAAAAGAGTGTTTGTTTTTACAGTCTATGGTATTGCATACCATCCATAAAAAAAGAACAAATAGTTTGCCTCAAGCTGCATTCAGACTCCATAATTCTTTTGCTGGCTATGCATAGTTTTTCCATCATGAGTCTTTTGGAGTCGTCTTTGAACCTTTAATTGATGAGAATAGCAAAGTCTATCAAAGTAAGTCTTTACAGATACCATGTTCTTGTAATCATGTATAATGTTCTCCTGGTTGTGCTCCCCTCACTCAGCATCAGCTCATATATGTCTTTCTAGGTTATAATGAAGTCTGTCTGTTCCTCATTTCTTATAGCACAATAGTATTCCATTATATTCATATAACATAATTTGTTTAGCCATTCTCCAATTGGTGAGCATCCCCTTGATTTCCAAATCTTTGCCACAACAAAAAGAGCTGCTATCAATATTTTTGTACATACTTGTCCATTTCCCACTTGTGTGATCTATATGGGATATAGCCCTAGGGGTGGTATTGCTGGGTCAAAGGGTATGCACATTTTTATAGCCCTTAGGGAATAGCTTCAAATTGCTCTCCAGAGTGGCTGGATCAGTTCAAACTCCATCAACAATGTAACAATGTTCCAATTTTCCCACATCCTCTCCAGCATTTATCATTTTTGTGTTTTGTCATATTAGCCAATCTGACAGGACGGATGTGGTACCTAAGGGTTGTTTTGATTTGCATTTCTTTAATCAATAGTGATTTAGAGCATTTTTTCATATGCCTATAGATATCTTTAATTTCTTCCTCTGAAAACTGCCTGTTCATGTCCTTTGACCATTTCTCAATTGGGGAATGACTTGTATTCCCACAAATTTGAATCAGTTGCTTGTATATTTCAGATATGAGGCCTTTATCAGAGACACTAGTCAAAAAGATTCCCAATTTTCTGCTTCCCTCCTAATCTTTGTTGCATTTGCTTTGTTTGTACAAAGACTTTTCAATTTAATATAATCAAAATTATCCACTTTGCATTTTGTAATGCACTCTATCTCTTATTTGGTCATGAATTCTTTTCTTTTCCATAAATCTGATAAGTAATTTATTTCCTGCTCTCCAAAATTTCTTATAGTATCAGCCTTTATTCCTAAATCATGAACACATTTTGACTTTATTTTAGTATATGGTGTAAGATACTGTTCTTTGCCCAGTTCCTGCCATATTATTTTCCAGTTTTCCTCGCAGTTTTTGTGAAATAGTGAATTCTTAAGCCAGAAGCTGGACTCTTTGGGTTTATCAAGGAGTACATTGCTATAGTCGTTGACTACCGCGTCTTGTGGACTTAACCTATTTCACTGATCCATCATTCTGTTTCTTAGCCAGTATCAAGTAGTTTTGATGACTGCTGCCTTATAATATGGTTTAATATCTGGTATGGCTAGGCTACCTTCCCTGGCATTTATTTTCCCTTGCTATTCTGGACCATTTGTTCTTCCAGATGTATTTTATTATTGTTTTATCCAGCTCCATAAAATAATTTTTTGGTAGTTTGATTGGTATGGCAATGAATAAGTAATTAAATTAATTTAGGTAAATTGTCATTTTTATTACATTAGCTCAGCTTAATGATGAAGAACTGATGCTTTTCCATTTATTTAGATCTGACTTTATTTCTGTGAAAAGCATTTTGTAATTGTGTTCATATAGGTCCTGGGTTTGTCTTGACAGGTAGACTTCCAAATATTTTATATTGTCTACAGTAACTTTAAATGGAATTCCTCTTTCTGTCTCTTGCTATTGGGCTTTGTTAGTAATGTATAGGAATGCTGAGGATTTTTGTCTATTTATTTTATATCCTGCAACTTTGATATATTTATTTATTATATTTATTATTTCAAGCAGTTTTTTGCTTGATTCTCTAGGATTCTCTAAGTAAGTCATCCTATTAACTGCAAAGAGTGATAACTTAGTTTCTTCTTTGCCTATTCTAATTTCTTTTTCTCTTCTTATTGGTAAAGCTATCATTTCTAGTACCAAATTGAATAATAGGGGTGATAATTGATATCCTTGTTTCTTATCTTATTGGGAATGCATCTAGCTTATCCACATTACATATAATGCTTGCTGATGGTTTTTGGTAGGTGCTACTTATGATTTTAAGGAAGATTCTGTTTATTCTTATGCTTTCTAGCGTTTTTTAATGAGAAGGGTGTTGTATTTTGTCAAAAGCTTTTACTGTGTCTATTGAGATAATCATGTAGTTTCTCTTAGTTTTGTTGTTGACATGATAAATTATGCTGATAGTTTTCCTACTATTGAACCAGCCTTGCATTTGTGGAATAATTTCTACTTGGTCATTGTGTATTATTCTCGTGATAAGTTGCTGCAATCATTTTGCTAATATTTTATTTAAAAATTTTACATCAGTATTCATTAGGGAAATTGGTGCATAATTTTCTTTCTCTGTTTTAACTCTCCCTATTGGTACCATATTTAAGTCATAAAAAGAATTTGGTAGGACTCCTTCTTCACCTCTTTTCCCAAATAGTCTATAAAATATGAGAATTAAATGTTTTTTTAAATGTTTGATAGAGTTCATGTGTAAATTCATCTGGCCCTGGAGATTTTTCCTTAGGGAGTTCATTGATGGCTTGCTCAATTTCTTTTTCTGAGATGGGGTTATTTAGTTATTTTACTGGGCATAGAATTGGGCAAAATAATTCCTATTTATTATTTTAATTTCTTCTTCATTGGAGGTGAATACATCCTTTTCATTCTTGATACTGATAATTTGGTTTTCTTCTTTCTTTTTTTTTAAATCAAATTGACCAAAGGTTTGTCAATTTTATTGTTTTTTTTTCCTATAAATCCAGCTCTTAGTTTTATTCATTAGTTCAATAGTTTTCTTGATTTCAATTTTATTAATCTCTCCTTTGGTTTTCAGTATTTCTAATTTGATATTTAGTTGGGGATTTTGAATTCATTCTTTTTTTAGCTTTTTCAGTTGCATGCCCAATTAATTGATCTTTTTCTCCATTTTATTCATGTAAGCATTTAGAGATATAAAACTTCCCCTAAGAACTGCTTTTGCTGCATCTCATAAGTTTTGGTATGTCATCTCATTATTATCATTCTCTTGAAGTTATTAATTGTTTCTATGATTTGTTCTTTCACCCACTCATTCTTTAGAATTAGATTATTTAGTTTCCTATTAATTTTTAGTCTATCTTTCCACAGTCCTTTAAATTACAAATAATTTTATTGCATCATGATCTGAAAAGGATACATTGACTATTTCTGCCTTTCTGCACTGTTGTGAGGTTTTTATGCCCTAGTACATGGTCAATTTTTGTGTATGTGCCATGTACTGCTAAGAAAAATATATATTCCTTTCTATCCCCATTCATTCAGTTTTCTCCAGAGGTCTATCATGTCTACCTTTTCTAAAATTCTATTCACCTCCTTAACTTTGAAGCATATAATTTTTAAGGCACCTTTTTTTAACCCTTCCTCATGCCAGTAGGTAAGCTGTGTGGCCTTTAATAAGGCTGCTCAGTCACCCAGGGAGCTGCAGAATCCCACTGCAGCTTCACTCCAATGAGAAGATGATTATATGTCCTGTGCCCCTTGTATGCAGCTTTCAGTCTATCTGTACCTGCTGCTTCATCACTAGGTGGTTGCCACAGGACTTTGAGGTAGGCAAAATAGTAAGATAGTAAAATATTTGAATAGTAAAATAATAAAATGATAAAATTGTAATAAAGTTAAATAGTAAAATAATGAAATAGTAAAATAAAATGGTATGGGCGATGGCTTTTGACTTGAGTGTAAATTGCATTTAAATGAGGCAGAGTTGTATGAAGTTCTCAGCCTTACTGTCTCTTCCACAGTTATCAGAGCCCAGTGGCAAAACAAAAATCAAGATGACTGTTGATGCCTTGGCATGTAGTGGATGACCTTGTTGTCTTTGGTATCTAACAAAGCTCTAAATGTTTCAGAGCCTGCTTCCACTACCTTTGTGGACCATTGAAACAAAATATTCATATCAGCCTTTTCCACTGGGGGAAGTCTTCACATGCTTGGGGTAGACACCCCCTAACTCATCAATGTATTTGAGGTTCATTGATTACCTCCCAAACTGGTTTAGCCCATCTGCTAAGATGGTTTTATCAGGGCGTTGCCACTACACATGCTACAGCTTCTTGGAGTCACAGGTGAAAGTTGGATAGCAAGTGGACAGCAAAGGTGGATGAGCAGCACTAAAAGGGCTCAGCAGCCCTCACAATAGAGGCATCAGTCTTCCTTGAACATCCCATATACCCCTGCAGGATTTTAATAGTCTTGGTTTCAAGACATCCCCCTGTGAGGGGCAGCTAGGTGGCACAGTGAGTAGAGCACCAGCCCTGGAGCTCTGAGTTCAAATCTAGCTTCAGACTCTTGACAAACTTACTAGCTGTGTGACCTTGGGCAAGTCATTTAACCTCAATTGCCCTGCCTTCCCTCCCCCCCCCGCAAAAAAAAAGATATTCCCCTGCATTCCAAGTGATGCAGATGACCTCAACAAAGTCAGGTAACTGGAAAGAAATAAGTCATCTTCTGAGGATAGTAAGTACTCTATTAGTATTGGAACATAGATTTTATATGGGGAGAATATTAAGACACTAGAAATTTAATTTAGGATAAGGTTGTAGAGGGCCATAAATGTCAAGCTAAGGTCTTAAAAGCTTACTGGAATGAAAGGTCAGAGGAATATCATAAAGCTGTAGAATTACAGGACAATAGGTTTAAAGCTAGAAGGATACTAAGAAGTCATCTAGCCTGACTCCTTCAGTTTTACAGATAAGGAGACTGAGGCACTGAAAGGCTAACTGTCTTGTATGTAAGTCATGTAGGTCACAAGTAGTAGCAGAGTTGGGGTTTGAACTCAACTTTGATTCCAAAACCAACTCTCTTTCCATTGAGCTATGAGTCTAGGTCTATGTCTAGGAGCTATAATTTCTGGTCAGTTATTTGACCAAGTCTGTCATTAAATCTTTGCATACCAGTGACATCATCATCCAATATCAGTGAAAGTTAGTTCTTATGGTGACTTTACCCATGGGTGGGACATTTCAATAAGCAGGAGAAGGGTGAAGTTTCCACTCCGGCTTGGCCAATGTCAATATCTCAAATTAAAAGGCTGCCTTTGTCCTGCCAATATGTTATTTTGTGAAGACAAATATCCCTTATATAATGGAGTATAGCATAAAGGATGTCCCTCTAAGATGTATTCAAAGACAACAGATGCCTTTTATAAAAATCCCACCCTGGATCCTTCTGGGTAATTTTTTCTGAACTGCAGATGGCATAAATTCAAGATGAAGGTACAGGGGCAGACAGAATTTATTTGTTTTGATACAGTGGTAAGGGTAGTCCCAGTAATGCTCCTAATCTAGTAATAAGTAAGAAGCCTTTATGCAACAGAAAATAATTGGTTTCAGATTAATTTTGTTTTGCAGCATTCCCAGTAGACAAAGGGAGTAATTTCATAAACTCAATTGATGACAAGGATAACACAGCCAATTTAAATTTCTTATTGATCTCAAAACTAAATGTAAAGTTCAAACAGGGAAATATCAGTGATCATTGGATAATGCAAAAGGAAGTACATTTCTTCCTCTTCATTACTACCTGATGGACTAGGTAACAATAAAACTCACTTATTCTCCTGAAAAAGGGAAGAGAGAAACAACAAATTTAACACTTAACTCAGGAACTAGGGAGTGCAGCAGGAACATCCTGGATTTCTCACTAGCATTAGATTTTAGAAGTTGTTATATACTTAGGGAGAGGGTAGCAGCCTGTTCTATGAGAAGGAGAGCAACATTTGTAAACATATTGGTGTTTCTCAGCAAGCCATGGAAAGTATCTAAAGATGGACCTTTAGAGAATACTTTTCTCAAGGATGTGTGTATTTCTGTGTTGTAAGTTACTCTCTAAAATGAAACTAGTTTATTGTGTTTGAAAATTCTCCTTTTGAAAATGGCTCCTGGCAAATCTGGGTGGGGGCTATTAGAATGCACAGACTATTCCATTACCCTTGTGGATTCTTTTGGTCTTCTTTTCCTTTTAAGTATAAGAGGAAAATAAGTGATTGCAATTAAAGGCATTTATGAAAGTGCAGCCAGAAGCCATGAAAACCAGGGGAGGAGAAGGCTTAAGGGAATTGTGATAACTGTCTTCAAACTTCTGGAGGATTGTCATTGAGAAGAGAAATTATCTTTACTTGATATGATCACAGACTAGAGCACTAAAACATTGGAAAGAAGGTGCATGGGAACATATTTCATGTAAAGAAGACCTTTCTAAATTTAGGCTATTCAAAATTAAAATGTGCTGTCTTAAGATGCTAAGTTCCCTATCATCGAAGTGTTCAAACAGAGGCTAGATAACACCTTAGAGGAGTTGTGGCAGAGGAAATATTGCAGGGAGCACGTTAGATTTCTTTTTTTCATCCAAGTTCAAGATGCTATTACTCCTTCTAAATCTTCTGACTGACTTTTTACTGGTATTATGTAGAGCTGTTTATGATATTGTGAATTTATTTTGTACCATGCAAATTTGCTAAAGAGACGGTTTCAATTACTTTTTTTGTTGTTGACTCCAGGTTTTGTTTTTAAATACACCATCATATCATCTTCAAAAGTGATAATTTTGTTTCTTCCTTATATATGTCTATTCTCTCAATTTCTTTTTTTGTTGTTGTCTTACTCTGCTATAGAAAGTGTTACAGACGTGAAATACCACATGCACTTTCAGATGAGGTCACCATATTATCAATTTTACTTACCTGTTTTACTTTGTTTCAAGAGGCCTCTGATAAAGTGGAAGTAATCTATAAAAATATGTAATGTGAAAACAAAATGCAGCAATATTTTTTTAAAGATTCTATGATTGAACAAAAAAGATCACTGGACAGGGCTAGCTCTGGAAAAAATTTGAGTCAGTGGTTTGTCTATGATTTACTCCTGCCTTTCCTTTCTGTGACCTTCTCTACCTTTGGTTGACCATTCCCTTACATGTCCAGTGCTAACATCTGGGAATACATGAAAGCTGACAATTGTATGTGGAAGGCAAAAGGTGGGGCACAGCTGTTTACATGGTATCCCTGCCCCTCAGTCTTTAAGATATCATACAAAGGCTTTTTTCAGTTAGTCAATATACTCAGTTCTCATGATCTATTCTATTCTACCTCAGCCATGAACACAGATGCTTATACCTTTGATATTTCCATAACTCAGAAGCATTTCCTTTCATTGTTCAAGAATTCTTACATTCCTTTCATCTGGTTACTTCACTTTTTGTTGCCTTATAACTCCTGATTTTATTCTTCATCCTCACTGCGAAATCCATTCCCTTCACCATTTTGTCTTTTCCAGGCCATCATCACTAAACTTTCTACACTCTCCTCCATTCCCTAACTCAACTCCGTGGTAAACTAACTCAAGTCTGCATTATCTTCTATGCTCAAATCCCTAGTTCCTTTGTCACATTTTAATGAAAAAAACTGGGGCCATGTGCAAAGAACTTACCCTTCTCTCTCCTAGTTATCTTACATCATGCAGACATACTCCCTCAGCATTTCTTACTTTATTTGTTTCAGATGAAGAGGTACTCTTTCCTCTAGCTAAGGTCAACCCATTTACATACACTTTCAACTACATTGTCTTCTAGTTATCTCCACTAGATTGTTTCCACTTTAATCCTCATTGTCTATAGTCTGGGTCCTTGCCTGCTGCCTACAAACATAACCATATGTCTCATATCATTAAAATTAATGTCACCTTATCTTGTCATCACCATTGGCTTTTATTTTTCTTAAGTAAACTGCTTGACAAAGCCATTCACAGTCAGTACCTCTATTTCTCTTTTCACTCTCTTCTAAACCCTCTTGCAATCTTCTTCCTACCACATCACTCAATTGATGCTGCCTTTTCCAAAACTAACAGTGATTCTAAAACAAGTGACTTTCTCAATTTTTGTTCTTTTAACTATGCTGAAACATCTGACATGGTTGTTCACCTTTTTCTGCTGAATAGACTGTCTTTTCTAGGTCTTTGTGATTCAGTTTTCTCTTGGTTCTTGTCTTATCTGCCCAACCACTTCTCAGTTTCCTTTGCTGGCTCTTCATCTATACCATGTGAACAAAACATTGGTGTCCTTCAGATCTCTCTTCTCTTTTCACTCTGTGCTGTATCACTTGATGATCTCGTCAGCTTTCCTATGAATGCAATTACAATCTCTATGCAAATGATTCCTAAATCTAAAATCTAGCCATAGTTTCCCTTTTGAGTTACAGTTGTGGATCGACATTACTATCAGCAAATCTTGAATTGGATGTCCAATAGCCACCTTAAACTCAACATGCTTAAAATATGTTAAGTTGCATTTTTCCCACTAGCCTCCCCTCTTTAAAATTTTCTGATTACTACTGTAGGCACCACAATCCTCTATGTCACCCAGGTTTGCAATTTTACTGTCACCCTGTCCTCCTCACTCTCACTCACCTCACATATCTGATCTGTTGTTAAATCTTTTCATTTCTACCTTCATGACATCATATATATATATATATATATATATATATATATATATATATATATATATATATATATATATATATATATATATGTATATATCTTTTTCTCCACTCATATAGCTAACCCCTGGTTCACTCTTCTCCTCTGGTGTGGACTATGGCAACAGCTTTATTATTGTTATTCCTTCTTCAAGTCTCTCCCTACTCAAATCCATCATCCACTCAGTTACCAAAGTGATTCTTCTAATGTGTATGTCTGATCATATTATCTCCTGGTCTATGAGTTCCAATCGCTCTGTGTATGGGGCAGGTAGGTGGCACAGTGGATGGAGTGCTAGGGCCAGAGACAGAGAGTTCAAATCTAGCCTCAGATACTTACTAGCTGCATGACCGAGGCAAAACACCTAATCCCATTTTGCCTCAGTTTCCTCATCTGTGAAATGAGCTGGAAAAGGAAATGGCAAATCATCAGGATCTTTGCCAAGAAAACCTCAAAATGAGGTAATGAAAAATACGCACGGGGGCGGAGCCAAGATGGCGAATGGAAAGCAGTAACTGGCGTGAGCTCCCCACCAAGTCCCTCCAAAAACCTATGAAAAAATGGCTCTGAACCAATTCTAGAACTGCAGAACCCACAAAGGGGCAGAGGGAAGCAGGGCTCCAGTCCAGGTCAGCCTGGATGGTCTCGGGGTAAGGTCTGTCCCGAACAGAACTCCCAGCCCCCAGCCAAGGGGAGCAGAGCTGAGCCGAGCAGAGCCCAGCGCGCGAGGCGGCGCGGCGAGGCGCGGCGCAGCAGACCGCGGACCAACGAGACCTGGAGTGGAGCAGAGGGTGCCTTAACACGCAGAATTACTGAGCTGTGGCATGTACCAGACCTTACAACCCACAAACAGCAAAAGGTCAGTGGGGAAAGCAGCGGGACGGGATCGGAGTTTGCGGTTCGAC
>CM053624.1:302867310-302892620 GCA_028646595.1 Phalanger gymnotis
GCTCTCCCCAGTTATATCCAGTTTTTGGAGCCCTGAAGGCTTTGACCTCACCCAGGCTGGCTCTGGGAAAGTTCTCCATCCCCAGGATCACATCATATACAAATAAATGACTCCTACTTGTCTCAGTGCTGAGAAATACTCTAAGACAAAAAGATCCGGCTTTATCTGCCCCATTCAAACAAAGGCCAGAATCTTTAAAGGCACTTAAGAGAAGAAAATCAAAATTTCCCACTTTAATTACTGTTACAAAGGTAAATAGGGTTATAGAAAAATGAGCAATACATAAAGGAGGGGTTGCCAATTAGCAAAAGGCATTATGATTGGAAAATCGACATGTTGGATTGATAAAGACTACATTGGGGGAACTGTGTGTGTATACATAGTCACAGTTATGTATATGCACATATATGTGTGTATATGTATATATACATACATGCGCATATATCAGCTAAGTTACATACATTTCCAATATGTACTATGTTATAATAATTATGTAATAAAAAATACAGATGTCAGATGGACATATGTTTTACTGGTAGCCACAAAGTATTCAAAGATTTAGAAGTCCTCTTGCATGTTGGAGAGATGCTCTGATACATCCTTCAATAATTCTCAACAAATTATTGAAGAACTTACCCAGAACTTTCTAAGACATGAGATGGCCACCATGAGTTGTGAGCTGAAAAAAGGAGGACACTGACACCAGTGAGCTCATAAAATAGTTAATGTATCAAACTATTACAATAATACTAAATGCTTACTCACATACATTCATAGTCATGAGGGGCAGTATGGCAGTGTACATAGAGAAAAAGTGTTTAGGGACAGGAATTCTTGGCTTTATACAGAAATGTGGGTGCCTTCCTCTGACAAATATTAGTCCTAGTGTTGCCATTTAATCTCTTAGTGTCCCAGACGACTCTCCAAGATTACAAACTGTGGAACAACAGCAGATCTGTATTTGGAAGAGAAATTTCCTTCCTGGGAATTTCCTATACCAATGAAAGCAAAGATCTTAAAATAAGAACCAAAAAAAGTCATAGATCTTGGAGGTAACTAAAGAGGTCAATAGCTTTACTCCTTGCCTCAGGGAAGGATTATGAATAAATTATCAGTATTAATTGGTCCATGATTAATAATGTATTAGTGGCATCATTTTGCTGCATTAAATCAAAGGGAGGTAATAACATTCACAGAAAGAAAATTCTTTGCCTTAGAAGAAAACCCAATGTGGAAATTTCAAGTCATTGAAAAACTCCTATTGTATCCTGACAATTGTATTCAGTAATAGCCAAAAGCCTTGAGCCTAACAATGCCCCTCCCTGCAACAGGAAAAAGAAACACTTGATAGGGCCCCATTGGCTGAATGACCCATCTTGTAACTTAGTTTCTATTGGAAGGAGGGAGTTAGAGGGAGTTCAGATTGAAGAAATGTAAGCAGCATCTTAGTGCCATCAACTGACAGGTTATTCAGCTTAAACTTAATATAAGAATAACAAAACAACTAGATATGTTGGGATTTTGTTACCATATCATTTGCCAAAGACAGAACAGGTACATTTCAGACACTTTACCAGTTAATAAAACACTAAATAGGCTTCATTATAAAGCATTTTCCATCTTTATGTTAGTCCTAAGACATGAACCCTGAGGACAGAATTATGGTAGAGCTTTAATATACTTAGTAAGAATGGTAAGATGATTTCTTTTGCCCTTTCAATTTATTGACACCCTCTAGAGGCTAAGGAGAATGTTTATGGGGCTGAAAAATTATTGACAAAATATTTTTTTAAAAAATTCTATCTCAAAATATATTAGTATAAACAGAGATTTTTATCAAAATGCCAGAGAGCTAGAGTATATCCCTAATGATGACTGAACGAAATGAAAATACATGACAATGTATAAATCACGACAATGAAAATGCATCTGTCCAAAAGTCAAGATACTTAAGCTCTGTTTCTGAAATTAACTATTCTAGGCATCTTTTCTTCTTTTTGTGACTCAGCTTCATTATCTCTAAAATGGGAGGATTCAACTAGATGTTATCTAATATCTCTTTTACATCTAGTATGTTATGGTTCATGGCTAAAATTTATATGGAAAATCAGAAGACACTGGAGTGATTGTGAAATAGTAAATTATTTATATTCACAGAATCTTGGAATTTTAGAAGACTTCACACAGAATCTAGATTAACTTTTATCTGAACAGCAATTCCATTTATGACACTCCTGACAGAATATCATTCATCCCTTGCTTGAATATTTCCATGGTGGGCTGTGATTGTGATTCACATCTTTCATTGGTGGTAGTTGGTGGTTCCTTGAATAACAGAGAAAATAATGCTATCCCCTCATAAATGACCCAAGCCAGTATTCATGGGTTCAGTGGTCATGTCAACATAGAAGACAATTGTTTTGAGAATTTGTTTCTAGGATCTTTGAATCTAAATATTCAGAAGAAGGAAACTTAGAAATTATTTGATTCATTTTCACTTTTGAGAGTCATTCAATTCCCTTCCTGTTACATTTCCCTGAAAATTAGGTGGCGGTCATCTGGTTATTTGAGATTCTTCTCTTTTCTCTTACTAGCCTTATTACTTTATACAATTGTGTGTTTGTGCTTTACTTCTATCATTATTGTCAAGTATAGACTCATTATGACATCACAATCCTATATTGAACTTTTGGGGTTTTATTTTTCCTCTCTCCCTCTCTCTCTCTGTGTATGTGTATATATGTATGTATACACATACATATATGTATGTATAATAAACTAAATATTTAAACAAAATCTGAACAGAACAATTATACAGCCTCAAAGATATTACAATACCTTAGAAAGAATGGCATGGCTTCTTACTATGGTTCTGCCTGGTCATTTTTCTTTGGCAGAATAGTAATGAACAACTGACAATGAATTTCCTCCTAATTGCTTAGAAATTCGTGGAGGGATATAGGGCTAAAATATGTCAGCCATTTTGTGTTCAATTCCAGCCATGATTATCAGTACAAAGAAATAAAAATTCCACAATAGGTCAAAGATTAACAAGGTGGCTTTCTGTTTATTAATAGGAAGGAATGCTTTGATTCAAACCTGCCTTATCCTTTAAAAAAGTGTGGTGTCTATTAAACTTAATACCAGCCAAATCCTGGAATAGAAGACATCATATATTTCCTACATCTTTCAGGAGGGAAAAGCTGAATAAACCTAGATCATAGAAAGAAAAGATATAAGCAATAAGCAACTTGATGTGTCCAGCAGTACTAGCTGAGGCTTTGTAGCACAGGTGTGCAGTAGGGGGGGATCTCTCTTGATATTACTGCTATGAGAGCACTGGCTCTGCTCCCAATCTGTTTTCCACTTTGAAGACAGGTGAGCGGTTACTTTTGAGCTTGTCTTTCTCTATCTTGCCTTTCTTCCTTAGGAGTGAACAAATGACCAGAAACATCTGATTCTGTCTCTGTCTCAATCTTTGTTTCCGTCTCTCTGATGCTGTTTCTGTCTCTGTCTTTATGCACCTGTTTTCTTCTGTTTCTTCTCCTCCTTTTTTTCCTTTTCCTCTTCTTTCTCCTCTTCCTCGTCCTCCTCCTCCTTGTATTGTTAATTGAGTGGGACTTTTTCACTGTTTTCTCTTTTGGAGCACTTAGGTAAGCAAGTGCCTTTGATGAATAGGGCCTTTGTTTCTTTGATTAAATTGAGAGTCTTTGATGGCCTGCTTACATCAAGGGAAAGCCTAGTTCACATAGGTTTGAAGCACATGGTTGTGCCTGAAGAAATGGCACATGGTTTGAGTTGCATGGTTGTGATGCCCTTTGACCCTGAAGAGACTATATAAACTCAGAGGTTAGTGTTTTGCTTGCTCATTCACTGGAAGAGTATTGTGTGATTTGACTAGAGGAGTCTCTGGGCAGTCATTGTTAAGAGCCCCCTGACTTGAAAAACCCAGATGTTTGTGCTTCTCTGGTAACTATGTATTATTCTTTGGTCTATTTATATTGTCTCCATATTTGCCCTGAAGTTCAGGGGGCTGATCTTTTCCCCCTGAACTAAGTGAATGATATATGTATGTTTGATTAAAGTGAAATTGTTAATTCCTTAAGTTTGCTTTCCTTAGAAAAGCAGATCAACCTGTGCTGGAAGCTCTTGTTGCTGGTCTTGTTCAGTCTTTCACCTCACCAGCAGCTGCTAGCCACATTTTTATTACCCTCTTCATCCTCCTCCTCCTCCTCCTCCTCCTTCTTCTTCTTCCTTCTCCTCATCCTCCTCAACTTCTCTCTTTGATCTCCTTTCATTCTTTTATGGCAAAACTGTTCCTTTATTTTGTAAAGTTTCCTTTCACTGCCTAGATAAATGCAAGAATATTGGCCCTCAACAGATTTCGGTTGTGCCAGCATCAGAAAGTCATGACAGACGGAGGTGTTCTCTTTAAAAGAACACCTAGTTTTATGGTTCATTAAACCAATCAATTTATGTACTCCCTCTACCATTTCAGGACACAACCTATCAATATATTTTCACTAACTCTTGTCTATGTCCTCCAATAAATCTTTCACAGAAAGTCCAACCAGTATCCTGAGGACCTTTCTCTTGGTTTCTTGATTTGTTCTGGTAGCAATGGAACACAGTCTGATCATCAGTTGTTCCAAATTTTTGTTACATAACTCATTTTTCCTTTTTTGTCTCATATCCTTCAGATCCTAACTCTTACTATAATTCTCTATTATTCTCCATTGTTAGTGTTGCAGCCTACTTTTGCCCTCTATACACTTTTCCATTGCTCTTTGGGTGACCTACCAGTTACATTTTTGGACATTGTGGTATTCCATGCCTTATGTCTATACTTCATCGCTGGAATAATATTGATGTGGAAGCTGTATGCAGAGAATTTATTCACTGTCTTCCTTTATTCTCACCTCAATAATAAATGCCTAATGGAAAATAGGCAATGAGCCATGAAGAAATTGAATTCCCACCCTCCCCTTTTGATTCAGGTTAATTTTGTGGGTGCTGCAGGTAGAACTGTGAACATTTTTGGTTAATGTCTAATATGAGGGGAGAAGTTTTAGACAGTTTCATATGGCAGTTTTTTAGGGGCTAAGGTCAAAGCAAATTGTGAATTCTGAAAAAAAAATATTGAAGCTTAAGGGTTTTGCAATTTTCTGAGGCTATTTGAAAGAATACTTATGCCCAGATGCAATTATAAGTTACTAAGGGGATGTTTCAAAATCAAGACTGTGGACAGTTGTTTTTTTTTTTTTTTTACCTTGGGTATTCTGAATAGATTCACACCAAACAAGCCAAACACAGTTCACATTAATGGATACTTTCTGAAATAAATTATTATAGTTTGCTCTGCTTTCAACCTCATCACAGAAAAGACTGGGAAGCTGGTAGCCAAAAAATTCCAAATAAAGTTAAACCAAATTAGCTTGACATATAAAAATTGGATGAAATCACTATATTCAAATATTTCAAAAGATGTTGCCTGGAAAAGTGATTAGCCTTATTATACGTAATTCCAGGGGGACATAGCTATAAATAGTGAATGGAAGTTATAGAAACAGATGTTTCATCCATTAGAAAGAAGACATATCTACCAATTAGAACTCTAAAAATACATGAAATTTTTTGCTTCTTTTAACATGAGTTCTCCATTACTCTAAGTATATAAGCCAGCTATGGACATCCAGCTGTTAGGATGTCATAGAAGAGATTCTGCCCTGAGTTAGATGCTTGAAATAAATGTCTACAATCACTAATTCTTGACATCCATTCACAGAGTTGTAGAACACCTGAAGAGGTTACCCTCTAAACTCATACGTGACCAGGCATCCCCTCTGTACTATAAATATAGTGAAAGACAAATTTCTTGTTACCATATCATGTGCATTCAAGTTCTTAAATACATTACTAGGGCTGAAGATGATGATTTATTGAACACAGTACATGTGTTAGGCATCAAATAAATCTTAGGACACAAGGGTCTGGCTCCTTCTAGGTCTGCAAGTCATTTGTTTTCAGCTTGATGGCATTGGTGGATATTCTATTCTAGGATGACCTTTTCCTACTATCTTGGGTATTTACTCTCTCATTCCTTGAGAAAGATACCATAAATTTAGTCCATCAGTTTGGCCATGGGAGGCGGAAGGGTGTGAAACAAGCAGAATATCATCATACTTAGAGTTTTCTATTTCTTTGTAGTAACAGTAACTCAGAGAGTGATGATTAATTGATTGACACATCGAAATGTGCTGGAAAAGTTTGAAAAAAGAGGGCTTGTAGTCTTACTGCCATAACATTTTCATATTTTTAGGCTGTTGCTCATTTCTGACAGCTAGACTAGTCCTGGCAATTATATAGCCTCCTTCTCTTAGATTTACTTTCTTACTGTAATGTGTAATTCCTTCAATGTGGGTACTCCTCCCAATGAAATTGATAACAATGCATCCATGCCTGCCCTATCTATGCAACTCTTGGCCATGCCTTATTATAAATATACCACATAGATTCACTCGAGCTTTTTTATATCCTCATGAGATCTCTTGACATTTTCTGCATATCAGTGGGATAGTACTGTATTTCTTATTATTAGTGATATGAAGCAACCTTTCCTATGACTTTGCTGATTTGTAATTCTCCATTAAAATTGTCAGTATCTGTTGAGTACTCATCTATAGGGGAATAGCTTTCCCTTTGATAATGTTGTTAGTATAGCAATAAACTTTTAATTAACTTTGCTAGATTTGTCATTTTATTATATTGGCATAGCCTAGAAAATTTTTGTTTTGTGATCTTGACCGAGCACTCAACGTTACCTACTTCTTTAATTCTTCTGAATTTCTTCCTTTCTCCTTAAGTTTGCTTTAGCTCTCCTCTCTCCTCAGATAATCTGGTCTCATACTTTAGTGAGAAAATAAAAGGAAATTTTCATTAACTCTCTCACTTCTCCTCACCCATACCTGAGAACCCCTTTACATTTCCTCTATCCCCTCTCCCTTTTCTCCAGACTCCAAGGAAGACAGTGGTCAGCCTTGCCAAGACCAACCTCTTTACTTGAGTAAGATCCCTGCCTTCTTCTTTCCTCTAAGGACTTTCCATAGTGATCATTTTTACCTTCTCTCATCTTCAGTGGTTTCCTTACAGTGGATCCTTTCCTGTAACATGCACATATGGCCATCTACATGGAACAGTGGATAGAGAACAGGGCTTGGAGCCAGGAAGACATGAATTTAAATCTGGCCTCAGAGATTTACCAACTAGATGACTGTGAACAGGTCAATCTTTCTTCTGCTTCAGTTTCCTCATCTGTAAAATTGATATAATAACACCACCTACTCATAGGTTTCTGTGAGGATCAAACGAAATAATATTTGTAAGGTGTTTAGCACAGTGTCTGGCATATAGTAAATGCTATATAAAATTATTATTAGTTGTTGTCCTTCATTTTTGAAGAGGACCAAAAACACATCACTGTGATAGAGTCAAGTTTTGACGTGTCTGACTGTGGCTGATCAGACCATTATGATCTCAGAATGTTCTACTACAGGTTGGGCAGAAGTAGTCCATGTGGACATTTGGGGTAGATTTTCTGAGTTTGCCATCTTGTGTTTCTCTTAAGCTATTTCATTTTTGCTTTGCTCATAAAGCACAGCACCTTCTCTGATGTGGGCAAGCAATGCTGACTGGTCCTGTGCCATTGTCTCCCATTCACACAATCAATTCCAAAGTTCTTAAGAGAGATCTTGAGAGTGTCTTTGTATCACTTCCGAGAACCATGTGAATGTTTGCCTTATGTGAGTTCTACATAAAATGGTCATTTTGGAAATCATGCATTTCACATTTGAATAACATGGCTAGCCCATTAGAATTGTGCTCTCTGAAGAAGAGTTTGAATTCTTGGCATTTTAGTTTGAGAAAGGATCTCAGTGTCTGGTATCTTATCCTGCCAGGTGATCTTCATAATCTTCCTAAGACAATTCGACATATTCCCTGGCTGAATCAATGGATGAGAACAATTTCTTCCAATGACCACGAAGGTGGCTGAAACAGGCATTGTGGAGTGCTTAACGATTGGTCAGAAAAAAAAAAGTTATCCACTGCATTTCAGGCTATCCCTAGTCATCTTGGCTTGCATCTTGCCACTGGACTTTGATGCCTCTAGAAGAGAGAGTGAAGCTGATGACCATGCCTCACTTAAATCCAATTCAGATGCCAGTCAAGATATTGCTATGGGATATCATTGGTTCTCTTAAAATTGAAGGATTAACAGAAGTAATATTATCAATATTAATAATAACTCCAAAGTACCTAGCAACATAAAAAAATTCCTCTTGACCCTGTAATCCCATTGAGTTTTCACCTTAGGTCCCTTGTCTCTTTTACTGCCATATATTAGAAGAGTTAACTATGCTCAATACCTCTACATCTTTACTACCTACTTTGCTGTATCTTTGAATTGGTTTTCTGATCCCAATACTCTACTCAAACTGCTCTCTTCATGATTAAACTACCTCTTAATTGATAAATCCAGTAGTCTCTTTACTTTCCTAAATACATACACACACACACACCTCACAAACACACACAGAGAAAAAAAATAAAAATGATGTCTTTTGGCTAGGAGCAAAGGAAGAGAATAACATTTTATATAGCACTTAATATATGGCAGGCACTGTGCTAAGTGCTTTTCAAATATTATCACATTGTTCTAACAACCACAAAATCAACAATCATGATTATGATAATGAGGATGACAAGTATAACAGAGGGGCCATTAGGATTTATTTTTAATTTGAGTTCACCCAAACAAGCAATTTTCAAAGAAATATATGACTAATAATTAGAGAAATCCAAATTAAAGCAACCTTCACAATATACTTCAAATTCTTCATGTTGGCAAAGTTTAATTAACATAGCTAATTAACAAAAATAAAATAATTTCTAACTCAAAAAATAAGCATGAGTGTGGAATTTAAAGAAATATGTGCAATTATGAGTAAATAGTCCTGAAATACTATGGACTAGACCTTATACCCTTCCTCAATCCCCTTAGGTAATCCTGTATATTTTGTGGGACTAACTTGAGCAATAGAGTGATATATAAAAAGGAGAAATGGAGGATTAACTTCAAAAACACAAAATACCCAGAATAATACACCAGCAAATAGTGACTTTAAATAATCCAATTTGAGAAAAGCAAACCAAAAATGCTTTAAAGGAAATATGAAAGGTAAAATAAAACATAAGTCTTGTTTGATTTACAAGGGAATCCAATCAAACTTTTAAAGAATAAATATGCATAAATTATTCCCCCAAATGAAGAAAATACACTCTCTCTTACTTTTCTTAGTAGATAAATGTAGCCAGCCTCTCTCTCTCTCTTTCTCTCTCTGTATGTATACCTATATGTATATATATACACACATATATGTGCTTATACATGTGTATATACATATACATACATATGTGTATATGCGTACATACATATGTACTTACACACACGTATATGTGATGGAGTAAGAAGTGTAGACCAAGATCATTAACTGATATTGATTGAGGAAAAAATTAAAAATCCTATCAGACTATAGCAATTTACCAAAGATATCATTATGTATCATTATGTCCAATTTGCATTTATGCTAACAATGTATAGTTCAACATTAAGAAAACAATCAACATAAACAATCAGGTTAAAACAAAAACATCTAAAAGTACAAGATCCTTAATAGACTTTTCTTTTAATAAAGCCTTTGCCAAAGGATACCATTCATGTATGCTGAAAATCCTCCAAAGAATAAGCCTAGGGGAACGTTTTATTTCACATCATTAAATCATCTATCTAAAGCCCCAAAGGAGCTATGCAAAGGGAATACTTTATTTGTTTTCCTAATAAATACAAGACAAAAGCGATGAGGTCCACTTCACCTAATATTATTTGATTTAGCTATAGGAAAGTTAACAATAGCAATATGATGAGAGAAATAAATTAAAAGTTTCAATAAAGTCAGAGTAGATAAAATTATACCTATTTGCTAATTATATGATGGATAAGTTAGAAAATAATATAAAGGATCAACAAATAAACAATTTGAGGCAATACAGTCAGGAAAACTGTAGTCTACAAAATAAACAATTTTTACCCAATAATAACAAAAAACAAAAGGCAATAATTAAAGGGAAATTCCATTCAAAATAACTGCAAAATGTATAAAACATTTGACAGTCAATCTACCAAAGTACACAAATACTTGTACAAGTTGAATCACTCCCCATCTCTCATAATAATGGAATATCTATTGTCTCACCTCTACTATTTGCGGTACTATTTAGTGCCCCATATACTTTGATTATCATACTTTGCTTTGATATCCAATTTTTTGATATCCAAGCTGATTTTCCACCCATTTGCCTATTTCCCATCTTAGGTACATTACTTTTGTTCATGGAAAAATTGGTTTTTTTTCACTTTCATATAAATAAAATTACCTATTTTATCTTTTGTGATTACCTCTAACCCTTTTTGGGGAAAGAATTTACCAGAGGATGTGTTATTATTAGGCATCTAGATTTTGCAACATCAAAAAGTGTGGTTCTCTTATTTTTGTGCATATAAGTCCTTTCCCTCCATCCTTGTTCTCAGGATAATTACCTAATCTTGGTATCTAAAGGGACTTTTGGAAAATTGTTTTGATGAATGGCTCAGCCAATTCATAGTTTTACAATGTGTCTGTTTTTTCCAAATCTCTCTAAAAACTTAGAAACTGTCATTTTTCTCTTCTATAATCTTTGCCACTAAAAATTATTTTAATTTTTTTTTCACTTTTTCTTAATGATGTAACTGTTTTATATGTCTGTTGATGGTACATTTGAGAACAGCCTATTCCTATCTTTGATTGCATATATATTTGTAAATGGATCTTGTTCTCATATATTAATATTGATTTCATATGCATCTTGGTACATCAGAGAACATTACTGCTAAGATTGTTTTCCCCAGTTTTTCAAAGAAAAATGAGAAAAATATGCTTCAATTTGATTTCTTGACCAAATGTTCTCTATCTGGAGATAGATAGTATTTTACATGATAAATCCTTTGGAAATATGGTAGATTGTTACACTCATCAGACTAACTAAATTATATTTAAGCATCTTTATATTATTATCAGTGCTGTGAAAATTGAATTCTTGGTTCTACTCACTCCATTTTGCATTAGTTCATAAGACACTTTCCAAAGTTTTCTGAAACAATCCCCTAAATAATTTATTATAACACAACACTATTCCATCATATTACTATAGCATAACTTGTTCAGCCATTTCCAAAATTGATTAGCACCCTTAGTTTCCAATTCTTTGCTACCACAAAAAGAACTACTATAGATATCTTAGTACACATGGGTACTTTTCACTTTTCTTTGATCTTTTTGAGATGTTATAATAGGGTAGTGGTATTATCACTGGAGCAGAGGATATGAGCAGTCTTATAGCCCTTTGGCCATAGTTATAAATTGTTCTCTGAAATGACTGAACTAATTGACAGCTCTACCAACAATAATATTTTTCTTTTTTTCTTTCTTTTATATTATATTTACTTGTAAAAACAGCAGGAGTTGCAATCCTAATCTCAGACAAAATGAAAGCAAATATAGATCTGAGTGAAAGAGATAAGGAAAGACACTATATCCTGCTAAAAGGCACCAGAAACAAGGAAGCAATATCATAATTTAACATATATGCACCAAGTGGGACAGCATGAAAATTCTTAGAGGAGAAATTAAGGGAGTTACAGGAAGAAATAGACAGCAAAACCATACTAGTGGGGGCCTCAACCTCCCCCTCTCTGAACTTGATAAATCTAACCTCAAAATAAACAAGAAAAAAGTTAAGAAGGTGAATAAAATTTTTAAAAAGGCAGATATAACAGATCTTTGGAGAAAAATGAATGGAGATAAAAAGGAATATACTTTTTTTCTCAGTGGTACATGGCACATACTCAAAAAATGACCATGTACTAGGGCATAAAAACCTCACAATCCAGTGCAGAAAGGCAGAAATAATAAATGCATCCTTCTCAGATCATGATGCAGTAAAATTATTTGTAATAAAGAACCATAGAAAGATAAACTAAAAATTAATGGGAAATTAAATAATCTAATCCTAAAGAATGAGTGGGGCAAAGAACAAATCATAGAAACAATTAATAACTTCATTCAAGAGAATGACAGAAATGAGACAACATACAAAAACTTATGAGATGCAGTAAAGCAGTTCTTAGGGGAAGTTTCATATCTCTAAATGCTTACATGAATAAAATAGATAAAAAGTAAATGAATGAATTGGGCATGCAACTGAAAAAACTAGAAATAGAACAAATTGAAAATCCTCAATTAGATACCAAATTAGAAATACTTAATATCAAAGGACAGATTAATAAAATTGAAATCAAGACAACTATTGAACTAATAAATAAAAGTTTTATATCTGCAAAGGCTTATATCAATAAAATAAATAAAAAGCATATCAATTAAATGTACATGCAACTGAAAAAGCTAGAAAAAGAAGAAATTGAAAATTCCCAATTAGATACCAATACTGAAAATCAAAGGAGAGTTTAATAAAATTGAAATCAAGAAAACTATTGAACTAATAAATATACTAAGAGCTGGTTTTATGAAAAAAATCAATAAAATGGATAAACTCTTAGTCAATTTGATTTAAAAAAAAGAAAGAAGAAAACCAAATTACCAGTGTCAAAAATGAAGAGGGTGAATTCACCTCCAATGAAGAAGACATTAAAACAATAATTAGAAATTATTTTGCCCAATTGTATGCCCATGAATTTGATAATCTTTGGGAAATGGATGAATATTTACAAAACTACAAATTGGCCAGGTTAACAGAGATGAAGTAAATTACCTAAATAATTCCATCTTAGGAAAAGAAATTGCACAAGCCATCAATGAACTCCCTAGGAAAAAATCTCCAAGGCCAGATGGATTTACATGTGAATTCTATCAAACATTTAAAAAATTAATTTCAACATTTTATAGACTATTTGGGAAAATAGGTGAAGGAGTCCTACCAAATTCTTTTTATGACACAAATATGGTACTAATATCTAAACTAGGAAAAGTCAAAACAGAGAAAGAAAATTACAGAGCAATTTCACTAATAAATATTGATGCAAAAATTTTAAATAAAATATTAGCAAAAAGATTGCAGCAACTCATTAGGAGAAAAATACACTACAACCAGGTAGGATTTATTGCAAGAATGCAAGGCTGGTTCAATATTAAGAAAACTACCAGCATAACTGATCATATCAATAACAAAACTAGCAGAAACCATATGATTGTCTCAACAGATGCAGAAAAAGTTTTTCACAAAATATAACATCTGTTCCTAATAAAACACTAGAAAGCATAGGAATAAAGGGAGTCCTACTTAAAATTATAAATAGCATCTACCCAAAACCATCAGCAAGCATTATATATAATGGGGATATTCTAGATGCCTTCCCAATAAGATCTGGGGTAAAATAAGGATGTCCATTATTACCCCTATTATTCAATTTGGTACTTGAAATGTTAGCTTTAGCATTAAGAGAAGAAGAAGAAATTGAAGGAATTAGACTAGGCAAAGAAGAAATTAAATTATCACTTTTTTGCTGACGATATGATGATTTACTTAGAGAATCCTAGAGATTCAAGTAAAAAAACTACACGAAATAATAAACAAATTTAACAGTTTCAGGATACAAAGTAAACCCACATAAATCCTTGGCATTCCCATACATTACTAACAAAGCCCAACAGCAAGAGATAGAAAGAGAAATTCCATTTGAATTTACTGTAGACACTATAAAATATTTGGGAGTCTACCTACCAAGACAAATCCAGGGCCTATATGAACACAATTATGAAACACTTCTCAGACAAATACAGTCAGATCTAAATAAATGGATTAACATCAGTTGCTTGTGGTTCGGCTAACTAATATGATACCTAAATTAATTTACTTATTCAGTGCCATACCGATCAAACTACCAAAAATTATTTTACAGAGCTGGATAAAATAATAACAAAATTCATCTGGAAGTACAAAATGTCCAGAATATCAAGGCAACTAATGAAAAGAAATGCTAGGGAAGGCAGTCTAGCCATACCAGATATCAAACTGTACTATAAAGCAGCAGTCCTCAAAACTACCTGGTACTGGCTAAGAAACAGAGTGGTAGATCAGTGGAATAGGTTAGGTACACAAGACATGGAAGTCAATGACTATAGCAATCTACTCTTTGATAAACACAAAAAAAACCAGCTTCTGGACTAAGCATTCACTATTCCACAAAAATTGCTGGGAAAATTGGAAAATAGTACAGCAGAAACTGGACATAGACCAAAATCTTACACCGTATACCAAAATATAGTCAAAATGATTCATGATTTAGAAATAAAGGGAACAGTTTACGTATCAGATATATGGGAAAGAGAAGAAGCCATGACCCAACAAGAGATAGAGAGCATTACAAAATGCAAAAAGGATAATTTTGATCATGTTAAACTGAAAAGTTTTTGTATAAACAAAGCCAATGCAACAAAGGTTAGGAGGGAAGCAGAAAATTAGGAGAAAATCTTTATAACCAATGGCTCTGATGAAAGCCTCATATCTAAAACACACAGGGAACTGAGCCAAATTTATAGGAACAAAAGTCATTCCCCAATTGAGAAATGGTTAAAGGATATGAACAGGCAGTTTTCAGAGGAAGAAATTAAAGATATCTATAGACACATGAAAAAACGCTCTAAATCACTATTGATTGGAGAAATGCAGATCAAAACAACTCAGATACCACATCTCCTGTCAAAAAACAGGAAAATGATAAATGCTGGACAGGATGTGGGAAAATTGGAACATTAATACATTGTTGGTGGAGTTGTGAACAGATCCAGCCATTTTGGAGAGCAATTTGGAACTATGCCCAAAGGGCTGTAAAAATGTGCATAATTCTTCTAGGACTGTATCCCATAGAGATCACACAAGTGAGAAAGGGATATATATGTACAAAAATAGTTATAGCAGTTCTTTTTGTGGTGGCAAAGAATTCTTAATCAAGAGGATACCCATCAACTGGGGAATGGCTGAACAAGTTGTGGTATATGAATGCAATGGAATATTATTTTGCTATAAGAAATGGGGAAGATACAAACTTCATAACAACCTGCAAAGACCTACATGATATGATGCTGAGTGAGAGGAGCAGAACTAGGAGAACACTGTACACAACCATAAACATATTGAATCTGTGATGACTAACTTTCGTAGACTTGGCTTTCCTCAGCAATACAAGGCTCCTAGACAGCTCCAAAGGACTCATGATGGAAAAAGCTAGCTACATATATAGAAATAACTGTGAAGTCTGAATGCAGATTGAGGCAAATTATTTGGTCTCTTTTATTATCTTCTTTTTTGCTTTTTCTTCTCTCTCATGATTCATTCCATTGGTTATAATTCTTCTTTGCAACTTGACTATTGTATAAATAAGTTTAATGCAAAGGTTTATGTGGAATCTATATCAGACTGCCTGCTGTCTTTGGCAGAGGGGCGAGGGGAGGGAAGGGAAGAAAATTTGAAACTCAAGAACATGAAGAACTAAGTGTTGTAAACTAAAAATAAAAAAGCTAATTAAAAAGAGAAGAAAAATGAAAGAATGTTAAAATAAGTATTACCTTAAAAATAAAAATTAAAATGCACTATAAATGCTGCCTATAGCAATAAGACAAGAAAAAGTAATAAAAGGAATTGAAAATGGGCAATGATGAAAACAACTATCATTCTTTGCAGATTATATGCTTAGAGAAGCCTAGCAAATCATCAACAAGGTAAAACAATTAGAAAAGAGGATTGATCAAAATTCTTCTATTTTTGTCTTTTGATACAGGAGGAAAGATATTTTAAAGCTGTAGAGAGTCTTTGAGGTGAGGAAGAGAGAGTTCAGTGATCTGGTGTCAGACTGCCTTGATAATCTCTATGTCTTTTAGGGGTGCTAATTGCATCAAGGTCATTGGTTGGGTGATATGTTTCCAGCTGTCAGGTGGAGAAGATGGATATGATTCCTTTCACTCCAAAAATAGAGTTCAATGAATGAATCACTATTTTCCTGGTTCCCACTTGCTAATGGAGGAGTTTTCGAATCACATCTTGGCAAAAGAACAGTTGACACAAGAATACAAAACAAACGCAAATTGGGAATGGCTACAGCTCCCATCATGCACATGAAACCATTTCCAGAAAGAGCAGGTGCAAAACTCGGTACAACTCACTGTGCCACACAATATGTGCAAACTCAAGCAAGAAAATCCAAATGCTCGGGTAACTGGGGAAATTGCTATGTTGCTATGGTGCCAGGATTGGAATCAATTTCCTTTTTTATGGTTCAGTAAACATATTCAGTTTTGTCGTGTGGGTTGAGATCCTCAGTGTGCTCTGAGGATAAGATGGAAAATAGTATTTTCATCATTTTTCCTAGTTCTACATTGGTATTAACAGATGGATAGTCAACAAGTCAACACATATTTAGTGAGGACCAACAATGACCTCTGCACAGAGTTATTGGTGGATACATGTGTATATTTTGGGCGAAGAAGAGTTGTTATAGTTGTTACATGACTATTAATAGTGGACAGTCAAAGGTGATTCATACTCTCAAAAAGCTTACAAACAATAACTTGCATATTGATAGGATCACTGATTCAATTCTGGAAGGGATCTTAGAGGTATTTTATTCCAACCTCCTCATTTTATCAAAAAATAATTTTTATCCTATGTCAAATGGCTTTCCCACAATCTTACACAGTTAGTAAATGTCAGAGCTAGGATTCAAAAAATAACCCATGCTCTCTGATTAAGCTTCAACATCCTTTCCATGGCAAAATAACTGCATATGGGAATTCTCATTGTTAGCTCTCAAGAAAAAATCATGAAAAAAGAAAGAGAACTTCTACCCAGCAATGACCTATGGAAGAGAAAATTGTTAGATCAGACAGAGATGGAAGGAAACTTGAGACTTTCTTGACCAAATTTCCCATTTTGCAGATAAAGAAATTAATACCCTGGGAGATTAAGTTACTTGCCCAAGGTCACACAGTGTCACAATAAAGCTTATATCCCAGTACTCTAGCTCTAGATTGATTTTTTTAAACTACCGACAGTATTTCTTTGAAAAAAAAATAAACTTGGCAAGCTGACTCATCACTTTTTTTGGTTTTCTATTCGGAAACATCTTGAAGAGACCAGTTTACTGTCACAAGGTCCCTAATGAGAAGGACATGTTTACATTGGGAAACAGGTAATCTGTCACTATAGAAAAGAAGCCAAAGAAGATATTCTAGCTGACTCTCTCTCCAGTCCACTTTCACTACAATTGGCAAAGTGACATTCCTAAAGCAAAGTCCTGATGACATCGCCAACCTGCTCAAAAATGTCTAGTAGCTTTTTATTTCCCTAGAATCCACCATAAACTTCTCTATTTGTCATTCAAAGCCCTTCCCAATTTGTCTCCAGACTGTTTGTTATACCTTATTTTCCTTTGAAAACTTCGTCCCAGTCAAATAGTATTAATTGTTAATCCTGGCATGTGATATTTCACTTTTTTTCATGTCTTTGGACAGGCCATCCCTGGGGTGCATCTCATCCTTAATTCTTCTCTTAAACTCTGTAGCCTCTTTTAAACCTTAGCACAAGGGCCACTTTCTATATGAAGTCTTTCTTGATGCCCATTCCTAGCTTCTCCCTGCTCAAACCATCAAGTACTTATTGTGTATATATTGTATGTTCAAGTATAGGTACATATGCTGTTTTGCCTGAGAATATGTAAACTCCTTGAGAGCAGGAATTGTTTCTTTTTATTTATGATTTCTTCCTGCTTTGCAGAAAATCCGGTTTGTAGTAGGGACTTAATAAGTGATTGATGGTCAATTGCATTTAATAGTGACTCAATCAAAGAGGACCCTTGACATTCTCATTTATGATTTTGTAACAGAACCGGGAAAAATCAAGGGAAAAAATTTGCAACAGGAAAAACCCATATGCCCAGATAACTAAGAAGTGAATTGTATGCAACTGTGCAAAAAAAAAAAGAATATTTCGGCATTCCCATTTCTTCCTTGGTTTCATTTTCCCATCTAGGTTTCCTTTCTTGTACTGGAATTGCTCAGTTCCAGAAACTTTTGTTTTCCATTCTGCTCTGACTTTCTGTCCAACTTTTTTACCAATCCAGAAATCTAAAGAAAGATTATCATATACACAGAACTTAGATAAGACATTAGTTTGTGCTCTGCAAAGCACAAATATATTGTATTGCCACCTCCACTGTCAATTCCTACCACTATTGCCTCACTTTTAAATGATCTGTCCTTTATAACCATAGGTTTATTTTCCCCTTATATCTTTGAAGCTTTGCTATTACATATGTCATTCAATTTTTCACAAAGATAAAAACCTATATGTCATTAAGGAGTATATTTTCATTAAAATTATGTGAATTTATTTAATGTGTTGTCCTTAGAAAGTATCCCTCAATGTGCACCTCTCCTCTAAAACCATCCCCAGTTACTATGCCTTAGAATGCTATCCTCCGTGCCTGTCTTAGTCTTCTTTCTACTACATGTACTGTGCATCGGTTTTTATTATCTCTTTCATTCTAAAATAGATATAATTTATGTTCCCTTCTATTTGGTAATATGCTTTAAGTTATTTCTCAATAGTCCAAGTAAAAGAAAGAAAGGTTGTAGCATCATTGTGGATTTTTATTAGATCTGATAGAATATTAAAGTTACATAAGTGCCCTCCTACTTCTTCAAATGCTTAAATCATGCAGTGCGAGAGAACTATATTAATAAAAATGGCAAAAAATGAAACATCTACAAAAACTGGTTACAGAATTGAACTAAAGTTCACTTCAACTGTGCCCAAGTCATGCTTTCACTCTCTTTTTCTTCCTTCCTTCCCTCTTTCCCTCCTTTCTCTTTTTCCTTTCTTTTGATCAATTCTTTTTTTATAAATTTTATTTAGTATTTTATTTTCCCCACCTACATGTAAAAGCAATTGTCAACACTTACTTTTAAACTTTGGTTTCCAAATTCTCTCTCTTCTTCCTTCCCCTCACCTACTCATTGAGAAGACAAGCAATTCAATATAGGTTATACATGTATAGTGAAGCAAAACATTTCCATATTAGTCATGTTGTAAAAGAAAATATAGACCAAAAAAAAACCTCAAGAAAAATTTAAAAAGCAAAAGAAAAGTATGCTTCAATTTGTAATCAGACACCATCATTTTTTTGCTGGAGATGGATACCATTTTTCATCATAAGTCCTCCAGAATTGTCTTGGAACATTGTGCTGCTAAGATTAGGCAAATCATTCCCAGCTAATCATCTTGCAATATTGCTGTTACTTTGTACACAGTACATTTCACTTTGCATCAGCTCATGTAAGTTTTGCCAGATTTTTCTGAGAGCATCTTGCTCATCATTTCTTATAACACAATGATATTTCAAAATAAGCACATACCACAATTTGTTGAGCCATTTCCCAATTGATGGGCATTCCCTCAATTTCCAATTCTTTGCCACCTGAAAAGAGATGATATAAATATTTTTGTACACATAGGTCCTTTTCATTTTTGTTTTTTTTATCTTTTTTGGGATACAGAACTAGCAGTGGTATTGCTAGGTCAAAGGGTATACAAGGTTTTATACCCCTTTGGGCATAGTTACAAATTGCTCTGAATGGTTGAATCAGTTCATTATTTCACCAACAGTGCATTAATGTCTCATTTGCCCCACATCCCCTCCAACATTTGTCATTTTCCTTTTCTGTCCTATTAGCCAATCTAAAAGGTATGAGGTAGTACCTCAGAATTGTTTTGATTTGCATTTCTCCAGACAATATTGAGTTAGAGCTTTTCTTCATATGGCTATAGATAGCTGTGATCACTTCATTTGAAAACTGATCGTATCTTTTGATCATTTATCAATTGGGGAAATGGGTCTTATTTTTTATAAATTTGACTCAGGTTTACACAGAGAAAATTGCTTCAATTTTTTCACATTTACTATTGCTATCCGTATTCTCTCCATCCTACTCACCACCCTATTTATTCTGTTTTCTCTCTTTTCACCCTGTCTCTCCTCAAAAATGTTTTGCTCTTGACCATCCCTCTGCCAATCTGCCCTCCCTTCTATAATACCTTCCTTCTCTTATCCCCCTCCCTTCCTACTTTCCTGTAGGGTAAGATACTTTTCTATACCCAAATGAATGTATGTGTTATTTGCTCTTTGAGCCAATTCTGATGAGAGTAAGGTTCACTCACTCTACTTCACCTCTGTCTTCTTCCCCTCCACTATAAAAACTTTTTCTTGCCTCTTTTATGTGAGGTAATTTACTCCATTCTATTTGTTCCTTTCTGTTTCTCTCACCCCTCTCACCCCTTAAATTTATTTTTTAGGTGTCATCCTTTCGTATTCAACTCACATCTTCCCTTCTGTCTATATGTACTTCTTCTAACTGAACTAATAAAGAGGAAGTTACAAGTTACCATGAGTTACAAGTACCGTCTGCTCATGAGAAAATATAAATAGTTTAACCTTACTAAGTCCCTTATGATTTTCCTTTTCTGTTTATCTTTCTTCAGTCTGGAATTTGAGGCAAATTTTCAATTCAGCTCTGGTCTTTTCATCAAGAATGCTCAAACATCTTATATTTCATCGAATATCCATTTTTACCCTGAAGGATTACACTCATTTTTTCTGGTTAGGTGATTCTTGGTTGTAATCCTAGATCTTTTGGCCTCCAGAATATCATATTCTAAACTTTCTTGTCCTTTAATGTATAAGCTGCTAAATCTTGTAATATCCTGCCTGTGGCTTCATGATACTTGAATTGTTTCTTTGTGGTTGCTCGCAGTATTTTCTCCTTGACCAGGGAGCTCTGGAATTTGGCTATAATATTCCTAGGTTTTTTTTTTTTTATTTTGGTATGTATTTCAGTAGGTGGTCAGTAGATTCTTTCAATTTCTATTTTACCATCTGGTTCTAGAATATCAAGACAGCTTTCCTTGATAATTTCTTTTTTATTTTATTTTTCTTAAATAATTAATTTTTAGTTTTCAACATTCACATCGATAAAATTTTGAGTTCTAAATTTTCTCCCCTTCCTCTTCTCTACCCTCCCCAAGATGGTATGCAATCTGATATCTTGATAATTTCTTGAAAGATGATGTCTAGGTTCTTTTTTTGATCATAGCTTTCAGGTAGTCCAATACTTTTAAAATCATCTCTCTTGAATATATTTTCTGGGTCAGTTGTTTTTCCAATAATATATTGATATATTATTGATATATTGATATATTACATTATATATATCAATAATATATCCCACATTGTCTTCTACTTTTTTTCCTTCTTTTCATCTTGTTTTATTTTTTCTTGACTTCTTATAGACTTTTTAGCTCCCATTTGTTCCATTTTAATTTTTAGGGAATTATTATCTTCTGTGAGCTTTTGTACCTCCTTTTCCATTTGACCCATTCTACTTTTTGAGGCAATCAGGGTTAAGTGACTTTCCTAGGGCACAGTGGTAATTAGCGTCAAGTGTCTGAAGCTGGATTTGAACTCATATTGGTCCCTCAAACTCTAGGGCTGGTTCTCTGTTCACTGTGCCACCTAGCTGCCACTCAATTCCACCTTTCTTTAGTGAATTTTTGTGCTTCTTTTTCCATTTGGCCAATTCTGCGTTCTAAGGCATTATCCTCATTGGCTTTTTGTATCTCTTTTACCATTTGATGTAGTCTGTTTCTTAAGGTGTTATTTTCATCAGCATTTTTTTGCATCTCATTTACCAAACGGTTGACTTGTTTTTCATGATTTTCTTGTATCACTCCCATTCCTCTTCCCAATTTTTCTTCTATCTCTCTTACTTGATTTTTAAAATCCTTTCTGACCTCTTCCATGCGTTTAGATTTGGGAGCTTTAACTTTAACTTCTTTTGAGTGTGTTTTGATTTTCCTTGTTACCATAATAACTTTCTATGGTCAAGATTTTTTTCTATTCTTTGCTCATTTTCTCAGCCTATTTCTTGACTTTCAACTCTTTGTTAAAATAGGGCTGTGTTTCCATAATGGAAGGCACACTGTCCCAAACTTCATGGGTTGTGTGTAGCTGTTTTCAAAGATACTTCTAGTGAGCTGTAAGTTTTCAGTTCTTCTAAGGTGGCATGACCTAAGGAGAGGTGTGTTTACTACTGTCCTGGCCTGTGTTCTGGTCTATGAGTTACCACAAGCACTCTTCTCTACCCTGGAACTGTGACAAGGCCCTCTGCTCCACTGCAGCTGCAAGCTCTGGTGTGCTAGTGCTCCTCCTCACACTCGGACTGCCACCTAGACCTAGAACCTGGCTCTAAGGGCAAAGCAACAGAGTCCCACCTCAGTGCTGGGAAAGGGACCCCTGTAATCTCCTTCTAATTGGTTGTTTGGCCTCCTCATTGTCTGTGGGCTGTGAGCTCCAAAAACAACAGCGACAGCAGTAGCAGTAGCAGTAGTGGCTCCAATGGCCTGCTCCTGGTTTGTTGGGTCTGGGTCTATGCTGACACAATCTACACTGGAATGTGTTCCACTCTCAGCCAGGTGCAGCAGACCTTTCCTGCTGATCTTTAGTCTTTGGCTAGAAAATTATTTCACCATATCCTTTGGTGGGTTCTGCTGCTCCAGGAAATATTTTATGGCATTATTTAAAGGTGGCAAGAGGTGTTTGAGGGAGAGCTCAGTTATGTTGCTGCTTTTTCTCAGTCATCTTGCCTTCTCTCCTTTCTTCCCCAATTCTATCCTTCCTTTCTCTGCTCTCTTCTCTCCTTCTCTCCTGCTTTCCCCTCCCTCAGTTCTCTCCTTTCTTCCCTCTCTCCTTGTCTCCCTTCCTTCCTTCCTTCCTTTCTTCCTTCCTTCCTTCTTATTGTTCTTCCTTCTTTTGTTCCAAAAATTTTGAACTCTCGATTGTCCAAATTTTCATCCCACAACTTTACCTAGAAATAGGTCAGTACTATTTATAAGAGAAGGAAATGAGCCCTGGAGAAATTATGTGATTACTCCCAGGCTAAACATATAGAGTTAGTAGATCCCCCTAAAACTTACTCTTGGGGCACATTTTAGTCCCAGAAAAGTAATACACATTTGGTCAAAAAGAAGAATAGGCTCAATTCAACCTCCATCACTTCTCCCAGAGCACACTTTTACTTAATTCAGAGCTTAAGTCTCAGTTTCTTCTCTAGCCAGTGAAAGGCAGAGTGTTTTACAACAATAGTTCTGAATGTTAAAGAGCTGAATGGGTCTCCTTCCAATAAGGGGGTACTGAGCTCTGATGTTTTTTAGGGAGCATTCAATTTAAGCAGAGAGGGGAAAAGGAGAGGTGCTCTCACAGTTAGGCTTGTTACAACATTTCACTTAAAATGTATGCAATTTGCAGTAAAATTAGGGAAGAGATAGTTTTCTTTTGCACTCCTGGTGTTTATGTGGAAGATTGCCCAAGGTCTTTCTGACTTTTTAGTCATTATAGGGGTAATATATTCATGAAGAGAGACAGTTTAGTTGAAGAAACTAGATAGCACAGGAGATTAAAAGCCTTTACCTTTGTGTCATTGGTTTCAATCCAACTCAATGGGCACTAATAGACAAGTCATTGGATCAAGCAGTTGTTCACAGCCAGTAGTTTCAAACCATTACCTTGAGGTCTGGTCTCTACATAATAATGACCCTTATTGCACTTTGCTTCAGAATTAGTGAATTCAATGGAGAAAACTCAGGTAAGGTTCATATCTCTCTTTGATCTTAAAGGAAAGTCCTTTCAATGAATTTAAGCTAGGATTGAGTTTAAATGACTCTCTATGTAAATCCTTCCGAAGTAGTTTAGGTTAATTGAAGAATCTCCTAAGTCTCATTAACAGGACCTTATTTATATGTGTATTGAGTGTGTGTGGGTTTGCAGCAGGGTAAAATGAACTCTGGATGATTTCTCTAACATAATGGAAGATGTATTTCATTCATTGGACAACTCTTGGCTAAGCACCTACAGCAGAGAGTTTTGTAGGACATGAAGGGTGATAGAGATAATAAAGGCATAATTCATGTCCACAAGAAGCTAAGTAAGGTCCCATCAGAATAATTAATATCTTTATTCTTTAAATAATCAAAGAACACTAAATCTTTAGACCCTTTATCAATTAGCAAATGATTCTTACTGTTAACATTTGAATCAGATCCTGATATGTCTTGGAAATGAGGACTTTGTCAGGGATATGATACAAAAACATCCTCCTCTTCTCCCCTTCCCTGTTCCCTTTTAATCTAAGCTACACTGAATGTTTTTTATCCAAATTTTTGTCTCACGTATTTCTTATGATGACTTGCATGGAAAGTGGGACAAAAACCATCAAGTTCATGTGAATTATATTTTAGTACTTTAAGGAGACCTATAATTTTCTTGGTGTGAGCATTCTGTCTACTTGTAGGAAACAGATTGCCTCTATGCCATATAATCATAGCATATATATATATATATGTATGTGTATATATATATATATATATATATATATATATACATATATATGGTATAGCATAGTATATGATCTATTAAAAAAAATCATCCAGCAAACCTTCTGATAATAAGAATCTCTAAATTTATCCCAACTTGTCCTTGGACAATAGACATACAAACTCTCACTGCACACAATTTTGAGGCCTCTTCAGCTTGGTAATCATTGCCATTGATTTTGTTCTACCTTTTTGGCCCCAAGACTCTGCTACACGCCACAATGAAACATTGGAATAATGAGAATAATAATTGTAATAAACTCCATTTATGCAGTACAAAGTGGTAGAAAAAAATAAAACAATGGATAATTCCCAAATACTTTTTGTTTGCCCTAGTAATTGATTTAATCCATGTATTTGTACTACATCTGTACCAAATTTTTACCATGGATGGTATTTGTGACTCTCCAATAGCATAATAAGTAGCATTCTTTTAATTTCATGGTCTGACAGCTTTCCTGATTCAATCATGATTATTTTCCCCTCTGTAGCTTACCACAGTTGGAGAAATTTAGTGACTATTTTTAATTTACTTTTTTTTTAATTTATTTTTGACATGTTTGGTTTTCAGCCTTGATTTTCACAGGCGTTTGAATTACAAATTTCCTCCCCATTTCCTCCCCCCCCCACTCCAAGATGGCGTACATTCTGGTTGCCCTGTTCCC
>CM053624.1:302893120-302910501 GCA_028646595.1 Phalanger gymnotis
GGGGAACAGGGCAACCAGAGTGTACGCCATCTTGGAGTGGAGGGGGAGGAAATGGGGAGAAAATTTGTAATTCAAACGCCTGTGAAAATCAATGCTGAAAACCAAACATGTCAAAAATAAATTAAAAAGATCCATGTTTTTTTTAATACCAGTGTCCTGGATGTTTTGGATAGCTATGAATCATGGATTGCCACAGACTATGAAGAATTCAATTTGCAGACCACCCATTGCAAAACAGAGAGGTACACAATGAGTGTGAGAGGCTTGCTACTAATAAAAATGAAAAAAAACTCTGTAAGATAAGCACAGTAAGAGATTCTAAATGAAATTAAATGTAAAAGAATTGTAAAAGAAAATATGTGACAGGACAAAAAGGTGAGCTAGCTAGGAATTTAGAGTGGGGAATAAATTATGGACAGTCCATGTCCTCCATTAGTGTAAGCAAAGTTGGTCATCTCTCCACCCTCAGCTCTCTATAGATAAATTTCAAGATACCTAGAGGAAGATCCACAGCACACTTATTAAACTCATGTGTAGGCTTTGATGAGTTGTGGTCTGTACTATTGGATGAGATCATACACTCCCAAGGTCAAAGATCCATCAAAATATCAGGGTGGGATGATTAGGTATTTATTAACCAATGGTTCAATACTGCCAATCAAATAAGAGCAAATTTCTTCTCCTAGCTTTTAGTGTTCTCCATTATCAATTATCTCCTTATCTTTCCAAATTTCTCTCATATTACTCTCCAATATATAAGCATAGTTTAGCCAAACTAGATTAGTTGCATTTCTAAAACACAACCTATGTTTGCTTGCTTTTATACTTTTGGTTATTTTATTCATACAACTGGTATATTCTTTACTGCTTCTCTTCCTGTTACAATCCTAGCTAGCCCTCCTAAAATGTTCACTTCAGATGTCTCCTCTTCAATGAAGCCTTTTATGATGCTTAGCAGAAATTATTTTTGTTCATCTCAACTCACAGTTCTTTGTATGTACTTTGGTGGAGGGTTGTAGAGGATAGTTTACATGGTGTCAGAAAAGTGTTGTTAAGAGTATGAGGACCCTCCTGGTATAGAAAATCATATCACCAATGCAGATATGCAAATCATCTGCAATTAAAACTTTTGGAGAGCTTTCTGGGGTACTGAGCTTATGGGAATTTTCCACGGTTATATATTTAACAGATAGGAGGAGCAGTACTTGAACCCAGTTCTTTCTGACTTCAGAGATGAACCTCTTTAATTATGTACACCAATGCATTGTATATTCCTCATCCTCCTTACTATATTGTGTCATATTTACTTTTCCTTTCCATTTGCATCCAGCACAATTTGTTACACATAACAGGTTATTTAAAATGTCTGGTGAATGAATGGGTGAAGTAATGAATGCTACTACAACATAGTTCATGGCCTCATTCCATTCCACTTTTCTTATATCCTGGGCTAAACAAATTGCTTCCAACATATCAAAACCTGACAAAATCCTGACTTTCATGGTTTTTGGCCAAATCTGGAATGAGTGGGAAAGTTTGGGTAGTGTTACAGAGCTTGGTGGATTAACAGAGAGATGACAGGACCCTCAAGGGGACAATGACATGGAAATGTTTAAGAACTATAGACCTGGAGATAGAAAAAAAAACCTTCCATGATGGCTTCCTGTGGATTTAATAAACCTGCTAGCACAGACCAGTAAAACTGTCCTTCATCTCAAGCTGGATATGGCATGTTTCAGGCTATTTATAGCCTGGGCATACACAGTAATCATTTCTACCTCCAATCTTCAGCAATATGTCTCCTGAGTTACTAATTCTATTCCACTCACCTTGCCACATACAATGATACATAGGCCTCTCTACACTATATGAAGCAGGGAGCAAGAAAGTCCCAATCACCTTGACACAGAAGCTAGCAAAACAAAAATTAGAAAATAATTCAAGAGCTGGAACATAAAGATGTAACTCTTTGTTATATCAAGACAACATCAACTGACATTTGGATAACAATTTTAGGTTTGCAAAGCACTTTACATATATTATCTCATTTCATAACATACACTTATGGCTGCATGATGGAAGAGCACTTTCTCCATTGCCATTATGGTGCTCCACATGCAATATTAATATAAGACTCTATACAGTTATTCCATCTAAATAAGCCATATGAAGAGTAAATAGCATCCAGGTTAGTAGGCAAATATTGTTTTCATTAATAATAACAATAACTAACATTTTCATGATGTTTAAGGCTTATGAGACTCTTTAAATCTAATATTTCACTGTTTTCATAATGACTTTGGGGAGATGAAGTAGTGAATACAAAGGGAGGTCAGGTGACTTAACAAGGAATTGAAACTAAGATTTACACTCAAGTCTTCAAATGCCAACTCTCAGGCTTTTACTATGTCCTCCTAATGGGACACTGGTATAACACATGGCTTGGAAAACAGAATTAGTGCCTTCCCTAACAGGTGCACAGAATCACATCACACTTTTATTGTGAACACACATTTGAGGAACTGTTTTAATTTTCCCCATATCTCAATCTGTGTAAAAATTAATTGCTTTATAGCTCATATCTTTTATAATAGCTGCAGCAGAGAATAATGTATGATGTATGGGAGGCAAGGGGCCACCAATATGAGTCACAAAACTGATATTTACTATATGACTTTAGGGAAGTCAACTAATATCACAGAAGTACAGATTTTCATAGGTGTGAAGGACCTTTAAGACTAACTCGTTAAACAGGTAGTTGATCCATCAATTTCCTAGTAAGTGGTTTTCTATCTTTCATCTGAAGATCTTTACTGGAAGGGAATCTACTCTTTCCCTGGGCAATCCATCCCTTTTGGAGGAGTTATAATTGGGCTCTTCTCACAGACTTTATGAAGTTTTTCTTTACATTGAATCTAGATTTGCCCCTATGGTATGTCCACCCGCTATCCTCAGTTTTTCCCTCTGAGTTAAGATAGAAAAAAGTCCAATATCTCTTTCATAGAATAGCTCTCCAAATGTTTGAAGGTCAAATATATTGTGGCATTTTCTTCTCTTTTCCAGGTTAAAGATTCCTTCTTCCTTTAATGACTGTACACTATGATCACAAGGAACATCGTCATGCTGCTCACTCTGATTTGGATGGTTTCTAGCCAATCAAAGCCTTTCCTAAAATGTGACATGGATAAATGAATATGAAACTCCAAATATTGTTTCATCAGGTCAGATCAGAAAATTGATTAGCTCCCTGGACTTTCTACCTTTATTAATTCTTCCTAATATTATATTTTTGACTACCTACTATTAATATTTTGACCTTTTAGTCCACTAGTACCAGAGATCTTTTTAGAGATGATCTGTTATTTAGCTATGTCTCCACTGGATTCTATATGTGAAAATGATTTTGAACACAATTATTTATTGAAGATTTTGTATTTCTATCAATAACTTGGAAAAAGATAAATTATATGTTTATCAAATCTGTAAATAGCACAATCTTTGTATGGATGTTCAAAGCATTGGATAACAGTACCCAAGTTGGATAGTCAGTACCAAAGTAATTTCTGTTGGTTTTGAGTTTAGATTAAATATGCTAATTTTATAGGAATTATGATAAAATGGTTATTCAAATATGCTAATTTTATAGGGATTATTATAAAAATAAATGTGTGTATTAGGAAATTAACAATGAAGAAAATACAGGGAAGTACATCTAAATAGTTGTATTATATGTGTGTGTGTATGTGTGTGTGTGCATGTGTGTTTAAGATCTTAAGCTTTTATTGAACTGCAAGCTCAATATTCCTCAAGAAGGCAATTTCAGAACTAAATGGGCTAACATTTCCCATAAGCTACACTCACAGAAGCACAACAATTTGTATCTCCAGCCAGTATGTGACACATAGTAGGTACTTAATAAATGTTTATTGATTGATTGATAGTAACTAGAATGTAAGAAGTTATCATCCTGCTATTCTCTTCAACCTTTAGACAATCATTTGACTGTTATGTTTAATTCTCTCTGTCAAAACTTAGTGGAAAAGTTGACAAGCTAATGAGTATCCAGAGAAGTGAGAGTAGGGTAGTGAAAGATGTTAAATTCATATTGTTTAGACACAGGTATGTGGAGCTAATGAAGTTTAGCATCAGGAAGGCTTAAGGAAGAAAGAAGAGCTTTATGTAAGCATTTGAGTCTGTCAAGGAGATTAGTAATATTATATATCTATTCATTCAATAAGTATTTATTCTATACCTATTATGTTCCAGAGATAGCAATAGGCATTTAGGATATAAAGACAAAAATGGGAAAATGATTATCCTTAAGGATATAATCTGTTGGAAGATACAGAAAATGCAAAATAAAGAAAAGTAATATTTTGAAGGAAGGACACTAACAAGCCAGGAAGGATCAAGAAATCTTTGGAGGTGAGGTTAGAGCTGGGTGTTGAAGGAATCTAGGGGTGTAATGCAGCAAAAGAAAGGAGTGACCATGGTCTAGGAATGGGAAGCAGATGTGGAAAGAAAAAAAAGGTAGGAAATGGGATGTCATATGTGAAAAGTACCAAGTAAATTAGTTTGGCTGAATGGTTAAGTACATGAAGTTAAGTAGCGGAGGAGTTTATATTTAAACTTAGATGGGAACCACTGAACCTTTTTGAGTAGAGAAGGCACGTGTTCAGACTTCTACTTTAGGAACATTAATTTGACAGATTGTGAAGGATAGATTGAAGAGTGAGATTAAGAACAGTCATGGAAACTAATTAGTATGCTATTTCAATAATCTAGGGGAGAGTTATTGAGATCCTGAATTAAGTTTGTGGCTGAGTGAGTATAGAGAGAGAACAGATTAGAGAGATGAAGAAGTCTAATAGACTTAGAAAATAATTAGATAACGAGGAGTTAAAGAAAGGGAAGAATCAAGTTTGACTACGAAATTGTAAACCTGAGTGATTCAAAGGGTAGTAGTGTACTTAACAGAAGAAGAAAGTTGGAAAGAGAAATATATTTGAGGGAAAAAAATAAATTAATTTGCATATGATGCATAGAATTTAAGATGTCTTTGGGATATTAGTATTGCATCTAATTGTGCCCACAGAGTAGATATAGGAGTATTAGGTAGAAGCTGTAAAGAGTCATCATTTGGCAAAGGGAAAAATGAATAGAGCTCATTATGAAATAAGCTGCCTCTGGAGAAAATAGGTCCTCCCTCACTAGAAGTGCTCATCAAAAGTTGGATGACCACTCTATGGTGATAATGTAGAAGGGATTCTTATTCAGGTATTTCCTGTGCTAGATGACCTTTAAGGTTTCCTCTAACTTCAAATTCTATTATTATTTGAAATGAGACAACCAATTCATCAATCAACAAGCACTAAGTTCTACTTTATGTCAGATACTATATTAGGCGTTAAGGACAAAGACAAAAAGTAAAATCAATACTTGTCTTCAAAGGACTTTTATAGCCTACAGCGCAATATGAATTAAAGTTGTTGTTTACTTATTTTCTCAGTATAAGAAACATGCCATGAATCTGGTGCCTAAAGGATATGCTATGGTACATTTGCTGCTACTAATGACAATGTTTTTAAAAACATTATTTGGTGATGTTATTGTCCTTTATATTTGACAAAAATTATTCAACAAGTGACATGTCCTTAGTGAATGAACTTGAGTTCTTCTTTGAGATCTGGCAGAGCCAGAGGGATTGAGACTCACAGGAGCTGTCAAGAATATTAAAATCTCCTTTAGGTCAGTTTGTATTCATCGAGTTTAATACTTCTCTCCTCTTCTAATGGAAAAAGGCACATGCTAAAAAATGCCCTAAGAAAATATCCATAATCATCTTGGTCAGGGCTGTCAAAAGTGCAGCCCGTGGTCCACACGTGGCCCACACTGCAATTTTATGTGGCCCTCTTATGTTTACTATGAGTGTGGAAATCGATACAAATGCTTTAACTAAAGCATTTGTGTTGATTTCTGTGTTTGTGGTAGACACAGGTGGGCCATGTCGGGGGCACATGGCCTGTGCTTTGTACAGCCCTGATCTAGGTAACAAGATGAGAGAACCAGGTGGCAAAGTGGTTAAAGAGCTGGTTCTGGAGTCAGGAAGACCTGAGTTCAAATCTGGCCTCAAATATCAACTAATTGCTTGACAGTGGACAAGCATTCAGGATAGAAAGACCACAACTGAATAGCAAATTTGACTTTCAAATATAAGATTCAAGAGAAATCAAAAAATGTAAATGAAACAGAAATCATAAAACACAAAATAAAGTTAAATTATTTTTCTTTCTTTTCTTTTTTTTTTGAAAGATGATGCATGTCTTCTAAGAACTTTATCAGCTAGAAGGATCCTACTTAGAAGAGGGTCAGGGAACAAGTCGATTATGTTAGGGTAACGTACAAAAATGAGTAGACAAGAAAGAAGGATGCCCTGGGAGAATGAAGAAGAAGAATGGGGAAATTTTTCTCCCATAAAAGAAGAAAGCAAGGAAGAACTTTTACAGTGGAAGGGAAAATGGTGCTGGAGGGTGTAATATTCAAGTAGCATCTTCCCCGCCCATTAATAGGCCTCATGTGGAGCCTATTAAGGGAAGCTTGCTTAGGGGAAGCTTGTTTGTAGGAAGGCTTTCACACCTTTTGCTAATTTCTAATTAGGCACTAAGTCACAAGGGTTGTGATGCCTTCTGGCTCTAAGAAGTGTATGTGTGTGTGTGTGTGTGTGTGTGTGTGTGTGTGTGTACTCTAAGTTGGTAGTTTGCTTTAAGGGTTCGCTTATAAGAAGGATCTTGTGATTCCCTGGTCAAGATTCTGAGTAGCCATATGTTCAGAGCTCCACAACTGCTTTGAGGTAAAGATTCTCTCAATCCAGTGGTATATGTAAAGTGTATAAGCAAGATTGTTTTAATTCAGGCAGTTAAAAGCCCTGTCTGTTGGTCTTTATGTTTATTTCTCTTCTCTGTATTATCTCTGATGTTCAGGATGCTGACCCTTCCCCTGAAGTAGTGGATGTAATTAAAGGAAGATTATTGACACCTTTTTGAGGATTCTTTCCTAGCAAAGCAGATAAAAGAACCTGTACTAGCAGCCATCTTGGGTATTCCAGTGTGGTTGCCATTACTGGTGGTAGCAGGCAATGCTAGAACTTCACTCACATTTAAAATGGTTCAAAAAAGGAAATATTACACACACATACACATACCGTTTGGTAATAAAAATCTATCTTACCCTACTGTAATAGTAATTTGGATTTGAAAATGTTTCACACCATTTCCCACCCATTAATAGGCCATGTGGCCAACTTACATCACAGGAAGTCTAAATCATATGTGGTAGGAGGAGCTTACTGAGAGGAAAAGTAAATTGTGTCACACAAAATGCTAAGAGAGAGCTATTACAGCTGTTATGACCCTTAGAGCTGAGGTAAAGAGAGCCAAACTGTGATAGCTGAGCAGATTGTGGTGGCTGTCAGTGAGTGAATTTTTGGGATGGCCCCAGCAGGGGGTTGGAGAGGTTTTGGAATGGAGAGGCTCCATGCTGTGATATTATGTTTTGTTTCTGGCTGTTATGACAAAGTGGGCTTACTGGTTGTGGGAGCTGGTGGCTTGGTTATGGGATATGGTTTACTGCTGTCTGAATAAATATTTTACTTCTTTTATGATCTATATAGAGAGTCTTTCATATTTTGTGAAACAGAATGACATAGGCTTAATCACAGTTATTGTCAATGTTGTGTTTATAGCCTTACTGATACACCAACAGAACCAAATATAGCAGAAGGGGAAGGGACTAAGAGAAAAAGGTGGGTGTTGAAAAAGAGGACTGATCAAAGAAGGCAGTAGTCAGAAGCAAAACAGATTTTAGAGGACTGACAAGACAAAAAGGGAGAAAGAGAAGGATAAACAGAAGAAGGTGGAGGGAAATGCACAGGTAGTAATAATAACTGTGAAAGTGAATGGGATTAACTTACCCATGAAACAGAAGTGGACAGCAGAATGGATTAGACACCAGAATACAACCATATGGGGTTTACAAGAAACACACTTGGAACAGAGAGACACATACAAGGTTAATATAAGGGACTGGGGAAGAATATGTTATGTTTCAGTTAATGTAAAAATTGCAGGGTTATCAATCATGCAAAAGCAAAAATAGACTTAATTAAAGGGAATAAGCCAGAGAATAAATCTTGTTAAAAAAAAAGAACCATGGACAATGAATTAATATCAATACTAAACAAATGTAACCAAATAGCATAGCATACAAATTGTTAAATAAAAAGTTAGATGAAATAGACAATAAAACTATATTGCTGGGGGATCTTAACTTTCTCTCCTCAGAATTAGATAAATCAAAACATAAAATAAATAAGAAAGAAGTTAAGCACATGAATAGAATGTTAGAAAAGACAGCTATGACAGATAACTGTGGAGGAAAAAAAATGAATGGAAAGAGAAAGTAGAACATCTTTTACTTAGTAATACATGGCACCTACACAAAAACTGGTCATGGATCAAAGCATGAAAACCTCACAACCAAATGCTGAAAAGCAGAAGTGTTAAATTAGACAATAATACAGTAGAAATTATATTTGTTAAAGGATCATGAAAGCATGGAATAAAAGCTAAATATCTAATTCTAAAGAATAAATTGAGGAAGAAATCATAGAAACAATCTATAATTTCATTAAAGAGAATGAAAACAGTAAGACTGTATTCCAAAATTTGTGGAATGGGGCAGGGCGGAGCCAAGATGGTGGCTGGAAAACAGGAACCTGCTTAAGTTCTCCCCCAAATCCCTCCAAACACCTGTAAAAATGGCTCTGAACAAATTCTAGAGCTACAGAACCCCCACAACAACATAGGGAAACAAGTCTCCAGCCCCAGACAGTCTGGATGGTCACTGGGAAGGGTCTATTGCACTGTGTTGTGAGCAGAGTGCAATCCAGTGTGGGCCGCGCCAGGACAGACCAGACCAGGAGTTGGGCAGGGCAGGTGTCAAGGCCATGAATCACTGCGCTGTGCCAGTTGCCAGACTTATCAACCTACAAACACCAAAGGAAATGGAACAGGGTAGTGGGAAAACTGCTGGATCTGGGTGAGAAGTACATGGTCTGGCACCAGCCCTGGGGTGGCAGAGGTGGTGAGGCAGTGGCAGTAGCAGGAAGCTCCTGTGGCTGCTTACAGAGATACAGAGGGGGCTGCTTCTGGCCCCAGACCCATCCAACAGGAAGAATCAAGTGGCAGATCTGAGTGGGAGTGCAGGGATGGCTTTGCTGGTGTAGATGTAGGGTTCTCTTGCTTTGTCCTGCTTGGATCTGGCTCGCAATCCTGACTGGTCATTCTTGGGGGAGGAGGAGCACTGAAGTGGCAGAGCTTGCTATGTAGAAGTGTCTCTGAAAACAGCAGTGCAAGGCCCCTAAAACTTGGGACAAAGTACTCTCTACTCTACAAGCAGTCATACCTGAATGAAAAGCTGAAGGGTCAAGCAGTTGTCTGGGAACATGAACAGGCATCAAAAAAGGACTCAGACTCATACTCAGACTATAGAATATTTTTTGGTGACGAAGAAGATCAACACATATAATCAAAAAAGTCAAAGAGCCTACATCAAAAGCCTCCAAGAAAAACCAGAATTGGTCTCAGGCCATGGAAAAGGTCAAAAAAGGATTTGGAAAATCAAGTAAGAGAAGTCAAGGAAAAATTGGGAAGAGAAATGAGAGTGATGCAAGAAAATCATGAAAAACAAGTCAATGACTTGCTAAAGGAGACACAAAAAAACACTGAAGAAAATCACACCTTAAAATAGACTAAACCAAATGGCACAAGAGCTCCAAAAAGCCAATGAGAAGAAGAATGCCTTAAAAAAGCAGAATTAGCCAAATGAAAAAGGAGGTCCAAAAGACCACTGAAGAAAAAAAACACCTTAAAAAATAGATTGGAGCAAGTAGAAACTAGTGACTTTACCTAGAGCCTAGACATCATTTTCCAAGAAGTTATTAAAGTAAACTGCCCTGACCTTCTAGAACCAGAGGGCAAAATAGAAATTGAAAGAATCCACCAATGGCCTCTTGAAAAAGATCCCAAAAAGAAAACTTCTAGGAATATTGTGGCCAAATTTCAGAGTTGCTGGGTGAAGGAGAAAACGTTGCAAGCAGCCAGAAAGAAACAATTCGAGTATTGTGCAAGCACAATCAGGATAACACAAGCTCTAGCAGCTTCTACATTAAGGGATTGAAGGGCTTGCAATATGATATTCTGGAGGTCAAAGAAGCTAGGATTAAAACCAAGAATCTCCAACCCAGCAAAACTGAGTATAATACTCCAAGGGAAAATATGATTTTCAATAAAATAGAAGACTTTCAAGCTTTCTCCATGAAAAGACCTGAGCTAAATAGAAAATTTGACTTTCAAAATTTGTGGAATGCAGCCAAATTATTACTTAGGGGAATATTTATGTCCCTAAATAAATACATTAAAAATAAAGAGAGAAAAATAAAGACAGAAAAGTGAATAGGGCATGCAACTTAAAACTAAAAAAAAAAAAAGAACAAATCCAAAACAAAGATTGAAATGCTGAAAATGAAATGAAAGACTCATAAAATTGAAAGGAAAGTATCATTTAAACTATTAAATAAAACTAGGAGCTGGATTTATGAAAAAAAACACAATAAAATACATATATCATTGTTTAATTTGATTTAAAAAAGAAAGAAAACCTAATTAGTAGTATCAAAAATGAAAAGGGTGAATGCATTACAAGGGAAGATTAAATTAAAAGAATCATTAGGAGTTATTTTGCCCAAATTATGCCAGTAAAACTGACAATCTAAATGAAATAGATGAGTGTTTACAAAAATATAAACTGCCCAGATTTACAAGAGATTGAATATACAACTCTATCATAGAAAAGAAATTGAACAAGCCACCAATCAGCTCCCTAAGAAAAAATCCTCAAAACCAGATTGATAAGTGAATTCTAACAAATATTTAAGGAAAAATTAATCCTCATACTATATAAATAATTTTTAAAAATTTAATTTAAATTTAATATAATAATAAATAAAATTTATTATTATAATAAAAATATAATAAAAATAATAAATAATAATAATAATAAAATAATAATAAAAATAAATTTAAAAAAATTAAAAAAAATTACTAATGGAGTTCTACCAAATTCCTTTTATGACACAAATATGGTTTTGATACCTAAACCACGGAGAGTAAAAAGAGAGAGAGAGAAAAAACAACTATAGACTATTTTTTTTAATGAATATCAATGGAAAAATTTTCAATAAACACTAACAAGGAGATCACAGCAATATATCACAAAAACAAGGTGGGATTTATATAAGGAATGCAGGGCTAATTCAGTACTAGGAAAACTATCCCCATAATTGACCATACCAAAAACAATAACAGTAAAAAATCATGTGATTATATCAAAAGAGTCAAAGAAAGCCTTTGACAAAATCTAACACCCATTCTTATTAAAAATGCTAGAAAACATAAGAATAAATGGAGCTTTTCTGAAAATGATAAGTAGTATCTATCTAAAATCAAGAGCAGGCATTATCTATAATGGGGATAAACTTGAAGACTCCCTAATAAGATCAGAAGTGATACAATAATTCCCATTATCACCACTACTATTCGATATTGTACTAGAAATGCTAATTACGGCAATATGACAAGAAAAAGTAATCAAAGAAATAAAAATAGGCAAAGAGGAAACAAAATTTTCACTCTTTGCGGATGATGAGATTTCTACTTAGAAAACTCTAGAGAAACACCAAAAAACTAGTTGAAACAATTAGCAACTTCAGCAACTTTGCAACATACAAAACATTTTCATATAAATCATCAGCATTTCTATAAACTACTATCAAAACTAAGCAGAAAGACATAGAAAAAACAGTTCCATTTAAAATAACTGCAGACAATATAAAATCCTTGGGAGTCTACCTGCCAAGACAAATCCAGGGATTATACAAACACAATTATGAAACAATTTTCACATAAGTAATTGGGGAAATATTAATTTCTCATGGATAGGCTGAGCCAATGTAATAAAAATGAAAACTCTACTAAAGTTAATTTTTTCAGTGACATACTACTCAAACTACCAAAGGATTATTTTATAGCATTAGATAAAATAGTAACAAAATTCATCTGGAGGAAAAAAAAAGGTCAAAAATATCAAGAGAATCTTAAGAAAATGGGAAAGACGACAGCCCAGCTGTTCCAAGTTTCAAATTATATTACAAAGTGGTAATCAAGAAAACAATCTGGTGCTCAATAAGAAATAAGGGGTGGAGCAGTAGAATAGATTAAATACACAATGCACAGTGATAAATAACTATAGTAATATGGTGTTTGAGAAACCCAAATATCCAAGTTTTAGGAGTAACAATTCAACATTTAAAACTCAAAATTTTAAAAATAATTGTTACAAAATTTTTTGCATGTAATTGGGAAATATTTAAGGAAATGAAAATATATTTGAAAAGAAAAAAAATATACTAAATAGATTATTGCTTTTGATTTTACAACCTTTTGAGGTATGTGTTATTGAAATCTTCATTTTAAAAATGATAACTGAGGACCAGCAAAGTTAAGTAACTTGCCAGGATCATACAGCTAACAAATGTCAGACATGGAATTCTAACCCAGATCTTCCTAATTCCAAGTCCATTTTACTTTCCACATTTCCTTGAAGAGGAAACTTACCTAGCTAAAAATGATTGCATTGATAGAATTTGAGGAAGTGTACCAGCCCAGTGTGACAGTGATAGGATTAGGCATGCAAGAGGAAAAAAAAATTTCAAATGGGTAAAATCCTGAATTTCTCCAGAAGAAAGGCAAAGAAGGGGACAAATCAGTTTGGCTTAAAAATCATATGGAAGAAATGAAGTGGGATAATTGAAGGGCAAATGTATTTTCTGAGGCCCTAAAGTCACTCTTTCCTTCTTTGTTATTTTGGGTCTAAAATAAGGAAGAGTACCTTCTTATTTGGCATATGGAATGATTTTGTAGAGGTTGGGAGATGTTTACATCCTTACACCAGTTGCTTCAGGTAGAAAAGTTTCCCAGAAGGAGTAGATCAGTGGAGATACTTGTCTAAACCTCTGCTCCCATACCCTGTAATTAAGGCCTAGAAAATCATAGCTGCAGCAGTGAGCAAATCCGTGGCAAGGAATGAAAATTAAGTTAATAATTGTTCAATAATGCACAGACGATCCTAGGCAGAAGGGAGTAAAGCAGAACAAGGCAGGGGCCCAGGAATTAAAACTTAGGACAAAGATAATTTAAGAAGAATCTTTGTGACTCATTCTGCAGTGATATCTTCCATTTACTACTGCAAATTCGTTCCAAACCTATTCTATGTTTCCTGCTAGTGGTTTAGAGAAAAGCCTCCTGTAAAATACTTAAGTGGTTAAACATCGGGACATGAGATACAGAGGATGCAGTTTTCTTACTCATAAAGAAGATCTAGTGTTAGGAAAACTATAAAAACAAAGGCAAATGGAGCCCAGCTAAGTGAACTGAGAGTTGGCTCATACAACAGCAAGATGCTATCATTTGGCAGGAATTTCAGTGGTGGTTCCCTTTTATAGCCTAGGTTTTTATGGCACAATGCCATTTTTTAAAATTCCTGTATTCTTGCCTTATCACCTGCCTTTCAGCTTCTTAATATTTTAGTATAAATTTTGAAGCTTGTTTCATTAAAGCCAGAAAGATTGCCATTGACCTATGGAAATTTCATAGAACAAACTGATTATCTGCAATAAAAATAGCAACCCAGTCATTCAGAGTATTTTCCATTTCAATAAGCCTTCACCTATTCCTCCCCCCTCCACCAATTAATATATTACTGAAATAGCTGTGCAAACTATTTGCCAAAGCATGTAGACAGTGTTCCAGAATTAAGTTCTAAACCCAGTTCTGCCAATTAGAAAGAGCAATTCTGCTGTTTGTTAAATAGAAATGGTGATAAGAATACCTGCCCTACATACTCAAGAGTTGCTGTAAGAATTGAATTAGATAGTATATCTGAATGCATTAAAAAATAGACTGGATAGACAAAGGGAAGATATTATTATCTTAAGTAACCTAGGCAACATTTAAATGCTGACATGCGAATGACATTCCATGAGGCAATGATATATACATAATTGTAATGTACAAATATATCAAGGGGTTTCTGTTTACCAGTTACTTACAAAAGCATATCGTTAAGATATTTCCTGGAAATCATCATCAACAAACATGTAAGTAGTTGACATTCCCCCTTTTGCTTCTTTTTTTTAGCAAAGAGAAGGAGAAAGATCAATATTAAAAGATAATTGAAGTCCATTACAAGAAAGAAGGTAGGAGCACCTATCTGCTTGTAATGAATTAATTGTTCTGGTCCAAGTAAATTATACTTCAAGTTATTGAAATAACTTACAGAGGTGATCGGTTGAAATGCTCTGGATTCTTGAGGAATCAGTAAGAGGTGCAGAAGGCCAGAAAATTGCCGTAGTTATAAAAAACCCAAAACTTTGAATGTTCTACCGGTGAACTTGATACAGAATCCTAATAAAATTTTAAAACACATTGTAAAATGGATGTTATGAGAGCATTTAGAAAGTTAAAGGATCACAATACTCCTGAGTAAGTTCACTAAAAATATAATTCCAAATTAAGGGTATGTTTTATCTGATAGAGTTACTAAATTGATAGATGAATATACCATATGTGGGGATTTATCAAAGGCTCTCGTAATATCAATGTCAGAGAGAGAAGTGCAGACTGGATAGCAGTATAATCAGATGAATTCATATTCTGTTAAAGAGCTATGCCCTCATATGTTGACTAATTGATAGATGTTAACCTAAGATGGTATATCACAGGCTTTTGTCCTTACTCTTAACTTTTTCAACATTTTTTTAAAATTGTAATCAGAGACTTGGATAAAGCATAGAGAAAAAGCTTGTTAAATGTACGATAAAATAAATATGGGAAGGAAAACCAGTAGCTGATTGAATTACAATTATATAATAAAATGCAGAGCTAGGAGGGATTTGGGGCATCATTCAGTTCAACTCCCTTCATTTACAGATGAGGAAATTGAACAACTAAAGTTTTCAAACCTTGCTCAAGACTGGAATGCAAGCCCTGGTTTTCAAAATCCAAATGTATGCACATGGTACCCCCAGAGAGGCTTCTGATAAATCTCAATACATGGAATAACCCAAAGCAGCAAAATATAATTCAATAATAATGAATATAAAGTTTTCCTTTTAAGTCTTTTTTTAATTACCTAATTACAGGATGGGGACATCTGGATTAACAAGAGTTCTTATGAAGATCCTAGGAATTTTAATTGACCAGGAGATTAGTGAGAACCAATTGTATAAGAACTGGAAATGAAGGAATGCCCATCAATTGGGAAATAGCTGAACAAGTTGTAGTATATGAATGTAATGGAAGACTATTTTGCTATAAGAAATGATGAGCAGGCAGATTTCAGAAAAACCTAGAAAGATTTACATTCTGATACTGTGTGAAGTGAGCAGAACCAGAAGAACTTTGTACACAATAAGAGCAACGTTATGTAATGATCAAATATGATTGACTTAGCTCTTCTCAGCAGAACAATGATCCAAGGCAATTCCGAAAGACTCATGATGGAAAGTGCTGTCCACATCCAGAGGAAAAAAAAATTATGGAGTCTGAATGCAAATTGAAGCATACTATTTTCACTTTTTTTTTGGGGGGGTCATGTTTTTTTCCTTTTGTTCTGTTTCTTCTTTCACAAAATGATAAATGTGGAAATGTGTTTACAAGATTGCATATGTATAAACTATATCAGATTGCTTACTGTCTTGGGGAGAGGAGTGGGAGGGATGGAGGGAAGAAAAAATTTGGAACTCAAAATCTTTAAAAATGAATGTGGAAAACAATCTTTACATATAATTTAGGAATAAAATACTACTTATAAAAAAGAGAGTCAACTACATGATAAAATTGCTTAATTTTTAAAATGAATTTTTTTTCTCAGTGAATATTTTAATCTTTTATTGATAAAACTGGAAGCAGCAAGATGACTCAGTGGATAGACCACTGGGCCTAGAGTCAGGAGAGCCTGGAGTCAAGAAGGCCTGAGTTCAAATCCAGCCTCCGACATTTACTACCTGTGTAACTTTGGGCAAGTCACTTAACCTTTGTTTGCCTATTGCAGAAAGAAATGGCAAACCACTCCATTATCTTTGCCAAGATAACTCAATGGACTGTATTGGTATGCTGTGATCCACAGGGTGACAAAGAGTCTGACACAAGTGATGCCTGAACAACAACAATTCATAAAAGCACAGTGTCTCATTCAGTGAATAACTAGCCACACAGCAATCTGTCATTGATAGATCACAGATCCATATAGAAAACTAGAAAACTAACTTCCCCGGGGGGTGGAGCTAAGATGGCACCTGGAAAGTAGGTACTTGCAAGAGCTCCTCACCAAGTCCCTCTGAAAACCTATAAAAATGGCTCTCAACAAATTCTAGAACTGCATAACCCACAAAATAGCAGAGGGAAGCAGGGATCCAGTCCAGGGCAGCCTGCATGGTCACTGGGTCAGGTCTACTGCACACAGATCTGGGAGTGGAGGGGAGCAGAGCAGAGCCCAGCATGGGTGGCGGCAGGACCAACCAGACCAGGAGCTGGGCGAAACAGGCCTTAGTGCCCTGAATCAGTGAGCTGTGGCAGTTATCAGACTTCTCAACCCACAAACACCAAAGACAACAGAGAAGGTTAGTGGGAAAAGCAGAAGGGGAGAGAGTGGAAAGAGTTTGCGGTTCAGCTACCGCCACAGGGGCAGGGGAGTTGGGGTAGCTAAAGGAACCACAGTTGCAGTTGCTTCTGGCCCCAGGCCTACCTGGTGGGAGGAATTAAGTGGAATATCAGAGCAGGAGTCAGAGCCTGCATAAGATCTGAGTCCAGTCTGGGTTGGGGATTCTTGGAGAAGGAGGAGTACTGGTGTGGCAAAGTTGGCTCTAATAGCTCTGAAATCAACAGCGCATCCCCTCAAGCTTGGAAAAAAGTACTCTTCATGCTATAAGCAGTCATACCCCACTGAAAAACTCAAGGGTCAAGTAAGTTGCCTGGGAAGATGGACAGGCAGCAAATACGCACTCAGATTCAGTCTCCGACTTTGGAATCTTTCTTTGGTGACAAAGAAGATCGAAACATGCAGCCAGAAGAAGTCAACAAAGTCAAAGAGCCTACATAAAAGCCTCCAAGAAAAACATGAACTGGTCTCAGGCCATGGAAGAGCTCAAAAAGGATGTGGAAAAGCAAGTTAGAGAAGTAGAGGAAAAATTGGGAAGAGAAATGAAA
>CM053624.1:302911001-302926721 GCA_028646595.1 Phalanger gymnotis
CAGCACCGCGAGCGCTGGGCTCTGCTTGGCTCAGCTCCGCTCCCCTCAGCTGGGGGCTGGGAGTTCCGTTTGGGACAGACCTTACCCCGAGACCATCCAGGCTGTCCTGGGCTGGAGCCCTGCTTCCCTCTGTGGGTTCTGCAGTTCTCACTTCACTTTCTATCAGTTCATGTGAGTCTTTCCAGATTTTTTTCTGAAATCATCCTACTTGTCCTTTCTTATAGCATAATAATATTCCATCACAATCATATACCACAGCTTGTTTAAGCCATTCCCCAAATGATGACCATCCTTTCAATTTCCAATTCTTAACTACCACAAAAACTTTTATAAATATTTTTGTACAAGTAGATACATTTCCATTTTTTTTAAATCTCCTTGAGATATAGACCTAACAGTGGCATTCCTGGATCAAAAGATATGCACAATTTTATAACCCTTTGGACATAGTTCCAAATTGATCTCCAGAATCTGCCTCTTATTAAAGTTATTTCAGGCAATAAAGGTGTGGTGGTGAAATAATGGTGAAATGGGGGTACATAGCCAAGATGGCCACTGGAAAGCAGGGACATGCTAAGCTCCCCCCCCAGGTCCCTCCAAAAACCAATTAAAATTGACTCTGAACAAATTCTAGAGCTTCAGAACCCGTGAAATAGCAAAGGGAAGCAGGACGCCAGCCCAGCACAGCCTGGATGTTCGCTGGGAAGAGTCTATTGCACAGAACTGGGAGCAGAGTGGAGCACAGCCCAGTGTAGGCTTTGCCAGAACCAACCAGACCAGGAACAGGGTGGAATTGGCCGTAGTGCCCTGAATCAGTAAACTGTGGCAATTACCAGCCTTCTCAACCCACAAATGCCAAAGACAACAGAGAAGGTTAGTGGGAAAAGGTGCTGGGACAGAGTGAAAGGAGTTTGCAGTTTGGCCACTGCCCCAGGGCAGTGGCAGAGGTGATGCACCTGTGAGGGTGCTTCCAGGGCTACAGTTGCAGTTGCTTCCAGCCCCAGGCCCACCTGGTGGTAGGAATTAAGCAGTGTATTAGAGCAGGAGTGCAAAGCTTGCTTTGCCCTGCCTGGATCTGGGCTGCAATCCTGGTTGGAAGTTCTTGGGGGAGAAGGAGCACTGGTGTGGCAGAGCTTGCTGTGTAGAAGTACCTCTGAAAATAGCAGCACAGCCCCTCAAGCTTGAGACAAAGTACTGTCTACTCTACAAGCAGTCAACAAAAAGCTCAAGGGTCAAGTAGTTGGCTGGGAACATGGCCAGGCAGCAAAAATGGTCTCAGATTCAGACTCAGACTTTGGAATCTTCCTTTGATAACAAATAAGGCCAAAACATACAGGCAGAAGAAGTCAACAAAGTCAAAGAGCCTACATCAAAAGCCTCCAAGAAAAATATGAATTTGTCTCAGGCCATGGAAGAGCTCAAAAAGGATTTGGAAAAGCAAGTAAGAGAAGTAGAGGAAAAATTGGGAAGAGAAATGAGAGTGATGTGAGAAAACTATGAAAAACAAGTCAATGACCTGCTAAAGGAGACCCAAAAAATACTGAAAATAAATAACATCTTAAAAAATAGATTAACTCAAATGGCAAAAAGAGCTCCAAAAAGCCAATGAGAAGAAGAATGCCTTGAAAGGCAGAATTAGCAAAATGGAAAAGGAGGTCCAAAAGAACACTGAAGAAAATATTACTTTAAAAATTAGATTGGAGCAAGTGAAAACTAGTGACTTTATGAAAAATCAAGATATTATCAAACAGAACCAAAGGAATGAAAAAAAATGGAAGACAATGTGAAATATCATTGGAAAATCCACTGACCTGGAAAATAGATCCAGGAGAGATAATTTAAAATTATTAGACTACCTGAAAGCCATGATCAAAAAAGAGCCTAGATATCATCTTTCAAGAAATTATCAAAGAGAACTGTCCTGATATTCTAGAAACAGAGGGTAAAATAAAAACTGGAAGAATCCAATGATTGCCCCCTGAAAAGGATCCTAAAAAGAAAACTCCTAGGAATATTGTCACCAAATTCCAGAGCACCCAGATCAAGGAGAAAATACTGCAAGTAGTCAGAAGGAAACAATTTGAGTATTGTGGAAACACAATCAGAATAACACAAGAAGATCTAGTAGCTTCTACATTAAGGGATCAAAGGGCTTGGAATAAGATATTCCAGAGGTCAATGGAGCTAGGATTAAAACCAAGAATCACCTACCCAGCAAAACTGAATATCATGCTCCAAGGCAAAATATGGATTTTCAATAAGATAGAGGACTTTCAAGCTTTCTCAGTGAAAAGGCCAGAGCTGAATAGAAAATTTGACTTTCAAATACAAGAATCAAGAGAAACATGAAAAGGTAAACAATAAAGAGAAATCATAAGGGACTTAATAAAGTTGAACTGTTTTGTTTATATTCCTATATGGAAAGATGATGTGTATAATTCATGAGACCTCAGCATTAGGGTAGCTGAAGGGAATATGCATTATATGTGTGTGTGTGTGTGTGTGTGTGTGTGTGTGTGTGTGTGTGTTTGTGTGTGTGTGTGTATGGATAGAGAGAGAGACAGAGAGAGACAGAGAGAGGGAGGGAGGGAGGGCACAGGGTGAGTTGAATATGAAGGGATGACATCTAAAAAATAAAATCAAATTAAGGGATGAGAGAGGAATATATTGAGAAAGGGAAAAAGGGGGAGATAGAATGAGGTAAATTATCTCACATAAAAGTGGTGAGAAAAAGCAGTTTGTTGGAAGGGGGCAGGTGAGGGGGAATGACGCTCTCATCAGATTCAACTTGAGGATGGAATAACATACACACTCATTTGGGTATCTTACTCATAGGAAAGAAGGATGAAGGGAATAAAAAAGGGGGGATGATAGGAGGGAGGGCAGATAGGGGGAGGAGGTAATCAAAACAAACACTTTCAAAAAGGGACAGGGTCAAGGGAGAAAATTGAATAAAGGGAGACTGGATAGGAGGGAGCAAAATATATTTAGTCTTTCACAACATGAGTGTTGTGGAAGAGTTTTCCATAATTATTCCTGTGTTGCCTATGTTGAATTGCTTGCATTTTCAGAGAGGGTGGGTAGGGAGGGAATAGGGCAGAGAATTTGGAACTCAAAGTTTTAAAAGCAGATGTTCAAAAAAAAAGTTTTTGCATGCAACTGGGAAGTAAGATAAGCAATGGAGCATGGAAATCTATCTTGACCTACAAGAAAGTAAGGGAAAAATGGATGGGGGGAGTGGGGTGACAGAATGGAAGGCAGACTAGGGAAAGGGGCAATCAGAATATATGCCATCTTGGAGTGGGGGGTGGGTGGAAAGAAATAGGGAAAAATTTGTAATTCAAAATCTTGTGGAAATTAATGCTGAAAACTAAAAATATTAAATAAATAATAAAACCAAAATAATGGTGAAATGGAGGATTGGGGATCCTCTGATGGTCATTAAGATCCATACTAGGCCTGCTTGAGCCTGAAACTAAAACTATAAGCCCTGTTTTTGTCTTTTTTGGTTTCATTTGGTTTTGTTTGTTTCCTTCTGTTACAGGAGGAGAGGTGTGGAGGTTGAACAACACTAAGTCAGAGGTTTAGGAGGCTCTCTAAAAAGCCCCTCACATACACATTTTCATTCTTATTCTTAACTATTTTTCTGTCCATCTGTTCCAACTCCCAAGATTGTGCCTTCCTTCTAACACTTTTATCCTGCTTCCTTTCACCAACTCTATTTTTGTTATTTTTTATTATTCTTTTTTTCCTTTTCTTTTCCCGAATAGGCAAGAAATTTATTAGGCTCAGCATTTCTCCTGTCTCAAGTCTTTCAGTTTCCCAGGCATCTGCCTAAGTGGCAGAAAGAAGGGAATTAAAGGAATCTTTGTTAGGGGTGGGAGGGAAGGTGATTCCATTGTGCATAGTTAAAGGTCAGGAAATCTAGGACTACAATATAAAGGGTAACGAATGTCAGCAATTGTGAAATAGGACCTATGCTAATTATTTCTTTTAAAGATTTCTTCATTAGATTGTGATGTTGTTTAAATGATCAGTACTACAATATAATTTGCTATAATCATCTAAATTAACAAAGGAAAAGAGAAAAACTAAAAATTACATTTATCTGTGAAAATGTAATCCCAAGTTATCCATCCAAATATAACCCCACATTGTTGTAATTTGTCTGAATTGCTTACTATTGATACTTAGATTCCATGAAGCTTAATAATAATTTTGTTATACCAATTTAGTCTATTACAGCCCACCTGTAATATGGTTGATAAGTCTCAGAAGGCTGTCTGAAATTACATTAGTTAAATGGTTTTGATGGTCACTCAGCTATTATGAGTATTAAGAAATGAACTCGGGTCTTCCTGACTTCAAGTCAGTTACATTACAGTTCTTTGTATATAATAAGCACTTAGTACGTGTTTGGTTCTTTCACTCATTCATTACTCTGTCATTATGCCACACAGAGAACACAGGATTTGGAAGAAGAAGAAAGAAAGAAAGCAAGCTTTGGTTCAAATCCCTTCTACAGATATTTGCTAACAGGGTCACCAGAGGCAAGTTCCTTAACCTCTCTCACTCTGTTTCCTTACCTATGAAATGAGAGTAATAATTGTGCCCTCCTCAAAATGTTTTTGTGAGAATCAAACTGAACCTTGTAAAGTACTTTGCAAAACCCTTTAAAACAATACGAAATATAATGGTGATCATCATCTTCTTCATCATCAATGATTGTATCATTAAATGTGTCATATTAACTTTAGGAATTTCAGTGAATTGGAATTATTAGTTCTCTATGTGTAGAACATACAATTGTGATGTATTACAAATAACCCTATAGATAAGCTACAATTACTCTTTACATAATTTTTCAAGTTTGCATAGTGCTTTATATGGATCATTTCATTTGAACCTTCCAACAACAATCTGAAATGGATACTTCAGTTATTATGACCCCTATTAGTGTGGTACAATGATAGTAACGTAGAGTCTGCAGTCAAAATACCTGTATACAAATCCAATTTCTGGTATTTAATATGTATGTGACCTTGACCTCTATTGTATTTGGTTTGTACATTTGTCAAACATCAAATGAGGAGGGAGGGATTACACTAGATGATCTTTAAGGTTTCTTCTCACTGTAATTTTATGATCTCATGAATTTTCCATGGTCACACAACTAATAAGACTCAAACATAAAATTTGGACTCATATCTTCCTGATTGAGGGCTCAGAACATTATACCATAAAGTGTCTCAATTGGCCCTTATGTGTTGTCTTCATAAAGTATCATGCAGCTTATATCAGTCTCTTCATAATTTTAAAACAATAGTGGGGACACTAGTTCCAACTGATAGTTATGAGTGCAGACCAACTAAGAATATTCACCTCAACTCACAACTTCTTACCATGGTTACACATGAACAGCCCATAGAAAACACTAAAAAGGCATCATATAGTTTAATATAAGTTTAAATATATAGCCAGGGGATTAAAAATATGTTCCCTCTTCTGCCTCCAGTTAGAAAAACATAAGTCTCCTGTTTGCCACTACCTTGAATACTGTATAATAAGGAGGGAAAGAAGGTTCATATGAACAGACAGTGTTGTATAATATGATTTCATTGCTATTACAATTTTGCAAACACAACATTTGTGAAATTGTCTTTTCCTAATTTTCAATAGAGAAAAAAAATTGAGCTCTTGCTCAATAAAGTGTGGGGTATATGGCATGTAGGTGTTGTTTTTTTTTTCTAAAAATCTACTTTCCCAGAAAATAAATGAATTTTGTGGAATTTTAGGATATTCCTATTAAAGGCCAGCTTTGCTATGTTTTGTATTCATAACTATGAGCATAAATTTTATGACAAGAATGCTATCATAGTTTGAAATAGGAAATAATTCTGATTTCCGCTGTAGCTTGGCTTCCTTTCTATTAATACTGTAATCTCTCAACATCTGTAGAATTGGCTTCTAGAAGCCACTCTGTACCTGATCATTTTTACACAGAACAGGTTTGGGTACTACACCAACATGATTATTAAGTATGAGAATGGAACATGTACATAACCCATACAGTACTGCTTGGGGGTAAAAGGGTGGACATGATAATCTAATATTAACACTTTCAATTCTGTAATCCCAGCAGTGCCATGAAAACAAAGATTCAACTAGCCTACACCTATGAAATCATGCGCGTGGTGCCATACCACAAAAGAACTCAAAGAAGACAAAGATAAAAAAGAACCAACTTCCTCCCAACCCCACAAAGGGATGAAAAGTTACTTTCTTTTAAAAATAATAAACACTGTAAGTGAACCAACTGGGATTCTTCATGTGCATTAGCATATGGCAGTAAGAAGTTGCCAAAAGTTGTCAGTTAAATAGGAAAAGTCACATAACGACTTACAGAAGGAAAACAATATATAATTTATTGGTGAGACCTGATTTTTGGGAGAGATTTATAGAACTGATTAACTTCACTTCAGAGTTAGCAATAAATCTGTGTCCATTCTTTCTAATTTTTCCAGCGATCTTTTTTTTGTTAATTCTCTTTGTGATTATCTTCTCCCAGGGACTTTCATATACCCTATTCATGAGAATAAATATACACGTATATAAATCTGAGGCTTTATTAGGATTTACACATTGCCAAAATGTGGCCAGTGTGGCCCTACACTACCAAGATTATAAAATTTCTGAAGAAAAGTAGGGTGAGGTATGTTGAGGGGCAAAAGTAGAAAAACAGAACATCCTTGAGCATTCTCCAATGTTGGTCTCTACCTGTTTCTAGATTTTCCCCCCACAAATATCTCACTGCACAGGTCTAAATATGGAACCAGAAGATTGCTTTAGATTTGACACTAAAGGATATACATTTCTCCTCCTCCCTTTCCTCCTTCTCCTCTTTTTCATTTTCTACTGGCTAATAATAACACCTACCACAAAGGGTTGTTGTGAGGATTGTTAATCATATGAATGAACTCCAAAATCTGAAATAGTTTTAGAAAGAAATTTTTAGGTAGTTTGGTAGAGGAGAAAAGCTGGAAGAAGTATCTCTCCTCATTCTCTGTGAGGTTTACATTATGTAGGATTTCAGAAAAGGGGGTAAGGACATTTGTCTGGCTGGCCTAAAGTAGGCAGTAGGCATTCTCCAAGGACAGTCTGAGATGTATATCAACAGGTAAGTCAATCTAATTTGGGGAACCCAATAGCTTTGTGTAGAGGTCAGACTGACCTCAAAAGCACTCAAGGGAAGCCAGACCATTGTAAGGAATGCTTAGATCATAGCCTGTGCTTGTTTTGGTTTCTATTCGGGTTTTGTTTTGGGTCCACCCAAAGCTTGTATTTTGTGTCCTCTAAATTAAAAGCTGGGATTGAGAATATTAATAGGGTATAAACAATAAATATTTTCTCCACAGGATAAAATGAGACAAAATTTGTACATCTCTTAGCACATAGTAGGTCCTTAATAATTGCTTATTGCCTTCCCTTCATCCTTCTCTCCCCCTCTTCTTTTTGACAATGACAAAGACCACCATAGCACTTCTGTATAGAGCAGGGTAATTAACATGGGATGTATGAATATAATGTGGGTGTACAGATATATGTCCATAGACTTGTAAATACATATATAAACACACATACACACGTGTGTGTGTGTGTGTGTGTGTGTACACTATATTGTGCTCTACGTGACTCACCAAGATCAAGGGACCTTCAACTCAGAATCGTTTACCTACCAGCGGGACTCAATGTATCAGCTCACACAGCATTTAGCTGTTTTTGTTCATTATCCCATGTAATGTTTATGTGATGTGCAAAGTTGAACTTTCTGGCATTAGGAATAAGGTATTTATAGAGAGGAGAGAGGTGCAGTGGTCAGATAGAAAGAACACTGGATTTGGACTCCAGACAAGCTGTACTGCAACCTATTTTTAGGACAGTTTCCTATCTACTCACATACAGTTATCTGCTTTGTAAAATGAGTGGAATAAATAGGATAAGCTCTAAGGTCTATTCTAATTCTGAAAAATCATAAAATGGAAAATGACCACTTGTTGCACACTCCCTTCTCACCTGTTGTGCCTAAAGAACCTGACTGCTTTCCTGTTTTCCATATTCTATCCCAATAAGAAAGGATAGAGAGGGATAGAGAATGACTTAGATATCCAAGTAATGGGGAAAATGAGTAATGAGGTATGCAATATACTTTGGTATTGAGGTATTTGGGATTCCTACCACTTCTTTCTAAGAGGCCTTCTCTTTACTTAAAAGAAAATGCTTCTCCCTATTTAAAATCTTTCCACTCTCCTTTCTCTCTTTCCCCAGGTAAAATTAGTCTCTCATGGTGTATTTTAATAAATAAATCAGATTATTTGATGGCTTAATCTTCCAGAGACTGATTTAAAAAAAACAAAGAAGAATTTGTTAATCTAAATTAATCCATCTGAAAATATTTTAGATCAAGGGAATTTTCTGCTATCATTTGTCTGTATTGTCCTAAGGCTGACACCCTGCAGGGGATAAAAACAGAAGTCAGCATCCCAGTATTCCATTTCTGTGCAGTTTTTTTTTTGCCCCCGTTCTATATTTCACTTCCCCATCATAGGTTTCTGTCTGCAGGTAATAAAGATCTTTGGCAGTCAATGCAAGAGAAATTAGGGGACTGGGGGTCTGAGATAATTAAAAACCTGTGTTTTAAAACCATAAAATATTGTTATGAAATGACAATCTATTGCATATTGCTAATTCAACAATCCATTCCACAACTGTTACTGCAATAAAGCAATCCAGGCTTAGTATCAGGGTACAGAATTAATGATACAGAATCAAATGCATGCATACTCAGTGGGGGGGAAAATGTAACTTACAAATAACAAAATCATTAAACTGTAGCCAAATGGAGCTCAGTTAGCTGGCAGAAAAAAATCACAAATAAAGCATAGAGTCTTCAAAGTAAAACATAAAATAAGCAAAGGAAATTGAAGATGCCCCCCAAAATACAAGACGATATTCATCATTTATTCAGTCTGTGAGCATTTATTAAGCCTTTATTACATTCTGGACATTGTCCTAAGTGCTGGAATACGAAGACGGACAAAAACACATAGCCTTCAATGAGTACACATTGATATGGAGAAAACATCAAACCAACAACCAGGTATATGTCAGATATAAACAGTGTGCTTTGGAGATAATCCCAGAAGTAAAATAAATGGAGGTGGGGATGGGATATGTTACAACACCAAAATCATCTCTTTCAGGAAGCAGGCTTTGGACTAAGTCTTAAAGAAGACCAGTGAAGCCAGGGGGTGGAGGTGAGGAGGAAGAAAAGTCTGGGCATGGGAGACAGATGGAAAAAAGCACAGCATCAGGAGATGGAGGGTTGTTTAGGAAGAAAAACAAAAAGGACAGTGTAATTTGATTGTAGATTCTGTGAAGGAGAGTGAAATCTAAGAAGACTAAAGATGTAAGAAGATGCTGAATTGTGAAGGGTTTTCAAACCCAACAGAGAATTTTATTAGATTTTGGAGGAGCCCCAGATGTGGAGAAAGTCATCATACCTGCATTCTAAGTTCATTTTAACAATTGAATGAGGGATGGTCTAGAATGGGTAGAAACTTGAGACAGGAGGACCAACTATTAGGATATTTCAATAGTCCAAGTGTAAGGTGATGATGACTTGCACTAGGGTTGCAGCAATATTAGAGGAGAGAAGTGGAAATATATGAGTTGTTATGCAGGTAGACACAACAGGACTTGGCAAGAGATTAAACATGTGGGATAAATGCAAATGAGGAATCAAAGATGACACAGAAGTTGACAATTTGGTGGCTAGGAGGATTGTGGTACCCTCAACAGTAATAGGGAAGTTTGCAAAAGGGGAAAGTTTTGGGGGAATGAGAATGAATTCTGTTTTGGATATGATGAATTTGAGATGCCTGTAGGATATCTGGTTTGTGGTATTCAACAGGCAGTTGGAGATCTAAGCCTAGAGGTTAGGGAGGATTTGAACTGGATAGATAGATCTGAGAATCATCTACATAGAGAGGAAAATTGAAATCACTGGAGTTGACGAGATTGCCAAGTGAGACACCATAGAAGTAGGAAAGAGGACCAAGGAAAACCTCTTAGAAGACACTTATACTTAATGAGCATGACCTTAATTCAGCGAAGCAGGCTAAGGAGCAATCAGAAACATTTGAATAGAATTAAGACATAGCAGTATTACAAAAACCTAGAGAGGAAGGAGTACCCAGGAGAAAGAGGTGATAGCAATGTCAAAGACTATTGAGAGGTGAAAAAGGTTGAGGATTTAGAAAAGGCCATCATTTTTTTTCAATGAATATTGATTAAGTAATGCTATTATGGTACAGTAGAATGAGATTCAATAGATTAAATCTGAGCTTTTTCACATCCTGCCCATTTGTCCTTGGACAAGTTGCCCTTTCTGGGCCTCTGTTTCCCCATCCATACAGGAATGGGCTTGTACTAGGTGACTTCTAAAGTTCTCCAAATATAAATCCTAGCCATCTACTTTTAGCACAATAAATTGAGTGATGTGAAAGAAAAAAAAAACAAGAAATTGTATAAGCTCTCAAGGATTTTATAGTCTAATTTGAGGAAATAAGACACATGTTTTATAGTTCTCATCCCAACTTCAGAATAGTTCTTTATGGTCTCTGAGGAAGTATAAACAATGTCCATTCAGTTGCTTCCCCAATGCCCTATAGTAAAGTCTCAAAAAAAAAAAGTCAGTGTCACATTATCTAACACAATTCTACATGTACGGATGAAAATTGCAATTATTCCCAAATACAAAAATTCACAGAACGAGGAACATTTTACAAAGTTCCTTCATAAAGCCAGCAATATAAGAAGCATTTTATAAAACTTACCATATATCTCTGTTTGCTTAGCCTTACTAACCTTATAAGGCCTTTCTCAACCCTGAAACAGATGTAAGAGCAAAGGCAAAGCTGGCATTCATCTCAAACAGACACCTGACTCATGATGAGCTTTCCAAGCCACATGGAGCTCTCTGTAAAGGGATTTAGAACCTGAAGTCATCTTGGCATTGCCCCTTTCTCAAATGGGAAAACTGTCCTTGATGAAAGATTTTCAAATTACTCCCTCAGTACACGGAATCCCAGGAGCCATGACTTCTCAAAGCTTCCATGTTGAGCTGGCTGACTGCTCCACCCCACTGGCAATCCCAGTTCCAAGGCTGTCATAGCTCAAACACCCAGATCCCTTGGGGAATCACCTTTGCCAACTGAAAATGAGATTATACAACATAGAACAGAACCAAATACCCCATGCCTATTCCTTAGAGCTGAAGTAAAAGAAAGATAGCAAGGAAGGTCCACACTGGGTATAGCAGAAAAGAGTATGGCACAAAACAAATGGCAGAAAAGATGGCTAATGGTTCAGTGTCACCAGTTTTAAATACATAGATGGCCAATTAAAGAGGCTACTTCCACCCACATGGTACAGAACATGGCATGCTGTATGCTAAGCAAACTGGGTATGCTCAAAAGACTTCTCAAGGGCAACTCCCTGTTAGAATTGGGCATGCCTAGAGAATTCTCAGTTTTATTTGGATCACTTTGTAAATAATAGCTTTTATAGTCATCAATAACTTAGAAAATAAATCTTAAGGAATTCTGTCAGACTAAGAGAAGGGCAAGATTTCTCCCGCCAGGGCATACCCTTTCAAAAAAATTAAGGCATTCAGTGTTTCAATCACGTGTCTTTGATTACCAAGTGAAACCACTCACCATCAATTTATTATCAGCTAGCCTAATTAACAAATTGATTGTTAATTACCCAGAAACTCTTTATCTTGAATTTTTTGTGCATCTCACCATGGACAAACCATTTACCTTTTGTTGCTGTTCAGTTGTTTCGGTTGTGTCTGGTTCTTGGTGACCTATTCGGGGTTTTCTTGGCAAAGATACTAGAGTGGTTTGCCATTTTCTTCTCCCTCTCATTTTACAGATGAGGAAACTGAGGTGAACAGGGTTAAGTGATTTGCCAAAGGTCACACAGCTGGTAAATATCTAAGGCCAGATTTGAATTCAGGAAAATGAGTCTTCCTGACTCCAGGCCGAGCACTCTGTCCATTGCACCACCTAGTTGCCCTTCTTGACTCATGCATGAATTGGATTTAAATGAGGAAGAGTTGCACAAAGTCATCAGCCTCACTCTTTTTTCCAGAGTAATCAAAGCCCAGTGGCAATTAAAAAGTCAGGATGACTGTCAATGGCCCAGGATCCAGTGGATAACCTTGGTATCTTGATACCTAACCAAGCTAAAGGTACTCCACAGCACCTACTTAAGCCATTTTCATGGCCATCAAAATAAATTGTTCTTATCTACCCATTGCACCTGGGGAAGTCTTCAAATGCTTGGGTTACTCATATTGTAATCTTAAAATGAAGGAATCTCATTTTGAGGCTCTGCTAGATTAGCTAAGAGCGGAGAGGTACTACAAAAAACAGAACCCGGTCGGTGTTGTTTGTCCATCATTCTTGAAGAGGACCAAATGGTATCACAGAAGGTGATGGATTATCTTGCAAGTAAGTTGGATTTACGTAAGGTAGGGCTATGCAAAGTCACCAGCCTCATTCTCTCTCTCAGAGCCATCTGGGTCCAGTGGCAAGATATAGATCAAGATGACTGGAGATGACCCCAGAGGCAGTGGGAGACCTTGGCCTTTTTAAACTAAGGTCTTTCCCAGGTCTCAGTTTGTCTGAAGCAGTACCCATTCAGTGATTAAAGATAGGTAATAAATGAGGCAAAATAAGTTCTCTTTTCTATACTCCAAAAAAATCAACGTGGAAAGGGAAGACCATCAGGGTTTCTATACAGAACAGAAACAATTATTTATACTTGCTCTGAGCAATCAAAACCCAAATCAATGACCAGTAGAGGCTTGGGCTAGAACTTATTATTGGCCAATCAGGGAGAGCCAGAGTGATTTGGGTTTAAGACATACTCAGGTAGCTCTATTTGAATCCTAATAGGCCTTACCAAAACCTGTGTTTTCCAGAGCTCTATTTCAAGAAATCCACTTTACTCTGGGCAGAACATCCACATGTTAGTATACTATTCACATGTAGAGAGAAGAAGGAAACAGAACCTGGTGGTTCCAGGAGGTATAAACAAGTATTAAGAGAGGTAGAGACAACTTCCAGATGGAAAGAAAAAACAAACTTCAGGGTTTCTGCAAATATATCAGAATAACTGTAATGCCAATAAAGGTATAGAGTATTTACCTTCAAAGAAATTAACTTATATTGTGTGTTAAGTCACATATTATCAATTACATTTTACAGAAGGGAAAACTAAAGCACTAAGTACCAATTGAGGCTGCACAGTTTAACAGTGAGGAAACAAAAATTAAATTAATAATAGTCTTATTTGTTCTATAGAATCATGCAATCTCAATCAGAAAGGTCCATAGAGATTATCGACTCCAGTTCCATCATTTTATAGATGAACAACCTGAAGACAGAAAGGGAGAAGTAATTGGCCTAAGATGAACTAGCAGGTTAATGGCTGCCTTAGCCCTCACTTATCTTCTTTTATAAACACTCTTGCCTTCATCTATGAATGATTATTTAAAAGAATGTTTCCTTTCATTGCCAAAATTCAATTCAAAGACAGCTTGGATGTAAGACTACCTACAGGTAATAAATTCACACATTTCTATGACTTTTGTATATGAAAATAAGAGCTGGACAGAAAGGGGCCAGGATGAAGCACCCCAGTATTTATGAGTTTCAACAGGATACATTAGGAAGCAGATTTTAAAATACAATAAGGAGTCTAGTAAGAGACACCCACCACTGGAAGGAATCATTTCAAATAATATGTATACACAAAAAGAATTAAGAAGAAAAAAAGATTAAGAGTAATTTAAGAAATCAGCCTGAAAGAAAGCCAAGACTCATATTTAAATACCTGGTTCTAGAACCTATTCTAGAGAAAAGGTCTTCCCAATACATGTATAACCTTTAGTTCCTACCTGAAATTTTGGACTTTTATAATGAGGAGAGGGTGATTTCTAAAGCCTTTGTCATTTTAATAGTCTGAAATGAGGATATCAAAACAAAGAGAAAATATATTATATAGGAAAACATGGTAGAGGCAGATTGAAATAAGTCTAACAGGATTGTCATATAATAATAGTAGTAGTAGTAGTAGTAGTAGTAAAACTAATAGCATTTATATAGCATAATAAGGGGGAAAGGCACTTCAAATAAAGTATTTTACAAATATTTTCTCATTTAATCTTCACAACATCCATGAGAAGTAGATGTCATTATCAGCTGCATTTTGTATATGAGGAAACTGAGGCAGACAGCAGTTAAGGAACTTAACCATGGTCACAGAGACCACAAACTATATTTCCCTATATTGTCTCATTTCCTTTTCAAAATCATTGAATCAGATAATATTATAGATAGAAGAAACCCTAGAGGTAACCTCATCTAATCTCCCATCCTATGGAGAAATTCTTTCTAGAACACAGATTAACTTGGGGACCGTTTATCATGTATAGATTTCAGGAGGTTTATAAATTAGTAAATTCAGATTAAGGTTTTCTTCAAATACAATGTTGACAACACACCACAGTGGGTCACGTGCCTGGCAAGGGGGTCTATGACTATAACCAATGAAAATGACTTAGACTGGTTTGGCTCTAACTTCTAGGACAGTTTATGATCACCTCTATCTGCTTGTTTGCTATGGCACAACTAAAATCAAACTTCCTAGCTCCCTGACCCTTGTCTCTCATTCCACTGGTCCATTCTAGACAAATGCCTTGCCCCAGTAGTGACATGGCAGTCACCTATTGGTATCTCATGAATTCTCCATCTAAAAACGCTATGTAGGCTTGAGCAAAGAGTTTCTCTGGACCTCCTGCCAGAGTGTGCATCCACAATGCATCCAAAGAAACAAAATATGAGAATGTGAGGCTTGAATAATACATACATCTGAATATATAAGGATATATTTGTATATGCATGTGTATATACATATGTCTATATTTGTATGTGTATATGTATATATGCATTGTATGTGGATGTGTGTGTATATGAGTATGTATACATTCATACACATATACATATATACTAATTTGTTACAAATCCTATCAAATAAATCTTAAACAAAAGGAAATCATTAAAAGTTTGTTGGGGGGGGCGGAGCCAAGATGGCGACTGGAAAGCAGTAACTGGCATGAGCTCCCCACCAAGTCCCTCCAAAAACCTATAAAAAAATGGCTCTGAACCAATTCTAGAGCTGCAGAACCCACAAAGTGGCAGAGGGAAGCAGGGCTCCAGCCCAGGACAGCCTGGATGGTCTCGGGGTAAGGTCTGTCCCAAACGGAACTCCCAGCCCCCAGCTGAGGGGAGCAGAGCTGAGCCAAGCAGAGCCCAGCGCTTGCGGCGCTGCGCGGCGCGGCAGACCGGGGACCGACAAGACCAGGACTGGAGCGGAGAGTGCCCTAGCATGCTGAATTACTGAGCTGTGGCATGTACCAGACCTCACAACCCACAAACAGCAAAGACTACACAGAAGGTTAGTGGGAAAAGCTGCGGGACGGGACAGAGTTTGCAGTTGGGCTTCCACCCGTGAGGCAACGGAGGCGGGGCAGCTTTAGAAATTCAGCTGCAGTTGCTTCTGGCCCCAGGCCCACCTGGTGGGAGGAAT
>CM053624.1:302927221-302955480 GCA_028646595.1 Phalanger gymnotis
GGGGGGGGTGGAAATGGGGAGAAAATCTGTAATTCAAACGCATGTGAAAATCGATGCTGAAAACTAAACATATTAAAAATAAATTTAAAAAAAAGTTTGTTGGAGGAAGTAATAGAGTAGGTCAATTTTTAAGCAATCTTTATAAAATTTACTATTAAATTACACACACATATGTTTTATATGTATATATGTAATATATTGGGATGCTTTTTTTATCCTCTTAACTTCATTAGAAAAAAGTTCATTTCTTGCTTCCAGATATTACAATACATCTTATTACTTGCCCTGTCTTATCCAGATTTCTTAGCAGCTGAACAAGATGACTTCAGGACTAAACTTCCATTTCTGTGGACAGTTAATACACTCTCCTTTGGAATTCCTCCTACCATACTTCTCTCTCCAGTGCCTCCCCCTTACACTTGTTAAAAAGAATTGTTAAATTGGTTGAAAAGACCTTTCAAACTCATGTAATCACATATATCTAGCTGGACACAGATTATACATAGGTACCTCCCATGCCATAATGGGAAACTAGGACCAAGCCTGCCATCTTGCTTTCTGCCTGCCTTCTCATCTTCCGTATACTTCCCTTTACTCTTCCCTGCTTTTCTTCTCTCTTTCTGTGACCGGTAATCGAATCAATACTAAGATTGCAATTGGAAAGGCATGATGATCATTGTGCAAAGGCCCCTTTAATGGTCCTTGACTCTATACACCAAAATTCCCTTTATTGGCCTTTGCTCAATAATGTATTCTCTCACCTCTTCTTAGCATATAATCCTCTTGAACAGAGATTATCCCACTTTCCTATTTGTCTCCCCATAACCTAACATAGTGCCTTGCATATAGTATATACTTAATAAAAAATTTGTGGGTTTTGGTTTTTTCTCTCCATTGATTCAGGTCTCCATGTATGCACAAAGAAAAAAAGTAGTCTCCTCTGAAAGATGATATACACCAATGGTGTCAATATCAAACAGAAATGGATCCCTGCTTGCTACATATTTACTTAGAAAAGCATAAATTAATATTATCTATGTTTTGCTGTTTTTGTTTTATTTATTTTGTTAAACATTTCCCAATTGTAATTTAATCTGATTCATGTGTACTTGGGAGTTTGAGTGGCCATATTAGGCCAAGGGCCTTGAGTTTGACACCTTTAATGTTCTCCATATGCTAAAGGAGAGCAATAAGAAAAGTAAGAACTGGATAGAAAAAGTCAAGAAGGACAGACAGCATCAGCCAGAAGAAAGTAGAATGATAGAGGTCAACAACTGAAACAAGGAGGGAAAATTACAAAGGAATGAAGGTGAGATGAGTACGTCTAGAAGATAACTCCCATTTTGAAGGGACACATCCACATTAGGAGTTAAGAACAGTTAGAGCAGAGTAGTGGAGAGCAGTGAATGGTAAGACAAACAGGACATAGTAACCTGCAAGAGTGGGAGCCAAGAAATGCTGAGGGCAGGTATGTGGAGGAGCCATTCCAGAGGAGTCATAGGACAACCCTTGTGCAGAGGAGGAAACCCTGAGCTCTCTCTCCCACCTGGAGTCCTCCCCACACATCATTGTTCATCACAGAATCTTTGTAGATATATAGATAGAGGCAGCCCATGATGGGGGTGGGGGGTAGAGATAGGAATCATTACTTTCTATGTGCTAGGTCCTGTTTACATTAACCTCTAAATAAAAATAGTCATGTTTTAAACCTTGTGAACCTAGCAGAACAGATAGCTAATCTTGAAAAGGGAAAGGAAAAGTTTAGTTCTCATGGGAGGGGTGATGCCTGTATAATAGACCTAAAGTGTATTGTTTTTCTACTTAGGGAGTCGATGCCCTCATATGGCCTCTGTTAGAAGTTCTTAACCCGAATGTGTGTGTGTGTGTGTGTGTGTGTGTGTGTGTGTGTGTGATCAACTCCTTTGTAAGTCTGGTAAAAATTATGGACTTCTCTGAATAATGTTTTAAAACACATAAAATAAAATACATAGGAAACCAATTATATCGAAATACAGCTATCAAAATTTAAGACATAAACAAACATTCAGTGGCTTCAGGTTAAGAACCTCTAGCCTTCATTGCATGTAAGAGAATCTGAGAAGATCCTGGCTATTTGCCTGCCTGACAGCCCCAAAATCTTGTTTCCCTTCAGCAGAGTTCAAATCACAAGGTGATATTATGAGTATGAATCAGAGGATTGTGTAAGATGCTGTATAAGAAGTGACCCAGAGGGTAGAGCCAAGATGGCCATGTGAAAACAACGTCTTACCGGAGATCTCTCACAGGTTCTGTTAGATACTTCTAAAAAAGTGAATCTGAGCAGATTTGAGAGATTTAGAAGCCACTAGTAGACTGAGTGGGGCAAATTTCCAAGCCAGGAGAGTCTGAGAGGTTGACAGGATGGATCTATAGGCTAGAAGAGCCCCTGGCATGCAGAGCTGCACCAAATCGCTCCAAAGCAGAAGCAGCTGTGGAAACCAGCCGGCAAGACAGGCTGGGAGAAACCTGGGCACCTGAAACTGGCAGAAATCCCTAACACAGGACAGGAGTCTGTCAAAGGGATGGGAGGCAGCAGCGCAGCACCTGTGGCCACAAGACATCCACTCTTGAGGCCTGCAGCCCAAAGGTTTAAAACTTGCCTTCTTGAACTTCCAGGAGACATAATGACCAGGTTAACAGCCAGCTCTCATCCTTCCCTCCCTCATTGACCCAGAGAATTCCTCCAGAAAAATTCTGGAAGGGCTGAGTGAGCAAGGGTCAACATGTCTTTTCACAGTCAGGGGAAGTGGCGGACACCAGCACAGACAACAGCTGAGCCCACTGGTGCTGGAGAGAATCCCCAGGGGAAGAGGAGATTTCTGGCAGGCAGATGACCTCTCCCCAACACCTCAGGAAACCAAAGGCCATAATACACAAAGCCAGTATCTAGGCTCACAATTCCCAGAACAAGAAACCTGGGACAGAGATCCCTGAGCCCCCAAAACAAAATCCATTGTAAAGCCAGGAAAAAGCTAACCAACGTGAAGAACAGGAAAAAACAGAAGACCATTGATTCTTTTTATGGAAACAAAGAAGATCAAAATACCAATTTGGAAGAGGACAGCATTGACACTATGCTCACATCTGATACCTCAAAATGGAATGTGACTGGTCTCAAGCCCAAAAAGCATTGCTTGAAGAGGTAAAAGAGAATTAAAAAAAATTACAGTGGTAAAAGAAAAAATGGGAAAAAAAAACCACAGACAAGATCAAATCTTTAAAAAGTAAAATTAGCAAAATGGCTAAGGATATTCAGACTATAAATAGAGAAAATGACACCCTGAAAGGTAAAATCAACCAATTGGAAAAGCAGACTCAAAAGCAAAATGAAGACAGCAACTCATTAAAAATTAAAATTGAGCAAGTGGAAGTTAATGACTCTATGAGGCATCAAGAAGTAGTCAAACAAAATGTAAAGAATAAAAAAAAATAGAAGAAAACATGAAATGTCTGATTAGAAAAACAACTGACCTTGAAAATAGATCTGGGAGAGACAATTTAAGACTCACTGGTCTATTGGAAAGTCGTGATGAAAAAAAGAGCCTGGACAATATCTTCAAGGAAATTATCAAAGATAACTGCCCAGAGGTCCTAGAACCAGAGGGGGAAACAGTCATTGGAAGAATCTACTGATTACCCCCTGAAAGAGATCCCAAATTGAAAACTCCAAGAAATATAGCCAAATTTCAGAATTACAAAGTCAAGAAGAAAATACTGCAAGCAGCCAAAAAGAAACAATTCAGATATTGTGGAACTACAGTCAGGATCATGCAGGATCTCTCAGCTTCTACTCTAAATGACAGGAGAAATTGGAATATGATATTCTCAAGGGCAAAGGAGCTTGGACTACAATCAAGGATCAACTACCCAGCAAAATTGAGCATAATTTTTGAGGCAAGGAAATGCACATTCAATGAAATAAGGGAATTCCAGACCTTCCTGAGGAAAAGGTCACAACTCAATGGAAAATTTGATCTTCAAATACAAAACTCAAGAGAGACATAAAAAGGTAAACAGGGGGAAAAACCCACAAACCTTGTTAATCAATAAGGGCAAATTGTTTACATGCTTATATAGGATTATATTGTTTTATATGTTATATATATACACATATTCATGTATATATATGTATTATATATATATATGTGTATATATATATATATGTATATATATATATATATATCTTGAGAATAGTACTGTTATTATGACAATTGGAAGGGATGCACATAGCCTGTGGGTGTCAGTATAAAAAACCGATGTAATGATAAAAACATAATTAAGAGATGTAAGAGGAGGGTTCTGGGACAAGAGGTAAGGAGGTAATAGAAAAGGGTAAATTACATCAAATCAAGAGGCACAAAAGCACATTATAGTAGAGGGAAAGACAGGAGGGAGAAAAGTAATATATGAGCTTTACTCTCATCAGATTTGATTCAAGAAGAGAATAACATACTCTTATAAGTATAGAAATCAAACATGTCCTACAGGCAGTAGGAGGGGAAAGGGGAAACAAAAGGTGGGGTGGAGAGAAGAGAGGGAAGAAGTTGCAAGGGGAAAAAGGTAAGATAAGGGAGGGAAAACAAGAGGGAGGGGAAATTGAGTAAGGTGGTGGTCAAAAGCAAAACTCTTTTGAGGAGTGGAAGGAGATAGGGAGAAATAAAAGCATAAACTGAGGGGGGGCAGGATGGAGAAAAAGACACAGCATCATAACTGTGCACGTGAATGGGATGAACTCTGCCATAAAATGGAGGCAGATAGCAGAATGGATTAAAAACCATAATCCTACAATATGTTGTTTACAAGAAAAACATTTGAAAAAAGGGGATACACACAGGATAAAAGTAAAAGGATGGAGTAGAATATATTTTACTTTAGTAAAAGTAAAAAAAAAAATGAGTAGCAATCCTAATCTCAGATAAAGCAAAAGCAAAGGTAGATCTAATTAAAAGACATAAGGAAGGACACTATATCCTGAGAAAAGGCACCTTTGACAATGAAGCAATAGCATTATTTACCATAAATGCACCAAGTGGTACAGCATGCAAATTCTTAGAGGAGAGGTTAAGTGAGTTACACGAAGAAATCGACAGCAAAGCCATACTATTGGGGGACCTCAACCTCCCCATCTCTGAATTTGATAAATCTAAGCTCAAAATAAACAAGAAAGAAGTTCAGGAGGTAAATCGAATTTTAGAAAAGGCAGATATGACAGATTTCTGGAGAAAACTGAATGCAGATAAATAGGAATATATATATATATATATTTTTTTTTCTCAGTGGTACATGGCACATACTCAAAAACTGACCATGGACTAGGGCATAAAAACCTCATAATCCAGCACAGAAATGCTAAAATAGTAAATGCATCCTTCTCAGATCATGATGCAATAAAAATTATTTGTAATAAAGGACCATGGAAAGATAAGCAAAAAAAAATGAATTGGAAACTAAATAATCTAATCATAAACAATAAGTTGGCCAAAGAACAAATCATAGAAACAATAATTTCATCCAAGAGAATGACAATAATGAGGCAACATACCAAAAGTTATGGGGATGCAGAGAAAGCAGTTCTTAGGGGAAGTTTTATATCTCTAAATGCTTACGTGAATAACATAGATAAAAAGGAGATCAATGAAATGGTCATGCAACTGAAAAAAGTAGAAAAACAACAAATTGAAAATCAAATTAGATACCAAATTTGAAATACTGAAAATCAAAGGAGAGATTAATAAAATTGAAATCAAGAAAACTATTGAACTATTAAATAAAACTAAGAGTTGTTTTTATGAAAAAAACAATAAAATTGATAAACCCTTGGTCAATTTGACTAAAAAAAAGGAGAAAACCAAATTACCAGTATTGAAAATGAAAAGGGTGAATTCACATCTAATGAAGAGGAAATTGAAACAATAATTAGGAATTATTTTTCCCAATTTTATGCCCATAAATTTGATAACCTCACAGAAATGGATGAATAGTTACGAAAATACAAATTGCCCAGGTTAACAGAAGAGGAAGTAAATTACCTAAATAATGCTATCTCAGAAAAAGAATTCATCAAGCTATCAATGAACTCCCTAGGAAAAAATCTCTAGGGACAGACGCTTTTACATGCGAATTCTATCAAACATTTAAATAACAATTAATTCCCATACTTTATAGACTATTTGGGAAAGTAGGTGAAGGACTCCTACCAAATTCTTTTTATGACACAAATATGGTACTAATACTTTAACCAGGAAGAGACAAAACAGAGAAAGAAAACTATAGACCAATTTCCCTAATGAATATTGATGCAAAAATTTTAAATAAAATATTAACAAAATTTTGCAGTAACTCATTAGGAGAATAATATACTACAACCAGGTAGGATTTATTCCAGGAATGCAAGGCTGGTTCACTATTGGGAAAACCACCAACATAATTGATCATATCAACAACAAAACTAGCAGAAACTGTGTGATTATCTCAATAGATGCAGAAAAAGCCTTTGAAAAATACAACACCCATTCCTATTAAAAACACTAGAAAGCATAGGAATAAACAGAGTCTTCCTTAAAATTATAAATAGCACCTACCTAAAACCCTCAGCAAGCATTATTTGTAATGGGGATAAGCTAGATGCATTCCCAAAAAGATGGGGGGGGCAAACAAGGATGTCCATTTTCACCCCTATTATTCAATTTGGTATTAGAAATGTTAGCTTTAGCATTAAGAGAAGAAAAAGAAATTGAAGAAATTAGAATAGGCAAAGAACAACTAAAGTATCACTTTTGCAGATGATATGATGACTGACTTAGAGAATCCTAGAGATTCAAATAAAAATTACTTGAAATAATAAACAACTTTACAAAGTTTCAGGACACAAAATAAACCCACATAAATCCTCAACATTCCCATATATTACTAACTAAGCCCAACAGCAAGAGATAGAAAGAGAAATTCCATTCAAAGTTATTGCAGATACTACAAAATATTTGGGAGTCTACCTGCCAAGACAAACCCAGGACCTATATGAACACAATTATGAAACACCTCTCACACAAATAAAGTCACCTCTAATTAAATGGAATAACATCATTTGCTCATGGTTAGGCTGAGCTAATGTGATAAAAATTACAATTTTACCTAAATTAATTTACTTATTCAGTGCCATATCAATCAAACTACCAAAAATTATTTTACAGACCTGGATAAAATAATAACAAAATTCATCTGGAAGAACCAAAAGTCCAGAATATGAAGGGAATTAATGAAAAGAATTGCTAGGGAAGGTGGCCTAGCCTTACCAGATATCAAAATGTAGTATAAAGCAGCAGTCTTCAACACTACCTGGTACTGGCTAAGTAACAGAGTGGTAGATCAGTGGAATAGGTTAGGTACACAAGATGCAGAAGTCAATGACTGTAGGAATCTACTCTTTGATAAACCCAAAGTATCCAGCTTTGGGGTTAAGAATTCACTATTTCACAAAAACTGCTAGGAAAATTGGAAAATAGCATGGCAGAAATTGGGCATAGACCCATATCTTATACCACATACCAAAATAAAGTCAAAATGGGCACATGATTTAGTACTAAAGGCTGATACTATAAGCAGTTTGGGAGAGCAAGGAATAGTTTACCTGTCAGAGTCATGGTTAAGGGAAGAATTCATTACCCAACAAGACATAGAGAGCATTACAAAATGCAAAATGGATAATTCTGATTTTGCTAAACTGAAAAGGTTTTGCATAAACAAAACCAACGCAAGATTAGGAGGGAAGAAGAAAATTGGGAGAAAATCTTTATAACTAATGTCTCTGAGAAAGGCCTCATATCTAAAATATACAGGAAACTGAGCCAAATTTATAGGAATGCAAGTCATTCCTCAATTGAGAAATGGTCAAAGGATATGAACTGGCAGTTTTCAGAGGAAGAAATTAAAGATATCTATGGGCATATGAAAAAATGCTCTAAATCACTATTGATCAGAGAAATGCAAATCAAAACAAGTCTTAGGTACCACATCTCTCCTGCCAGATTGGCTAACTTGGACAAAACAGGAAAATGATAAATGCTAGAGAGGATTGGGAAAATTGGAACATTAATACATTGTCGGTGGAGTTGTGAATGGATCTGGTCATTTTAGAGAAAGCTTTGGAGCTATTCCCAAGGGGCTATAAAAGTGTTCATACTCTTTGTCCCAGCAATACCACTTCTAGGGCTATATGCCAGGGAGATCACACAAGTTGGAAAGGGACCTGTATGTACTAAAATATTCATAGCAGCTCTTTTTGTGGTGGCAGGGAATTGGAGATCAAGGGGATGCCCATCAATTGGGGAATGGCTGAACAAGTTGTGGTATACAAATGTAATGGAATAGTATTGTGCTTTAAGAAATGGGAAGATATGGACTTCATAAGAACCTGGAAAGACCTAAATGATCTGATGCTGAGTGAGAGGAGCAGAACCAGAAGAAAATTATACACAACCACATACACATTGATTATGTGATGACTAACTTTGATAGACTTGGCTTTCCTCCATAATACAAGGCTCAAAAACAGCTCCAAAGGACTCATGATTGAAAAAGCTAGCTACATCCAGAGACAGAACTGTGGCATGTGAATGCAGATTGAGGCAAATTATTTGTTCTCTTTTTTTTCTTTTTTCCTCTTTTTGGGGGTTTTGTTTCTTTTCTCTAATGATTCATTCCACTGGTCATAATTCTTCTTTGCAACTTAACTGTTGTGTAAATAAGTTTAATGCAAAGATTTATGTAGAATCTATATTGGACTGCATGCTATCTTGGGGGAAGGGGTATGGGAGGGAAGGGAAGAAAATTTGAAACTTAAGAACATGCAAAACTAAGTGTTGTAAACTAAAAATAAAAAAATCTACTTAAAAAAATAAGATGTCACCCAACAAACAGGGAAAATAGTAATGATTGATTTAGACCTGTCATGAATTTTTTATGTGTTTTGGACATGTGTTTATCCACTGCTATAAGTACTTTAGTTCAAAAAAAGAGCATAAAGAAAGGAAAAAAAAGGATTTTTGAAAGGAAAAAGGGATTTTTGAGGGAGGAGCCAGTGTAGAACACCAAGGGTACCTGGGAGAAAAAATGATTTAGAGCTGGAAGCGATATTGGATATCAAGTAGCCAAAGTTTCTCATTTTACATGTAAAGGGGATCCTTCCCCCTCCCCCTTCTCTATCTCCCTTCTACCCCCCCCCCACCGCTCACACTTTATTTAGGATCAAACTAAGATGGTCTTGATTATGATAGTCTCATTTATTATCTTGTGTGCTTGTATAGGAATGAAGACCCCTTTGGTGCAAGTCTGTGGAAAGTTAGAAATGACTTGTACATGATTTATATTTTTAGATCTAAGACTGATACATACTGATTGTGTGACTGGTTGTGTAAATCTCTTAGCCTCTTAGTGGACCAGGCAACTCTCTAAGACTAAATTTAAAAGTGAGGATTTATCTGCATTGGTGAATGGATTTCCTTTAATAGATTCAGTTAGAAAAAATGAGAGTGAAATAGTTAATCATGGACTTTCCTCAGAACAAGTCTTGATTGGGTAGAGTAAGTGGCAAAGAAAGACTGAGGATATGGGTGCCTGAACAGTAAACTAGGAGAGATCACCAAAAAGAGAAAAGTGTATGGAAAAAGAGTTTCATTTTGTAGTAGAAATAGGACTATATTTAGAACAATTTGGGTTGAAATTCTAAGTCTACAATTCATAACCCTTTGTCGAGATACCACTTCTCTGGACCTCATTTCCCTCAACTACGTAATGATGGAATTAGACCAAATGATCTCTAAGATCCTTTCCTCTTTCAAATTCTATGATTCTTTCCTCAAAGTGCCAAACAGAAACTTTGTTAGCTACCAGTTTGCCTACAGGTGGTTGTAAGTAGGGTTCCGCCAATGGACCAAATGACTTATAAATGGAATGACCCTGGAATAGTCCTGTCCCCAAGGCAGTAGAATAATAGACTCATCTAGGTGAAAGTGATATTAAATACAAAATAGCCTAACCATTTCTTTTCATCAGTGAATAAACTGAGGCCCCAAAAAATTAGGGAGTGGTTTGCTAAAGATGACACAGATAGTGACTGCCAGAGTTTGAAGTAAAACACAAATTTCCTGATTCCTAATTCAGTGTTTTATTTTCTTCTTCATACATTATTAACATACTTTTAAAATGTCTAACAGCTACCTCAGGGCACCTAACAGGGAATAGCTTTCGTTTTTCTTATATGATCAGACAGATTGCTGATATATTTATGATTCAGATATAATATGAAATATTAAAGTAGGAAAAAATAATTTCTGTGAATGGTGATAGTAACAGCTGATTTTCCCCTATAACACTTAGAACTGTAAGGGAATTTGGAGATCATTTTGTGTAATATCCTCCCAGATGTAAAAACAACTTCCCCAAGATCATAGTTACTAAATATCAGAACAAGGATTTGAACTCAACTCTTTGGACTAAAAAGCCAATATTTATTCAATACCATGATTCACCTCAGGTTTGTTTTGTTAGAGGTCTCCTACTCAGGCTGACATGTATATAGAGATATAATCAGTCAGGTGTTATTTCAGGGACCTTGGAGGAGCCCTACCCCTTTTGTATGAGGCATGGAAGGCCAATTCTCTTTAACTCAATGGCTTTCCTCCTTATTAAAATGCTATCACACATACTGTGGCAACACTTAAAGCTGTTAATCACTTTATTAAATCCTTTCTTAAAAATAAATTTTATTGGGAGAAGAGCATAAGGGAAAGGGTATTTTGAGGAAGGAGTCAGGGTGGACCACCGAGGAAGGGGTGGAGTGAATCTCCAGTAATTTAGATCTGGAAGGGACATTTGATAATAATTAGTCAAACTTTCTCACTTTGCATGTAAAAGGAATCCTTCTTCCTTCTCCATCTTCCCTTCCCCACTAGACAGACAGACAGACAGACAGACATTGTTTTACATTGGCAATAAGGTCTGGAACTCCTATTCTGAAGACATGATCTGCCCAAATCCCAAGGACCCTGCAAGCTCAAACTCCTACAGCTCATGCCCATTTTGCTTACTTGAGCAAATCCTAGGTTCAAGCCTTGAATGATCTGTTAGATCTCAGGTGAGTACGCATGGATGGTGTAAACTTGATCCTTTCATCTCCTAGTTTTTTTCCTCTTTATTCCTTCCAAATTCTTATTCTATTCTAGAGATAAGAGCATTTCAAGCAATGATTCATTTATCAATAGCTTTAGCTCCCATTCATATAGGTTTTTGATCTCTTTCCCAACTTTGTGTGACTCTGCAAGCATTCCTCACTCATATAGTTTGATGAAGATTTGCTAATGTGGATCAAAATTAGCAGGGTATATAGGGTTAGAATTCTTGAGCAGTGAAGTTGCTGGGCAGTTCTGATGTTTCCACCTCTCTCCCCCTAGCTTTTTCTGTCTGATTTTCCACCAAGTTCTACATTGGCAGGGGTCGCCTTTTCTCCTTCCAGGAATTTTGATTTAAAAAGAAAGGGAACAGGGAAGTCTCTCAGCTCACAACTCAGGTGTTACATACAGATAATGAAAAAGAGACCCAGAGAAGTAAAATAATTCATCCAAGGTCACTTCACAGACATGATGCAAATGAATCCAGATGGAAATCCAAATGTCCCAGCTCAAGATTCAAAGCTGCTTCTCTAACTTTGTTATTTCGGTTGTGGTAGACAAATTACTCACGTCACAATTTTACTGGGTTTTGTGCTGGTGATAATGAGAAATGTCTGCTCTCAGCAGATTCTTGCCCCTAGTCAATGAAATTCTGCAGATTTCTACTACATATGTAGGAAACATCTTTGATGTGAATGCCAACCATTATTATGGAAGCAATACACAGAAGTTCAAAGTGGAGACACAAATACAACTCAATATTTGCCTTAGAGAAGAGGAAAATACATCATTGAAATAGAACAGTAAGTCAAATATTGTGATAGGCAAATGTAAACTTTGTAATCAACTCTGTGTTGAAAAATGAAAAAAAAAGAAAAATTACTGGGAGCAGCTCCAGAATGGCATAAACCTGTTTGATTTCTTCAAGAGCACTCTGAGGTACCACACCACAGAGATAAAACACAGACCATATATATGGCTTTTTCATTTAAAAAATGAAATTCATGCGTATCAGTGCCTTCAAAACTGAAGTTTAGTTAGAAGTAGAGATGGCAGAAAGAATAGGAAGAACTCTCCATGTACCCCACAGATAAGAATGCTTCTTTGGACATGTACCACATAGCACCATCACTTTGCTCCATGCCTTTTGTTCACAGGATTATAGAATTTTAAATTGCAAGGGACCTTAGATATCATCTAGGACAACCTCTCCTAAAATCCAGATAGGTTAGACAGTGCCTTATACAGAATAGGTGTTTCATAAATGCTTGTTGAATTGTATTTGATTATGATCTAAACCAATGGAGGGAATTTGCACAATGATTAGATCACATAGTCAGTGGAATATCAAAGTATCAAATTCAACAACAAGGACCAAAAAAGTATATACAGGATATAAAATCCTTTAAATTCTAATTACAGTGGGGGTGAGTGAAAAAAATTAAAAGTCATTCCCTACAGGGGGCTTATAGTCTATGAAAGTAAACAACATATGCACTAACTGAAGAAAATTAATTACAAATCAATTATGTGTTAATTAATTTAATTATTACAATTAATTATTACACCTAATACAAATTAATTTTAACTAGGAGGTATCCCTAACAATGTGGGAAATCATGAAGACTTGGAGATGGCAGCAGAGATGGCACCAGAGTTGTATCAAAATATACACACCAGTTCAGTGAGATACACACATACATACACACATACAGAGAGAGAGAGACAGAGAGAGAGAGAGAGACAGAGAGAGAGAGAGAGAGAAAGCGAGAGAGAGAGATGGGTTATGTTGCTCAAGAGGTTTTATTCCTTACAGATTGTTTTCCTGACTGGATCATTAGCCCCCAGCACAAAGAAGCCTAATAAGCTCCTCTTTAATGTACCATACAAGTCCAAAGAGTGCCTAGTGGTGAGTTACCAAGTTTGTGGACTCCTGTAATGGTGAAGGACAGAGAAAAGGCAAGGGAAGGAGCATTTGATAGCCTTCCAATGGCCCGAACCCAGATTTTGACAGAACATTCCTACTATCTTGGCCCTAAAGTCACTTTAAAAAGAGGTTATTAGGCTAGATGATCTCTAAGGTCCCTTCCAATTTTAACATTCTGAGATTTAAGAGGCTTGATCCTGTTAACAGTTGATGATAGACCCCAGAGTATAATTAAAATCCAATAATAGTTCCTTTATATACCCTAAAACTCCTTAAAAATTAAAATCCATAGGGCTACCATTTCCTCCAAGAGGGAAAAGGTATATCGTAGTGAGCACAAAGTAGAGACAGGGGAGCAATTTATAGCATATAATCTTTGCTTTCTCTCTCTCTCCCACCCCACCCCCAAAGTTCTTCATTGCTAATTATCAAAATGCTTAATAGGAAATAGAAGCATATTTTCCAGCAGGTCTCAAGCTTCCACCTCTGACTTCTCCCTGGACTTATGTCCCATATGTCATCACTGAACTCATTTGATTACATCTTAATGCTTAGCCTTCCTGGATTTCTACTTCTTCCCAAGGAAAAGTTGAAAAATGAATAAAATCTCACAAAACCCTTTACTACAACATGCATAAAGCAGATTATGCCCATTTGTACCATATGAGTAAAGAATGATGCATGTAGTCAAGGACATGACATATTTTTACTCATAAGATATAATCTACTACTGATTTTCTGATGCTTTAAGAGAATTTATTCTTTGTCCATATCCTGATAAATAAAGAGAATAGATTGCATTTTTGATGCCCACATGGGCACTTTAGTACACTGACAGTTAAACAAAGTGAGATCTGCTGTCACAACTATAACTAGGAATTTTGCCCACAGTTGAGGTGCAGTGATTAGGATGAAGACATGGAGGAGCTCACCCCCCTCACCATATGGTAGCTTTCTATTTTAGCTGCAACTATCCTTACAAATTAGGTGTTATGTTATACTGTCTCTATACCTCCAAAGAACCATAAGAGTCATAAAAATCTTCTAAATTCAGTGCCTCCTACATTTGGGGCTCTCTGAATTTGGCATCCTAGAACAAAATCCTGATAGCCTCTCTTAGTATGGCTGTCTTCTGGTACATTCAGATATGTCTGACTACCAAATCCATACATCAGGGATGGACCAGCCAAGTTCACCCTGCTTATGAGCTTTGCAGACTTCTGATGAAGGATTTAACAGTTTAAGGAATAAGACCTTTAAATTGAAGGTCAGATTTATGACATCTTTATGTAGTTTCACCCTGCCACATTCCATATTATTTAGTCAAAACAGATAAAGTACCAGGAAATGGGAAGAATTGGGCATTTAGTAAGTTAGTACAAAAAAAATTGAATTAATAGGATCATCTAGTCCAACACCCTCATATTATATTAAAGAAAATTAAGAATCAGAGAGTTAAGGCACATGGTAGGCACTTAATAAACTTTTATTGATTGATTGATCAATTAAAGTAAAAGATTGGGGATTTGAACACAAGGCTTCAAATTCTAGTGCTCTTGCTGCTACGTTTTGGGCTTCTCTTCAATCCCTTGAAATTGCTAGTCATGTTTACTCAGTATGGCAATTCAATGCTCTCAAAGAAAGAGTACTTTATAATCCATATGTCAAGAAATTTGCCTATTAAGTATACGACTCCTAAGCCTAATTATTTCAATGAAACAAATCTTTCTTATGAAATGTAGGGGGATATTTTTTCCTATTTAAAAAAAAAACAGATCAAAAAGAAAAAAAAAACAAAAAATAATAAAGCGAGTGTAAAGAAGATGTGTTGATATGCATTCAGAGTCCATCAGTTCTTTATGTGGATGTTGGTAGCATGTTCCTTCAAGAGTCCTTTGTAGTTGTCTTGGATCGTTATGTTGCTGAGAAGAGCTGAGGCATTCATAGTTGTTGCTGATACCGTGTACAGTGTCTTCCTGGTTCAGCTCATTTCACTTCACAGAGTTCATATAAGACTTTCCAGGTTTTTTTTTTCTGAAATCTGTCTATTCATCATTTTTATTGAAAAATGGTATAACATTACATTCATATGCCATAGCTTGTGCAGCCTTTCCCCAACTGAAGGGCATCTCCTCAATTTCAGATATTTTGCCACAACTAAAAGGGTTTCTATAAATATTTTTGCACATATAGGTCTTTTTTCTCTTTTTAAAAATCTCTTTGGGATACAAACCTAGTTTTGGTATTTCTGGATCAAAGGATATACACAGTTTAATTGACCTTTGGGCATAGTCCCAAATTGTTCTCAAGAATGTTTGGATCAGTTCACAACTTCACCAGCAGTGCAGCAGTGCATCAGTGTCCCAATTTTCCCACACCCTCTCAAATGTTTACCATTTTCTTTTTTTGTCATATTACCCAATCTGAAAGGTGTGAGGTGATACCTCAGAGTTGTTTTAATGTGCCTCTCTCTAATCTAAAGTGAATTGGAGCATTTCTTCATATGCCTATAGGTAGCTTTGATTTCATCTGAAAACTGCCTTTTCATATCTTTTTACCACTTATCAGATAGAGAATGGTTTGTATTCTTATAAATTTGACTCACTTCTCTATATATTTGAGAAATGAGGTCTTTATCAGTGACACTTGCTATAAAGATTGCTTCCCAGCTTTCTGCTTTCCTTATAATCTTGGTTGCATTGGTTTTCTTTGTGCAAAAACTTTTTATTTTAAACTAATAAAAATTATCTATTTTACATTCTGTAATGCTCTCTAGGTCTAGTTTAGTCATGAATCTGTAACTCACTTAACTTTTCCTTTAGGAATTTGGATGTTTGCCATTTGGTGCGTATATGTTTAGTATTGATATTACTTCGTTGTCTATGGTATCTTTTAGCAAGATGTAGTTTCCTTTCTTATCTCTTTTAACTATGTCTATTTTTTGCTTTTCTTCGTCTGGGATCAATATTTCTATCTCTATTTTTTTTTTACTTCAGCTGAAACATATTAGATTTTGCACTAGCTAGAGCTCCAAAAAGCCAATGAGGAGAAGAATGCCTTGAAAGGCAGAATTAGCCAAATGGAAAAGGAGGTCCAAGAGAGCGCTGAAGAAAATACTACCCTAAAAATTAGATTGGAGCAAGTGGAGGCTAGTGACTTTGTGAGAAATCAAGATATTATAAAACAGAACTAAAGGAATGAAAAAATCAAAGACTATGTGAAATATCTCATTGGAAAAGCCACTGACCTGGAAAATAGATCCAGGAGAGATAATTTAAGAATTATTGCACTACCTGAAAGCCATGATCAAAAAAGGAGCCTAGATATCATCTTTCAAGACATTATCAAGGAAAACGGCCCTGATATTCTAGAAAGAGAGGGTAAAATAGAAATTGAAGAATCCACCAATCACCTCCAGAAAACAATCCCAAAAAGAAAACTCCTAGGAATATTGTTGCCAAATTCCAGAGCTCCTAGATCAAGGAGCAAATACTGCAAGCAGCCAGAAAGAAACAATTGGAGTATTGTGGAAACACAATCAGGATAACACAAGATCTAGCAGCTTCTACATTAAGAGATCGAGGGGCTTGGAATATGATTTTCCAGAGGTCAATGGAGCTAGGATTAAAACCAAGAAACACCTACCCAGCAAAACTGAATATAATGTTCCAAGGAAATATATGGATTTTCAATAAAATAGAGGACTTTCAAGATTTCTCAGTGAAAAGACCAAAGCTGAATAGAAAATTTGACTTTCAAACAAGAATCAAGAGAAGCATGAAAAATTAAACAAGAAAGAGAAATCATGAGATACTTACTAAAGTTGAAACGTCTTGTTTACATTCCTACATGGAAAGATGATGTCTATAATTCATGAGACCTCAGTATTGGGGTAGCTGAAAGGAATATATATATATATATATATATATATATATGTATATGTATATATATGTATATATACACATACATACATATACATATATATATGTATATATATATATATATACATAATATATACACATATATGGACAGAGGGCACAGGGTGAGTTGAATATGAAGAGATGGTATCTAAAAAAATAAAATCAAATTAAGGGATAAGAGAGGAATATGTTGAGAGAGGGAGAAAGGGAGAGATAGTATGAAAGTGGCAAGAAAAAGCAGTTCTATTGGAAGGGAAGAGAGGGCAGGTGAGGAGGGGATGAGTGAATCTTGCTATCATCAGATTTGATCTGAGGAGGGAATAACATACACACTCAATTGGATATCTTGCCCCAGAGGAAAGAAGGAGGAAGGAGATAAAAAAGGGAGGATGATAGGGAGGAGTGCAGATAGGGGGAGGAGATAATCAAAAGCAAATACTTTCAAAAAGGGACAGGGTGAAGGGAGAAAATTGAATAAAGGGGGACAGAATAGGAGGGAGTAAAATATAGTCATTCACAAAATGAGTATTATGGAAAGGTTTTCCATAATTATACATGTGTTGCCTATGTTGAATTGCTTGCCTTCTTAGGGAGAGTGGGTGGGGAGGGAAGAAGGGAGAGAATTTGGAACTCAAAATTTTAAAAGCAGATGTTCAAAAAAAAAGTTGTTTTTACATTCAACTGGGAAATATGGTATACAAGCAATGGGGCATAGAAATCTATCTTGCCCTACAAGAACATAAGGGAAAAGGGAATGGGGAGGGAGTGGGGTGATAGAAGGGAAGGCCGACAGGGGAATGGGGAAATCAGAACATATTCCATTTTGGAATGGAGGGGAGGGTAGAAATGGGGAGAAAATTTGTAATTCAAAATCTTGTGGAAATCAATGCCGAAAACTAAAAATATTAAATAATAAAAAAGGAAGACCCACTGATCCTCAGGAAAGAGATCCCAAAATAAAAATTCTAAGGAATATTATAGCCAAATTATACAACTATAAAGTCAAGAAAAAAATTGAAAGTGGCCAGAAAGAAGTAATTTAATTATTAAGGAGCTACAATCAGGATTATACAAGACATTATAGCTGCAACATTAAAGGATCAGAGCATAATGGAACATGTTATTCTGGAAGCCATAGGAGCTAGGACTACAACCAAGAATCACCTACATGGCAGAAGTAAGCTTAATGCTTCAAGGTACAAAAAACATGGTAATTCAATAGAACAGAAAGATTTCAAGCCTTCATAAGGAGAAGACCACAACTGAACAAAAGATTTTGATCTCCAATATCGAGACCCAAGAGAAGCATAAGGAGGTATAAAGGGAAAAGAAAATATGAGGGATTCAATGAAGCTGAAATGTTTACATCCCTACATGGAAGGATGATGCTTGTAACTCTTAAAAATTGTACCACTAATAGTTCAGGTAGAAGGAATATACATAGACAGAGGGTACAGGTATAAAGGGGAGAGAATGACATAAAGTCATCAAGAGAAGAGGAAGAGGTGTATCCTGGGTGGAGAAGGAAGGGAGAGGTAGAATTGAATAAATTATTTCACATGATGAGGTGTAAAATTTCTATTACAGTAGAGGGGAAAATGGGGGGGGTTGGCAATGGGCATCACTTGACCCTTACTCTCATCAGTATTGTCTCAAAGGGGAAATAATGTACACAATCAGTAGAATATAGAAATATATCTTACCTAACAGGGAAGTGGGAAGGGAGGAGATTAAGTAAACAGGGAGTGGAGCTGACAGAAAAAAGGGTAGATTGGGGGAGGTTGTAGATGGAAGCAAACAGTGGTGAGGATGGAACGGTGAAAGGAGAGAGAGGACAAACAGGAGAAAAATAGGATGGAGGGAAACACACAGTTAGTAATCATAACTGTGAATGTGAATGAGCTAGACCCTCCTATAAAATGGAAGTAGATAGCAGAGTGGATCAAAACCCAGAATCCTACAATATGTTACTTACAAGAAATACACATGAAGGAGAGAGACACATGAAGTAAAGATGTTTTTCATGGTTTTCTCACATCACTCTCATTTCTTTTCCCAATTTTTCCTCTATTTCTCTTACTTGCTTTTCCATATCCTTTTTGAGCTCTTCCACGGCCTGAGACCAGGTCATGTTTTTCTTGGAGGCTTTCGATGTAGGCTCTTTAACTTTGTTGACTTCTTCTGGCTGTATATTTTAGTCTTCTTTGTCACCAAAGAAAGATTCCAAAGTCTGAGTCTGAATCTGAGACCATTTTCGCTGCCTATTCATGTTCTCAGCTAACTACTTGACCCTTGAGCTTTTCCATGGGGGTATGACTACTTGTAGAGTAGAGAGTACGTTGTCCCAAGCTTGAGGGGCTGCACTGCTGTTTTCAGAGCTATTTCTACACAGCAAGCTCTGCCATACCAGTGCTCCTCTTCCCCCAAGAACTGCCAACCAGGACCTCCATTCAGATCTTAAGCAGGCTCTGCCCTCCCACTCTGACCCGCCACTTAATTCCTCCAAGCAGGTGGGCCTGTGGCCAGAAGCAACTGCAGCTGTAGCTCTGGAAGCAGCCTCAGATCTGCACCACCTCTGTGGCCCCTGGGGTAGTCACCTACCATGATCTCCTTTCACTCTGTCCCAGAAGTTTTTTCTCACTAACCTGCTCTGTTGTCTGGAGTTTGTGGGTGTGGATTAGAAGTCTGGTAACCACCACAGCTCACTGATTCAGGTCACTACAGCCTGTTCCTCCCAACTCCTGGTCTTTTTGGTCCAGGTGCAGCCCACACTGGGCTCTGTTCCGCCCTGCTCCCAGCTCCATGGGATAGACCTTACACAGCGACCATCCAGGCAGTTCTGGGCTTGAGCCCTGCTTCCCTCTGCTATTTCACGGGTTCTGCAGTTCTAGAATTTATTCAGAGCCATTTTTATAGGTGTTTGGAGAGAGCTGGGGGAGATCTTAGGCAAGTCCCTGCTTTCCAGCTGCCATCTTGGCTCTGCCCCTCCAGTGGAACTTTCAATGCCTATTTTGCCCTCTGGTTCCAGGATATCAGGGCAGTAAGGTATGGGAATTCATATATACACATATATATATATATGTATGTATGTATGTATGTATGTATATGTATGTATGTATACACACACATATATTTGGAGATACTATATTTAAAAACTCTACTTAATGATATTGACACAAAGTTAACTATTTTTTATTGTTTTTTGTTTGTTTGCTGTTGGCTAGACCTGTCATTTCATTTTTTATGGAATTCCCAAAAAGGTAACTATGCCACAGCTTCAAAATTTATCATTTTAAAAAAGAGACCTACTGCATCGAGAGATTGTTAAGGCAATCGGACCTTTCTCAGTTCTTCCCTTTTGAGATGTTAAGATTATCAAGCCTCCCTTTTGTTTGAGTGGGGCGGATAAAGTGGGATTTTGCCTTGGAGTGTTTCTCAGCATTACAACAATCAAGAGTGACCAAATCGTATATGATATGATACTAGGAATGGGGAACTTTCACACACCCAGCCTGGGTGAGGTCAGAGCACTCAGGACTCCTAACAGGTTATAATTGAGGAGAGCTTGGTGTTTGACTTTTGGGGCACACTCATGGAAGAAATGTTGAAACTCTGGGCAAGCTGCAACTGCCCCCAGCTTTACTAACCCAAATGTTGGTTTGTATTTTGTCCGTTTATAATGTCTGTTTGTAATTTGTTTGTATTTGCTCTGAAGTTCAGGGGGCTCATCTTTTCTCCCAGAACTAAGTGAATCATACATGTATGTTTGATTCAATTGAGATTGTTAACCCCTTAAAGTTACTTTCCTTAGAAAAGCAAATCAAAGTACCTGTGTTGACAGCTTTCTGTGTGCTGGAAGTTGGTGGCTCTTACATGCCTACAACAGCTGCTAACAGATTGTTCCTACAGAGATTAAGTGACATTAGACATAGAGAGTTGACCTTGGTGATGGATAGTTAGCTGGTACCTGACCGACTGTGCAAAAGATCTGTAGTTTCTAAGGACAGGAAAATTCTAATATGAAAATTCCTTCTACCAACAAAATGTAACACATCTTTGACCTAGAAGTTCTAAAGCACACAGAAGTTACGTAACCTGCAACAATTAGTGTCAGAAGCAGAATCTAAACCAAGGTCGTCCTGACTCCAGGCCCAGTACTCTACCTCACTGACATCACACATACACACACACACACACACACACACACACACACACACACACACACACATACCCACACACCTAACTTACTATACAAAATTTGTTTTTTTAAAGTACCTCCTAAGATTTAATATAGTGGTTCCCCAAATTAATTTACCCACAAAGTACTATTGGGATTGGAGTATGTTGATGGAAACCATTAATGATAACTCAGGGGCTGAGCAAAGTGGACTAGCCCAGGTGAAAAGGCAGAGTTTTTTGAGCAAAATAGAGGAGACTCAGACTATGTTTATAATAAAAAAGTTGCTGTGTGCATTTGGATTTTCCATTTTATATTTAATATTTAAAGGAGTAAATGCCACTAGCATCAATGTTATTTTATGGAACCATTATCATTGCATTTAACACTAAGACTCTGTTCAGAAAATCACTGACATGCCAGGCTGTTATTCACCTTAAAAGTTTGGAGCTGTGGTGCTTTCAATGGATTTGTCTTTAAAGCAGTCTTAGAAGATCGATATGTTACAATTACAGAAAAAAAAATTCCCCAGGATCGAGTCTAGTGATACTAAATTGGGCAATTTCTCAAAATCCAAATGAAAACTTTCAGATTATCTATTTTTAAAAAAGTCAAATATCCTCCCCAAATCAACCTGAACCGGGAAACAGTTTGTTTTTGACACTGTTTATTCTCCTCAACAAAGTCGAGCATTGGATTTTTGGCCAGTTTTTTTTCCATATAGTCTTAAGCTCTGACTAGACCTCATTTCCAATTTTGAAAAATGGAAAGAATAATACTTTGACTTATGAAGAGTTTTATGGAGATTAATGTAATAATGTCCTCAAAAGACTTCAAGCTGCTTTGCAAAAAATCTGTTAATATAAACTATTTTTATGTAAGAGGTTAGCATATAAAATATGTAGGCCATTAAGAATATATGGGATGATATAAATGTAAATTAGGTAGACATAGCTCTGTTTGCATATATAGAAGGAAGGCCAGTTTAATAGAAACACGAAAGAAAAGCTTCTCAAGAGACTGGTGACTCATTTGGCTCAGTATCCCTGCAGTGCTGATCTAAGCAAAATTTTCCTCCAAGTCAATGTCTCCACAGGGAGTCAAAGACTGATGAAGAACTTGGTTCCAGGTGGCCCAAGCATCACCATTTCTGGGTCAAAGGGAAATGAATCTTGGCCACTGTAGAGTGTGCAAATCAGTTGATTTACAAAACCTATAGTAGACATATCAGAGGTCTACTGGTCTTTCATTAATTCCTGCAAATTCACCTACCAGCCCTGTTCCTGATTTTCTGGATGTTAAAACCATTTCTTTGTATCAGATATCTTCACTCCTTTCCCTCCTTTTCAACTCCCTGTTATATGTTATTTTCTCCTATTAGAATGTAAGCTTCTTGAGTGTAGGGACTGTCTTTAGTCTACATATAAATCTTCAGTACTCAGTACAGGCTTATAGAAGTACAGCTTGTTTCCATCCTATTATTTTTGTGATTTGTATCATTGGAGGGAATATTCAGATTAGTGAGATCTTGCTTCCATTTCAGTATATGTGCACCAATAAGTCCTTAATTCATTTTTCTTAAATATCTCAGGTCCCCCTGAAATCTTCCAAAGTTTTATTGTGGCATGGAGGTGACTCTTCAGTTCTGTAAGGCACAAGGTCTTACTAGTCTTACCAACATGGAAAGGCTTTGATTATGGATCCAAAAAGCATCTAAGAAAATGTAAACTCTTTGATGACAGAGATGTTTCTTTGTGTCCTTCTTTCCCTAGCACAGTTTATGGCACATAATGGACACTGAATAAAGATTTGTTGAATTGAATCTTTCAATCAAAAATTAGATTTTTTTTTTTATTTTGAGGAAGCCGATCACCCAAGGCTTGTTAATCATGGAGGAAGATTTTTGGCCATAGCAATTCAAAACTTAACTGTGTGCCAGTCCTTAACTGTGTGCTAGTAGTCAACTGCATTGTCAAAGAAGTTGAACAGTAGTAAGAACCACAAAAAACCAAAATATCATAAAGTCATTTATTTTAGCCACCTGTCTTTGCACTCACCAATAGTAAACTTCTCTATTCCCCAAAAGCGAAATCTTCAAATTGGTTTTGTTATCAATTTGCTTTTAGACTAGGATCTTTGCACATGGAACCACTTTATTCTCAGATCCTGTCTGATTGAGAGATGTGCTGCAGGCAAATGCTGGAACCCTTTATGATTACAAATAAGGAATCAAAGAAAATGAAGAATTTTAAACCAAAGCTGGAATCTTTGATTGCAGTAGACAAATTGAAAGCTACCTACAACATATTTATTACCAACTGGGACAAAAAAGTTTCTCAGGAATGTGTTTTTAAGGGCCCCTTGATGCAGTGAGAATGCTATTCCAATTGCTATACTGTTTGCCTTTGGTTTTTATAATAGTTCAGATTTTATATGACTCCCTGGATTCTAGACAACATATTTGGTAACTGCCTCTATATATATATTTTCCCTTTGAAGATAGAGAAACAGAAATAACAGGTATAAGGCAGCTGTGAAAGAATTCAGAATGTTTATCAGCAAGGAAGACTGATCAGTCTTTCATATAGATATGTATGTGTATATACTGCACATGAGTGTATGGGGTGAGATCACCCACCAGTTATTAATTAAAGGAACTAGAGGTCTCTTGAGGTAGAAACAGAAAACTTCTTTATTATGATCTCATGAGAAAGGGCATCATCACTGCTAGCAGCGAGCTAGTAGGAAAGAGGTGAGGTACAGGAAGCGAAGCATGATTATATACCTTAGTGGTTCCATCCTCCTCCCGTCACTGACCTTCACCCTCATTGGTGGAGTTCAGGCTCACAATCTTGGGAGAAATCTAACCCAGGAGCAAGGAAGTGCTAGTGTAGCCAATGCAAGCTCATAAAAACATCTTTTCCTTATTTGGCGAGCCTCGTGCCCAGTGGGGAGGTGGGGAGGAATTGGGTCCAGCTACTCTAAGTTCCAGATTCCTATAAGTCAGGTGGTTTCTCAGTAACTTGAGACTTAAGCCTAGCTGTCAATCAGAAGCCCTGAGCCATGCCGATCCCATTCAATTTACAGAAAAGTTGAGATTTAGATTTCATGATTTCATGAGAGGTCTTCACATCTTTGTGATTTTGCTCATGTTGTTTACTGTATTTGAAGTGTTCTCCCTACTCATCTTTTCCTAAACAATTGAGTCATCCTTTTAAAGTTCACATCTTGCACTGAAATTTGTTTATATTCATATATACATATAAACATAGACATATACTTCCCAACATGGTTGACACAGCACCAACAAATTTGTTACTATCCTCATATCTCCATCATGGGTAAATAAGGTATAGTGAATCACCTAAGTCTTTCTCTCTCTTTCTCTCTCTCTACATATACACATATATATTCTCTCTCTATGTGTGTGTATTGTGTATGTATGTTTGTGTATATGTACATACACACATTTATGTGACTATGCTCAAATGTATGTGTGTGTAAAGAGGGAGAGAGTTCTATCTTTATATACACACATAGATATATACACAGACATATTATATATGTGTATATGTATAGATATACACACATATGTTTGTGTTTAATATCCATAATATATAGTTTAATTTTTAATGAATCTTAGGTGATCCGCATGAGTAGCTTGTAAGAGCACAGCGATACTTTTATAGATTGCCTTTCCATTTTTTTTTGGTAAATTCATTTTACCTAGAAAATAATTAATTTATACTTAGTCCTTGGCCTTTAAGCCTATCTATTTGTGTTGCTGATTTAATGTATCTAAAACCTGCAAAAAACAGTGTAGAATGCTCCAGTAGGCAATCTTCTCTCATCCCTGTTCCTTCCCTAGGATGGATTTTTAAGTGTTTTAAAGTAAGCAAAGTGAAACTACCAAATAAAATCATGAAAAAGTAGTTTGTACTCTTTGACTCTAGATGCCAGTTGCAACAAGTTTAAATCGGTAAGCATAAATCTTCCCCAAATTCTATTTTGTATATGTCATGTCTTTGCTCAGAAAAAAATTTAATAGCTCCCTATTGACTACAGGATGAACTTCAAACTCTTTAGCCCAATATTCAATGTACCCCAATATCTGATTCCAGTATGCTGATCTCATACATCTGCCCTACATAGACCCACAACTTCAGCCTACCCAATCTATTAATGATTCCCACAACCCTTTAGGCACTTTGCAATCTCCATGGCTTTGCTCACCCCCTTATTTTACCAGGGAAGAATGATTTCTTTCACTCTAACTGACTAAAACTTAGTCTTCTATCATGGTCCCATTTAGCCCAATTTCCTCCATGAATCTCTGACAATTCTTCTGAACTTGCAATTTTTGCTACTCATTTAGAATTAAGTATAAACTCAATTCACTGTCTCTCTCTTATCTCAGAAAGTAGTGAATCTTTCTTAACTAGAGATCTTCAGGCAAAGGCTGGATGACCAATTGTTTGCCATGTAGAGAAGAATCTTGTTCCAGTAAAGACTGGGATAGCTTGTTTTAATCCTTTGCAAAACCGAGAATCTCAGATTATTTCCTTTATTGTTCTTTTGTTATTTTTAAAAATATGTGTTTCCCACAATAGACGGTAAGTTACCTGAAAGGAAATATTATATACCTGAAAGTACCTGAAGTACCTGAAAGTACTGGTATTATATACCAGTAAGTTACCTGAAAGGAAATATTATATTTGTATTCCCAGGGCTTAGAAATATGTCTTTCTGTGTTGGAAGTGCCCAATAAAAGTTTGTCTTTAACTCCTGTTTTTTTTTTTGGCTTTGAAAATCAGCTCACTGAAAATTATCATAACCAGTTTTTGAAATTCTAAAGGACTGAACATGTTGACAAGGAAAGCTCAGGAAACAATATGATTGACATAGCATGAGCAAGTTGACTACTAACTCCTAGCCCTCCCTCCTGGCTACTTAAGGTATGAGAATAGCCCTGGATATTCAAAGATCTTTACTCATTGAACTAAAGTAGATCATTCTAGCCCCATCTACCTTCGGAATTAGGAAACACCATTCCCCCCTTTCTTTATTCCTTCTTTCCTAGAAGGTGGTGTGTCTTAGTGGAAAGTATGCCTAGTCAGGAGTGAAGAGATAAGTCAATTCAAATTCTACCTCCCAAACTCAATATTACATCTGCCACTAAGCTGATTCAGGCCCTCATAACATCTTGCTTAGACTATTGCAGTAGCATGCTTGTTGGTCACTCTACTTTAAGCCTTTCCTCATTCCAGTCCAAACCACACCCAGTTTGTGCATTGCTCTTCTTATAGGACAAATCTAACTACATCACTCCTCTTTTCATTCAATTTACATCATCCCTTTAACTTCCAGGATGAAATATATAATCTTCCGTTTGGTTTTTAATGTCCTCCAAAACCGGACTACTCCCTACCGTTTTAGTTGTCTCATATTTTACACTCCTCACTCTGTACACCATAATGTAGTTACACTCATATTCTTGCTATTCCTTGCATATAGTGCTCAATTTCCTGACTCTAAATATTTTCCCTGTCTATCCCCCATGTCTAGGACTATCTTCCTCCTCATCTCTTCTTCTTAGCTTTCCTGGCTTCTTTCACATCTCAGTGAAAAATCAAACCTTCTAAAAGAAACTTTCTCAGTCCTCTTTATATTAGTGCCTTCCCTCTGAAATCATCTCCAGTTTTTCCTTTAAATGGAGATTATGTCCAGTTTTACATTGTACATTGTCATTGGAATATTGTCTTCACCACTTAGACAGTAAGCTCCTTGAGAGAAGTGACTGTCTTTTGTATTTCCTTGGTTCTGTCATGCTTAGTATAGGGTCTGTCACATGGTAAGCACATTAAATAAAGTAACTTTACAACATATATTTTAAAAATTTCTTTGTTATCAGCCAAGTAACCATTACAAGCATTTATGAAATAATTCATACTAATTTTTGCATTATGGCCTAATATTTCTCAAATTGATAAAGTTTTTTTCATGCAAATAGAACAAAATGTGTACCTTCAGTTTGCAGCTACTGTTCTCATTTCCACATCCCTTGTTCTCTGTTTTCCTCTCCAAATTTTACCATAGTGACAAATTTTGTCAACTAAAAACATTCTTGGGTTTCAGTTACAGCACACACTTCTTTTGCCTGTTGTATAAAAAACAATAGGCTTGACTTGCAGGGACTAAAAAAATGATTTAGTTCAAATTGTTTACTGTAGGCAGGACAAAAGAAGGACTCAGTCAAGAGAACTGACTTGACCAATGTCACATAACTAGTATGTAGCACAGCATTTAAGCTAGATAATTTACTGACTAACTGCTTTACATCCCTCCAATTGATCATCTAGGTCATCTAGACCACCTTCCCATTGTTGCCACAATATGAGGAACTCATTGCAATAGTATGATTACTTTTGCAAAGGGTTACTCCTATGGGTCTCCTCAACATGTATGTGACTTCCTTTGACCATGTAACCACCTTGCTGCCATTCCCTATCCGTGTGGTCACCCAAAGTAGAATACAGGCTTACCTCATTTTATGACCCTTCACTCTATTAAACTTCACAGATTTTGTGTTTGTTTTTTTTTTTTTAACAAACTGAAAGTTCATGGCAACACTGCATCGAGCAAATCTGCCAGTGTCATTTTTTCCCAACAGCAGAGGCTCACATCATGTCTCTGTGTCACATTTTGGTAATTCTCACAATATAGGGTGTTCCTAAAGTCTGGACACATAGGCAAAAACGCATGTTTTCAAGAAATGAAAAGAATGAAATTTTCAACATTTTATTTAATTGGAATATTAACAAATAATATCTTTAATATGATTTCCATCATTTGTGATGAAAAGGTTGATGCACTATGCAAGATTCACATGAATTCAATGCAATAACTCCACATTGCCATCAGTTTTATTTTTTTAATTTTAATTTAAATTTATTTTTAACATGTTTGGTTTTCACCATTGATTTTCACAGGCATTTGAATTACAAAATTTCTCCCCATTTCCTCCCCCCCCC
>CM053624.1:302955980-302977886 GCA_028646595.1 Phalanger gymnotis
AAAGGAAAGGAAAGGAAAGGAAAGGAAAGGAAAGGAAAGGAAAGGAAAGGAAAGGAAAGGAAAGGAAAGGAAAGGAAAGGAAAGGAAAGGAAAGGAAAGGAAAGGAAAGGAAAGGAAAGGAAAGGAAAGAGATACAGAGATACAGGAAGAGAAGAGAGATACAAAGAGTACATAGAGAGGAAAGAGGAGAAGAAGAAAGAGAAGAAGAACAAGAACAATAAGAATAAGAAGAAGAAGAAGAACAAGAGGAATAAGAAGAAGAACAAGAGGAGGAGGAGGAGGAAGAAGAAGAAAAAGAAGAAGAGAGTAGGTGGAAAAAAGAGAAATTCAACGTTTTCAACAGGCTTTTTGTCCTTTACTATCCAAGTGACTCTTTGCACCCAGAGACAGGCATACTCATCTTCAATATATTTTTCACTCTTTTTGGTCATTCTCTGCTTCGCTGCTCTATTTCTATCCTCCAAATAAGAAAATCAGAAGCCATGCCTAGGGAAGCATTAAGTCACTTGACCCTGCCTTCCCTTAGGACCATGAATTTTCCTTGTAGTCCTTTTTCACATGTCATGTGACCTCTCTCTCTTGTATTTCAAGCTTAGAAAAATTTAACCAAATCGACAATACCATCAAAGGCACTTTAATGACTGCTTTATTGTTCTACTTAACGTAATTCCCTTCATTGGCCACTACTACTCCATATGCGTTATCTCCTCATTTTAGAATTTAGTTCTTTGAAAGCACGGATTTTCAATTTTGCATTTGAATCCCCAGCACATATCTTTGTGCTTGGAACATAGCAAGCACTTAATAAATGCTTTTCTTTCATTCATTCATTATCTCATTATATGCTCACAATAGCCATCTAAGGGAGGCACTAAAGGCATTATTACCCTCATTTTATGGATGAGTAAATACAATAATCAACTAAGAACATTACAGATTGTGTGTTTAAAGGTGCTGTTCTTGTATTTTGATGTATTTCTCATTTCTATTATCCCAGTCAGAAATATTAGATTTGTAAGAGACATGTTGGAAAGAAAGGTAGGAATAAATACTTCTAATCTATAATTCTAACAAAGTCAGCAGGCTACCCAGATTCTTAACCTTAATCTCCTGCAGGGGAAAAAAAACAAGCCATATGAAGACAGGGGTAAAATTTCAGTAAGCTTTCAACGACAGTTTCATGGCTTCTGATGCTGAAATTACAAAACCTTTAACGATCTCTCTCTCTCTGTCTGTCTCTCTCCCTCTCTCTCTCTGCCTCTAAATGTTGCTTTGTTTCAGGCCTGAGATCCGTCCTAAGAGAGAAGTACGAAGAACATCTTAGAAACACATCAACTTTTTAGAAACAAATCTTCAATTTTCTTATTTTGACTACACCCTCTGGGATAATTGGGACCACCTTCCAGCACTACTCATGATCAATTACATCCTCTCTGACCAGAGCACTGAAAGGAACTACATTTTAGGAAAGTAATGAGAAATCTGTCTTTGTGGTAAAGAAGAGATAGCTCCCAATTGCATTTTTCTTTTGCAACAGAGATAGTCAACTTCTCTTTTATTAGCACCATTAATAAGCTTGGCATATTGGGAGGACACTCAGCCATTGGCTTATCTCCTTGGTGCCCAGAGGCTTCTATTTCCACAGGGCTCTGAAACTTACTTCAATTATTTAGAAATTGTCTGGTCACATAATTCTCGTGTGCTCCAAGAAAATTTGAACATTCTATTTTTGGTTGAGCAAAATTGAGCAGAACAAGAGTTACTGTTGAGAGTTGAGGCAGCGGATGTCCAGGAACTCCAAAACTGGAGTTCCCAGACAGGGTCATTGAGATGGAGTGCCCCTCAAAGACCCAAGTACTGGAGAAGGTTGGGGCCATCTGGAATGAATTCATGATCTCAAACATTCTTAAAGTCAAGCTGGCAAAGATTTATTATGCTTTACAGCTGGCAAGAGTTCTTAGGGAAGCTGCAACCTTACAAGGACGCAGGGAAAGTTTAAATATGAGATTTGGGGGTGACACATGTCAATTAGGTGTTTTGGGATGGGATTAGGGAGTGGTTGAGGGGTGGTCAGTTCTTAAAGGAACGTGCACTTTTTGTATCTACTGCGCAGATATCTTACCCGGAGTTCACTGGGAAATAGCCCAAGGTGGGGGCTACCTGAGGGTGTGGTTTTGACTGTGAAAGATCACTAAGTCAACCAAAGGTCAGGGCTAACTAGAAATATCCAGGTGGCTTCCATCAAATGTCTTGTTTGACAAGGTGAATGCAAGGAAGTATACATTTGACTGTGTCTAGGATACATATCAGTAAGGTCAGTAAGTAGCAAATATTGTTATGTCCCAGTGCACAGCCAATTAGCATGTACACTATAAATTCTATAGGTGCAGCTGGCCACAGTAAGTATCAAGAAGAGAGATGAGTGTTTTGCTAAGGCATGCTGCCCTTGAACTGGAGAGGCACTGCTAGGCCAATGCTTTGAAGCTAGGGAGAGGTATAATTTTAGAACTGGATGTGATTTTGGAACTGGGGTCCAGGCACAAGCACCCAAGCAGAGGCTAAGGAGAAATGTGATTTTAGAATTAGGGTCCAAGCACAAGCACCCCACCAGTTACAATTTTTGACATCCTGCAAAGGTAGCTGGTTAGCTGAGTCTGGTGTCATAGATATAAAATTATAATAATCACAATGAAATCACTAACATTTTTTTCTAAGAAACTTTCCCCTAAAAGGCTAGTTCGAGTGTGAATAAATGCACTTAAGATTCAGTATTATAGCCATACCTATGTGTGTGTACCCTGGATGGCATTTGGAAATCTCTAATGCTGTAATAAGAAGCACCATTTAATTTCATAGTCGGTCAACTCTCCTGATTCAATCAATGGCCTCAGGATTTTTTGCCTTCTCTGGCTTACCACAGTTGAAGAAACTTAGTAATAAATCTTATCTTATACTGGACTAAAAATATTCATATTTTGCAGATATTTAAGTGTATTAGATATAAGGTAAAGGGGGAAATTTATCTTTTTTTATTTTCCCAAAGTGAGCTGATGGTTTATATTTAATTTTTTGAGTATTCTAATTACGATTTCATTCAATAAGAGTTTCAGATTGTAGCTAAGTATATTATATTTTATTGTAAAGCATACACATGCACATATACAGTCAGGTATAAAATCTGTTATCCATAAACCTTCCAACAGAGACAAATAAAATGCCTTCTGACAATCGCACTCTAACCGTGTTTAATGAAAAATGGAAAAACGGGTGCTTATAGTTTTACACTTATTGAACTATAGTCTTGTTTAAAATACACTATCTCTGGGAACTTGTGGCCTCTGTCTTTGCAAAAATGATTTTGATTAAGTTGGCACCTTTGGTAAATAAAAAGTAATTGTAATGGTAATGATAATTTTTTCAGCAGAGTTGGCTTGGGGGTTATGTATATGTGTGTGCACATTCAAGACATAAGGGGCTCATTTGTTATACGGTCTTATGCTATTTCTCATCATCCTCTGATATATTTAGGATCACTGAGTCTCAGGACTGAAATGGGCCTTGGTTGTTATACAGTACAACCTATAACTCAGAAAGATTACCCTCTGCAACATATATGAAAAGTCATCCATGCTTTATTTGAATAAAGGTCAACAGTGAGGGAGGAACCTACTATATCCTGAAATAACCTATTCCACTTTTATACAATGCTACCTATAACCCAATTTTGGCCCTTTGTAGCTTCCACTAATTGTTCCTAGTTCTACCCTTTGGAACCAGGGAAAACCAAATCAGGACCCTCCCCTCAATCCATCCTGGCCAACCAGGTGTTTTCTTCTCTAGGATAAACATTCCAAGGTCCTTCAACTTGTTGTTATATGGAGTGAACTTAAAACCATTCATAATTCTCTTTACCCTCCTGTGACACTCTTCAGATCCTTAATGTCCTTCTTAAAATATGATGCATAAAACTGAGCACATTATTTACTTGAGATATCTTCTGAATGATGCAGAGTATAATAAAACCATGACCTCTTTATTTCTCAAAATTATGCCTCTCAAAATACACAAGATTCTGGGAGATTGGAAGTTATTTCACATTGCTGATTCCTATTGATCTTGCGGTCCAATAAAATCCTCAGATCTTTTTGCAAGTGGTTTTCTTTCTACCTATGTCACCCACATCATGTATTTCTGATATAGATTGTAATCTAGATTGTCAGCTTTCAAATAGTAAACTATTTGAAGATTTTCTTTTATGATTTTCTCTTTATATTCCCAGCATCTAGCACAAAGTAGAAGAACAGAAGAATAAATGCTGTTTATTGGTTGATGCATAAGATCTCCTATCTCTCCATGGTCTTCAACAGAGACAAAAATCTACCACTGAAGATTCTTTCTTTGGCTCTTGAAGAATTTTAGAGGGATTTGTTATAATGTCAATATTCCCTTTGAATGGCAACTGTGTAAAATGTTATCAGTTAATTATGTCATTTGGATATCAATATTCCATTTATAATTCCTAGTTTAGAAATTTGAGAAAGCAAGGCCTTTTGGAAATGTCATACAAGATGGGTGCCAGGAGGGAAACTCCAGGAAAGGGGAGAAGACTGATGAGAAAGATGGTAAAAATGGTACCATAGCCAAACTTTGTCAATTTCCCAATTTTCCTACAGGCTAGCCCACCCTAGTGCTCATTCTAGGCATTCTCTTCTTTTGATTCTTCAACACCATCATTTTTTTGCTGTTGCCCAGAAATGATTCTCTCAATTTTCCAGAGAAAGAACGATTATAGTTTTTCGTGTAGTTTGGGATAAGATTTAGGCCATAGGATTCTAGCAAATTCAAGTAACAGGGACAGAAATACTATTTTTCTGAGGTCATAAGCATTCATTTGATTGAGAACTCCCACCAGTGTTTGCCATCCCATAATTACAATTATAACCATAGGAGTATGTCATAAGATTTAGTTTGAGGAAATTGGAGAGTACCTATTTCAAGCTACTATTTTCATAGATAAGGGAAATAAGAGTCAGATTTTCCCAAATTCACATGGTTAATATAATCAGAAAGCACTGAGTTAAAAAAAGAACCTTAAAAATTCAACTCAAAGCTACTTTGAAAAATAAGAAACCTGTGTTATGGTGATAATGAATGATAATAAAGGGGCTAAATAGTGTTAAGGCCGTGTCCAGTTCTAGACCCATGCTATTGATCCCACAGCTAGTTCATAGTTGAGTTAGGACAAGGCCAGATACATTGTTCTTTCTATTATATCACCCTAGGCTCAACCAATTAGTAAGCTTTTATTAAGTGCCTACTGTGCCAGAGATTGTGCTAGTTCCTAGGCATACAAAGATAAAATGGAAAGAGTTCCTTTTCTATGCACCAATGAATATATTCAAAATAAATTCAAAGTACATTTTAGGGGAGAGGAGGGCACTGGTACTGCAGTGGGTCAAAAAAAAAGGCTGAAAGTAAAAGGTATTATTTCAGCAGAATGTTGAAAGAAGCAAGAGAAGACAAGATCATAGGAATGAAGATTTAGAGATAGAAAGGACTTTCAAAATAATCAAGTTTAACCTCCTTCATTTTATAGTTAAAGATTCAGCCAGGCAATACAGCAGCAGGTAGTTATCATCCAGAATTCTGAAATTTATTTATACTTTTGAAATTGGAGAGAACTTGTTTTGCCTAGAAGCCATGAAATCAAGATGAAGAGAAATCACAAGAAAGGAGACGACTGTGATCCACATTGCTCTTTCTTCACCTTCACTCTATGCTTCTTTTTTAAGCTACAAAGGGACTTGTGGAAGTGGGGTAGACTAGGGTAGTGGGGTAGCCTCTATAGGAATTAGAGCTAAGACCTAAGATCTCATGGAGTGACCAAGAGGGCAGAAGGAATAAAAAAACTCAAAGATGTAGGCCAGCACCCTCCAGCCAGAATGGAAAGCAGAGTAGAGGTTGGAATTCTACCACAATCCAGGAAATCAGCACCTGTGTTCTACCCTACCTTCTTCCCTGGACCACTGTTTGAGGAAAACTTTAGCTCTCTTTTCTTTATACAACATTTCTCAATTTCCCTCTAGCCAGGAGAAGGAATGGTAAGAGATAAAAGAATTTCATTTCTCTGGCTTCATGAACTAAAATCTACAAATGGAACCTCATCCCTTTAAATGTTTGTTTGCATTTCTATCCTACATAAAATTGCTCTTACCATAATTTAATTCCAAGTATGCTCAGTTAGTTATGATAGAAGGAGGGGATATTAACTCAATAGGAAAGATTTTCATTAGCCCAGGACAATGTGGAGTGGATCAAATTAGAGAATTTTTTTTTTGTTATTTGAATAGATCCATACTCTGAGACCATGTTTGAACATAGAGAGAGAGACTTAATAAGGAAACAAGCTAGTAGTAATTCAAGGTGACTATTGATATTTTTGTTCAGATAACCACCCTACACAGCCAAAAGCCAAAGCCCTACATGGCTGGCTACATGTAAAATTCTTTCAACTTTTCCCAGAAACTCTTCTCTCCTTAAAATTTGCCTCTTTGGTTGGCTTTCCTGGAATCTCTCAACCTCTCCTCTTAAAATGTTTCTTCATTTGATTAGTCAAAACAAATGCATTGAGAGAATTTCAAGAGTAGGGCATGAGAAATATAAGGTAAAAACTATGCTTTCATGCCTGTTCTCTGTAGTGTCTGGTATGTATGCCATGATATATCTATTCATCTCTGACCTAGAGAATTTTGAGTAAGATATAAAACCTAAGATGGAAGGCGGAAAATGTTATGTAAATGCTCATGGGACCAAAATCTATTTTGGGAGAATCATTCATGATTTTTTCATTTTTCAAGAGGTATTCCAAGCTTCCTATAATTGTAAAAAAAAATCCATTTTCTTGTATTTTATCCTTTAGGATTTTCTTAAAATTCAGATATTACCAATTGTGGGCATTGAATTGAGTTGGTAAATATTTTTTTAAGGAAGAAATGTATTTTATTTGAGACCATAATAGTGAGGAGCCCAAGGATCTAGTCCTAGTTTTGCCACTGATATGCTCTAAGCCAATTTGTTTCCCTTCGCTCGCTTGCAACAAGGGCTTATAACTGCTTATTACCAGTCACGCTCATATCCAAAAGGCCTTATTTATAAACAACCTCATTTCATTTTAGATTCTTAGGAGTCCTAAGTCTTACAGTGGAAGAAAAATAAATTATTCCCTTTTTAGATATCTACTTACTGGCCACTAAATTAATATTTATGCTAGAGATATTTTTGTAAACTAGTAAAGTAGCACCCACCAAAAAGGGAAGAATAGTTAAAATTTACTTTTGAGTAGAATATCTGAGAATAAATATGCTATAATTCAACATTTGACTCAAATTTGCAGGTAGATATTTCCATTGTCTCTTCTGAGATGGTCCTTTCCCTGAGTTTACAAAAGTGTCCCAAAAGGAAGAAAGGGTAAACAAAACGGCTTTTTCATTTCTATATCAATAAATTATTTTTTGTGTCTCTCTGAGAAATGTGGCTAGAAGTGACTATGGAGTATGATTCTTAAAAGGCCTAATTTCTATCCAGACCAAATTATTCATTGAACCAAATTATTCATTTTTTTGTGAAAAATTCCTGTTAATGATGTCTCAAATGTCTGCTTCATATCTCCCCACTTTTATGTTTTCTTTTAATCTTTTCTTTCTCATTTCAAGTAACAAGTGAACTTCTGGGAAGGGAGAGCATATAAAATTAAAGTCTGAAGTATTTTTTTCAATAGGAATGAATAGGTTTAAAACTACAGGTATGATATATTATCTAGAGCCATTCCAATTAAAGGATAATCTAGAGATCTTATATTTAACCACAAAAGAAGTGATTTTATTTGATCCTACTCAATCAAATTGAGAAAAAGTGATGTTAATATAAAGCAAGAGAGGAAGAACAGGTTTTTGCTAGCATACTGCTATTCTTCATTATGGTGTATTTAGTTCAAATTTAATAGACTTCCATAATATTAACAATTCCAGCTGGAGAAATTACTCAAAATCAAACTAACCCCAACAAAACCAAAATAAAGCAAACACACACACACACACACACACACACACACACACACACACACACACACACCGCAGCCATTCCTTGTGAGAAAATTGTACCTACCATAAATGCCTTGACCTTTGAGAATGAACAAGTGATTTTTTTTAATATCTGTGTGCTTAGTATTGTGCTGACAATAATAATAATAATAATAACTAATGAAATCACCTCAAAATAGAAAGAAGGCATAAAGATTAGAGAGCTGGCATTGGAGTTGGTAAGATCTGAGTTCAAATTCTGCTTTTGAAAAAATACTAACTGTGTGACTCTGAGTAAATTCAATCTCTTAATGCCCACATGGCAGAGAGCATTTCTCTACCAGGAGTTCCCCATCTCACTGAGATCCTGGATCTATTCCAAAATATAAACAAAAGTATCTCATATATCTACTGTTGATGGTGATGGGCAGAGGGGCACATTATGGAGAAGGAATTCAGATATGTGATTTAATTTGTATAACAAAGGACTTCTTGGTGTAGAAATTCCCACCACCAATGCCCATGGCCAATAGTCTGTAATATATAGTATTACAGAATGGCATTAGAATTGAGAAGTCACACCACTTGTATTTGTCAAAGGCAGCACCTGAATTCAGATCTTGCTAACTGCAAGGCTGATGTTTCCTCATGCTTTAGAATTTAGAAAACCCTTCAGGACTCCTATTGATATAGCCTCATAATTATTTAATAAGTATTTTAATGGATATAAATGCCTAGATTTACTAGGATAGAGTATCAGAGGAATCTTGAATACGTAGAATATTTATATTTTCAAGTATGCTGCAATTCTTACAACTCTTTTCAGACCAAATCAAATAGTGGGAACATCCCCCTTGATGTTAAGGGGTAGCATGTTAGTTTAAAAGTTTATCATTTACTAAACAGAGTAGGAATTCTTTCCTTTGTCCAAAATTTTACTGTTTATAGCTTCAAAAAGTGCTCTCTAGTGTTAATATTCCAGAAATTGGGGAATTCATCATATTCTAACACTGTATGAATGTTTAAATTTTAAGGACAGCCTTCATCTTTTTCCATGATAATTGTCTCTCTCTTGAAGTACCACAACAAAAACCACATGATGAAAAGGCAGAACAAAGGCAACATAGATTGTTGTGTTATTTTATTTTAATTCATGATCATAAGATTATGAATTTAGTGCTATAATGGACCCCAAACATCATCAATTCAAACCTTATTATTTTACATAGAAGGAAACTGAGGCCCATGTGAGTAAAACGAGTTGCTCTAGAGCAGGGGTGGGTCACCTCCAGCCCTGAGGCCACATGTGGCCTTCTAGGTCTTTGGGTACAGCCTTTTGACTGAGTCCAAGTTTTATGGACCAAATCCTCTTATTAAGGAGATTTGCTCTGTGAAGTTTGGATTCATTCAAGGAGCTACCCTTGAGGACCTAGAGGGCTACACGTAACCTGAAGGCTGCAGATTTACCACCCCTGCTCTAGAGAGTAAGTTGTAGAGCCAAGATTTGAACCTGATTATGCTCACTAGAAATACAACATTCTTTCCTCTGCACCAGATATCCTATCAATGTTCTCTGTTGTGCTTCCCATGTCTTTCTGGGGGTGTGTTGCATTTTGATGCTGTCTTTGGTTATAGCTGCACATTCAATTCATTTAGAAAAAATAATGGACTGAATGACTCCTATCCAAGCACCAGTGTTAGACTCTTTGATCATGGAGCGGCACTCCTATCAAGAAACTTACAAGTTAATGGATCCAAATAATTTTAGCTTGGGGAGAAAGAGAGAAATGAAGAAGAGAGGACCCAATAAAGAGTCATGAGGAATCTGAGGAGATGGAGATTATAGAATCACAGATGTCTAAAATTCAACCCATACCTGAACAAATATCATACCCAACAAGTACTCATTCGGGCTCTAATTTATAACTTCCATTAGAAGAGAAACTCATTGCCTCTCTAGGAAGCTCATTCTACTTTGTATAGTTTTAAATGTAGGAAAATGTTCTTATATCTAGGCTTACTTGTTATCTTCACAACTTCTACATGCCACTTTTATTCTTGCTTTCCGGAGCCAAGAGGACTCCTTCCAAACATGTTTTTTCCTTCCATATTAGTCATGTTGCAAAGGAAAACTCACGTACACACACAAACACACATACACACACACACACACCAAGAAAAATAAAGTTTTAAAAAAAAGTATCATTTCAATCTATAATCCTTTTTCTCTCTGGAGGTGGATAGTATTTTTCATCATGCATCCTTTGGAATTGTCTTGTATCATTGTCATAATCAGAGTAGCTAAGATTTTCACAATTGATCATTCTTACAATATTGCTCTTATTGTGTATAATGTTCTACTGGCTCTGCTCACTCTCACTTCACTTTCCAATGATATATGTAAATCTTCCCAAATCCGAAAATTTGTTCAGTAATTCCCCAATTCATGGACATCTCCTCAATTTCTAAATCTTTGCCAATGCAAAAAGAACTGTTATAAAAATTTTTTACAAATAGATTACTTTTCCTTTTCTTTGATCTTGTTGGGATACAGATCAAATACTGCTACATCAATGGGTATACACAGTTTTGTAGCCATTTGGGTATAGCTCCAAATTGTTCTCCAGAGTGTTTGAAGAAATTCACTACTCCACCAATAGTGCATTAATGCCCCTATTTTTCCACATCCCCTACAACATTTGCCATTGTCTTTTTTGGACACATTAACCTATCTGATAGGTGTGAAGTGGTATCTCATGGTTGTTGTAATTTACATTTCTCTAATCAATAATGATTTAGAGCTCTTATTCCTGTTATTTTAGGTAGATGTGAGGTATTGATATATTACAAGTTTCTTCCACACTACTTTTGAGTTTTTTGTCAAGTGGTGAATCCTTGCCCTAAACATGGCTAAGTTACTACAGTAATTTACTGTTATGTATTGGGTACTTAATCTATTCCATTGATCCAACACTCTATTTCTTAGTCATTACCAGATTGTTTTCATGATTACCACTTTTTAATATAGTTTGAAATTTGGTCTTTCTAGATTGCCTTATTACATACTTTTTTTGTTTATTCCCTTGATATTTTTGAACATTTGTTCTTCCAGATGAATTTGATTATTTTTTCTAAATCTATAATATTTTTCCAATTATTTAGATATCTTTATTTGTGTAAAAGGTGACTTGTAATTGTGTTTATGTAGTCCCTGAGTTTCTTGGCAGATATACTCCCAAGTATTTTATATTATCTGCAGTTATTTTAATTTTTAAGAATTTTTTTTAGTGAGTGAGCTTTTAGAACTCCTTTTCCATTCAACCAATTCTACGTTTTAAGACATTCTTATCCTCATTGGCTTTTTGGACCTCTTTTGCCATTTAGTCTAGTCTATTTTTAAGGTTTTATTTTCATCACCATTTTGGGGTCTCTTGTACCAACCTATTGACTCATTTTTCTTGCATCATCTCATTTCTCTTCCCAATTTTTCATCTACTTCTCTTACTTGATTTTCAAAATCCTTTTTGAGCTCTTCCATGGCCTATGTCAAATTCATATTTTCTTGGAGGCTTTGGATGTAAGATCTTTGACTTTGTTGTCATCTTCTGGTAGTATGTTTTGATATTCTTTGTCATCAAAGTAAGTTTCTGTAGTCTGAGTTTTTCTCTGCCATTGTTTGCTCATTTCCTATTATTTGACTTTTTAAATCTTTGTTAAGGTAGAGCTCTGCTTCCAGTGTGGAGGACATACTGTCCCAAGCTTCAAGGGTTTTGTGCATCTGTTTTCAGAGATACTTCTAGGAATCTGTAAGTTTTCAGTTCTTCCAATGTGGTATGATCAAAGGACAGGTATTTATTCCTCTTCCAGCCTGTGCTCTATTCTTTTTTTTTAATTAAATTTTATTTTAGACTCAAGGACCAGACCACAAATGCAGAATAGAGAAAAGAAACAAAACATATAAACTTAAATACAAAGTAAGGAAAAAAAGGCATGTCATGTGATTAACACAATGGAAGAGAGGATTCAAGATATATAACAATAGATTTTCATTTCAAGAAAGCCTATATGATAAATATATATGTCGTGTTGGGAATTGTACATCTTTGCTTTCTTGAGAGTTTTCTTTTGTTCTCTGCTGTGCACTTTTTTGCTTTGTTCTTTTTTCCCCTCCACCCATTAAACCTCTCCCCCCAATACAGTACAATACAGTACAGCTACAATAAAGTTTGGATGTTTCTCCATAGTTATATATGCATACATGTATATAAAAATATATAGACATAATTTCCCAAACATACTCAACTCTTGTTCTTTGTTTTTATATTTGGGCATATCTCTTATTTCCTATCCTTCCTAATTCCTCTACTTTACTTCTACCTACTACTTTGCCCTCCTATTACTTGCCTACCCCGCTCCAAAGATCCCTCCCCTATCCTCCCATTCCCATAAATCTAAACACCCTTCTATAGCCCCCTTTTACCTATTCTCTTATTCTCCCCTCTCAAAATCCCTCCCTTGTCTTCTCCCCCCTCTCTATGCCCTTACCATTTTATTTCTTCTAAATTTAGAAGACTTTTATACTCTTCTAAATATATATGTATTGTTCCCTCTTAATCCCATTACCAATGAAAGTAGGCTACTAGAACTACCAGCTCTCCTCCCCCATCTAATTCCTCTGTATCCTTTCTTCATCTTGCATGTCATTTGTATAAAATAGTTGCTCTTTTTAGCTGTTTCTAAATGGTTTTACTTTTTAAATTCATATCATAGTCAGCTTTAACCTTCTCTTTCTTATGAGCTCGTCAATTATTGATAAGAATCTTAGACATTTTAAATTTTACATTATATAAAAGGTAAACAGTCTGTCCTTATGAATTCCTTATAGTCAGTCTTCGGTATATACCTTATGTTTCTCTTGGTTCTTGTATGTTGAATCTTCTATTAAGTTCAGGATTTTTTTTAACAAAGTCTTGAAAATCTGAAAGTTTATCAAATGTCCATTTTTTTATTCAAGATAATATTAAAATTTGCAGGGTATGATATTTTCAGCTGGAGACCCAGGTCTTTTGCTCTTCAATATATTGTGTTCCAAGACCTGCAGTCCTTTAAAGTCTCTGCTGCTAGGTCTTGTGTAATTCTAATTGTGGCATCATCAGATTTAAGTTGTTTTAATATTGATGCTTTTAATATCTTACCCTTGAGCTGGTGGTTTCAGAATTTGACTATGATATCCCTATCAATTTTCCTCACAGGATCTCTTTTAAGTGGTGTTCAATGGATTTTTTTTTTATTTCTACTTCCCTGCTTTATTCTAATGCTTCAGGACAATTTTCTTTAATGATTTCTTGCATTATCGTATCGAAATTCTTTTTTTGATCATAACTTTCAGTTACTCCGATTATTTTTATATTTTCTCTTCTTGATCTATTCTCCAAATCTGTCGTTTTTCTTATATGTTTCACTTTTTCTTCCATTTTTTTCACTATTCATGTTTTGTTTAATTATTTTTCAATTGCTTACAATTTCGCTGGCTTCACTTTGCCCAGTTCTAATTTTCAAGGTGTCATTTTCCTCCTTAAGATTCTGGATCTCCTTTTCTAATTGGTTGACTTTCCTTTCATAACCTTCTTGTTTTCCTTGGATTATTTTTATTTTTTTAGTTTTTCCTCCATCTCTGGTATTTTATTTTTAAAGTCTTTTTTTTAAGATCTATAAATTCTTTTTGGGCAAGTGACCATTTGACACTACTCATTGGGGGTTTGTTTACTTCAATATCCTCCTCTAAAGATGAACCCTGGTCATCTCTATTCCTGTAATAGCTTTCTATGGTTAGATTCTTTCTCCTTTGCCTGTGCATTTTTTTTGTGGTAATAACTTCATTTTTGTAATCACCTCTGGCCCTGATGTATTGGAAAAGGTGCCTCTTGCACCAGATCTTCACTTCTTCCCTCTAGCCTGGAACCAAAGCCAAACCTTCAATGTCCTGTATGTGCCCACAGCCAGGGGCTTTCTGCCCCATTGCTTCTGCACTCACTGGGCCTGTAGCAGTTCCTGCCCCCCACCATTCTTTGCAGCACAGCTGGGGCTGGTATTCCTTATCAGCAGAGTTTCCCTCAATCTTCCTGGGCTCAAATGCCGAACTCTCTGCACAATCTCAGGGTGAAAAGTTCCTGTGGCTGGGGCCAAGACTTCCTCTCAAACCAACTAACCCCAGGACTTGAGGCTAGTTGTTTAAGTGGTTTGCTGCTTGTTGTTAAAACAGAACCTAGCCTGGAGGTGTTTACTCTTCCCTGGGACCAAACCTCATCCTGGGATTTTTCTTAGGGTCTTCTCAGATTGTCCCAGGAAGATCTTGGTTCCTTCCCTATTCTTCTTTGTCTCCATACTTTGCTCACCCTAAGGTGCTATTTTAACTCTTTTGTGGGGAGAAATCTTGAGAGCTTGGAATTTTCTGACCTACTCAGCCATCTTCCCAGAATCCTCCTCTTTGCTCTATTCTTTGTGTGACCAGGAGCACTCCTGTCTGCCTTGGAACTGTGAGGCAGGTTCCCTCTCAACTGCTGCCACAAGCTATGTTATGCCAATGCCTCACTCCAGGTCTGTCACCCAGGATTTCTGCAGTTATTTCAAATGGAATTGCTCTTTCTATCTTTTCCTGCTAGATTTTGTTGGTAGTACATGGAAATATTAAAGCATATAGAAATGCTAAAGTGATAAAGCTGATAATTGTTTCATTTAGGTTTTTTTTCCCTGTGTGTGTTGATTATCTAGGGTTCTCTAAGTATTTCACCCTATCAGTTACAAATACTGATAATTTTGATTCCTCATTGACAATTCTAATTCCTTCTTTTTTATTATTGCTTTAGCTACCATTTTTAATATGATATTGATTACTAGTGGTGATAATGGACATCCTTGCTTCACCTTGGATTGTATCAGGAAAGCTTTTAGTTTATTGCCAAGGATCCATTATAAAAAATGCAATCCACCTTCAGAGAGACAGCTGATGACCTCTGCAGATTGAGGTATACTTTTTTTTTTCACTTTCATTATATTTCTTGTTTTTTGTTTTGTTTGTCATATGGCCAATATGGAAATATGTTTTTTTTTCATGATTTCACATGTATAATGGATATTATATTGCTTGCCTTCTCAATGGGTGATGGAAAGGCGGGACAAAGAGGGAAAATTTCAAACTCAAAATTTTAAAAAGAAGTTAAAAATAAATATATAAATAAGTTTTAAAAATCAACCAACAAATACTCTAGGGTTGCCTTTTTTTGACTAATAATGGATAGCTATAAGTCTATGACACTTTAAGTATCCATGGGCAAATTTTCAGCATACTCAAACATTTTCATGAAATCTTCCTGCAGTTTTCCCCACTGGCTTAATATTTTACTGCCTGGAGGAGCTTTCTGTTATATAATATGTTAGCAGGGTGCTTTCTTTCTTCAATCATTTGTCAACACATTGAATAATATCAGTTCTTGAGGACTTTGATTATTGATGTAACCTGTAATAATTGAATTTATGTAGTATCATAGAACATAATAGCATAGAAATAACACTAGACCAGCTGTCAAGAGACCGAGATTTTCATCCTAACACCACTAATATTTGCATGACCTTGCATCTAAACTTCCTCCTTTATAAAATGAGAAAGCATGACTTTGCCGAATTCTAAATCTCTTCTAATTTTTGCATTTTATATTCCTGCTATGTCTTCAGTCTATACAATAGTCAAGCCAGTCTCAAAACCGAATCGGTAAAATCATTTTTGCTTTAGAAATAAAAGGTCAAATTAGACAATGTTTGTGAAGTCCTTAGCCCAGCACCTGGCACATAGTAGTCATTTAATGGATGCCTTTTTTTCCCCTCCTATTATTATTATTGCGTTTTCTTCCTATTATTCCTATATTATCAGGATGTAGTTCATTGTCCATTTATATTGCCTATCCTTGGTAGAAAAGTAGGAGAATTTGAGAGCATGTCTGTCTAACTTCATGACATAATCTGGTTAACATATTTTTAAATAATTCGTTTTTTTGCAATAAGGACTATTAGATTGTTTTCATTATAACCCACTCATTAAAACTTTGTTGTACTTAAAGGTTTGTATAATGTCAACTATAACTATCAAAATTTATATATGTTTTCCTCTCTTCCCACTCCTAATCTTCCACCAATCTTCCTTTTGTTTGGAATTTGAACAGGACACTGGTGAGTACCAAGGGTGAACATATGTCTTTCTTACACCTCGTTTAATGTCATTGCTTAGTAGCTTGTTAAATTAAATTATCTTTGAGGTTGCATCTGTCATAGAATTTTGTTTGATTTTAATGCTTCTGGCGAAGACAGCTTCTCCGAAGTGAGCCTACGAGGTTAGATTTTGCTCTCAGTCAAGTACTTTTTAAAAAAGTAATAAACAGTGGATACAGTGGGAACTTAGATGTTCTATACTTCAGTCAGTTATGTGAACGTAAAAATGTAGCCTACTGAAGAGAAGTCTATGAAAAAAATTGCATATTGCCTACTCACCTTTTTTCATATATCCTTGATGCATGAATATATCATTCTAATAATTATTTTATAGAGATGAGGAATATTATAAATTACTAGTTGCTGATATTTTATTAATTTCTCACATTACATATATTTTCTAGTCTTTAGTGTCATCCCTTTTTGAGGCATCATTAAAAGTCAATTTCAAAATGTCTTTAAAATTACGTTGCATTTCATACATTTTTTTCACCTCTTCTCGAAAACTTTTTTCTAGGTCCTACGTACTTTTTGACATAGGATACTGAACACATAGGTGGTAGAGTCCAAATGTGGTGCTTTTACTATCACCAGCAGTGAGAGCATATCACTGTAAGTCCTGCCAGCAGATCTGTTTTATTTCATGCTGGTTTGATAAATTATGCTGACAGATCTGTTGAATTCCACGACTGCTTTTTGTCCTCCTTCCAGTTTTAACTACAAATGTTCTTCTTTAATGTATCTCTTGCCAGATCTCTCTAGGCTTGTTTTCTCCCCAACAGTTTTTTTTGTCATTCTATAAAGAAATATTGTTCTTTGTCTTTTTTTATCCTCTTCTGCAACATTTGTGAATGACCTGTATTCTAAATCAGTGTTACCAGTGGTTCTCATGTCTCCTTGTTTCAATAGCTATTGACCAAAGTACTTTTTGCTTTGTTATTTGATCTCCTATAAACCAAAAGTCTCACTCAGCCTACCTTGAATTGCAAGGCTCATGGCTATTATTTATAACATTTTCCCTTCATCGAACCTGTTACTTTTACCAATTCAGATGTCTTCTCCCTCTTTACACTTCAGAAAAGGGTGACTTGGGGACTTACTACCTGGGGATATTATGGGCATTATAGATTCCAATTATTCATCACCTCTCTGCCCTGACATGCTGCTTCTGCCCTCTGCTGGCACCAGCAAAACCTACAGGCCCCTAAATCCTGCAGAGATAGGGTTTTATGCCTGTACCACCCAAACCTCAAGTCAGAACGACGTTTCTTTTCCTTATTTGAAAAAGAAAAAAGAGGGGGAAGGGGAGAGTTGACAATAATACATGTACAGATTCCAAAAAATCACAGAGAAGTGTGGCCTAAACAACCTTTTGAGTTCAGCCCCTGCCAGCTCTGAAATGCATTTTATTTATAAGATCTGTATAATCCACCCACGTGCATTCTAGGCCTCTCAGGAAAGTTAAAACGAAACAAAACCAGAAAACCTTTAAACTCTAGATAGGCATCATTTGAAATCAATTAGGAAAAACTCTTAGCTGTTTTAATCAATGGTTTTATCATCACACTTTGAAGTAAAATTTTGCCAAAGTTGATAGGCATTAAGCATAAAAGTCTAAACATTCCACTGCTTCTTTTAACTTTTCAGAAAGCACAAATCAGGAAAGCACAAGTCTGATGGTGCTATTAGTTCTATGATCCTGAATGAATAAATTGCTTGAATTTTGCTGATTGGAGACTTTCCCTGTGAAAATTAGAAGACCTATGCATTTAACAGTAACATGTGACTATTTCCTTGAGATGCTATTCATTACACATTTATGGCCAGTTTTCTTTATTTTTTTAACATTTATCTGCTATTACCCAAATAGCCCTCTCTTTTTACCATAAGGAAAAAGCAAAGTTGGGGACCACTGAGTTAATAGAAGCTTTCTCTATCTGAAAGCTGTGCTCTACCACCACTGTAAAAGGCATGGCTTAATTAATCCATAGGACCAAGTCTGGACAGTGTAGCTGTTTAGTACAGGACATAGAGAACCATCCAAGGCATGGAAAGCTAATGATAAAAACTAAGGACTACAATGTGTATTTTCTGCCTTAAATTATTTCCTCAGTAATGTAAATGCAAACTTTAATGCCAATTTGAAAGGCATACTTAACTTTAAGTACAAGGATCCAATCAGCAGCAGAAAACTACATTTCAGCCCTAGAGCCTTTAATTAAGAGGATGCCAAGAAGCTGCCTTTAAAGCTGTCATTTAGAAGAGAAAGTCGTTAAGTAAAATAGCCCCACTATCTGCAGGACTCCAGTCAGTGGCCCTACCAGGTATATCCTCTAATATGCTTTGTATTCCAAGGAGGAATGATGAAGGTGAAACCATGAAACAACGGTTGTAAGGAGAAAAAAAAAAGGACAGTAAGTGGTAAAAGGCATGACACATTTTCTAATAAAAGATAATCCACAATTTATACATGATAAAACAATGCTGCATTAATCTGTTAAATCAACATGTGAAATTATTCAGCTTCATTTTCCCTACTTGACCACTGAGGAACAGCTCTACGTTAAAGCATATAAAATGTATCTTCATAAAATTAAAAAAAAAAACCTGGAACTTAAAGAAATTACCTCAAGTGTTTCCTTTCTTAGCTCTGTTGTAAAAGGATGCAATTTGAAAATGGCTGAATCCCTGGAGAGTTATCTAAGAACCTGATTCTTAAACACAATCCTACTTGTTCATGGATTTCTACTAAATATTGGTCATGTTTTCCCTCCTACCAATCTACAATCTAGCATTTAAAGCCACCCACAAGTGCATTTCAACACAATTTTCCAACCTTATTTAGATAGGAAGACTTCAATTCAAATCCAGCCTTAGATACTTACTAGTTGTATTCCCCTAAGCAAGTCATTTAAACTCTTCCTCAGCTTTTTCACCTGTTAAATGGGGGTAATAGTAGTAATTATTTCCAAACTTGTTGTGAGGATCAAATGAGATAATTCTTGTCAAGTACTTACTTAGCATAGTGCCTGGTTGTATCAGTAAGGCAATAATAACGATATAGACGATAATTGTCAAAATGCCTACATGGCTCTGTATTGCAAAGTATATGAGACTCTTCCCCGAAACAAACACAGTACCACAGTATAGCTAAGAGGTAAGTCAGCCTGTTCAGTTCTATCAATCACAAGGGTGGCCCTTAGTAGCCATTAGCAGCCATAACTTACTTTCTCTCTCTCTCTCTCTCTCCATTTCCTGTGACACAACTTCCTTTTCTTGTCAGGAAGCCCCACCTACCACATGTTAACTTTGGCTTCCTGTGACATAAGCAGGTCACATGGCCTATGGATGGGTGGGAAAGATCTTCAAATCTTAATTGCTACTACACTGGTCCAGAGTAGGTGACACACAAACATATACATATCTATATATACATATATGTCTACAGTATGTACACACATAATATATCATATACCATCTCTCTCTCACTCTCTCTGTCTGGATATATGCCACCCACAGATACGAACACACACACACACACACATATATATATATATATATATACATACATACATACATACAGAATTTATATATACAGGTAAACATGCACAGCAGGCATCTATTTGTTTTTGTCGTTTGGTCATTTTTCATCTATTTCTGACTCTTCAAGACACCATTTGGCATTTTCTTGTCAGAGATACTTCCTTCTCCAGCTCATTTTACAGATGAGGAAACTGGAGCAAACAAGGTTGAGTGACTTGCCCAGGATCACACTGCTAGTAAGTGTTTGAAGTAAAATTTGAACTCAGGAAGATGTCTTTCTGACTTCAAACACGGCACTCTATACACTGTGCCACCTAGCTGAACACACATATGCATGCATATTCGTATACATATATATGATAGCAACGATGATGAGGGTGATGATTGTAGTTATTAGTATATGTTCCAGGTAAAATGCGCAGCCACTGGCTTTGACATTCTATCCCCAACCTTATCCCTTGCTACATTGTACTCACTCTTCCTCCTGCTCAGCCTCTCAGAATCCTTATACTCCTTTGAGATTCAGCTCAAGGTCTTCCTCCTCCTGGAATCCTTTTCTGATCCCCTTAGCTATTAATGGTCTCTCCCACCTCTAAATATCTTGAATTTAGACATTAGTCCCTTACTGAAATTGTAGCTCCTTGAGAGTTGTTACATGTTTTATTTGTCTTTTTATTCTCAATATCTAGCACAGTGCTTTGTACATAGAGGATATTTTTTTTTTCATTGAATCTATATGTGGAACTCAGAACTGAACACAGTACAACACTTATGATCTATTGTTTTCCTCCCTCTGAAAATGGTACTTCCACTAATATAGTTGAAGTGTATGGTGGCCTTTGGGGCTGCTGTATCACACTGTTTACTCGTGTTGAGTTGCAGTCACTAAAATCCATAGGTCTAAATAATCTCGAGCCAAATATGCCTATCCTATACTCATCTATTTTAATTTTTAAACCAGTGCCAAGGGTTTTACATTTATCTTTGTTATATTCTATTACATTTATCTCTTTTATACATGTGCTTTAGTGTTCTAGGAGACAGGCTTGGCCTCAAAACAAAATAGATCTGGGTTCATGTCCTGCCTCTGCTGTGTACTGACTATAACACTAGGCAAGTCACTTAACCTCTGAGTGTCCTAGATAAATCTCCAAGACTATAAATTGAAGAGAAGTTGCTGACTGGCATTGATAGATGAAATTTCTTCACCTGGGAGATCCTAATAACATTGAAATCATAGACCCAGTTTCCTAACTTGAAATTCATCCTGTTAGTGGTAGCCACCATTTTAGTATTTCACAGGCCTTTCAAATCTTGATTCTGTCGTTCAACTTACTATCCTTCCCAACTATATTACCTAAGAATTTGATTAGGATACCATCTATGCCTTAAACTGAGTCATTGACAAAAATGTAAGATGGAACATGGTCAAAAAAGAGCCCCCAGGGGGCGGAGCCAAGTTGGCCAAATGAAAACAGCGTCTTGCCGGAGCTCTCTCACAGGTTCTGTCGGATTCCTATAGAAAAGTGAATCTGAGCAGATTTGAGAGAGTTAGAAATTGCGAGCAGTCTGACTGGGGCAAATTTCCCAGCCGGGAGAATCTGAAAGGCTGAAGGAACGACTCTGTACGCTAGGAGAGCGCTCGGCGGGCAGAGCTGCCCCAGACGGCACCAAAGCAGAAGCGGCTGGCCGGGAAAACCCATGTGGGAGACAGGCTGGGAGAAAGCCGGGCGCCTGAAACCAGCGCAGATCCCCAGGCCTCCCAATACAGGACGGCACTCTGTGGAAGCGACGAGAGGCAGCGCAACGCCACCTACTGTGAGATACCAGCTCCTGAGGCTTGCAGCCCAAAGGTTTCAAATACTTCTTGAGCTTCCAGGAGACATAATGGCCAGGTAAACGGCTCTAATCCCTCCCCTCCCCACCCAGAGAATTCCTTGGGGGAAAAAAAAAAAGAACGCTAGAACAGAGGAGACAGAAGTGGGGCTTCAGTGGCCAAGTAGTTGGAGTACCTGAGTACCAG
>CM053624.1:302995126-303032270 GCA_028646595.1 Phalanger gymnotis
GGGGAACAGGGCAACCAGAATGTACGCCATCTTGGAGTGGGGGGGGGGAGGAAATGGGGAGAAAATCTGTAATTCAAACACATGTGAAAATCAATGCTGAAAACCAAACATGTCAAAAATAAATTTAAAATAAATAAATAAAATAAAAAATTTAAAAAAAGGAAAAAAAAAGTGTGGAACACAAGACTACATATAATGAAATAAAAACAAGACTTAAAAGCAGTGAATTCAGATTAAATGCAATGTTTAATTTTTGATTAGAAGAAAATATGATGAAGCAGAATACCCTCCTTTTTTATTGTGTCCTGCATTGTCTCATATGGTCACTTTGTCAGGCAGTTTGTTTAATCATTTAATTTTTACAGGGGAAAGTTTAGTGGCTTATTGAAAGGGCAGTTATACTGGAAATGAGTATAAGGTGGGAGGAAAAAGGGAATCAATTACATGTAAAGGAAAAAAGAACTAAAATGTCATATAAAGGCCTATTGTTGTCTATAAAACCAAACACTACTATTAGCTGGAGAATTTTGATATATGCATTCTTACCAATGAGGAACATGATTTGAATGCTGGTAAACTGAGGCAATACTATGGAAAGGTTGCATTTACATAAAAAATTAACAACCAGTGTCCAAATGTTTTGGCATTTAGGAGTTTTCTTTATTTTGGTTCATTCCAATAATATTTATAAATGTACGCAGTAGTTTTAAATTAATTATGAAATGCAGTCAAAATCCTTAATTTTATAAATGTTGATACAAAGACATTGGGAGAGCACCACTGACTTTTCCCTATTAGATAGTAAGTAGATAATAAATTCACAATTCTTTATTTTCAGTACAGTATGAAAATCACAGCATTCCATTCTCTACTTGTTCATTTAAGATACTCAGCACAGTGAAAATAATTATCTTGTTTGATTTCCACACATTTATTTTGTTGAATCATTCTCAACTTTTTAAAAATTTTCTTTGCATTTCCCTCCTCATCCTCCTCCTCTTCCTCTTCCTTCCCGTCCTTCTAGTTCTCATCAATTAGTTTTGTATGACTTTTGAAACCTCATGTGGGGTTTTCCTGGCAATACTGGAGTAATTTGCCATTTCCTTCTCTGGTTCATTTTATAGATAAGGAAATTGAGGCAAATAGGGTTAAGTGACTTGCCCAGGGTCACATATCTACTAAATGTCTGAGACTGACTTTGAACTCAGGTTCTCCTGATGCCAGAGCTGGCACTGTATCCACCATTCCACTTAACTGCCACTTGAAGTCTTTAGAATTTCAAGAAAATATGTGTTTCAGAATGACTTTGAGAAAGCAAAGTTGAATGCATGTCATGCTCTTACTGCCTTAATAAGACTTTGTCTCTTTCCAATGTTTGAGAGTAAATTTTGAGTAGAGTGAGGGGTCTTATTGTTGTCGTGGAGGTTGTTGTTTTTAATATTGAGGAATTTCAAGAAACTAATTTCTCCTTGAAAGTCTTCCATGTTGACTTTTGGATTCCAAGAAGGAATAATTCAATTCTGAAGATGTATCTAGGTGTGAGAATAATTATACAAAGCAGATGGAAGAATAATAAACATTTGTTTTGACATTGAGAAAGACTAAATTGCCACAAAAGTTAATATTAATCCCCAAAGTAAATTTACTGCCCCAGTACTTTTAATTACAGCTCTGGTTTGGGTCACAGCATATGATTTTCATTCTATTCAAAATTTTATTCAGCTAATAGCCTTTCAACCTGACTTCACCCCATTTCCCTTTTGTTCACAGCCCTAGAAAAAGAAATGTATATAAAATATTCCTGGAGGTGTAGAAGTTACTTTTCTGTTTGTGAGTTTATACTACACAAGATCCTTAATGAGAGGACTAACTAATTTTAGTCAATGATGGAAAATTTTCTTTATAACCCAACTATGTAGCAAATCACTAAGTTCCGCCTATCTTTCTCTCCCAACAGTGACTTCTCAAAATCAGATTTGTGATCCCATTAGGGTTATGATGGGGAAAATAAACAATTTGTCTCCCCATCACCTAATATTCCTTTGCATTACACATCTGTCATAAATGTGGAAGTGGTCAATTCCAGAAGTGGTCACTTTAATAAATTTTGTGAGAATTTCTTACGAATAATGTCTATGTATTTGGCATTGATTTCCCATATGAGTTTTGTATTTGCAAGGGCAATTTTAAAAAGCAGCCCATATATAACTTCTCTTCACATATACCTTCAATAATAATAAAGTTAGCAAATTTTCATCAGGCAAACATGGAGCAAAATACTGAGCTATGGGCTAAGAATACAAAGATGAAATATGAAAATTCCTGTTTTCAAGATATTTATGGTCTAATGGGGAAATTATATTTCCCAAAACAATGAGGATATAAAACACAATTTAAATTCAAAGGAAAAATTCTAAAATATCATAGGAAGTTTGAGGATGGAACCATCACTCATCTGAGGGTTGTTCAAGAAAATTTATGGAGTCTATGACACCTAAATTGGCACTTGAATGAAGGGAGGAATTTCAGTGTGGTATGGAAGATAGGATGTTTGGTATCCTAAAGGTTGACAGTTATTTCAGGGAGCAATTTGGGATTATTAAAAAAAGTCATGATCCCCCAAAGAGAATTCAGAATCTCCTCTTCCTACTACCCAGTCAGAGACACAGATACACACACACACACACACACACACACACACACACACACACACACACACGGGAAAGATTTGATGGGGCACCTAGGCATATAGGCACCAGTGGATAAAACACTAGACCTGGAGTCTGGACCTGAGCTCACATCTGACCTCAGACACTTATTAACTGTGTGTCCCTGGGCTCTTGCCCAAAATGGTAGGGAATTAACAAAAGCAGAATAGATTAAGAAAAATGAGGTGGCAAGAACACACACACACACACACACACACACACAATACAAGAAAGATCTTAATATCACCAATAACCACAATGATGTGAATATTGATCTAGGTCCAGAAATCCTGGAGAATGAAGTCAAGAGGGCCTTAGGATGCATTACTAATAATAAGGCTAGTGGAGGTTATGGAATTCCAGCTGAACTATTTAAACCCCTAAAAGATTATGCTATTGAAGTGTTACATTCAATATGCCAGCAAGTCTGGAAAACACCACAGTGGCTAATGGATTGGATAAGATCAGTTTACATCCTAGTCCTAAAGAAGTGCAATGCCAAAGAATATTCAAATTACTAAATAATTGTCCTCATTTCACATGCCAACAAGATTATGCTTAAAATTCTGCAGGCTAGGCTTCAGCAATACGTGAGCCAAAAGTTGCCAAAAGAACAGGCTGGTTTTCAAAGAGGTAGAGACAAAATTGCCAACATTTGCTGGATAATGGAGAAAGCAAGGAAACTTCAGAGAAATATCTACTTCTGCTTCATTGAATACACTAAAGACTTTGTGCAAATTGCAACAAAATGTCTCAAGTCCTTAAAGTCAAGAGAGTACCAAATCATTTACTTGTCTCCTGACAAACCTGTATGTGGGCCAAGAAGCAACAGTTAAAATTGAACATGGAACAACTAATTGGTTTAAATTTGAGGTCAGGGGGAAGAAAGACAAGGCTATATATTGTCTATTTAACTATATGTGGAGTACATCATGCAAAATGTCAGCCTAGATGAATCAAAAGCTAGAATTAAGGTTTCTGGGAGAAATATCAATAATCTCAGATACGTAGATGATACTAATCTGATAGCAGAGAGTGAAGAGGATTTAAGAAGCCTCTTGATAAGGGCAAAAGAGGAGAGTGTAAAATCTGGTTTGAAGTTTAATTTAAAAAAATAGATCTTGGCAACTGGTCCCATCACTTGCTGGCAAATAGAGGGAGAAGAAATGTAAGCAATGTCAAATTTTATATTCTTGGGCTCAAATATCACTGCAGACAACATAAGAAAGCTATGGCAAATCTGGACAGCTTACAAAAAGACTAGGCATCACCTAATTGACAAAGGTTTATATAATCAAAGCTATGGTTTTTTCCAGTAGCAATGTATGTCTATGAGAGTTGCACTATAAGGAAAGTTGAGCACTGCAGAATCAAGCCTTTCAAATCATGGTGCTGGCAAAGACTCTTGAGAGTCCTTTGGACAACAAGGAGATCAAATCAGTTAATATTTAAAGAATTTAATTCAGACTATTCACTGGAAAGCCAAATACTGAAGCTGAATCTTAAATACTTTGGCTACATAATGAGAAGATGGGACTCATAGGAAAATACCCTAAAGTTGGGAAAGACTGAAGGCAAAAGGAAAAGGGGACAGCAGAGGTTGAGCTTGATAGAGACTGTCACGGAAAAAGAGGACATGAACTTGGATGGGCTTTGAGAGATAGTGGAGGAGAGAAGGGCTTGGTGTGCTATGGTCCATAGGGTCATGAAAAGCTGGATATGACTGAAAAACTCAACAATAACAACAACAAGACAATTTGGAAGGACTCATGATGGAAATTGTTATCCACTTCCAGAGAGAGAACTGATGAATTCACAGCAAACCGAAGCATAACTTTCTTACTTTCTTAAAAAAATATATAAGAAACTTGAGAAGAAAAACAAAGCTAAAAAGAGTCAATGGACTTAAGGGATAGAAAGATGCACATATTATCAAACATTATCAAGACATAAATTTAATTTACATGATTATGTATATTTATTAAGAAAAAAAATTGTTTTGTTCTGTCTTGCTTTCCAATGTTTGGAGGAGGGAGGATGAGTAAAAATAGCTAAAGGGTTTCAAAAGAAAGGAAGGAAGGAAGGAAGGGAGGAAGGAAGGAAGGAAGGAAGGAAGGGAGGAAGGAAGGAAGGAGGAAAAGAGGAAAGGAAGGAGGAAGGGAGAGAGAGAAGGAATAAGGAGGGAAAAGGAGGGGAAGGAAGGAAGGAAGGAAGAGAGGAAGGAAGGTAGGAAGGAAGAAAGGAAGGAAGGAAGAAAGGAAGGAAAGAAGGAATCCAAGACGAGTTAGACCCACTGAAAGTTACATGCTGAATTTATTATATATGTAAAAGGAATAGAAAACTGTACGTAATAAAGACTTGTAGTTTTGTGCAAAAGAAAAAAGGAAATCTGGGTAACTATTTGTGTGCACAGAGTTGATGGGTGACCTTTAGTAAACCATATACTTTTCTTTTCTATTCCTTTATCTGCAACATTGGAATAATAATCTTTGCCATCTTCTGACTTTTTTGATATTCAAAGACCTTCAAATGAAAGCTGCAATATAAATGCAAAATAATTTAATTATTATTCAAATCATTTTGAAGGTATAGTCATCATATGACATTTCCATAATTTTTTCCTACTCTACAGAAATGTGGCTTTGAGTTCATAGTGACTCACAAAATTCATTAAACTTAACAGAGTTCAAATGATTTTCTCCTATCTCAGTTCATCCTGTTATCTTCCAAATAATGAATAGTTTCCTAATTTTGTTGGATATTTGGTCTAATGTTTTAATCTTAGCATTATATCTGCTCAGCAAAGCTTTAGGAAAAAAAAATTAGAGTAGATTTATGGATATTTCAATCATATTTCTAGCATCTGGACCAAATGATATATAGATGGATAAACAATAGCCATCATCATTAGTTAATTCCTTAGTATAATTTTCCTTGCAAGTTATTTCCTCTTTAGGTAATTTGAGAGAACCTAACAATAGTCAACTGATAACCTCAGGGTTATTCATTACTTGACATATGCAAATTTCACTTATTGGAAAAAGCCCAAAGTGGCTTACATTAAATTTATTTTAGTATATGCGAGACATAAAAGATTTGACATTAACGTGAAGACTGTTTTGTACTTGATGTAGGAAGATGAAGAATGACTAAGGCAATTTGTGCATATCAACGAGTGATCAAATTCAAAAGCATCTGATTTTTTAGCAAGTTAGTGGTCCCATGGCTAGAACACTGGACCTGGAACCAGAAAAAAAAATAATTGTCTTCAAATCTAGCCTCGGACACTTACAAGGTGTGCAACTCTAAGCAAGCCATTTAAAATCTATGTGCCTCAATTTCCTCATCTGTAAAATAGGGATAACAATTCTGCCTCCTAGAATTGTTTACAAACTTTAAAGCACTATATAAATTCTAGCTATTATTATGAACCAATGTTAAAAGTCCCGATGACAATTTAAACAAAAAAGAAGAAATGTGAATCAAGGGATCATTTGTCATAAGTCACGAGCAGTACATCGGGTTTAAATTTCAGGCAGGATTAAATAACAGGAAAAACAAATCGAAGATATTCTAGTGCTGGTGCTTATGACATGGCAGATCAACAGAGTTTAAAAGTAACTTTGGAGTTAAGATAAATTTTGCCATGTAGCAGGAGGTTTGCAGAATAGAATCCATATATAAACTGAAAAGCACTTACTCTAAATCCTTCTCCCAATGCTTCATTGTGTCCGCATGGAGGCTACCCTGGGTTCTGAGCAATATACCAGCCAATCACATGCAGAAGTGGGCCCTACCAAGATGCAAAGAATTTGAGGATAAGCCCAACAACACAAGCTATATGTCTACTTGTCCCACCCAGGAGGAGCTTATAGAAGATTATTACCTGAAGCTTGCCTCACCTTATAATGGTTTTGGATACAGCAACCAAGGAAACCAACTTCTATGATGTGAATTGATTCTCAGTAGGCTGAGTTGAGGGAAAATCTATGTGAATTAAATTATTCATTTCTTGAATTATGCTTCTCAAGGCTTACTCCAAAAACTAACTAATTAACTAACTCCTGTTCCAAAGAAGTTGGAAGAAGTATTTATTTAATTTGTCATTAAGTTCATTTATTAATAGCATGGTCTCATTCTGGAAAATATATAAACATTTTGACCAATGTATTGAACTATCTCAAAAGATAAAGGAGAAACATCATCCAGAAATCTTGTAAGAATCTTCACTTTGTAAAAATACCTTGGCTTCAGTGTTAAATATCTCAAACAATTTGTTGTTGTTCAGGCATTTTTCAGTTTTCTCCGACTCTTTGTAACCTCATTTGGGGTTTTCTTGGTAAAGATACTGTAGCGGTTTGCCATCTCCCTCTCCAGCTCATTTTACAGATTAGGAAACTGAGGCAAAGAGGATTAAGTGACTTGACCAGGGTCAAACAGCTAGTAAATATCTGAAACCAGATTTGCACTCAGGAGGATGAGTGTTTCTAACTCCAAGTCCAACTTTCTATCCATTGTTCTACCTAGCTGCCCCAAGAATAAAAATGGCAGATCTGAAAAATAAAATCTTGTTTTTTATCTCTTCGTTTTACATATAAAGAAAGGGTGAATGATTTGCCTAAAATCATACGGTTGCTAAATATCAGAGATAAGGCTAGAATCCAAGTATGATGATGGTCAGTTCTATATTCTGTCCATTATATTATATTTTCTACAAAGTTTGAGGGGTGCTCTTTGAATGACTGTACTTCAGATTAGGAGAAAATATGTTAATGAATTTTACTAAAAGGATATAGTAACAAGTTTGAGGTCCTACAAGATCTTCTAAAAGAAAACAAAAAGAAAAATGATTTTATATGATAACTATAGCTTTGAGGTAAAAGCTGCTTTGTTTCTGTTAGCTCATAGTAAATTATTTTGTCTGCATTCATATGAATTTTTCTTTCATGGATTATGAAAAAAAGAGTTAAAATTAGCATTACTATTTCATGTAATATGTGCCCTCTGGGTAGAAAAGAATATTTAAAAAGCAGTGAGCTAAAGATATACATTGCCCATTTGCAAATGCTGGCTGAATGAATAGCTTTGATTTTTTTTTGATATGGGATCTTTATAGTCACTTATAGTGTGCATTTTAGGTATTTTAAAAAGCAAATTGATAGCCTACTTTTGTTTTTAGTACTCCTTTCATCAAAGATCTTATTTTTCTAATTCTTTAAAATTTTATTGAGCTAGAGGAGCCAAGGTTCCTTTTCCTGAACAATGTGGTATATCATCTAAAAATTCTTCCTTTGTCAATGCGTACTTCAGTCCAGGAGGCTGAAATTTCAGCACTTATGAATAGATGGCTGGCTCTCAGTCACAAAGAGCTTTCATTGACCGAATTACTTCCCTAGTAGATGATAGAGATGCTATGGATATAATTTACCTTGATTTGAACAAACCTTTTAATACTGCATATCATAATATTTGTATGGAAAATACGTGGGAATAATTATTAAATAAAAATGTAGTCAGATATATGTATATATGTGTATGGACTTGTGTGCGTATATATACACATACATACATGCATTCCTATATATGTACATATATACGTAGTAGAAGCAAGAGAAAATGAGGGCCAACACTAGAGAGGTGGCAGTGTCAGAAGAGAGAAAGAGAGACATGTGTATCAGTAATTAAGGTGGGACTTTTTATGTTTTCTCTTTTGGAGAATTTATTTAATCAAGTGTCTTTTGAGGAGTCCAGCCTTTGTTTCTTTAATTAAATCGGGAGTCTTTGATGACCTCCTTACCTCAAGGGAAAGCCTAATTTACATGCGTTTGAGTCATACATTTGTGATGCCAGAAGCTTTTAGGTTACATCGATGTGAGTCACATGTTTCTGACACTTTTAGGTCACGTGGGTTTGAGTCGCATGTTGTGATGCCCTTTGACCCTGAACAAGGTATATAAACTCAGAGGTTGGCGTTTTTCCTTTGGGGCTCACTTATGGAAGAAGTGTTGAGACTCTGGGCAAGCCGTTGTAATTGCCACTCCGGCTTTGCTAACCCAGACCCATTGTTTCTTCTCTGGTAACTGAGTTGTGATTTGGTCTGTTTATATTGTCTCCGTTTGTAATCTGTTTGTACTTGCTCTGAAGTTCAGGGTGCTGGCTTTTACTCCTTAACTGAGTTGTATGTGTGTGTTTGATTAAAGTAACACTGTTAACCCCTTAAAGTTACTTTCCTCAGTAAAGCAGATCAAAAAACCTGTGCTGGCAGCTCTTGTTGGTGGTCTTGCTGGGTCTTACACCTCAACAGCTGCTGCTAGCCAAATCGTTGTTACATGTTTGAGAGATGTTGCAAAGGTGAAATTGACAAGCCTTGAAAGAGATTATCCAGGATGACTCCTGGGTTGCAAGCCTAAGGGGCCAGGAAGATAGTGTTGCCCTGTATAGTATTGTGGAAGGTAAGAGGCAAGGAAGGTTTAAGGAGAAAAATATTGTTCTTCAGTCATTTTCCATTATGCCCAACTCTTCATGATCCCATGTGTGGTTTTCTTGGCAAGACACTAGTGTAGTTTTCCATTTCCTTCTCCATCTCATCTTATAGAGGCCAGATTTGAACTCAGGAAAATGAGTCTTCCTGACTCCAGGCCCGACCATCTATCTGCTGTGCCACCTAGCTGCCTCTAGGGGTAACGATGATGAGTTCCATTTTGGACATATTGAGTTGAAGATGATTGTCGAACATCCAGTTTGAGATGTCTGAAAGGCAACTAGAGATGTGACATTGGAAGTCAGCAGAGTTTTGAGAAGGATAGACAGATTTGAATCAATAGCATATATATATATATATATATATATATATATATATATATATATTTATTTATTTATTTATTTATTTATTTATATAATATATATGTGCACATATATGTGTATATACATGTATATATACACATATCTCTAAGCTAACATGTGTATATATACATATATTAAAATATGCATGAAGTGTGCATACATGTGTATAAGTGTATGTTTATACATACATATACATAGTCATTAAATTTGTAAATGATATAAATTTAGAAAGGATTATTAATACAGACTCAGAATCCCAAAGGATTCAGATGGGCTAGAGCACTGGGAATGAATCTAAGAAAATGAAATTCATTAAGGATAAATATAAACTATTGCACTTACTACAAAAAGTCAGTTTCATTAGCATAGTGTAGGGAAGGCATAGATATAAATCAAGTTTTCGGAAGAAGACCTGGGGGTTGCAGTGTACTGCAGGGTCAATAGGAGTAAACAGTATCACATGACAGCCAGTACATGCTGGGCTGCATTAAGAGCTCCAAAGTTTCCAGGAATGGTGACAGCTCTACTGCACTGTGCCTTTGGCAGATTCATCTGGAGCAGTGTGTTCAGCTCTGGACATAACCATTTAAGAAAGTTTGCATAACAACAATAATAAGCTGGATAATGTCCAAAGAAGAACAAATGGAGAGGTGAAGGGCCTTGAGATTTTGTCATACCAAGATCAATTAAAGGCATTGTGCACGTTCAGCCTGGAGAAAATAAGATTCAAGGCCTGTCACATGGAAAACGTATTCAACTTTCTCTACTTGGCTCCAAAGGGAAAAACCAGGATTCACAGATGGAAGCTACAAAGAGGCCAATCTAGACTAGGTGTGTGGACAAACCTCCTGAGGATCAGAGCTGTCCAAAAGGGGAATGGGTTCCCTCAAGAGATGGTAAGTTGACCCTCATTGGAAATCCTTAGGCAGAGACTAGATACGTCATCAGATATGTTATAACAGCAATTTCTCTCATATGTGGCTTTCACTATATGGCTACTGAGATCCCATCAAACTCACAATGTTTGTGAAAATTTTGTGATCTCAGACCTCGAGGAAACCTGAGAGATTACCTAGGTAACCCCCCTAATTTTATACAGAAGAAAATGGCGACTCAGGGAGGTAAGAAGATTTGCCGAGGATTATACATCACCCTAATTAGCCCTACACAAAAAAGAGCATTTAAGAAACATTTGTTGAAGGAATGTTGTTGGCATGATCAATCCTGGCCTGGAACTCAGATTTTTTTGACCCTAGTTCAATATCATTTCTGCTTCATTGAAATGCCTCTCCTGGTTTCTGCCCTTCTTGCTTTTGGTCAAATCATTTGTATTTAATTGAGGAAAATATCTATTCTCATTACAAGTATCAGTAAGTACCAGAGGGCCCGACAAAAGTAATTCCAGCAGGATAGATAGTTACTTTGCTGTACTTGATTTGAAAAAGTAGGGCAGGCTAAGGCAATTACAGTGATTTTTTTTTTAATGTGAGGTATAAGATGAATAGAATTTAATTTTTAAAGATTCATTTTTGTTTTCCATAGATCCTTGCTTTAAAATATCTGTTCAGTAAAGCAACCAAGTAAAAAGAACTTTGCCTTTTTCTCAGTCTTCACATTCCTTGACCTTTAAAGACAGACCTTAATCTCTCTTTTGCTTCAGTTTCAAATCTCCAAATACCTGCTGGACATCACTACCTGAGTACCCTACCAGTACCTCAGATTTAATATGTTTAATGTGATTGCATCATCCACTCCCTATGCCTGACCAATCTTCCTTGTTTCTTTTGATGATATCACCTTGGTGAGTGTTTTAATGGAAAGAATTTAGAGTCAGGAGACCTGAGTCTAACGTAGGAACTAACAATAACTAGAGATAGCCGTAACCTTGGACTAGTCATTTAATATCAGTCAGTCTCATTTTCCTTATATGTAAAGTAGAGATAATAATACTTATACCTATCTCACTGTAACACAAGCACCTTAGAATACTCAGGATGGCCTGCTAGCACAAGTTCTTTGATCTGCTTTTAAAAGAAAGACAACTTTAAAGGGGTCAATAATCTTGCTTTTAATTGCATTCACTAGTTCAGGGAAACGTCAGCACCATGAACATGGAGAAAATACAAGCAGAAAAAATACAAGCAGAGAAATTAGCACAAAGACAGGGCTCCAGCTGTCTGAGTAATACAACCTCCTGCACATACCACTGGATGGAGGAACGACAAAAACATCTGAGTAGCCAAGGAGCTCTTAACAAACAGGTACTCAGAGTCCCATCCAGGGAATCAAAAGATCCTTCTCAGAAGTGAACTCCCAAAGCAAAATCTCACCTCAGGATAGATAGATAGATAGATAGATAGATAGATAGATAGATAGATAGATAGATAGATAGATAAATAGATATAGAGACATAGATAGATATAGATAGACAGACAGACAGACAGACAGACAGACAGACAGACAGACAGACAGATAGATAGATAGATAGATAGATAGATAGATAGATATCCATAACTATCTATATATATATGCACCCCTTTGGCTAATAGGCTCAGAGCCAGAAGGTGTCACAATCCTTGTGACTTAGTGCCTAGTTAGCTTTTACACCCAAAGGTGTGAAAGCCTTCCTACAAGCAAGCCTCCCCTAAGCAAGCTTCCTCTTTAAGCAAGATCCACCCCCCCCCAAATAGGCTCTGTGTGACTCCTCATGTATTATAGCTGTGAACTGAACACATGTGGTTACATTAGCCTATTAAAGAGTGGGGAAGATCTTCCTATTCCATTAAGATTACACCCACATACTAATTTGGAGTAAAGTGCTTTCTAAATCTTAAAAGCATAGCATCATAGATTTAGGGCTGAAAGGGACCTTAAAGGTCATTGATTCTTTCCCTCATTTAATAACTGAGGCCTAATAGAAGTTAATTGGTTTAACTAGGGTCATTGTCTGACATGAAATCAGGATACGATCTTAGGTTTTCCAAATTCCCAAATCCCGCATTGTATCCAGTGTGCCAAATAATCACCTAAGAACTATAGAAATGTGAGTTAATTTTTTCTCAATCACTCCTGTAATCTCAGTCATCTTTGACTTTCTTCTCTCCCTCACTCCATATATCCAATTAGTTGCCAATTGTATCTCCACCATGGCTCTCACATCCCAACCCTTTTAACTTCTATTATAGTCATACCACCCTAGAGCAATCTTTTTATTAACATTTTTTTTCTGAATAGCCTCCAAACTAGTCTACCTGCTTCCAGTCTCTCCTGTCTCTATTACATCCATTACACTACTACCAAATAATCATCCTAGGATCTACAAATCTGAATGTGGGGGAGGCAATATGGCCAATGGAAAAAAAAAACACTCGCTTCATATTTAGAAGACCTGGGTCTTTTACGACAGTGTCTGTGTGACCTTGGTCAAGACATTTAAATTCCCTGGATTTTAATTTCTTCATGTGTAAAATGAGGGAGTCATACTAGATAGTCACCGAGATCCTAACAGTTCTTAATCTATGGTCCTATAGACCAATGTCACCTCCCTCCCATTTTAAGTGACTCACATTGCAAAATGATAAGCTTTCTACAATCTGGCTCTAGTCATATTCCACACTACTCCCTTTCATGTCCCCAAAACACTGAACAACTAATTGTTCCCGCCTTCATGCAGGTTAGGAGGGCTTTTATGAATTGTTTGCTTCTGGGGGTTCATTCTGTTCCAAAATAGATAAAGAATAAATTATAAGAGTTTTGTCCTGCATAAGAGGTGTTTAATATCCTCAGTGAATCTGATTCATTTAGAATCCTAAGGGAAGATGTGATTGTCAGAACTTCTTGGGGAACTTATAGTTTATAATTGAGAAAAGGAAAGGTTGTGTGATTGTCTAGGGAAACAAACTATGAGAACAATCAAAACAGAAAGTTCAGAAAAATGAATTGAGGCTGTCATAGATTCACTGAACCCTCCGCTTCAATTTGCCCAGTGAGTTGAATTCCCTTTATAATTTAAAACGTTGTGTATTTAATATGGTACCATCAAGTTCCGGGAAATTTTTGATTAATGAATTTCCCATTGAGTGACTTTAAGATTTTCCTTCCAGGAATCTCAAGCAATAAGTAGTAATATGCATGAAAGGTTAGGATATTCTTGAAGCTATTTAGTTTATAACTGAAAAAGAAAATAGCCACCAAACTACAATAAAGCTTCAGCTAACTAGAACACTGTGTATTGACTCTTCTGGCTAAATGACTTTCCTGGTTTACTAAAAGAAAACCATTTGCACTTGTAGCTGTAACAGAATAATATTCTGGAAGTCCAAGAAATGTAGATTTTTCTCATGGAAACAGACCTTGGGAGCCACAAACTAAATTAACCCCTCACTCCCTTCCACATCTGCTGTAATATTTTTCGAGGAGGGATATCTGTGTTTTTTTTCTCCCTCCAAACAAAATGTTTTAAAAACATAGACACAGTGTATATATGTGTATGATGGTGTATAGCTATAGTTACAACTCTAGGGTAGTTTGTTTTTTTCAATGAAGAACAATGAATAAATAGGACTAGAATTTGTTACATAATTTGAGGGGTATTATATTTAAAAACCGCTATTAAACAGATGAGTAAATTAATTATGTTTTTGTGCACAGCAAGAATTAAATTTGGAGATTCAGATTTTCTTTATGCACTTGATTTTTTTTATATGTTTTATCTCTCTTACCAGACTTTTGAGTCAGTCAGGCCAGGGAACATGTCTTACTTACATCTGAATATCCCTCACTTCCTACCACAATGTATTACACAGAGCAAATATGTACTAATTGCTTAATGACTATAAGATGACAGGATTATACATTTAAGAATGGAAAAGTCACCCTTTAGTTGAATAGAACTGAAAAGATAAATAGAAAGGAGAATGGAAAAGTTTCTATTGTTTTATTGCAATTTTATTCCTTGATTTTATTCAAGAATTGAAATTATATTTAAAACTTTTTTATTTTACTTAAAGATCCCCTAAATGTGAGACATTTAAAAATATTTTCAGGTGACTTTGAAAATGTATTTTTTCTTGGTGCCCATTGATTGGCAGTTTTTTTCTAACACAATTTCCTGTGTTCAGGTTTGGTTCTTCTCAAAAGTGTTAATTCTTCCTGCCTTGGACTTCTACCATTTAAAAATGTGTCTACTAGCTGACTGTTTTGTTGTTGCCCATTTTTTTATGTTTCTTGTTTTTTTTTTTTTAGTATGATAAATCTGAGATTTTTATTGTAAACCTCAAAATTCAGACCCAAGATTACTGGTTCAGTATTTAAAAGTCTAATGGAGAAAATGTTAACTGATGAGGGATCCTAGGAATCTTTATTCCATTATTCAGCTGACTGTGCCCTAGATTTTCAAAATGTTATGCTTTCAAAGGAGTATATGTGTGATACTGGAACAAGCTTTGACTTTACAATCAAAAGACCTAGGTTAAAACTCTGCCTCTGATTCTACAATGTGACTTTGGACAATTCGCCTAATTTCATCAGGCCTCATTTTCCTCATCAGTAAAATGAAATGCTTGTACTAAATAACTTCTGAGATTCCTTCCATCTCTAGACGTACAAGAACAAAGCATAGATGCTTATATTGAAGATCTATAAAGCCTTACACTTAAAACTTTAAATTGCCTGGCTTGAGTTCTGCAAATAGGCTTTTAAAAGTAAAATTTCCCAAATCTTTTTGTGATCATGAGAAACATTTAACGTGAGGGATCATTTCCCTTTTGTATTTCTAAAGATAGAGCTTCATTGTAATATCTTTATATTTGGATAGGTGAGGATTGCTCCTAAAACTTTTGTGAAAATTGAGGTTTCTTACTTAATGTCCAATATGCCCTGCTCCCAAACCTGCAAGAATGACATGCTTATTGTTTGCTTCCCAAACCCACCAATCAATGAGAAGAACATCGCCACACCCATGATGAGGATGCTCATCAGGTCAAGACCACCAAAGATGCCAATAAGCTGCAAAAAATCTTACTGGAGAGAAAGGAGATGTGAAGATGTGGGGTGGAGGGTTTCAAAGATTCATTTGCCAAGTTGCTGCTTTTTTCCACCTTAAGTTCATTGCTTTTATTCTTTGTTTGTTTGTTTGTTTTTGGAGGGGGGAAAGCAGGCCAATTGGGGTTAAGTGACTTGCCGAAGGTCACACAGCTAATAAGTGTGTCAAGTGTCTGATGCCGGATTTGAACTCAGGACTTCCTGAATCCAGGGCTTGTGCTCTACTCACTGTGCTACCTAGGTGCCCCCATTGCTTTTATTCTTAACTATCTATTTTGAGATTCTAAGGACTTATAGTTATTCTGAAAGGTTTTATGGAGGGAAATTACTATGGCCAATAAAACACTTTAACTGCAAAAAAAATGTATTTATAGCAAATTTCTGAATAAAGTTCTAGTGGATTAGCCAGACTAAAAGTAGTCAGGTGTTTTGTTTTGTTTCTTTTTCATAGCTAGGAAGTGAGTTCAGTTCCCCATTTATATGTACAGATAAGGAAACCCCCAAGCAAAATTTTTAGAAATAGCCTCTTTATCCCTTTTAAATTGCCAAATTAATCTAGCTTCAGACCACAGTAGGACATTGTAAGGCCAATCAGTAAGTAAAAGATCTTTTCTGCCCATTGAATAGGCCTCAAGTGGGGCCAAGAAAGCGAGACCTGACTAGAGGCAAGCCCACACCCTTTCACTAACTAGATGTGAGGCCCCAGGCCCACACCCTTTTTGCTAGTTAAGTCAATGTGAGTGTGAAGCCCTCAGGGCCCTAAGGGCAGTTGCTAAGACTAGAGCAAATGGTATGTGCACTAAGTTCTAGTCAATCAGATGCCTGCTAGGACTGTATGAAAAGAGAGCCTGGAACTGAGAGTGGCATAACTGAGAGTAGCAGAGCAGTGGATTCCTGAGTGATTGTTTGCAGGGAGGCCATAGCAGAGAGGAAGGTTACAGGATGACTTGGCTCCTTGATATAATATTGTGTTATAATTTCCTTGTTGCTACATCGAGGTGGGCTTACTGGCTTTGGAATATTATTGCAACTACATGGAATTGGAATTACTGGCCCTGGGATTGGATTCTCTCATGTCAAAATAAATGTTATACTTCCTCTGCCTTCTACCTAGAGAATTTCATATACTATACTATTCTGAACCATTCAGGCATGTTCATGGTCATCCTTGAGGTCATGAATCTTGCCTTACTGATATAGACATGAGGTTTCTTGGGCAGAACACATCACTATACCTAGAGAAAAAGATGTTGGCTGCTGAATTTCCTTCAGGAACAGAGTCATTCAGTTACTTTGCAGTCACATCTGATGTTTTGTGACTCCATTTTCTTGGTAAAAATACTGGAGTGGTTTGCCATTTCCTTCTCCAGCTCATTTTGTAGACAGAGAAACTGAGGCAAATAGGATTAAGTGAGTGGCTCTTGGTCAAACAGTTAGTAAATGTCTGAGGCCAGATTTGAACTCAGGAAGATGAATCTTCTTCACTCCATCCTTGGCACTCTATCCACTGTGTAACCTAGCTGGCAAGGGAACAGAACCTTGTTAGTAATTAGCCCTTGACAAATGAAGTAACCTTCCTCAGAAAGTGAGTATCCCTTGCAATATAGAAACAACAACAGTAATAATAACACCGTAAAGCCTCCATCTTGCGTCTCATCATGAGAAGGTAACTCTTAGTTCAAAGCGCAGTTCTAGCAGATTCTAGAAAGCTGGAGAAATTTTAAACCAGAACCTGGTAATTGAGTTTGCTACTTGAATTGTGGCCACTAGGTGACTTTTTGAACATAGCAATTCATGAAAATCATCAATCCTATATACATGAAACAACTAACAGCAATAGCATAGCATAGATAGATAGATAGATAGATAGATAGATAGATAGATAGATAGATAGATAGATAGCTGTAAAGACGTATAACTGTGTATACATAAACTTACGTAGATATCCCTGTGGTTGTTGTGATACTGTATGGAGTAGATAGAGATTAAATTAACCTCAATTTCTAAACAAGAAAATTGAGGCCCAAAGAGTTTAATTGATTTGTCTAAGATCACATAGCTAGAAACTAGACTCTTAGGCTAGTTCTCTTAGCCAAAACAGTATTATATGTGAAAGGAGTATGCTATGGAGCCTTAGAGATGTCTCAGACCATTTTGTAAACATTTTCCTTTCAAATGAAAAGCAACTTCAATTAGTAGTCACTATAATATTGACATTTCATCATGTGGGCATTGTTAAAGGCCTAGACCCCCAAGACATGTAGGCTATGAAGCAATAGGACAATGAAACAACATGGAATTTGGAGTTAGATACTCAAGTCTGAAACCTGTGTCTCCCACTTACTACATATGTGACCTTGAGCAAAGCCCTTAATCTTTCTCAGCCTCAGTTTCCTCATCTTTAAAAAAAGTAGCATTGGACTAAGTCCCATTTTTATAAAATAAGGTTTTTGTCTTACATGGCCTCTGGGGTACCTTCCACTTCTAAATTGATGTTTTTATGATCAAGAGCCAACCTACCCTCCAAAACACTGCAAGAAGTCCAAGGAACCTACTCTGTATCCTAGAGGATGTCTTCCTTCTGGTAATAGAGGCAGCTTTAGTAATAGAGGCAGCTAGATGGTGCAATGGATAGAGCACTAGGCCTCAAGACAGGAAGACCAGAGTTCAGCTGCCTTATTAGCTGCATGACCCTGGGCAAGGCACATGACCTCTTTTTGCCTCAGTTTCATCAATTGTAAAATGGGGAAAATAATAGCACCTACCTCACAAAGTTGTCCTGAAGATCAAGGAGGACATTTGTAAAAAGTACCTGATACATAATAGGTGCCATGTAAATATGTATTTCCTTAGCTTCCCCTTAAGTACTACAAGGCTCCTTGAGTGATAGCTTTATTTCTATTTCTTTACCAGCATGGATTATTTTCACCAAATGGACTATTTTTTACAATTGCAATTTACAATTACAATTTTAAAAAATTAGTTCAAAGAGTCTGAGTGACTTGCCCCAGCCAGTCACAAAGAACCTTTGATTCCAAATCCATTCAATCTTCTTTCCACTACACATTACTGCCTCTCCTCTCTCTCTCTCTCTCTCTCTCTCTCTCTCTCTCTCTCTCTCTCTCTCTCTCTCTCTCTCTCCACCCCCCTCTCTCTCATTTGTCTGTCTCTGTCTCTATCTCTGTCTCTGTTTGTGTCTCTCTCCTTATTATATGACTTCTATTACAGCTATCTTTGTAGCTGAATTTTTTCTGTACCAGACTAATAATAGCTCCATGAGGGTTAGGGCTGTGTCTTATTTCATTTTCGTATCTCCAGTCCCTTCAGTGCATTACACAGAGCAGGTTCTTAATACATGTTTGTTCAGTTGAATTGAATTCATTCATGATACAGAAGGTATAACTAAGAGAGGAAACAAAAGAATAGAATTAATAGGTACCTAATTATTTACGAATAAAGATCCTGATTTGACTATGTTATTTTACCAGATTATAATACCCTCATGTTTTCAAACAGTATATTTGCCCTCACATCTGATGGTTGGTATCTGTGTCAAAGAAAGATATGCAAGATCTATTTCATATACAACTTGGTTAAATAATTCTGACCTCTTTATTGCCTATAATTTAACTTTAACAGGACCTAACCATCTTTCAGCCTCCTTAAGTAGAATATGTCTCTCTTCATGTCAGCAGAACTCCTTTCTTTTAAAACACCATCCCTACAGAGTTGCTGAAGTAAATAGAATTTAGATGGGGGAGGGAAATGAAGGCATTTACTAATTCTGAATCTTATTTTGTTCCATGAGCCTCAGTCAGTCAAAATGCTTGCTTGCTTTCTTGACAAGTTATTACTTGCACTGCATAGAATAAACGGGGGGTTGGGAAATTTCTTGACAATGGAGTCTAGCATATGTTGCAAATTGCTTTTCTGAGAGAGTTCTTCATTCATTTGTCATGATAATAATTCCTCCTGTGCAGAGTGAGAGGGCCCGATTGTGGCTGGCACAATCAATCCACGGATGCTTCCCTCTGTTTGGCCTGGGCTCTTTTCCTTCTGAAAAAAAGCGGTGATGTTGACATGACACCGACATTGAATCTTACAAGGCTATAGAGGCTAAGAACGAATGCAGTCCATGGCTTACTTATGCATCTTTCCCCATAAAGGATGTGATGAGGCAAGAAATCGATCCCATACTCCTGATAATTAGTTATCTAATTAAGCCTTCTCGAATGTAAGGGGAAAGGTGGTTTCTCTGGGTGAGTGAACTGATAGCTGGGAAATATTTGCTAGTGTTTGTTACTAGAGAATTAAGTCCTATGACTCCAGAAGGTCAGCCAGTTGCACAGTTGCAGTAAGCTCTATCAGTTCCATAAGCACTAATTTTTAAAATGTAAATATGAATAGGATAGGGATTAGACCTGATATTTCATTAATACAGAGAATTCTCAAATAAGGAAACATTCTCTACCAATGAAGGTTAGTACCTTTTCTGCAATTTGCAGTTTTAGAGAATTTCCTATAACACCTGGAGGTTAAGTATCTTGCCAGTCACACGGTCAGAATGGATTAAAGGCAGGGCTAGAACCCAGGCCTTCCTTGCTCAGAAGTTAGCTCCCTATGTACTACTTCACACTGTCCCTCAGGTGTATGTCTATGTATAGAATTTACCATGAACATGTGGCTATCATGGATGAAAATGACATTTGTTCACTGTACCTTCAAAACCATTTATTTTCACATATGGATTATTGGGTCAATTGTGTTTTAGTAATCATGACTTTCATTGAGAAGGTATGTAATCTTCTAGAACTTAATACAATCAGCCTAATATCATCTACAGACGGATGAAAAATGTGTTTTCCAGACCGTGATATAAAGTTAGATATAAATTTAGTCTACTAAATTAATCCCTAAATGTAGGCATATTATGTGGAACGACAATGAGTTGATCCCATAAGTGAATGATCTTGTGACATTGGCCTCCTTGCTATTATTCATTCTTCATTTTTTGAAGAGGACCAATGACATCACAGAGCGATGTCTTGACTTGTGTATGAATTGGATTTAAGTGAAGCAAAATTACACAAAGTCATCAGTGTCTCTCAGAGTCCTCAAAATCCAGTGACAAGATAAAAGTCAAGACCACTAGTGATGGCCTGGGAGGTAGTGGATAACCTTGACATCTTTGATGTTTGCCCAAGCTCTAAGCATTCCACAGTCCTTGCTTTAATTGCTTTTATGACTGTTGAAACAAATTGTTCTCATCTACCCATTCCACCTGGGGAAGTCTTCATATGCTTGGGGTAGACATATTCCTAACTCACCAATTGGATTGAAGCCTGTCAGTTATTTCAACCTGGTTTATCCTGTCTGCCAAAACAATATTACAGGGTGTGGCCACTGCACATGCTACAGCTTCTTGGAGACACAGGTGAGAGCTGAATGGCAGGCTGATGCCAAAGGTGAATGAACAGCCTTGAAAAAGGCTTGGCAAGCCCTCACATCAGTGATCCTAGTCCTCCCTAAACACCTCATACATGCCTGCTTGCTGTTCCTTATACAAAACACTCCAAGGATAAGAAAATATGGATAACTTGTAATCTACACTGATTTAAAGAATACCCACCCCAGTTAGGTTGCATAGTTATCAAAATATTTAAATACGGGAACCTGCATTTATGGAGCCCTACCTCCCTCAGCCTAAGTGGTATTTAAAAGTCTTCATTTGAAAAGTCTGATTGAACTGATGTAATTTAAATTATTCTATCCTGTGAATCATTGAGATACAGTACCAACATTATTTTCTTCTATATAGCAGATAAGATTTTTCTCTATCAACTCCAAACTCTCAATAATAACTCCAAGCTATTTTCTGTAGTTTTAGCTTAACCCTTCTGACCAATCTAATTGTTTAAAGTCATTGACTAGACCAAATAATATTAATATTTGACACAGTCATGTTTGTCCTGAAGAGTTAATGCTTATGATCCACTAAGAAAAAGATTAAGAAGCTGAGAAAGTATCTGAGTTTACTGAATGTGTTCTTTGAAAATTGATCAGATAACTTCTGCAAAGCATTGGAATTCTTTGGAAAGTGACAGAAACAGTAGGGTTATTAATGACCAATTTATCTGGAGCAAATCAAACCTAATTTTTCAATGTATGATAAATGAGCAAGAACCTTGCAAATAGCATTGAAAACAATGGAATAAAATATCTGTCAAGGAAAGAGAGAAATGGGTAAGTCAGTTGAACTGACATAATAGCAGAACAGCTTTTCCCCAACAGGAGAAAAAAACACATTTGTGACTATATTATGGCCTAAGAGGCTGCCACAAACCCCGATGCAATAGACAAAATCTTATTAAGACGGAAGCATGAAATGAGACTTATTGAAAAATATGAAACTCCCACTGTGAGAACCCAAATTCAAGCAGTGATGAAGCTCTCTAAAAACCCATCAGCTTCAAAGCATCCAAATTACAGATTCCTCACATTAAATGCATCTCTACCTTGAAGATTCTAAAGTCCATCCTTTGTATCCTGCACTCAGTGTCTGCCTCAAACCTTTCCTATGGTTGTCCCATATATATTGGCCTAAGTATTTCCTTCGTTTTCTTTGTTCCTGCCACCATCTACGCTGTAATTTATGTCCTCTTAAAACTGAACTCCAAGTCCAATCTTCTTCAAGATTTTTTTTCTAATCTGACAATCTAGTTGCTGAGTTATCTACCACTCTTTCCTGAACATTTGCATAAAGATACCTGTATTCTTGGGGAGAGAGGGCCAGATCAGTGGGGTGATATACCTTGATACTTCCATGGAGCCATGATTTCATCCCTCCACCAAGGCATATACAAATTGCAACCCAGTCATACCTCTTCATCCTTATATGCTTCTTGTTCAAGTACTTTTAGAATCCTCAAAAGAGCACTTGCATTTATTATGTGACTCCTTTTTCTGGGTATTTTAAGAAATTGTGGATATGAGGGCAACAACTAAAGCTGTCCATCTATGATCCTTCTCTATTACTACATGTTTACCCATAGGCCAAATATTACTACGTGTTCACCCATAGGCGAAATATACATGATGTGTAGACATTCTATTAACTTTTGTTAATTGTGCCCAAATGTGGGTTCTCTGGGCATAGATAAGGAAAATCTTTGAGAGTAGCTATAGTGAAGATTTGAGAATGTCTTCATGGATACAGAAATTCTTTATAGTGTTTGGAAAGGCTTGAGCAGCATTCAATAACTTGAAAATGAAACATATTTCATCGTAGTGCTAATAGTTTCATCATATCATTTCCTCCATCACTCTTTCAGAAAGGCCTTGAACTTATTAAAATAGTATCAATGATTTCAGTTTTCAGAAGGAACAGAATGGTAGACACTATTAGAAATCAGCATGTAAGTCTGTCTCGACCAAGTGTCTCCACCCCGCTCTGATGTATGTGGCATGAAATGTTACTGGACAAAGATAGAATACTTCCTTCAAAAGTTTAGTGTTTTGTAGAGTGGAAACAACATTAAGGAGAAGAGTTTATTTAGTTAGGGAATATCACACAAAAAAGGGTTGCAGTTCATAAAAACAATGAATTAGAAGTAGAAGGTACCTTAGAAACCATCAATTCAAATCCTTTCTATTTTGCAGATGAAGACATTGAGGCATGGCAAGGTTAAGTGACTTGCTCAGAGTCATAGGGCTCATAGGTGTCTGAGGTAGGATTTGAACCCAGGTCTTCCTGTGTTCTATCCACGACACATCTATATTTCTTCTGACCAGCAAACTTCTTTTTTCTGCTTTAATCACATAAACCAATGATCTTAAGACTTCAATTTAATTTCATCTTGATTGTTCTAATGAATCATTTTGGTTTCCTCATACCCAGAAAAAGTGACTCAATTAGTAGCACTAGAGTAAGTGGTTGGAGTTGCTGCTCAGAGTACTACAACTTAGCAAGCCATCAATAAGGACCCCAACCTCACTCAAATGGGCATGTGCACATATATCTGACCAACCTTACCCTTGGGTTACCAGCTCACTCATTCTATGTATGCACAGATAACAATAGCTGTTTCCTAGCCTTCCTAACTTCCACAATTCCTTAGAACTTTACTGAGTACCTATGTAAGGACTATAGATATTCTGATAATAACTTGCAATTCTTTTACCTCATTGCCTTTATTCCTAATCAGTTTCCCAATCTCATTTTCCCTCCAAAATATAGTGCTTCAAAATTCATTCAATTGTTTTTAGATTAAACTACATTTTACTACATTAAAAAATAAATCTAAGGTTTTGATATATAAGTGATAGGAATAGCTGTGCCCTCAGTAAGTCTGAATTTTCAAATTCACCTATTTTTTCCATGCCTTACTGGAGATGGATGCCCTTAAAGACACTTGAAGAGAAGCGTTTTCATCGAAATCACTGGTAAATTGGGAAATCATCTTACAATGCTCCAAATGACCCCTGATTCCCTGTTCTCATAGAAACTTCATTCAACTTGTAGTTGCTAGGAGAAACTGCCACTTAATATTTCAATCAGCCAGATTCTTATGGTCTCCCATGTGGTCAACTTTCACCTCCATGTCTCCTCCTGACAAATGGCCCAGGCCAAAGGGGATCCCCACCACCACTACAGGCCACCCATGAAATCAGATTTAACTTTATCCACAGCAATTCTACCAGATCAAATCTCAGGAGAGACAGAAATGGAGATAAATAGAGAAACGAAGACAACACACACACACACACACACACACACACACACACACATGCACGCACACTTCTGACCCTTTAAAAGTCCCACTAAAACTTGTTAACCTAGTCCAATTCTTATAACTGGCCTTTATTTTAGCCAACCCCCACCCCTAGATCTATTAATCTCTGTATTTCCATATCCCTTTATCCTCTAAAAATACAGAAACAACCAGAGAAAAACACAAGTACCCAATGAAAGGCTATAATATAGCATGTGTTTCCGTTTACTCTGTAACTAAAATTCAATTTTCATGAATCTTTCCAATGGCAATGATTTGACCTTCAATATCATTTTATTAGACCCATACTTCCAATGTCTGCATTCCAAAAGTTCCACATATGATTGATACATGAATAATCTACAGTGAACTTAGGCAGAACATTTGTGCATGGAAGGCAGGATTTGAAATTTGCTCCCCCTTTATGAAGGTAGGGATTTACTGGAAATATTTAACAACCTTTGTGTGTCTGTGGGTGTGATATTACCACACATTTAAGTTTAATCTCCACTGTTATTTTCTCCATCACTGTATTAAGTCTAGACAATCAAAAAACAATAAAGCTCAAATTTGTAATGTTTTCTAACTTCTGAAGTCCAAATACACAAAACGAAAACAATCAGCATGTATGACTTATTTTCTGCATACCTTTTCATGGAGATTTTGATCCTTCACTGTAACAGCTTAATCATAAAATGAATGTCTACATGATATAGAGGGTAGAATTTTCTGCCATTAGAAATAGTGTGTTTTTTTAAAGTAAAGTTTTTTTTAAAGTTTTTTAAAAGTCTTTCATTGTTCCTTCCCTATATCACTGAGATAACAAGTGAATTAATCAACAAAATTGTTATTTGCAGGTCTAGAGTACTTTCTTTGGCAATTATCAGAGTGTTAAAGAGAAATTAACATGTGACCTCATATAGTGACAGGATTACTGTCCCTTGGACTAAGGCCAAGGTAGATATTATCGCTTTCATTAATGACAGCTTAGCAGGTGTTAGGTGTCTAGGTACCTTATGCATTTTTAGGGGAAGGGACTGGGAAAAAAGGAAGAATAATGAATATAAGACATGAGAAAGCTCAAGTGGTATAGGACACGCATAGAAAAACCAACTGCATATTAACTCTGATGGAATAGGATGCTTTATGAGTTGCAATTTGTAAAATAAGTTGGTTTCCCTATGGTCTAGATTTTACTGAATATTATAATTTAGGTTATATTATGTTAGGTTCTCAAGCACTTGAAATGTTTGGGAAAGCATCAAGTTGGAATGGAAAAAGCATTAGACTGAGTCACATGTCAGAAGTTCAAATCCCAGCTTTTCTATTTATAATCTACAGGGTCTTAAAGGCACAAAACTTAAAATCCCAGATCGTCAGTTTCTTTATCTGTAAATTGGAGGCAATAATAACTGTACCTCCAATCTCATATGATTACTGCAAGGACTAAATGAGATCATAGATATATAACACATAAATTTTAAAACATCATGTCGGCTATTGTTTAGATTATATTTATATTAACCATAATTATCCCTTTAAACCTTTCGTGGTATAAGGGAATGATCACAAATAGCAGCCCTGAAGCCTTCAGGCAATTTTCATATAAGGTCATGAGTATTTGAACTTGATTTGTTTTTTGGGATCATATCCACTGCTGCTTTCACTGCTCCTGAATCAGCTTGATGAATGTTTATGTTTAGAAATATGCCCATTTTAGAAGTGGAAAGAGGACTTCATAGGTGAGACAAGTGGAGTTTAAAGAGAAACAGAATAACTTTATGTTGTTTGCAAGAGATCCCTTCCTAATCAAAGCCATAACTGCAGATTGTTCCTTAACAATGAAAAAAGAAGGCAAAGAGAATGGAAGTAAGAGAAAATGAAAGGAGAATGTGATAGAAGAGAAAACAAATAAAACATTGCTTATGTCAAATTTATGTTATGTAAAGAGAGGCCGCACAGAGTGCCACAAACTGTAACAAAAAATTGAAATTTGTATTTAACTCCAAATTCTGGATCTGACTATCAACCTAGGATGAATCACGTGTGCCTCTCTTCTTCTGTAAAAGAAAAAGATAATCATACCTATTCTTCCTACTGTATAGGTATGTTTGATAAGATATAAGATATATGTCTAAACACATAAAAATCATATCATAGATGACACATTCTACTCAGAATTTAACAAACACCTCCTACCCTGTGGTTTTTTACAACAGAATTTCATCATCTTCTAAGAGTATGATTTTTTTAAGAACGCTACACCAATAATTTGTCTTCCTTATTGTGTGTCATATTCAACCTATAAAAGAGAAAAAAATAATCATTTTATTTACCTTCTATTACAGTCAACATGACATAATAGATAGACAACCAGCCTTCAAATCAAGACTATCTAGGTGCAAGTCTTACCTTAACAGGTACTAGCTATGAGGCCCACAATAGGGTCTAGACAAGTAACAACTTTTCGGTGGACTAAACAGTATTCCAAGACTACAGTGTAGATTTCAATACAGGTGTCAATCTATAGATTTGTTTTGATGAAGTTGGTTTTCCTTGACAAAAATTTCCAGGATTACAGGTCTTATGGCCCAATCCCACCAAGGACAGACAATGATAAATTGACAGGCAGGCAGGCAGAGAGACAGACAGATGAGAGAGAGATATATAGCCTACATCAGTGCTTCCTTTCAGCGCATGAAGAAATAAAAATTAAAAAAAAAACTTCACAAAGTAAATCAAATCAACATGTGTATGTATGTGTGTATCACACATGTGTTTTCATTAATACTCAGTGATTTCAATGTAAAATGTAGGGATAAGGGAAAATGCCAAAACGTACATTGGAAAGTATTGTTCCTGTTTTAAAAAAGAAGGTTCAAGATATTAAATACTTAGGAGCTTAATGCATTCGTATGTTTAAAACTTTCTTCAAGAGAGTCGGCAGTTCTCAGCATGGTATACACCACACATCAAAACCTATCTCTCATGCCTGCTATAAAAAAATGAAGTTGAATATATCTTAAAGGGGCAGAAAATGGCTGGGTATTGATGTGGGAGTCATGATACAATCACCTTTGAAAGGGTAGTTAGACTATCATCTATTAAATTAAGGTTCAAAAATCAACCTCAGATTAGAAGAAAGCATAAAATAAGATGACATCACTCAATTACAACCACATCAACATGACCTATTTGAATAACCTCTTGATGGAAAAAAAAAACAAGAAAAATGGAGTTTAAACCTGTTAAAAGTCACTAAAACAAGAAAGCCGGAACATAACAGAGATCTCTTTGGCCATTAAGCACTTTCTCTCCTTCATCAAGTGAAGAGAAATATAGCCATTTAGAATACAAACTTATAAGACACTATAAAGGAGGGGGTAGAAGATATGAGAAGTAGCACTTTATTTTAAAGAATGAAAAACAGTAGAGGTGAAAATAAATCTGAAGGCAAATTGACATGAGATCCAACTAAGCCATACAATCCCAAGAGAATTTATTGATGTAACTGGCAAGAGGGCAATAAATAGGCAGAAAATGGAAATATTTTCCTATACTCCTATAGCAAACTATTTTCATCGCCAGTGACAGAAGAATGATCACATTTGGACTCAAACATCCTAGTTGCCAATGTGCTATATGAGAAATTAGAAATGGCACTTAAGACGATGAAGCTGCTAGTCCGGACCAAGCATAAGTAGAAGAAAATTATGCCAAAGGTGAGAGTTCAAAGTATTGAAATTATAAGCAATGAGATTACAAATTAGTTCAAGTAGGCTCAGATAACAAAGAATGGAAGAAAATGTCAGATGACATCACTATCCCCCAAAAAGTGTGATTGTAAGTGAGTGTAAACTGATGTATACCTTCCCATGTGTCCAAATTATTTATGCAATATTCAGGAAAATTCATATACATACACACACACATATAGTATTCTTTATGAAAATATGAGAAGGGATCAGGCCAACTTCCACAAAATATTTTCTTTTTATACCAGACTCCATATTTACAGTCAGAGTCCTCACAATGGGTGTTCTAAACCTATCCTCACCCTAATCCACCTACGCTATGTTCAATATATCAGAATCCATGGCAAGGCTTTAACTAGAATTGATCACATCTTACTAGAGCTATGCTAATACCAGGTACCAGATCAGGAGAGTTTAGGCAGAAGGTAGTATAAACAGGGAAGATCAACGTTCCTATTAGTTAATTTTAAGGACAAGACAAACCGTAAATATGAATTTGTGAAACTATCACACTTTTCATTTGTGCATAATATAAACCTTACCCTCTTATATATTCCCCTGAAGTGCTTCTATAAGAGTGGAGGTCATTGAGTCTGCCAATCATTTATTTCACAGCTACTTAAAGTACGAGATGGGATAATTCACCCTGACACCTTAACCAGGTGAAATCTGTCTCAATCAATCAACCATAGGATTTAAACATCACTGATCAGCTTAGATGTGTTGGAAAGCTATTGGATGAACCAGAGTGACACTGAACAGCAGGTACATATGGACTGGATAAGGAAACTTGATTATGCTCTGTGGGTCAGCCATCAAATAGCCAATTACTTGTAAAGAAACTGCTTGGGGTGAGGGAGGAGGATGCCTTGGTTTCAGCCTCCTCTTTTTAACTAGAGGTGTATCTGGGAAACTTCAGAGACCTAACTGGTTGAGTCTTTACATTGGCATCCTAACAGTGTCCTTAGGAGAGCAATAGTGGTGGGCGGTATTGGGAATTGAGGAGATTCAATGGGGAAAGACAAACTTAGGATTCTATGGAAGCCCAGCAGAAAATTAACTATTTAAAAGAAACATTTTGAGAATTCCAGCAAAATGACATCCGGGAACTGAGTCACCCATTTATCTACTTTTCCCAGACTCTATATGTATTTGTGTGTGAGAGAGAGGATCAGGGACTTGATGAGGGCTGTTTTGAAACAACTTATGGTACTATGGTACGTATTTCACTCTTAAGTGGCAGTTAGGTGGTACATAGAGCACTAGGCTTGGAGTCAGGAAAATCTGAACTCAAGTCCAGCCTCAGACATTTACTATCTGTGTGACCCTGAACAAGTTACTTAACCCCTGTTTCATTCGTCGTCTGTAAAATGAGCTGGAGAAGGAAATGGCAAACCACTCTAGTATCTTTGCCAAGAAAAACCCATGAACAACTGTACATGGGGTCATGTAGCATCAGATATAACTGAACAACAACTCCTGTACTTGTGAGAGAGAGGGTCAGATGTTTGGGAAGGGATGTTTTATAAGGACTGCACTACTGTGGTAAATAGTCCATTCTTAAAGCAAATCAAGTTTTCTGACTAATTTATATCAACTGATAACCAAGGGGCAAAAGTTTGTCACCTATAGTGCTAGAAAGACGCCCCCCCCCGAAAAAAAAACTGCAAAGTTAACCCCTTGATCCTTGACAGGATGTAATAGCTGAACCCTGGGGACTCAACCCAGTACTATGAGGTTGGGGGGCGGGGATAGCTGTAGAGTCTATGTTGCACTTTATAGAACTTTTGTTTAAAATGCTAAAAAGGTGTGTGTGTGTGTGTGTATGTGTGTGCGCACACTGTATTTGCATGTGCCCTCCTTAAGAAAGAAAAGATTCAGAGGCATGGAGATAACATTAATCACAAAAACAAAAATAACTACCATTTATATAGTGCTTACTATATGCCAGGAACTATGCCAAGCAGTTTACAATTATTATCTTATAGGATTCTCACAACAACCTCTCAAGGTAGATGCTATTATTATCCCCATATTACAGTTGAGGAAACTGAGGCAGACTTAAGTGATGTGCCCAGGGCCACACAGCTAGTATGGCTTTGAATTCATATCTTCCTCAGTGATCTCTATCTTTGGAGTGAGAAGCAGCACAGTACAGTGGGATATGTGCTATATTTGAAGTCAGACGATCAGAGTTCTAATCCATCTTTTTGCCTGTGTATCTTTGGACAAATTATTCCATCTCTCTGGGCCTAAATTTGCTTCATCTATAAATGAGGGGATTGGAGTAGATGACTTCAAAAGTTTCTTAGAGCTCTCTATGAGATTATGAACCTACTAGAAATGGGAAAGAATCATGACTGATGCCTTGATTTGTATGTGGAAAAGGAATCAGGTTATGGACTGCCGCAGAGTTATTCACACAGACATTTTGACCTGGATAACATATTAGGGATTAGCTATTCTAACCTCTTCATTGCACAAATGAGAAAATTAATGCCCTTAGAAGGGAAATGCTTTGCTCAAAGTTATAAAGCGAATAAAAAACTGGAATTATAATTCCAACCAAGGTCAACTCCAGGCACAACATTCCTTTCTCTGTACCGTACTGCCTCAAGCTCAAAAACAGCACTTACCGTATGCGACATACATGCCAGGGACCAGAGATTCAAAGACAAAAAGAAAAGAGCTCCTCAAGGAGCTTACACTGGAGGAATACAACCAGTACACATAGAGGTTAATACAAAGTAAATCAAAAGTAATTTGGGGGCAAGTGAACAGAGAACTAACAGCTTCTTGAGAAGTATCAGGAAAATCCTAGTGAGGAAGGCAGGAGACAAGCTGAGGGTTATAGGAAACCAGAAATTCCAAGAGACAGAGCTGAGGGAGGAGCACCTTCCAGGTATTTGGGATGGTCTTTGCAAAGGCATAGAAGTGACAAGTGGCTGATTGCTCTCCTCTGAGACTTCTCTATCCCTGGCTTCAGTGATGAGCCTCCAAATACAGAGCAATCTGCTTATAAAGCTTGACCAGTGCTGAATATGCAAGAAGGAGAAAGCCAGGCTGACCACCTGCCACCCCTTTCTATCATTTAAAGACCTAAAAGAAACCCAGGTGAATAATCATTTTTGACAAACATTAGGTGCCTCTTTAATATATATTAATTCGCTTCTGTCCACATTACTTACTATGTGTCAGTACAAAGTATACTCATTGCCTATAGCATAAAATTGGTAAAATTGCTGTTCATAATTGTGTACATGTGTATTTTTAAGGCCAAGCCTTACTTTCCAATTGCAGTGCTTTTTAACAAAGACATCTCATTTGATAGTTTGTCAGAAAGAAATGAACAAAGTGAAATGTACTGCAGAATGTGTATACATTGTGGGGACAGCTATTTATGCCCATCTCACAGTCTGATATTCATATATTTAGGCCACTTGAAGATTTTCTCTGTTGGCGTAATTTTAAGGATAGATACAATCATTTAGAATGCAGTAGGTAATTTACTACATCATGACCTGAAAAATGGTTTTCTCTGATGGGATCAGAAGACTTGGCAGTAGGTGAGCAAATGTGTTGAGTTACTAGGTGATTACCCAGAAAAATGGTGAGCTCATACTTCTGTAATGAATTATGAACTCTTCCACATGGCTAAAACTTAGTATCAGGCTACCTTTTTCAGCTGCCAAATGATATTCTTGATTTGGATTTTAATTTGTAATCCATTATTCCACCCAGATCCTTTCTGACATGCTTATTAACAATCAGATCTATCCCACTTCCTTAGGTGCAATGTCTCTTGCCTGGAACAGAATTATGGGATCTTCTAATTAGAAAGAAGCTTGGAGGTCATTTACACTAACCTGTATCTGAACAGGAATATCCTGATTAGAGCATCTACAGTATATGGTCACTAACATCTGCTCGAATGTTTCCAGGGATAAAAATAACTAGGGAGTACAGATTTTAAAATGGATAGTGACTATAGGTGACAACTGCAGTATACACTTAGTGTTGAGTTTAATCAAGAAGGAATACATTTTTACATTTATATATAATTCTAAACTAGAAATAGGAATGCTTATGAAAAAGGCATGGCCTTTCTCATAGAATATTCAAAGGAGTAGTGAAAATTTCTCTTTGGTCCAGTGACCACAGCTGTAAATTAGGTATTTTTTTCTAAAAGTCACTGATATCAGGTATTAATTATCAGAATACCAACTCAGAAAAAGTGGCATAAGAACATGCTATAGTGGGATGACCTTTGGCTATAGAGAAAAGGGATCTGTGTTTCCACATCCATTCTGTTGTTTACTGTCAGTGTGACCTTGGGCAAGATACATCATCTTGATGGGATTCAGTTTCCTCTTTTATAAAATGTATAAGTTGGATTAGAACAAAGTTACTTAGTCTGGAATACATGAACTTATACACAAATAGATAGATAGATAGATAGATAGATAGATAGATAGATAGATAGATAGATAGACAGATGAGTAGGGGAAGGAAGGAAGGAAGGAAGGAAGGAAGGAAGGAAGGAAGGAAGGAAGGAAGGAAGGAAGGAAGGAAGGAAGGAAGGAAGGAAAGGAAGGAAGGAAGAAAAAGAAAGAAAGGGAGAGAGGGAGAGAGAGAGGGAAGGGAAAGGAAGGAAGGAAAGGAAGGCAAGGAAGGAAAGGAAGAAAAGGAAGGAAGGGAAGGGAGGAAAGGAAGGGAAGGAAAGAAAGGAAGGAAGGAAGAAACAAGGAAGTAAAACAAAAAGGAAGGAAAGAAGGATGGAAGGAAGGAAGGGAGGAAAAAAGAAGGAAGAGAGAGGGAAGGAGGGACACAGGAAGGTGATAGATAAAAATAAACTATTTTGGTATAATTGGTTTCCTTTGTAATTCCTGATGTTATTTTTATTTTTAAAAACATTCTGAGAAGAGTTCCATAGCCTTCACCAGATTGTCAAAGGTGTCTATGACACAAAAAAGGTTAAGAACTCCCGGATCAGAAGATTTCTAGGGTCCTTTCTAGTTCTAAATCCCATGAGCCTATAACAAAGAATGTTGTGAACATGTAAAAGTCAGAAAGCTTAATACACGAACTTAGAGCTGTGACCTTTATGTTGAGAATCCTAAGGAGCAGCATTGCAAATTTAATGGCGCACATGGGCCAGTTCTTCTTTTATTCCACTCCAACCTTACTCTGCACTTATGTTAATAATAGGTTTTTGGAGCCTTTTTACTTACAAGGCACTCAACAGCTGCATATCTAACCCAGCTGGAAAGACATTTTAAAGCATTAGATGGAAGTAAGGGAATTGCAAGTATGGATTATGATAAAAAAGAAATGCTTCTTAATAATCAAATCTCAGATAATCTTCACTTTAGAATGAATCACCAGCAGCCTTTGATCTTTTGATGTTGTTTTTGTTGTTGTCCTGTGTCATAAGATGATTTATTCACTCTATGTTTTGAAATTCTTTGACAAAATCCCACCTCACCTAACCTAAGCCTAGCCCAGAAAGAAAAAAAAAACATTTTTCATGGAGAAATAAGGTCAGTATTTAGGTTGGTTTCTACAAGGGCAGTGGCCCTAATACCTGACAAAGTTGTCTGTGAGAATAGCAAGAGGCCATAGCCTGGGGGAGAGGGGTCTCCTAGCTCTACCAAGCCTGTGTGATCTGGGGTGAGTCATTTGGCCTATGTAGGCTATAAGTCCCTGAGTCACAAAATAATTGTTTAACTATCTGACTCATCTCTGAGGCATGTTGTGAGGAAAGAGCTTTTAGTTGTAAAGTTCATTGGAAAGTGAGTTTGTAGGAACAGCTGGTGTGGAAATAAAATGAAGAAGTATGGGTGAATGATCTCAAAGGTCTTTTGCTATTCTGAATATTTATCTACCTATTTATTTATCTGCCTACCTACTACACACACACACATATACATATATATATATGTGTATTTATGTATGTATACATATTCATTCATGTATATATGTGTAGATACATACATCTATATATGTGTTCATGTGTATGTATACAGACATATATGTATGTCTGTGTGTGCATATATGTATATATGTGTGCACACACATATATACATACATACAGAGAAAGAGAGGGGGGGGAACTTGCTGGATAGGCTCTGGTATCCTAATGAAATGCTAAATGGGATGCAGCATTGCATGATGCTCTACAGGTGGCTGCTCCCAGCCCTTGATAGGTGACCTTTTTGTCCCTAAAGTCTAAAACATAATTGAAATCAAATGAGGTTAATAGATTCTCAGGGAAGATATAGATATAGATAATATAGGTACAGTTACAGATGATTAGATGGACGGATGGATGTGTGTATATATGTGCATATGATTTCAGTTATGTTTTAGCATATGTAACATATATATGTATATATGTGCATTATATACACACGTATGTCACTCAGGAAACAAGCTAAAAAAGCACCTACTATATGTTAGGTGTTGGAATAAGTGCTCAGATACAAAGGCAAAAAATTAGTCCCTGTTACCAAGAAGCTCACAGTCTAAAAGGTGAGACAAAAAGCAACAATTATATAATATATACATATATTACGTAAAATATAATGTAACATTTTTATGTGCAATAAACAATGATGGGGAAGATCTCACACCATTGCCATATCAAGATTTTCTTTTTTTTTCCTTCTCCTCAGACCAGTAAGAATTAAGATTGGAGGCTAGGAGTTGGTTCCTTTCTTCCCCATCTACTTCCTATCCCTTTCACTACAGCCCATTTCCCATACATTATCTTCTACCCCTCCAGGAATGAGGGGAAAAGTGTGTAATAAAGAGGAAGGATAAAGGAGTATGGGGAGGGTCAAAATGAAAAGAAAGTTTACTCCTACCTTCCTCTGACCTGATCCTTGATAGCTTCTCATTACTTCTTACATTGGGCTCCCATTAATCCATCAGAACTAAAGAGAGGTGATTAGAGCATAGATATGAGGAGGAGGAAGAGGAGGAAAAGGACAAGAGGGATATAAAGAGCAATCTGGAGGTCTCACGGAGCAATATGACAGGGTTAACAGTAGGGTCGACATTAGCAATGGGGAGGATGGAGGAGGAGTGACAGACAGCATGAAAAAGAATCCTCATGGCCTTTCTGGCTGGATGAGTCATTATTAAGGAAAGAGCTTGGGAAAGTCAGGCTTGTCTAAGCCATGGACTTCCTGTTTATAAATTGAAAATAAGGTTTGTTGTTTTTACATCATTAATGCATCAAACTGCAAACTAGAGACAACGTACATCTCAATAAAATGTCATGTTTTGGGTCTTTTAATCTTGATGATTGCCCAGAGGATACAGGCTGACATTTAAAGCATTCTGAATAGAGGAGTGAGAAATCAGGAAAACAAAGAAATCAATGATTAGATTGGTAAAATGTGCAGCATCTCCTTACAAACAAATTAGGCCAAGTAACTGATTAATTCTAAAAGCAACCTGAAAAAAACTAGGATCATTTGTGAAATCTAAGTGGGAACATTTCTAACAAAAGTCATCAGGACAGAAAGCTAGGAAAATCTTGACTTGGCAATCATAATTTTAATTCAAGCTCCACTTGTCCCTCCCTTCTTTTTAGAAAGATGGCATGTATATACCTGTGAGATTCTTGAGGATGAAAGTCGCAAACCAGAAAAGATGATAGCTTAGACTTTATACAGTGTCCCTAAAGTCTGTACACATAGACTAAAATGCATATTTTCAAGAAATGAAATGAGTGAAATTTTCAACCACATTAACAAATAACATCTTCAATATGATTTCCATCATTTCTGATGCAAAAGTTGATGAGCTTTGCAAGATTCACATGAAATCCATGCAATAACTCCACATTGCCTTCAATTTTTCCTGTGTCCAGACTTTAGGGACACCCTGTATAAGACCAGTTTTCATATATTGACATCTGCTTGGCTTATTCGGAAGGTTTGTGGTGACCTATAATCAATAGTTTTACTACAGGTGTTAACAGAGAAAAGGATATCCTAAGATGTCAAGTGTTAACTGAAATTTCCATGAAATAGTAGGCACCAAATGAGCCTTAGAAAGTTCCCTTGTAGGAGGGGAGCCAAGATGGCGGCTGGAAAGCAGGGACTTGCATGAGCTCCCCCCCAGGTCCCTCCAAACACCTATAAAAATGTCTCTGAATGTATTCTAGAACTGCAGAACCCACAAAATAGCAGAGGGAAGCAGGGTTCCAGCCCAGGACAGCCTGGATGGTCGCAGGTTAAGGTCTATCACACAGAACCGGGAGCGGAGTGGAGTAGAGCCCAGCGTGAGCCACGCCTGGACCAACCAGACCAGGAGCCAGGTGGAACAGGCCCTAGTGCCCTGAATCAGTGAGCCGTGGCAAGTTACCAGAAGTCTCAACCCACAAACACCAAAGACAACAGAGAAGGTTAGTGGGAAAAGCTGCTGGGACAGAGGGAAAGGAGTTTGCAGTTTGGCCTCTGCCTTGGGGGCAGCAGAAGTGATGCAGCTCTGAGGCTGCTTATAGAGCTACAGCTACGTTTGTTTCCAGCCCCTGGCCCACCTGGTGAGAGGAATTAAGTGGCAGATCTTAGCGGGATTGCAGAGCCAGTGGAGATCTGAGTCTAGTCCTCCTTGGCGATTATTAGAGGAGGAGTAGGGCTGGTGTGGCAGAGCTTGCTGTGTAGAAATAGTGTAGTAGGAAGGCCGAATTTATGATCTCAAATATAATCATGTATATGTTTGAATGGTCTGAAATTGCAAGGTATGAGAGATTCTCTAAGGAGAAAACAACAAGAAATTTATTTAGTCCCCACCACAGCAAAAACTTGAACCAGCCTCCCCATTCCAACACCTTGACAAAAAGACTCCAGGCCCAGAAAGCCCATCTCACAAGGGCAACCAAGAGGCCACAGAAAAACAAGATAGTATTTAGCCAAATCATGTTCACTGGCCTCACGTTCCTGTTCTCACTCGGGTAAGCCCTGCTTCCGCAGCTTCCTGCCTCCACAGCTTCTGGCTTCCGCAGCTTTCTGCT
>CM053624.1:303032770-303055677 GCA_028646595.1 Phalanger gymnotis
AAATAACAAAACAGGAAAACGATAAATGCTGGAGAGGATGTGGGAAAATTGGAACAATTTTACATGGCTGGTGGAGTTGCGAACTGATCCAGCCATTTTGGAGAACAATCTGGAACTATGCCCAAAGGGCTATAAAAATGTTCATACCCTTTGACCCAGCAATACCACTCCTATGATTGTATCCCAAAGAGATCACACAAGTGGGAAAAGGACCCATATGCACAAAAATATTTATAGCGGCTCTTTTTGTGGTAGGTAAGAATTGGAAATCAAAGGGATGCCCATCAATTGGGGAATGGCTGAACAAGCTATGGTGTATGAAGGTAATGGAATACTATTGTGCTATAAGAAATGGGGATGATACGGACTTCATAACAACCTGGAAGAACCTACACGACATAATGCTGAGTGAGCGGAGTAGAGCCAGGAGAACATTATACACAACCACAGATATATGGATTTTGTGATGACTAACCCTGACAGACTTTGCTCTTCTCAGCAACACAATATGCAGAGACAGCTCCAAAGGGCTCACAATGGAGAGTGCTATCTACATCCAGAGAAAGAACTATGAAATATGAATGCAAATTAAGGCAAACTTCATCCTCGCCTTTTGCTCCCTCCCCCCACTTTTTTTTCCACTCTTTTGTATTTGTTGTTGGGTTGTGTTTTTTTCTTTGGTTCTGTTTCTTCTTTCTCATGAATTATTCCATTGGTCATGGTTCTTCTCCACAACTTGATTAGTGTGTAAATTAATTCAATTCCAAGTTATACATGGCAGTTATATGGGATACCATGCCTTCTTGGGGAGGGATGGGGGCAGGAAGGGAGAAAATCTGTAACTCAAAATTCTGTAGAACTGTTTGTTACAAACTAAAAATAAAAAAAAAAATTTAAAGAAATTTAGAATTGGGATAGTAGAAACTAATGATACCACGGGACATGAAGAAACAATAAAATAAAGTCAAATGAATGAAAAAATAGAAGAAAATGGGAAATATATCATCAGAAAAACAACTGACCTGGAAAAAATAGATCAAGGAGAGATAATTTAAGAATTATTGGACTACCTGGAATCCATAATCAAAGAAAGAGCCTAGACATCATATTTCAAGATATTATCAAGGAAAAATGCTCTGCTAACTTAAAACCAGAGGGTAAAATAGAAAATGAAAGAATCTACCAAATACTACTTAAAAGATATTACAAAATGAAAACTCACAGGAAAATAGAGTGAAATTCCAGAATTCCCAGAACAAAAAAGAAAATGCTTCAAGCTGCTAGAAAGAAACCAAACACCATGGAGTCACAATCAAGATTACAAAAGATTTAGCAGCTTCCATGTCAAAGGACTAGAGGCTTTGGATATAATACTCCAAATGGCAAAAGAATGAGAATTACAATCAATAATAACCCACCCAGAAAAACTGAATATAATCCATCAAGGGAAAAATGGATATTTAATGAAATAAAGGGCTTTTAAGAATTCCTGGTGAAAAGACAAGAGCTGAATAAAAAATTAAACTTTCAAATACAAGACTCCTGGGAAGTATAAAAATGTAAACATGAAAGAGAAAACATAAGGGTCTCAATAAGGCTAAACTATTTACATTTCAGTATGGGAAGATGACATACATAACTGCTAAAAACTTTATAAGTATTAGGATAGTTTGAAGGATTCTATGTAGAAAGCACAGTAATGAGTCGATTATGTTTGGATGATGTAAAAAAAAATTGACAAGTGAGAAAGAGGAATGTCCTGGGAGAGGATAATGGAGAGAGAAAGAATGAGGGAAATTGTCTCACAATTGTCACACAGGGAAAAGTTTGTTCAGTAGAGTCAGAAGTAGTGGATGGGAGGCTAACACTTCAACCTCATTCTTATCTAAATTAGTTCAAAGAGTGAAATAATACATACAGCCCTACTAAATTGGTTATAGAAATCTATTTTAACCAACAGAGAAGGTGATAAAAAAGGGAGGATAGACAAAAGAAAGCAGTGGTCAAAAGCAAAACAGACTGGAGAGTAGGGACAGGATAAAAAGAGAAGAAGGATAAACAAGAAAATAGGATGAAGGGAAATTCACAGTTTATAATCATAATTGTGAATGTAAATGCGATGAACTCATCCATAAAACAGAAGCAGATAGCAGAATGGATTGGAAACTAGAGTGCAACAATGTCTTGTTTACAAGAAATACACTCAAAGTAGAGAGACACATAAAATGTTGAAAATAACAGACTGGAAATGAATCTATTATGCTTCAACTGAAGTTTAAAGAAAGGCAGGGGTAGCAATCTTGATATCAGACAAAGAAAAAGCAAAAACAAACCTAATTAAAAGAGATAATCAGGCAAATACATTTTGCTAAAAGATCCCATAGACAATGAAGTAATATTAACACTAATATATGCACCAATGACATAGCATACAAATTCTTAAAGGAAAAGTTAGATGAATAACTATACTAGTAGAGGATCTCAATGTCCCCTCTCCCAATGTTCACCTCTCAGAGATCAATGAGTCTAACTATAAAATAAATTAAAAAACAGTTAAAGAGATGGATGGAATCTAGAAATCAGATATAATAATCTCTGGAGAAAACTGAATGGAAATAGAAAGGGATACACCTTTTTTTCTCAGCTATACATGTCACCTTCACAAAAACTGACTATGGATTAGGGCATGAAAACTGTACAACCATTGGAAAAATAGAAATATTGAATACACATTTTTCAAACCTGATACAATAAAAAATCGTATTCAATAAAGAGCTATGGAAGCATAGATTAAAAATTGATTGGAAACTACATAGTCTTATCCTAAAGAATGAGTGGGTCACAGAACAAATAGAAAGTCAATAATTCCATTTAAAAGGATTACAACAATGAGACAACATATAAAAATTTTGGAAGCAACCAAAACTAAAATTAGGGGAAATTTTATATCTCTAAATGTGTATACCAACAAAAGAGAGAAAAAAAGATCACTTAATAGGGAATACAACTAAGAAAAATAGAAAAAGAATGAATTAAAAATCTCCAATTAAATACCAACTGGAAATCCCGAAAATCAAATGAGAGATTAATAAAATTGAAAAGTAAAAAAAAAGAACTAATAAATAACCGTAGGAGTTAGTTTTAAGAAAAAATTAGAAAATAGGTTTAAAATGGTCAATTTGATTTTTTTTAAAAGAGAAGAAAGCAAATTGCCAGTACCAATAATAAAAAGAGTGAATGTAAAAAGAAAGAAGAAAACCAATAAAAGAGAAGAAAACTAAATTAACAATATAAAAAGAATAAATACACCACCAATGAAGATGAAATTGAAGCAATTATCAGGAGGAATTTTGCTCAATTATATGACATTAAAATTTATAAAGTGAATATTTACAAAAATATAAACTGCCCAGCTCAACAGAAGAATTTTTATTAGGATACTTAAATAACCGTATTTTAGGGAAAGAAATTTAAAAAGCCACAAATGAGCTCCCTAACAAAAAATCCACAGACCAGGTGGATTTAAAAGTGAATTCTACCAAATATTTAAGGAACAATTAATCCCAATACTATATAAACTATCTGAAAAAAATAAAGAGTCCTATCAAATTCCCCTTATGACACAAATATAGGTTTGAGATATGAACCAGGAGAAGCAAAAACAGAGAAAGAAAACTATAGACCAATTTAATTAATTAATGTCAATGCAAAAAATATGATCAAAAAGAATATAACAATATATAAACAAAAAAGAATATAGCAATATATAACAAAGATCATACACTATCACCAGGTAGGATTTACACCAGGAATGCAGTGCAGGTAGAATATTAGAAAAAACTATCAGCATAATTGAACATAGCAACAAACACAACAAAAAGCATACAGTTCTAGTAAATGCAGAAAAAGCTTTTGATAAAATACAACACTCATTCCGATTGAAAACATTGGAAAGCATAGAGATAAAGGACACTTTCTTAAAAATGATAAGTAAAAAACAAAAGCAAATATCATGAATTTGAAGCCTTCTGAATAAGATCAAGGGCAAAGCAAGACTGTCCATTATTACCACCATTGTTCAATATTGTATAAGAAATGCTAGACATAGCAATAAAAAAGAAAAAAAGGAATTGGAGAAGTAAAAATAGGCAGTGAAGAAACAAAACAATAACTGTTTGCAGATGATAGGATGGTATACTTGGAAAAGCTTAGAGAATCAAATAAAATAACAGTTGAAACAATTAAAAACTTTAGCAAAATTGCAGGATATGAAACAAACCCATACAAATCATCATCATTTCTTTATACTACCAATAATACCCATTAGGAAGAGATAGAGAAATTCCATTTAAAATAAATGTAGCCAGTATAATGTAACTGGATCTCTACCTGCCAAGACAAACACAGGAACCATATAAATATAATTACAAAACATTTTTCACAGAAATAAAGATCTTCAATTGGAGAAATATTCATTGCTCATGGGTCAGGTGAACCAATATAATAAAATTACAATTCCACCTCATTTAATTTATTTGTTCAGTGTCATACCAATTAAACTACAAAAGAATTTTTATAGAGCTAGATAAAATAATAATAAAATTATGTGGAAGAACAAAAGGTCAAGAAGATAAATGGAATTTGAAAATATGAAGGAATGCCTAGCAGTATTACAATTCAAACTATATTGGCTGAGAAACTGAGTGATTGACCAGTGAAATACACTTGGTACACAGTACATAGCAGAAAATGACTATAATAATCTAGTGCTCATTAAATCCAGAGACCCAAGCTTTGGGGTAAAAAATTACCATTTGACAAAAACATCTGGAAAAACCATTTGGAAACAGTTTGGAAGAAACTAGGAATAAGCCAACATCTCGTACCATATATCACGATAATGTCAAAATGGACAAATAATTTAAATATAAAGGGTGATACCATAAGTATATTAGGCAAGCATGGGAAAATATACATATAAGATATATGGATACAGGGACAACTTATGACTAAACAAGATATAGAGTGGAATATGGGAAATAAAAGAGATATTTTTAATTACATGAAATTTAATGAGTTTTGAACAAACAAAACTAACACAGCCAAAATCAGAAGGACAATGCAAAATGGGAGAGGCATAGGATTTTACAGCAAAATTTGAAAAGAAAGGCATCATTTATCAAATATATAGGGGACTGAGACAAATTTATAAAAATAAATGCAATTCCTCAATTGATAAATAGCCAAAATATATGAACAGGAACATTTAAGAAGTCAAAACTATCAATAGTCGCATAAAAAATACTCTAAAACAACTCTCATGTACCACCCCACACTTATCAGATTGGCTAATATGACAGAAAAGGAATGTGACAGAAAAGGAATATTGGAGGAGATGTGGAAAAATTGGGACACTATTGCACTGCTGGAGTTGTAAACTGGTTGGAAAAACAATTCAGGAGAACAGGAGAAATTCAGGAGAACAATTTGGAACAGTGTCTAAAGGGCAACCAAAGTGAGCAAAACCTTTGATCTAGCAATACCACTACTAGATCTGTATGCCAAAGAGATCAAAGAAGAGGGGAAAAGATCTATTTATACAGAAATATTTATAGCAACTCTTTTTGTGGTGGCAAAGAATTGGAAATTGAAGAGATGCCCATCAATTGCAGAACTTCTAAACAAGTTGTAGTATATGAATGTAATGGAAAACTATTGTGCTTTAAGAAATGATGAGCGGGATAGTTTCAAAGGAAACTAGGAAGACTTATATGAACTCATGCACAGTGAAGTAAGCAGAACATGTAACAGCAATATTGTAATAATGATCGACTAAGAAACACTTAGCTACACTTATCGAGAAAATGATACAGGAACATCAACAAGCATTATTCGTAATGGGGGTATGCTAGATGCATTCCCAATAAGATCAGGGGGAAACAAGGATGTCCATTATAACCCCTACTATTCAATTTGGTACTAGAAATGTTAACTGTAGCAATAAGAAAAGAAAAAGAAATTGAATGAATTAGAATAGGCAAGGAAGAAACTAGATAATCACTTTTTGCAGATGATATGATGATTTACTTACAGAATCCTAGAGAATCAAGTGAAAAATCACTTGAAATAATAAACAACTTTGGCAAAGTTGCAGGATATAAAATAAACCCACATAAATCTTTGGCATTCCTATCCATTACTAACAAAGCCCAACAGCTAGAGACAGAAAGAGAAATTCCATTCAAAGTTACTGTAGACACTATAAGATATGTGGGAGTCTATCTGCCAAGACCAATCCAGGGCCTATATGAACATAATTACAAAACACTTTTCATACAAATAAAGTCAGATCTAAATAAATGGAAAAATATCAGTTGCTCATGATTACGCTGAGCTAATATAATAAAAATAACAATTTTACCTAAATTAATTTATTTATTCAGTGCCATACCCTTCGAACTACTTAAATTATTTTACAGAGATGGATAAAATAATAACAAAATTCATCTGGAAGAACAAGAGGTCTAGAATATCTAGGGAATTAATTGTAAGAAATGCTTGGGAAGGTAGCCTAGCCATACTAGATATTAAACTGCACTATAAAGCAGCAGTCATCAAAACTACCTGGTACTGGCTAAGAAACAGAGTTGTGGATCAGTGGAATAGGTGAGATACACAAGATGTATTAGTCAATGACTATAGCAATCTACTCTTTAATAAACCCAAGGAATCCAGTTTCTGGGCTAAGAATTCATGATTTCACAAAAACTGCTGGGAAAATTGGAAAATGGTAGAGCAGAAACTGGGCATAGACCAATATCTTACACCATATACTAAAATAAAGTCAAAATGGTTTCATATTTAGGAATAAAGGCTGATACTATAAGCCATTTGGGAGAGCAAGGAAATAGTCTACCTATCAGATTTATGGGAAAGCAATGAATTCATGACACAACAAGAGACAGAGAGCATTACAAAATGCAAAATGGATAATTTTGATTATGTTAAATTGAAAAGTTTTTGCAAAAAAAAAGCCAATGTGACAAGGATTAGGAAGGAAGCAGAAAATTGGGAGAAAATCTTTACAACTAGTATCTCTGATAAAGGCCTCATCTCTAAAATATGCAAGGAATTGAGCTAAATTTATAGGAATACAACTCATTCCCCAATTGAGGAATGGTCAAATGATATGAACAGGCAGTTTTCAGAGGAAGAAATTAAAGATATCCATAGGCATATGGAAAAAATGCTGTAAATCACTATTGATTAGGGAAATGCAAATATAAACAACTCTTAGGTACCACATCTCTCCTGTCAGATTGGCTAAAATGACAAAACAGGAAAATGATAAATGCTGGAGAAGATGTGGAAAAATTGGAACACTGTTACATTGCTGGTGGAGTTGAGAACTGATCCAGCCATTTTGGAGAACAATTTGGAATTATGCCCAAAGGGCTATAAAAATGTTCATACCCTCTGACCTAGCAATACTACTTCTAGTGTTGTATCCCAAAGACAGAGTGGGTAAAGGCCCATATGTACAAAAATACTGCAGCTCTTTTTGTAGTAGTGAAGAATTGGAAATCAAGGGGATGCCCATCAATTGGGGAATGGCTGAACAAGTTGTGGTATAAGAAGGTAATGGGATACTATTGTGCAATAAGAAATGGGGATGATACGGCCTTCATAACAACCTGGAAAACCCTACACGATATAATGCTGACTAAGCAGAGCAGAACTAGGAGAACATTACACACAACCACAGATATATGGATTCTGTGATGACTAACCCTGATAGATACTACTGTGCTATAAGAAATGGGAATGATAACGGACTTCATAATAACCTGGAAAACCCTACATGATATAATGCTGAGAGAGCGGAGCAGAATCAGGAGAACATTATACACAAACATAGACATATGGATTCTGTGATGACTAACCCTGATAGACTTTGCTCTCCTCAGCAATACAAGGTTCACAGACAACTCCAAAGGACTCATGATGGAAAGAGCTATCTACATCCAGAGAAAGAACTATGGAGTCTGAATGCAGATTGAGGCAAACTGTTTGCTCTCCCTTTTTTTTCTTTTTTTTTTGTTTTTGGTTTTTGTTTTTGGTTTTGTTTCTTCTTTCTTCTGATTCATTCCATTGGTCATAATTCTTCATTACAACTTGACGATTGTGTAAATAAGTTCAATGTGAAGTTATATGTGGAAGATATATAGGATTTCATGATGTCTTGGGGAGGGAGGGAGAAAATCTGGAACTCAAAATCATGCAGAACTGAGTGTTGTAAACAAAAAATAAAAAATCTTAATTAAAAAAAAAGAAAATGATGCAGGACAATTCCAAAAACTCCATGATGAAAAATGCTATCTCCAGAGAGAGAAGTGATGAACTCTGAATGCAGATCAAAGCATCCTTTTTTTTAAACTTTCATTTATTCTTCTTCTTTTGTGTGCATACACATTTTCTTTTGTAACATGACTAATATGGAAATATGTTTTTATGACTTCACATGTATAATTGATATCATATTGCTTGCATTCTCAATGGATACAGGAGGGGTTTGAATGAAGGAGAGAATTTCAAGCTCAAGGTTTTCAAAACTGAATTTAAAAATTACATGTAATTGGATAACATTCAAACAAATAAAATATACAAAATAGCAGGATATTGACTTACTCAATATTTATTTCTATCTGAATTCTATAAAATGATGAAAACAATCTAACATCGCTATAATTTATGTTCCTTGTTCTTTGAACATATTGAAAACAAAATGTATATTTTCACCAGTGTTCTTTACCTCTGTCTGTATTTCTGGAATTGTACTCCATAATTCTCACATCTATTTGTTCTACTTTCCGCTCCCAACACTTACTGCCTCATCCAAATCTCTGCTTCTATATGCCTTACATTAGAAGTGTCAAACACATACCCAACTATCCCACAGGACCCCCAGAGCTGCCAGAACCAGATTAAAATGTAATTGGGAAATATTTAACAAAACAAATAAAAATACAATAGAATATGGAGACTGTTAATGTGTGATTTTTTAGCCAATATGCTGGCCACACATCCTTAAATGTGGTTTAGTGCCTATCATTTCTATTTGAATTTGACATCACTGATTTATGTCATCATAGGCCTGAAACCTGAGATTTTTGTAGATGCAAAAAAGTAAGTTCTTCAAAATTGATTATTATACTAATGCTTAAAGATATAAAATGTAGTAATAACTCATTTATTTGGTGTTTTAAGGTTTGAAAAGAACTTTACAAAAATTAACTCATTTTATATAATAATTTTCTCCTATAGCTATCTATATCTAAAATTTTCTCTTGTTTTATATTCATGTTTTTGGTCCTGGATCACATACCCTAAAATCTTAGAAATATATAGGTCATAGCTTAATAGATGTTGTAAGTGTACTCTCATTAAAAATTAAATGAGGCAAAAAAAAATTGAAAAGAAGTCATAGTAGCTGGAACATTGACTTTCCAAGTTAAAAAGACCATGGTTCTCATAACACTTTAGATGCTTACTAACTATGTGACCCTGAGCAAATCATTTAAACTCTCTGACCTCTATTTCTCTACATATAAAATGAATATTTTCATTCTTGTAGCATCTATCACAAATGGATGTTGTTAGGCTCAAAGGTGAATTGCTATAGAAATATCAGTTGCAATTAAGAAGAAAGCAGTTTTTAACTTTGTTAATCAAAAAGTTGGTCTGCATGACACAGTTAATCTTTGAGAAGGACCTAGCTCCTTTAGGATATCTGTTATGAAAGGGCTACTAGGTGGCCCAGCAGATAGAGTGCTAGGCCTGCAGTCAGGAAGACGTTTAAATCCAGCCTCGGAAACACTAGTTGTGTGACCTTGAGCAAGTCATTTAACCCTGTTTAAATCAGTTTTCTCATCTGTAAAATGAGCCAGAGAAGGAAATGGCAAATCAACTCCAGTATCTTTGCAAAGAAAACCTCAAATGAAGTCATGAAGAGTTGGACATGACTGAAACAACTGGACAAGAGCAAATATGAAATAAAGACAGTCAATTATTCATTCACCTAAAGGTAAGATGCTTTTAAATAGAAGTAGCTGAATTCCATTAGTGCAGTTCCATTTAGTATATTGCCCATTAATATTAGCTCAGAGTCACTAAGAAAGAATTGAAAGAAGGTAGAAAAAGAACCCTTAGTATAGGGGTAACCAGGAGGAGAGGAGAAACTGCTTAAATCAAGATGAAGGGATGGGATAGCTAGGAGTCATTGAGACTTGTATGTTGATAGAGTCAATCACCTACAGCAAAATTTGAGCTGAAACAAATGGGGCAATAAGCAATGACTAAACAAGCCATTAGTAAGAAAAACAAAAGCTGATAATATTTGTTAGAGATTAAGTACTCAATGTGTACTTACAAGTTTGTTATGATTTTTTTGTTCGTTTTTGTTTCTGTAACTGGGATATTTTACTCTGAAGCAAGAAAAGTTAACTCATTTTTCTAGTCTTTAATCTTTTAATATATGCTTATTTAGAGAGAGGGAGAGAGAGAGAGAGCTAGAGCGAGAGCGAGAGCGAGAGAGAGAGAGAGAGAGAGAGAGAGAGAGAGAGAGAGAGACTCTTTAAAGAGTCAAGGAAACCAAGGTATACATAAATCCTGCCTCTGCCATACCTGTGTGATCATGGAAACTATGCCTAACCTCTCACAAGTTTGGATAATGTCCTAAAACTTAAATCACTGAGGAGTTGCTGCTCTGATCAGCTTAGGGGGTGTGCTACACTGAGTTCCCCTCTCCACCTTAAATTACAGGTCTAGTCTCATCCCCAACCTTCCCCTAAAAGATACAAAGATAAGATATTTGGAGTCATGAAATGAGTACTTCTTAGGCACATAGAAGATTTTAGTACTGGGATATACATAAATCGTTTCATTTTTGTCTGTTGCAACACCACAGATGATTAATTAGTGCTTTTGAACTGACTGATTGATATTAAACCTCCTGGCATGCATGTGATGTCGATGGAATGCATGTTCAAAATATAAGCTAGTTGTCACATTGTTCCTAATTACAGAGTTTGGGCTATCAACCTTTGTGTCTGATTCATATATCTATTTGGAGATTATGTTGGCCCACAGTCTGAGATATCCATCTATATCTAGTTTTCACCAGGCTGCTTTCTAGTTTTCCCAAAAGTATTTTTTGAAATGATCAGTTCTTGCCCCCATATTTGGGACCTTTGTATTTATTAAATATTAGGCTACTGTGCTTCTGTTTCTGAATTTGTGGATTAGACTCGATTAACTTCTCTATTTCTTCACTAGAACCAAATTGTTTTGGTAATTACTGCTTTTTAGTAAATATAGTTTGAAACATGGTAATGCTGGGCCAATTTCCTTCTCTCACTTATTTTCATCAATTCCTTAAAGATTCTTGACTTATTTTTTTCTCCAGATGAATTTTGTTATTATTTTTTTCTAGTTCTATAAAGTAATATTTTGGCAGTTCAATTGCTATGGCACTAAATAAGTAATTTAGGTAGTGTTGTTATGTTTATTTTATTGGTTTACTCATAAGTAGTTAATATTTTCCCAGTTATTTAGATCTGTCTTTATATGTGCCAAGTGTTTTGTATTTGTATTGATGTATTTCCTATATGTATCTTAGAATATAGATTCCCAAATGTTTTATTTTTTACTTTTGTTATTTTAAATAGAATTTCTCTTTCTAGCCTCTACTTGTCAGATTTTGTTGTTAATATCTAAAACTGATGATTATTTATATGGGCTCCTATTAAATCCTGCAACTTTGATGAAGTCTTGTTTCAGATATATATGTATACATACATATATATACATATATATATATTATTAATTTCACTCTCTAGGCTTCTGAAAATAAACTATAATTCCATCTGAAAAATAATAACTTAGTTTTCTCTTAATATGCACATTCACTCAATTTCTTTTTCTTTCCTTATTAGTTGCTGATTAGTAATTGTGATAATAGACATCTTTGTTTTACCCCTGATTTTATTGAAAAGTTCTCTAGTTTTTCTTTTCTTTTGTTTTGTTTTTTCCAAATACGTATAATTGTGGCTCTTTGTTTTAGGTAGGCACCATTTACTATCTTAAGGAAATACCTGTATATTTTTATGGACACTATTAAATCTTATAGATGACAATTTACGTAAAAATAAGACAAAAGTGATAATAATCAATATATCATATGCATTCAATATGATTTAATGTATGAGTAATCAATGAATCATAGTGACAACTAAAATCTGGTTTATGTTTTCCTGCCAACGTACTCAGCACCTCTTAGGGAGAGTAAGCCTACACTTAAAAAAACACAAGACAGAGACATATGAGTAAGGAAAACTCCAGTGTTCAGAATAACTCAAAAATCTGGACCTCCTAGAATGTGTTCCATAGAAACTCTCTATTCTACTGAATACATTCCTTCAGCTACTTCTTATCACTTTCCTTAAGCAAATACTCTTTTACTCTTGAACTGATGAAGCATTGTTCAGTGGTTCTGTCATGCCTGACTGTTTGTGTCCCCATTGAACATACTGTCCACAGGGTTTTCTTGGCAAAGATGCTGGAGCAGTTTGTCATTTCCTTCTCCATGAAGCACTGATGAGCTTTAATTGGTGAGCATTAGCTCATACTCATCTTTAAAAAGGTTGTTGAGAAAATGTTATTCTACAGTACCAGATGGCAATTTCAACCAAAACATTGCAAAGCTCCTTAAGGTGGTTCCCTCTGGGCAATACAGACAAGCTCAACCAGCTCTTCATTGACCAAGAGTCTGCGATGTCCAATCAGCTGTCAGCTAGCCAATACAATAGCACTTCAGCTTCAAAGTCTGTAGTTCTCCTTTCTGCTTTTCCCTCTCAAGCCAGATTGAGCAGCAGAGAGTAAGGGTCACCTCTGAGAGGCTTGACCTTTCTCACATTGTAGAATGTGTTAAAGAATGATTCATCTGTCTTCTGATAAGATTCAGCCCTTCTCCAGTATATCCTGAACTAGAGGCTGAAATCTTAACAGCTGACTCTCTTGCTATCATCTTCTTTACAAAGCTCTGTTAGAACCTGCTTTTCCACTTTCTCTTGAGTTCCCTCTCTAGCCTACCTAGGTTCCTTATCATTTTCAAAGAGTCCAAACAAAATCTCCTTGTAGTCAATGACTCACCTCTCTGTTGTGTAGTACGAATTTGTGAACTCCATTTTTGTCAGTTATAAAATCAATAATTCTTATTTAATCATTTTAAAATCTCCAAATAGTTATATGATTTACTATTTTCTGAGTTTTAAGTTTTAAAAAGTTATGTGCAAATGATCTGAAGAAACACAATGTCCTATAGTCCTTAGCCATATTTATTATTTTTCAACCTAATCCTCTTAACATTCTGTGTCTCTGAAAATCATGTTGCTTTACATTTTATTTTTTTAGTATATAAAATGCTATATTTTTTTCCCTTTTCATCACTAAATTGTTTATATTCAGGACAATATCAACCTACATTGTTTACAAGGTGATATAATCCTATTTATTTAAGTGAATATCCAGTTTATTCACCTTTTGCTAACCAAACCACTCCTGTCTATTTCTTGAAATCTGTATTTTAACACATTAATTTTAGCAGATTTTTAAAAAGTTATCGTTCTATCCATTTCAGCCAACAAAGTGAATACCTAGGAAAGATGTATTACTTTACATTCTTCCAAAGTCATTATTTCTCCTTAGTGATATAAAAAATACTTTTCCTGCCCTTTTCAGCAACAAAACTGTTTGTGTATTAAGCGGGGGTGGGGGGGATTATCTTACATCAGTAAAAAGAGGAAGGGTGTATATCATGGATAAACAATATGTATCATTGAGTAGGAAAATGAAATTCACAAATAAAATTGGCCCTATGAACCTCCTGCAGAAAACTGGTTCTTTCTGGTGCTAGCTGAAACAAAAGAGAGAGGATGAAAAGATGAGAGGGGACTTGTCACTACTAGAGGAAGACTGGTGTTCGGACATGTCACAATTCATAACCAAAATTGATAAAAGAAAAAAAAAACTTCAAAGGAAACCTATTTAATAGGGCATGCTGATGAGGTGGCCTTTTCCCTATTTTTCCTTGTTTTAAACCTTTCCTTTCAATTCAGGTCCCTTGGGAATCCTTTGATGTTGTGAGCACTGTGTATGTTGGCACTGGATTGGGTTCCCAACTCTTTACTAAAGGAATTTCTTTAGCTCAATTGCTTTTTAAATTATATTTATGCTGCTTTGTTGCTTCTTAGCATACTCATGAAATTTCATGGATTGACATGTTAAGAACAGTTTCTGGAATTGCACCAGCGACCTTACCAGATGGTGGACAGAGTTGACTATAGCTACATAGAAATGGTTCCCTGCTTTTTAATGTATGGACCCTGAAAAGGTACCTATAAAACTACTGTAATAGACAATGTGATGCTTCCATGGTGGTGATTCATGTGTCCCTATACAAAACAGTTCTGATTCCTTCTGGTGCCCTCACTTGATCACTGAGGGCCACAGAGCAAGTTCAATGACACTTCTTATGCTTCTGGTACATTTTGCTCATTTAATCTTACTGTATTCAGATTCACATAAACTTACAGTTGGAAGAGATCTTGTAAGTCATCTTCCTCAAATAGTGACTTAAGGAGAATCTTTACTGTTATATGTCTAATATATATTCATTCATTTTCAGCTAAAATACTACCAATATTGCAAAACACATTACCACCTCAGATGGCCTAAAAAGTTCCTTATGTTGAACAGAAATATATCTCTTTGGAATTTCTCTTCCCTCTGAGCAAAGAGAACAAATCTACACAATTTCCACAGAACAAATCATTAATGCTAGAAGACAACAATCATTTCTCCCTACCAAGTTTTCTCTAAATTAAATATCCCCAGTTCCTTCAGGTAATCCTCAATATCACATTGGAGGTTCTCAAGACCCTTTATCATTCTGATTGCCCTCTTCTAGAAGCTATTCAGTTTATCGATACCTTTTCTAAAATGTGGTGCCCAGAACTGAACACAATACTCCAGACACGGTAGAGTTTATTACAGTCAGAGTTTATTATGGTGGGACAATCAATTCCTTATTCCTGGACCCTCAACCTATCTTATGAAGATTATGATCATATTTGGTATCGGATGATACTTCACATTGTTTGCATATGTTGAGCTTATATTCTAGTAAAACCAACATAAATTTTTTGCTAAACTTTCTCATATTTTATCAATGAATGTGATTTTCATAAGCATATAAAATACCCTAGATATTTGCCTATTATAAAATAGACATTTGCTTATTTTATTTCTTCATATTCAGTTTGACCCAATGCTCTAGCCCACAAAGTTGTTTTTCAATCCTGATCTTCTATAAGCATAAACAAAGTGGATTTCTTAGAGTTTAGTTTTCCATAACAATCTCCTGTTCCCAGGTATTTTGCCTTGCCAATCAAGGGCTACGTCACATAGGCTTTCTCACCTGATGGCACTGAGCCAATCAGATACTGAGTCACATAGGCTCTGGTGCCTATTGACTCTGAGCCTACATATTTTGGGAATTGATCTTTTGCCCTGAGGGCTTGCTCCCAGAAAGGACCTTTGACTTCCTGGAGGGGACAATGGGGTAGTTGTTGTTAAGGAGCTCCCACCCCACCCCCACCAGCTACTCAGATGTTGGTGCTCACCTACCTAGTGGTGCATGTAAATGTTAAGGAATGTAGGAAGATTACTAAGAGAGTTGGAGCCCTGCCTCTGTGCAAATTTCTCTATGTATCCCTGCTTGTTCTGCATTGTTGAATTAAAGTGAAATTACTAACACCTTTGAAGCTATCTTTCCTTCAGACAAGAAGATCAAGAACCTGTGCTGGCAGCCCATCCCATGTGCTATGTGGTTGCTACTATACCTCATAGTCCATGTGTTAGCTGTCCCCTTTCTGAATTTTGTTATCTGCAGATTTGATAAGATGCCTTTATCAATATCATTTGATAAAAGCCAGAGAATAGTAAGGCAGCCAAGGGTTTAAACTCACTAAGAAGGTGCAATGAGAGGAATCTGAAGAGAGATTGGCTCAGATCTAATGGTGCAAAAGAAAGTCCTTTTACTTTGCTAGCTTTCTTTTAAAAAAAATATGTTATTGTAAGCTGGTTATCTCATGGACAAAAAGGAGGCTTAGGGCCATCTCATGCATAAAGGCTCCTTAGGGCCAACACATGGAATTTATCAGACACTAATGGGAGGGGGAAATGCCTACAATGAGATCATAGAAATGCAAGTCTGGAAAAATATTCTAGATCACTAAGTAAGCAAAGTAGGGCTGTTACCATGACAACAGAAGAACTTGTGCTAAAGCCTGGAATACACATGAACAAAGGTAAACAAGAGCAAAGGTGTGATGTAAACAAGGACAGAGCCATAGTATTTGGAGAAGGTTAAGGGAGCAATAAAGTCTATCACAAGAGTATCACAGGAGTGGGATGTGGCTTATTAATATAAGGTCTTTGATTATGTGAATGGGAAACTCAACTCAAGCTACCCATATGTAGCAAGCTTGTTTATCATTGCTTTTGGCAGGAGCTTTGTAGGTTCAAGTGTATAATTAGATAAATCCCAGATTTCTATTATATTACTCAAGACCACAGGAGTCTTGAAAGAAGGGAGGGTATGGAAAAAGCATACACATATGAATATGTTTAGATCCATGTATATTTGTGTGCATATACATGTATATTTATATGTACATACTCTTCAATCTAGTGACACTGGCCTCATTATTATTCCACAAACAATATACTCCCTCTCTTTGCACCAGGTATTTTCCTGAGCTGTCTCCTATGGCTAAAATGATCACCCTTCTCAACTCTACCTGTTAGATTCCCTAACTTTCTTTAAGCTCCAAATAAAATCCCAGTTTCTATAAGAAGTCTTTCTCAATCTCACTTAATTCTAGTGCTGTGCCTCTGTCAATTATTTCCTATTTATCCTGTATATAGCATATTTATGTTTATTTGTTTGATTGTTGTCTCCTCCATTAGATTATGATCTTTATAAGGGCACTGACTTTTGCCTCCTTTTGTATAACCAGTGGAACATAGTACATGAAACATAGTAGGTACTTAATAAATGTTTATTGATTGATTGGTGTATATGTACATATGTAAATATATACATACATATATACACATATATGATGTACATGTACATATGTGTGGATATCTGTAGATAGATACATATATATGCATATGTATAGTTATATTCATATACACACACAAACTTCATCTTCTCTATTAGCAAATCATTAACTTGCATTACCTCTCAATATTATATATGTATCTATATGTACAGATACACATATGTGTCTAGATACGTACATATCTATACATAGATATATGTATCTAGATACACGTGCATCTATACACATAGATACTTACATGTATCTAAACACATGGATACAGATATGTGTCTATATACATAGATACAAATATTTATCTAAATACATAGATATATGTATCTATACACAAAAGAAATGTACATTTGCATGTATCTATAATGATATATATGTTTTATATGTAGCAATATTTATATACACAGACTATATAGCAATATGTATATGTACGCATACGTATATATTCACATATATACAAACTTTATTTTTCCCATTACACACACATGTACACATGCATATATACACTTACTTGTATATATAATGATGTATATATAGTATATAGAGCAATATGTGTATATATATTTGTATACATACATACGCATATACACACAAACTTTATCTTTCCTGTTAGTAATCAAATTAATATTAACTGTATCATGACCTTCTTCTGTCTCTCTCCACACATACATACATATCTGTACATATATACAAATAGTGTATTCACATATGATCTATGAGTATATTTAATTTTTTATCCCAGTTTTTTTTGTCAATATCCTATCTGCAGTGAGGGTAATTGTTGAAGCAACAGTATAATGGAAATATTGATCCTACAGGATGTAAGGCCCATGAATTCAAATCCTGCTTCTCATTCTACCTGTAAATACTTGGTCAGCCCATCTGTATATGGAGGAAGTTGGAATAGATGGCCCTAGTTCTCTTCCAGCTTCAAATCAATGATCCCACTTTAATTAAATTCTTCTATTCACAGTCAAGGTGAGTCATGGTTCTAGGCAAAAATGTAAAAGTCTCTCTAGGGCTTTTCCATCCTTTCTGAAGTAATGAGAACAACACATGTGTTTTAATTGTTTGCTTTTGCTTTGCATGTTACCAGCAGTCTTTTGGCAAAACAAGTTTTACCTAAGACTAGGGACAGGAATAGCAATTCTATATGTCTTTGGAGTATAATTTTTTAAGTAAAAGAACAGAAAAGTCAAAGTTAGTTATTCCTACTTCTTTGCAAATTCTACAGTTTCTAGGTCAATCAGATAGGCACATATCAGAAGAGGAGGTCGTAGTGTTTGTTTTTGTCTTTTATTCTGGCATTCTCTTCTTAGTCTTCTGTCTCTCACATGTGCATGCTACCGACAGTATCCTCCATACATTGGACTTCTATGGAGGAGTAAGGATAATAAAGCAATAAGAGGAAGTGGGCTGATTAGTAGGTATTTTCTATACTCTCACAGACCATTGTAGCAGAGAATTATCACAGTCTGTGTGTGCTGTATTACTGATTGATAAATATGCAAGCTGTTAATAAATACCTGACTAAATAATCCATTTTGCCAGTCTTGTTAGTCTAGCTGCTTAAAAAATTATTGGATGAGCTAACATAATCACACTGATTTTTAGTTCCCAGGGATTAGGCAAACCCAAGTTCCATCCTGGAGTGGCATTTGGAAAAAGGAACCATTTGGGTGATGATGGACTATAAAGCCTTCCATTTTTTTTTTTTTTTGCACAACACCTTTTGGAAAGGGCTGCCTCATCGATTTCACCTAAACATACAATCAATCCATCAATCTATCACCAAACATTTATTAAACTTTACTGTGTGCTAGTCACTGTGCTAAGTGTAAGGGATACAAAAAAGGTAAAAAAAAAATCCCTGCCCTCAAGGAGCTCACATTCCAATGGAGGAGACAACATGCAAACAACCAAGACTCTAACAGTGATGGGGACTAAAAGACCTCTTGCAGAAGGTAAGACTTAAGCTGGAAAAAATCCAGAGAAGGCAGGAGATGGAAATTAGGGGAGAGGGAGAGGGAGAGGAAGAAGAAGAGGGAAAGTGAGGGAGAGGGAGAGAGAGATTTCCAGGCATGGAAGAGAGCCAGTTTGGCGATAAAGTATAGTGTGCAAAAAACAAGAAGAAGGCCAAAGTTCCTGAATTGTATAGTATGTGGTGGACAACAAATTGTAAGAAGATTTGAGAGGTAAGAAGAGGACAGATTATGAAAGGATTTGAAAGCCAAAAAGAGGATTTTACATTTAATCTTCTTGGTAATAGGGAGCCACGGAAATTTACTGAGTAGAGGAGTGACATGGATGGCAGATGAACTTGAGTGGAGAGGATTTGAAGCAGAGAGACCAACCAAAAGACCATGGCAACAGGCAAGGTGTGAGTAAAGAGAGGGTGTGCAGGAGCTTTCTATGTCAGAGCAAAGCAAGGAGGTTATACAAAAGATGTTATGAAAATAGAATTTACTATATATATATACATATACATATATGAACAAAATATACACAAAGTAAGATTTTTAATTGTTCTTTAGCATTTTGGAATTTTTAGCAGTACAGAGAGGAACTTGAACAAAGAGGCAATTGGAGATGGTAGAAATAAGATTGTACCTTATGTTCTAGAAAATGGAATGCAAGTCCAATTTCTGCATCTGTAATGTGTAATCTGTATTAGCTTGGACAAGTTCATTCAATTCTATAGGATTTAACTTTTTCATCTACAAAATGATGGCATTGGACATCCAGATCTAACCTTCTAGGAGACTATATGTTAACCTTTTTAAGTTAACCTTGCCTTCATAGATGAGTAGAAATTAATAGTGTAAATAAGAATGTAAGGAGAAAAGTTTAAATAATAAGAGCCCTCAATCATTTAAAAAGCATTAACTTACATCACGAGGAACTGAGAAATCAATTCCAAATCAACTACAGCTATTTGTTAAAACAAATTCCACTGATATAAACATTTGAATGAACCAATCAATGATCTTCATTAACTAAATGGTAGTCCCAGTGGTTGTCCCAGTATTGACTGATTGAAATCAACAACTGTTTACTGAGTACCCACTATGTTCAAGTCTTATGTGTAAATCCTTTATTGATAGGAATGCAAGGGGCCTAAAGGTAAAGAATTGATTTTTAAGTGGAAAAAAATTCAGATTTTTCTCCAATCCAGATTAATCTTCTACCTAATTAGTTTGCATTAATGAGATATGATAATTGTTATTTCTAGGTGCTAGGAGACACATGTTGCTTTAAATACAAGAGAAGACACTAAAAAATAACCAATTTTCCCTTTTTGTTTTTCAAAATTTTTCAAAATTTCAAGTCTGAAACTGAGGTGTAAATAGCTGCAAACTATTTTAAAACTAATTCTATGCTATGCTGTTTAAAGAGAGGCAAAGTATTTAGAATTAAACAAAAAATGAAACATCTCACTGTCCTCTGCCCTGGCGAGATCATAGCCACACCATTGTGTTCATTCCTGGGTACCACATTTTAGGAAGGATATGGAATGTCCTTTGGAGCTCTGTGAGACATCTTATCACCTGAGGCTAAGTCAAGAGGCTTGAGCATAAAAAGACTTGGGAGATAAAATCTGCATGTCCCAGATGGAGGGGAGAAGATGGAGAGTGTGACTCTGAATAGTTTTTTCAGATATGAATAATTTTAACACTGTGACATGGAAGATGAATGAGTCTTATTTATAACTCCAAACAACAAAACTAAGATGAAGGGGTAAGAATTAAAGGGAATGTGACTTTAACTCAGTAGCAGAATTTTTCTAACAAATTAATTTTCTAACAAATTAACAAATTTCTAACAAATGCCCCCAAAGCAGAATGAGCTTCTATAGAGCTTGGTGCTTATTTTTTTCAATTAAATTCAACAAATATTTATTAATTAGCATTAATTCAGTGATAACTATATGCCAGGCACTGTGCTAAGTGCTAGAGATGCAACGAAAGGCAAAAAACATTCCCTCTTCCCAAGGACCTCACAGTCTAATGGAAGAGACTAATGTACTATGCACAAGATATTGTTGCAAGAAATTAAACAATGCCTTCCCTCAATTAACTTGCATTTTATTGGAGGGACATAATATATACACAGATCAGCCTAATTCTAAATAACATGAGGAGGGAGAGATCATTACAAGGAAAACTTCATGGAAGAAGTTGTCCAGATCTGAAAACAATCTATTTGAGATATGAGAGGCCTTTTGTGTGAATGTGTCAAGATCGGGGATATAATGTGGAGTTTGGAGAATAGCTAGTAATCTAATTTGATGGGAAATTGGAGTTCATGATGGGAAAGTGTATCAAGTAGAGGGAGGAATTTATTCTGGAATGAAATTGAGATGAGCCTTGAAGTCCAAACTAAAGATTTTGTGTTTTATTTTAGAATCAACTGAAGTTTTTTGAACAATAGGAAGACACGAGCATACCTGTACCTCAGGAAGATTATTTTGGCAGCTTTGTGAAAGATGTTTTGAGGAAAGGGAGACTAGAAACATGGAGACCAATTAAGAAGCTGCTACAATAGTTTTACGCAAGAGGTGATGAGGGCTTGAACTAAAGTCATGCTCCTGTGGCTGGACAGAAAGGAGATAAATATGAGACATGTGGCTTTGGTAGAATGGACAATTCAAGACAAATGATTAGAGGCAGGGGATGATAAAGAAAGAAGACTTTAAAATAACTCAGAAATGACAATCCTAGTGGACTGGAAGAGGGATATTCTCTCAACAGATATAGGGGAGTTTGAAAAGGATCTAATCTGTGAGGGTAAGTGAATTCTCTGGAGAGAAAAAGAGGCCAAATGTGAGTATAGGTCCAGCACACTATCTGCTGAGCCACCAACTTTATATGGATAAAAGGAAAAACAAGAAATAGCAATGTCACAGAAGTTAAGGAGAGAGAGAGAGCATCTAGGAGACGAGGCTGGTTAACAGCAACGGGAAATTTGAGAGAAGTCTCAGAAGATGTGAAAAGAGCAAGGACTCTCAGATTGAACAATTAAAACATTGTTGGTAGCATTGGAGGGAGAGGTTTGAAGTAGCTTGAGGGAATGGCAAAGTCAAGTAAAACTTTTATTTATGTTTTTAGTGGTTTTGTAATATCCTTTTTTCATATTGCTTGCACTTTGGCTTGTATCTCTCTCTTCCTCCTTCCTCTTCAAGAGTTATCCTCTTTAACATTATTTTTAAAGAAAAAAGGGGAAAATCAACAAAACCAGTACATTCCTTAGAAAAATATGATGTTACATACAATATTCCACATCTGTGCACCCTGAATTTTTTAAAGCCGTTGGAGAGAAATATCTTCTCATATATCTTCTTTACAACCAAGTTTGATCTTTATAATTGAACAACATTCAGTTTGAATTATTTTGTGATTGTTGTTTTTTTCATTTATATGGTTGAAGTCACTGTCTATATTATTTTCCTGGCTCAATTTATTTCATTTTGTATCAGTTTATAATTGTATTTCTATGTTTCTTTCAATTCATCATATTTCTCATTTCTTTTTTTATACTCTTTTTTTAAATTTTAATTTATTTTTGACATGTTTGGTTTTCAGCATTGATTTTCACAGACGTTTGAATTACAAATTTTCTCCCCATTTCCTCCCCGCCCCACTCCAAGATGGCCTACACTCTGGTTGCCCT
>CM053624.1:303056177-303094817 GCA_028646595.1 Phalanger gymnotis
TCTCTTGCCAATTTTTCCTCTACTTCTCTAACTTGCTTTTCTAAATCCTTTTTGAGTTCTTCCATGGCCTGAGACCAGTTCATGTTTTTCTTGGAGGTTTTTGTTGTAGGCTCTATGACTTTGTTAACTTTATCTGACTGTATGTTTTGGTCTTCTTTGTCACCAAAGAAGGATTCCAGAGTCTGAGACTGAATCTGGGTGTGTTTTCGATGCCTGGCCATATTCCCCTCCAACCTAATTAACCTTTGAATTTTTCAATGGGGTGTGGCTGCTTAAAGACTAAAGAGTTCTATGTTCCATGCTTTGGCAGATGTGCTGCCTCACCAGCACTTCTCCTTCCCCAAGAACCCCTACCTGGACTGGGCTTAAATCTTCAGCAGGCTCTTCACTCCTGCTCTGATCAGCCACTTAATTCCTCCCACCTGGTGGGCCTGGGGCCAGAAGCAACTGCAGCTGTAGTTCTAAAGCTGCCCCACCTCCACTACCCCAGGGGCAGTGGCCGAACCGCAAACTCAGTCACGCAGTCACGCAGCTTTTCCCACTAACCTTCTCTGATGTCTTTGCTCTTTGTGCATTGAGAGGTCTGATAGATGTCACAGGTCAGTAATTCAGTATGCCAGGGTACTCTTCGCTCGTCTCCTGGTCTGGTAGGTCCGCGTCTGGTCTGTTCGCGCTGTGCGTGCTGGGCTCAGCTCTGCTCCCCTCACCTGGGGGCTGGGAGGTCCGTGTGGGACAGACCTTACCCAGAGACCATCCAGGCTGTCCTGGGCTGGAGCCCTGTTTCCCTCTGCCACTTTGTGGGTTCTGCAGCTCTAGAATTGGTTCAGAGCCACTGTTTTATAGGTTTTTGGAGGGACTTGGTGGGGAGCTCACGCCAGTCACTGCTTCCTAGCTGCCATCTTGGCTCTGCCCCCCATATTTCTCATTTCTTATAGCACATAAACATTCCAGCATATTCATATACCATATATTTTACCCATTCATCAATTAATGGATATTTATTAAATGTAGTTTTTGTCTTTTTATTTGCTCATTTTGTTGCATTTTAAAAATAGATGAGAATTGAAACTGTAGGCAGATGTGAAAGGGTTAATGTATAGGGAGAAATTAAAGATGGGGTGCAGGAACAGGGAAAGGTTGCAGAAGAGATGGGGTACAAGACGCAGGGTATTAATACAGGGGCAATCCCTGAGCAGGAAAAAGACCATTTCTTTCTTAGAAATTATAATAACAAATATAGGATGGGTAAAGACTGAGAGGAAATTTGAGGTATGAATAGAAGTGATGATGGAGCTCAGGATGTTTTATCTTAACTTTCTTAGCAAAATATGTGAGATCTGCTTTGGGAGATGATATTGGGGATTAAGTTTCAGGGTTTGATGATGATCTAAAAAATTGAAATAGACGTTGAAAAGAGAACAGAGATTTAATCAAGACAATATGATCATGATTTCCCCATAATTAGTGGTCTTCAAGTAGAGACTAAATACTCAGTTAATGACATTTTGGAGTGGGTATTCATCCTTTAGTGGGAATTGGATTACATAACAGCTAAGGTGATTTCTGACTCTGAAATATTAAACCTTTCTAAACATTTTTTTTCTTTATCTTCATTCAAAACAACCTTGGCTCTATTTCTATCTATTGTATAACCTATTTTACAGATTTTCTGTGAGGTTCAAATGAGAACATGTATATAAAGCACATTGCAAACTATAAGGTACTATAAAATGTCAATCATTATTGTTACCTATCACATATAACAGCTAGATGGCTCAGTGGATAGAACACAGGGCCTGGAGTCAGGAAGACCTGAGTTCAAATCCATCCTGAGTCACTAGTTGTGAGATCTTGGGCAAGTCACTTAATTTCTTTTTGCCTTAACACAATGGAAAAAGAAATGACAAACCAAACCAGTACCTTGCCAAGAAAACCTCATGGACAGCATTGGTATGCTATGCTCCATGGGATCACAAAGAGTTGGACACAACTGAACAACAACATGACATACAGCCTTCCTTCTGCCAGTAATGTTAGGATTCCAAGAAAAGGGAAGAGGGAGACAGTTTTATTATCACATTACAATTACAAACTGATACAAAATGAAATAAATTGAGCCAGGAAAATAATATACACAGTGACTTCAACCATATAAATGAGTACAGCCATGAAGGGAAGAAAAGATCTGGGATAATGGGATCCATTGTCAGTTTGCTTTTTGCTTGTTTGTTTTAAATAGCAGAGATATGGCCATATTTGTAGGCATCAGGGAAGGATAGAGAGTGATTGAAGAAAATAGAGAGAGTGGAGAACAATAGATATAATTGGGTGAAGAGATCAAAAGGAGATGGGATCAAGGATGCAGATAGAAGGATTTACCTTGGCAAAAAGAACACCTTTTTTTTTCATATGGGTCTAGAATGAAGGAAGAAATAGTGAAGAAAGAGAAAATGTCTGAGTGATGTATGATAAGGAGGAGAGGGAAAGGGGTATCTTAATGAATGATCTCATTTTTTTTTCTACAAAGGATAAAGAGAGGTCCTTAGCAAAGGGGATGGAATGAAGAGGTGCCTTGACAAGTTCTAGGAGAGACTAGAAAGTGTGAAACAACTGCTGTGCAGAGTGCAATACAGAATTAAGGAGGAATAGACTGCTTGCCTTACTATGTTGGGGGCCCAGTTGAGATTAGATAACATAAATTCATCATGGAACAAGTCAGTAAATATACTGAGATTTGAGAATTTGAGATTCTCTTCAACTCATTTCAGCAACATGTGAATGAAAGCAATGAAGGTAGATGGTGGGAATAATCCATGGTTCAGACTTCTAAACTTGTGATCATTGATTAGGACAAATAGAAAAGGTAATTGAGAGTGGAGAATAAGGACAGAGTTAGTTCACCAAGGGTTTGAACTTGGGAAGAGGGAGAGTGTAGCCAGTATAGAGAAAGGTAGATTATATGAATTTCCATATCTAGTGATAGTCTACCACTATTACCTGGTAAAGGCAATATAGCTTAGTAGAAACAGTACTGTTATAACAACAGCGAACATTCATATAGAGCTTCAAGTCTCATTACAGCTAACATTTATATAGAGCTTTAAGGCTTATAGAATTCCATTTGAGCTTTGCTAGGGCAGCAAAGTGGCACAGTGGATAGTGCTGAGCCTGAAGTCAAGAAGACTCATCTTCCTGAGTTCAAATCTGGCTTCAGACTCTTACTAGATATGTGACCCTGGGCAAGTCACTTAACACTATTTCCATCAGTTGCCTCATTTGTACAAGGAAATAGCAAACCACTCCATTATCTTTGCCAAGAAAACCCCAAATGGGGTCACAAAGAATCAGACTTAACTGAACAATAACAACCACTTCCCCTGCGAAATATGTGCTATTATTATAACTGTTTTACAAATAACAAAAGAGGTTAAGGAAAGGGCCCAGCCACCTGTGCATACTAAGTACCTGAGGCAGGATTTGAAGTGTGGTTTTTCTGACCAGACGAAAAGTTCAGCATTCTGTCTACTACACAGCCTCCTCAACAACCCAGGGTCACCTCCACACCAGTGTTCCGAAGCAATAGAGACTTTAGAAGAGACTCTTAATTCAGGAATTTTCCAATTCTTCTATAGAGAAGAAACTGGCATTTAGACTTTAGCTGCGATATATTTAAGGGCACAGCTTGCAAACTTGTATCAATGTAACAAAAAACCTAAATAAAGGTTTGAGTGCCTTAGAATCATACGCTTAAAAGGCAGAGTGAATAGTTTCAGACTTCAGATTCAGGAAAAGCTGAGTTCAAATTCTGCCTCCTTGACAGCCGTGTGAGTATAGGCAGGCAACTCAGTTTCTCCAGCGTCTTTTGCACACCTGTAAAATGGGGATAATAACACCCGTAGCACTCACCGCACAGGCTTATTGTGAGGCTCAAATGAGATGATAAATGTACAATACTTTGAAAACCTTAAAGCACTTCTGAAATGTCAATTATCTCAGCTTACTTGTGTTCATTTATCTTCATGGAGTGACAATCCTTCCTTTCTTAAATTTTTTTGTTATGTTAAACAATATAGACTATATGCAATACTATGTGTTATGAGGGAAAACATCCAAGCCACAGTTGCTAACTGAAGATTAGCATTGTTATTAATACCATGCCCAAAGTGGCAAAAAAATGAGAGATTCTGCACTGAATATAGAATTGGTTTCTTCTCTTGGTCAGGTTGAAATTTAGATAGAATTCTGCCAGAAACTACAGGTATGAGTAAAGAAGTAATGCTAAGTTTTTTCATGGGAATGCACATTTAAATGACAATCACAAATCCAGTGCTTAACTAGGCAAATACACAGTGAAATTCCAAGTGAAGTCTCTGTGACTTCACATTGATAATTCATTTTGGCCTGGTCACTTGCTGGTGTTTTGTGCAGCTCTTGATTGATAGCTGACTTGGAAAACAATGGATGACAAATCTATAATAGGCCTGTTCTTCTTTGTTCTAGTCCATTAGGTGATTTTATGTATTTAAGAAAGATCCTTATGGGTGATAAGTGGCAGCTTGCATCAAGTTGCACAAAGAAGTCATTAGCAAAATATGTGATTTTGTCTGCCTTCCAATTTTTCCATGATTTTATGTTTTATAGAAATGTGTGTATGTATGCACATATGAAAAATTCAAGTGCAAGCATGAAAATCACAAAATTAAGCATGGCAAAATAAGAACTGCTATCCTCCTTTAGCTATGGATTAGGATGGAGACAAGCTTAGTGAGTTAATGTGTACCAGCCTAAAGATATTCTTAATTCCTTCTCCTCTAAGCTAGTCCATTGTATGTTCTTCCCACAATTGCTCATGATAGGCCTAAATTCATTACATCAATAAGGTCTGCCAAGAATAGCCATTGGTATGTGAAATATACTTAAATTGCTTGATTTCATCAGAACCCTTCTATGTCTTAGTCTCCTGTGTTTCCTTATCTAGAAAGGGAGGGTTGCACTAGATGACCCCTGAGATCTCTTTCCACCTCTAAAACAATGATCTTATTATTTTATTAATATTCTTTTAATTAAATTTAATTAATTCTATTAATAATGGCAGCTGACAAGTTGCATATAAAATTTATAAAACATTTTATGCACATTATCTCTTTTGACTCTCTCCACAACCCTGTGAGGTAGAAGCAATTATTATTTGCATTATACAGGTGAGGATACAGGTGTAACTTACCCAGGGTCACACAGCTAGTTAGTGTCTGAGGTAAAATTAAAATCCAGGATTCCTTAAATCCATATCCAATACTCTTATCTGCTATACTATACTGCATCTTATTAGATGATTTTGAATGACTGTGGCCAAAAGAAACAACTGACCATAAGGAGCCTCTTTGCATTTAGCATACCAGCTCCTCAGATGACAGATGTGAAATCAATCCATCATGGTACCTGTAATCAAGCCTTTAGAGTACTGCCACACACAAGAGTTCACGTTTTGCTTTCCTGGGTTTCAAAATCCCAGGGTCACTTCTAAAAATGATAAGACAATAAAGAAAGATGTTAGTGCAAAAATCCACAGGATAAGTAATTTGGACATGTCTGTAAAGCCCCTTTTCTCTGGAGAAGGGGGTATGGTAGAGTAAAAAGAATACTGCACCAGGAACCAGGAGACCTAATTTCTATTCCTAACTCCACCATGAAGATAAGCAATATAACTTTTCTGTACCTGAATATCTCTATCTTGAAAATTACAGCAAGCAGAAGGTAAGGGTCAGAGCCAAGATGGCAGAGTAAAAGCAGGGTATTGCTTGAGCTCTCCCCCAAACCCCTCCAAATACTTGTAAAAATGACTCTAAACAAATCCTAGAGCTATAGAACCCACAAAATGACAGAGTGAAACAAATCTCCAACCTAAGGCAAGCTAGAAGGAAGACTGGAAGGGTTTATCAAACAGGGCTTAGAGTGGAGCACAGTCCAGCATGGATTCTATTGGCACAGACTGGGCTGGAGCAGGTCTCAGGGGATTGAATCACTGGCAGTTGTGACCACAAACACCAACGACAAAGTAGAAGGTCAGTGTGGAAACTCTGTCAGACTTGGGTAAGAGAATAGCACAGAGTGGCCCCAGACAGAGCTGCAGAGGTGGCAGCTGAGGTGGCAGTGGCAGCAGTAGCAGCAGTAGCAGCAGTAGCAGCAGTAGCAGCAGCTGCTTCCAGACCTCCAGGCCCACAGATGATGGGGGGATCGAATGGCTGATCGGAGGGAGATTGCAACAATCTCTTTGCTGGCACTGAAGCAGGATTCTCTTGCTTTGCCCTGCTTGGATCAGGGTTACAATTCTGGGTGATAGTCCTGGGGTAAGGAGGAGCACTGGCATAGCAGAGCTTGTGGTAGCTGTGGAGAAGGAATCTTCCTCACAGTTCCAAGGCAGAAAAGAGTGTTTGTGGTCACTCACAGACCAGAACATAGGCCAAGAGATACATAAACACCTCTCCTTGGATCATATCACCTTAGAAGAACTGAAAATTTACAGGTGCCTAGAAGTATCTTTGACAACAGCTGTGCAAAACCCCTGAAACTTGGGATATATTACTCTTCACTACAGAATCAGAGTCCTACCTTGACAAAGAGCTCAAAAGTCAAGTAAATGTCTGGGAAAATGAGCAAACAGCATAAAAAAAAATCAGACTATAGAATCTTACTTTGGTAACAAAGAAGAACATACAACCAGAAAAAGACAACAAAGTCAAAGTTCCTACATCCAAATCCTCCAAGAAAAATATTAATTGGTTGCAGGCCATGGAAGAGATTAAAAAGGAGTTTGAAAATCAAATAAGAGAAATAGAAGAAAAATTGGGAAGAGAAATGCAAGTGACGCAAGAAAATCACAAAAAACGAGTCAACAGCTTGCTAAAGGAGACTTCAAAAATACTGAAGAAAATAACACCTTAAAAAATAGACTAACCCAAATGACAAAAGAGGTCCAAAAAGCCAATGAGGAGAAGAATGCCTTAAAATGGAGGACTGGTCAAATGGAAAAGAAGATCCAAAAAATCACTGAAGAAAATAATGCCTTAAAAATTAAAATGGAGCAAATGAAACCTAATGACTTAATGAGAAATCAAGAAATTATAAAACAGAACCAGAAGAATGAAAAAATAGAAGACAATGTGACATCTCATTGAAAAAAAAACCACTGATCTGTAAAATAGATCAAGGAGAGGTAATTTAAAAATTATTGGACTACCTAAAAGCCTTGATAAAAAAAAAAAAGCCTAGATATCATCTTTCAAGAAATTATCAAGGAAAACTGCTCTGATATTCTAGAACCAAAGGGTAAATAGAAATTGAAAGAATCCACCAATTGCCTCCTGAAAAAGATGGCAAAAGGAAAATTCCTAGGAATATTTTGGCCAAATTCCAGAGTTCCCCCCAGGTCAAGGAGAAGATATTGCAAGCAGCCAGAAAGAAACAATTTGAGTATTGTGGAAATACAATCAGGATAACACAAGATTTAGCAGCTTCTACATTAAGGGATTTAAGGGCTCAGAATATGATATTCCAGAAGTTAAAGGAGCTGGGATTAAAATCAAGAATCACCTACCCAGCACAACTGAGTGTAATACTTCAGGGGAAAAAACAGACATTCCAATTAAATAGAGGACTTTCAAGCATCCTTGATGAAAAGACAAGAACTGAACAAATAACTTGATTTTCAAATATAAGAATCAAGAGAAGCATGAAAAGGTGAACAGGAAATAGAAATTATAAGGGACTTATTAAAGTTGAACTGTTTGCATTCCAACTCGTAAAGATGATATTTGTAACGCATGAGACCTTTCTCAGTACTGGCATTAGTATATACATATATATAGACAGAGGGTACAGGGTGAGTTGAATATGAAGGGATGATATTTAAAAAATAAAATTAAAGGGTGAGAGAGGAATATATTGGGAGAAAGAGAAAGGGAGAGATAGAATAAGGTAAATTATCTCACATAAAAGAGGCAAGAAAAAGCTGTTACAGTGGAAGGGAAGTCGGGGGAGGTGAAAGAGAATGAGTCAACCTTATTCTCATCAGATTTGGCTTAAGAAGGTAATAACACACACTCAACTGGGTATCTTACCCTACAGGAAAATAGGGGGGAAAGAGATTAGAGGGGGAAATGATAGAAGAGAGAGCAGATTGGGGGAGGGTGTAGTCAATAGCAAACATTTTTGAAATGGGACAAGGTCAAAGGAGAATATAGAATAAATAGGGTGCAGGATAGGATGGAGGGAAATAACAGTTAATCTTTCACAACATGACTGTTATGAAAATGTTTTCATAACTCCACATGTATCACCTACATTGAATTGCTTGCCTTCTCAATGAGGGTGGGTGGGGAGGGAATAAGAAAGAGAATTTGGAACTCAAAGTTTTAAAAACAAATGTTAAAGATTGTTTTTACATGCAACTGGGAAATAAGATATACAGGCAATGGAGTATAGAAATCTATCTTGCCTTACAAGAAAGTAAGAGGTAAGGGAATGGGGAGGGAGACAAAAGGGAGGGCAGAATAGGGAAAGGGTGATCAAAATGCATCCCATGTTCATGTGGGGGGTAGGGGAGAGATGGAGAAAAATTTGGAACTCAAAATCTTGTGGAAATAAATGCTGAGAACTGAAGATAAATAAACTAAAAAAAAAAAAGGAAATGAAGGTGACCACTTCAGTTAAGAGATTTTATGAAATTATGCCATCAGTAATTGAAAGAAAGAACACAACAAAATGCAAGCACAACAAAACAAAAACACAACTAAAATAACTGGTTTCGGTAAATATGCAAACTCAACAGGATCTTTATATTCATGTTGGCTGTCACTGGTAGGGATACAAATCAAGTAATGGGTCAACAAGTATTCATTAATTTACTCCATTTTCTGTAATCACTGTGCTAGGTATTTGGGATATAAATGCAATGAGTGAAACAAACTCTACTTACAAAAACAATTTACATTCTAATGGTTCAAACATCAGGGACATATATGGGAATATACATAAAATGGACATAAATAGATATATACATAATAAATGAATAGTTAAATGCAAAGTGGTTTGACAGAAAAAACACCATTTATAGGAAACAGGAAAAAATTCATGTTGAAGGTGATGGTTAACTTCAGTCTTGAAGGAAGAGTGCATTCTAGGCATAAGGAAAAACCAGTGCAAATACCCAGAGAAAGAGATGAAATGTCCTAAGTGAGGAACAGAGAAAAAGCCAAATTGGCTGGATCATATAGTACAAAATGGGGAAGACTGTGATGTAAATCTATAACTGTAAGTTGGGTCAAGGTTGTAAAAGAAATAAAAATCAATATTATGGACAAATGAGTAGATAGTCTTGGAGGCTACTCTTTCTTGCCTCGTTAACTCACATTTCGTTCGTTTATTTTTATTTTATACATTCAATTTTTTTTCTCAATTACATGTAAACTGAAGATTGTAATGTTTGTTTTTTGTTTGTTCATTTAAAACTTTGAGTTCTGGTTTACTCTCAGCTTCAAGTCACCTTTTGGCCATCTTGGAGGTGTTTTTTCTAAGAGTGAGTACCCACTTTATCAAGGCAGGAAAGGTTTATGGAAGCCAACTGCACCTATAGGGTTTGCATTTTTTTTCTGGGAAGAGTGTGGTATAGGGAGAGAGACAATTGGCACTGAGTTGCAAAGTTAAGTAGAAGTGCCTCTGGGAGGTGGAGCCAAAATGGAGGAAAGAAGCCAAGAAGTTACCTGTACTCTCCCCAGTTTCCCTCAGAAATAATGCTAAATCAAGCCTCTAAAAGAATTCGGGAGTGACAGAATCCACAAAAAAAGATAGAGTGAAGCAATTTTCCAGCCCAAGATAACTTACAAGGACTTCAAGAAAAGTCTTTCTCATTTTGATAAAAAAAAAGGGAGCACAGCCCAGCTCAAGGGAGTATCCAGGCAAGCCAGAAGGAGGCTCTTCACCACAGCACAGCTCAACACCTGAGGCCCTGCAGTCCTGGCTCAGCAGGCCAGTGGTACCACAGGCCAGCTGTGAGGCCTTCAGCGCAGCACAGTAGGCAAACTTCCAGCCCCAAAATCCAGGGTACAACAGGCACAACTAGTATGGGTCTCCCTAGTTCAGTGGGCGAGCGGCCAGCCCTGCAGGCCCTGGCACATACACAGAAGAAAACAACAGTGTCAAAATGCCTACATGTGCAGCCTCAACAGGGAATTGGTCTCAAGTCAAAAAAAGTCCTCTTGGAAGAGCCCTAAAAGAATTTTAAAATCAAGTAAGAGAGGTGGAAGAAAAATTGGGAAAAGAAATGAAAGTTGTCCAAGAGAATTATGAAAAAGAGTTAACAGATGAAAAAGAGAGCTCAAACACTGACTAAAGAAAACAACTCCTTAAAAAATAGAATTGGTCAAATGGAAAAGGAGATAAAAAAGCCACTGAAGAAAATAATTCCCTAAAAATTAAAATTGGGCAAGTAGAACCTAATGACTCTATTTGACATCAAGAATCAGTCAAATGAAATCAAAAGAATAAAAACAAATAGAAGAAAATGTAAAATATCTCACTGGAAAAACAACTGACCAGGAAAATAGATCCAGGAGAGATAATTTAAGAATTATTGGACTACCTGAAAGCCATGATTAAAAAAATAGTCTGGTGAGCATCTTTCAAAAAATTATCAAAGAAAATTTCCCTGATGTCCTAGAATCAGAAGGTAAAATAGTCATTGAAAGAATCTACTGATTACCTCCTGAAAGAGATACCCAAAAGAAAACTCCAAGGAATATTGTAACCAAATTCCAGAATTATTGGGTCAAGGAGAAATACTGCAAGCAACCAGAAAAAACAAATCAAATATCTAAGAGCCAGTCAGGATTACACAAGACTCAGTAGCCTCTATATTAAAGGTTTGGAGGGCTTGGAATATGAAATTCCAGAAGACAAAGGAGCTTGGATTACAACCAAGTATCAACTACTCAGCAAAATTGTGCATAATCTTCCAAGGTAAAGATGGACATTCAAAGAAACAGGTTAATTTCAAACTCACTTGATGAAATGACCAGAATAGATAATGTGATCTTAAAACACAAGACTAAAGAAAAGCAAAAAAAGGTAAACAGGAAAGAAAAAAAATGGTATTCAGTAAGATTTAACTGTTTGCATCCCTACATCAGAAGATGATACTTGTAACTCTCTAATAACTGTATCTTTATTAGGGCAGTTAGAAGAAGTATACTTAGACAAAGGGTGTGGGTATAAATTGACTTCAACATGGTAATAAAAACAATTATTAAGGAGTAAAAAAGGATTGTACTGGGAGAAAAAGAAAGGGGGAAGCAGGACAGGTTAAATTACATGATGCGAAGAGACGCAAAGATCTACTATAGTATGGGGGTTAAAAGGGAAAGAGTGAAGATTGTTTGAACCCTACTTTTATCAAATTTGGCTCAAAGAGGGAATAACATACACACTCTATTGGGTAAAGAAATCTATCTTACCGTATAAGGAAGGAGATCAGGAAGGGGAAAACAAAAGGGAGGGGTGGTGATAGAAGAAAGAGCAGATTGAGGGAGGCAGTGGTAAGATGCAAAACACTGCTGAGACAGGGTGAAAGGAGAGAGAGAGAGAAAAGAAGAAATGGAGGAAACAAGGATGGAAAGAAATACACAGTTAGGAATCTTAATTCTTAATGTGAATGAGATGAATTCTCCCATAAAACAGAAGTGAATGGAAAAGTGGATTGAAAACTAGAATTCTACAGTATGTTGTTTACAAGAAACGTTCGAAGCAGAGAGATGCATACAGAGTAAAGATAAAAGGGTGCAGCAGAATCTATTATGCATCTGTAGATGTAAAAAAAAGCAGCAATCCTGATCTCAGACAAAGCAAAGGCAAACATAGGTCTGATCAAGAGACAAGAAAGGAAATTATATTTTGCTAAAAGATACCATAGAAAATGAAGTAATTTCAATACTAAACATATATGCACCAAGTTGTATAGCATCCACATTGTTAGAGGAGAAGTTAAGTGAGTTACAGGAAGAAATAGACAGCAAAACTATACTAGTGCAGGATGTCCCCTCCCCCTCTCTGAACTAGAAAAATCCAAGTACAAAATAAACAAGAAAGAAGTTAAGGAGGTGAATAGAGTTTTAGAAAAGTTAGATGTGATAGATCTCTGGAGAAAATTGAATGGAGATAGAAAGGAATATACCTTGTTTTCACTGGTACAGAGCACCTACATAAAAATTGACCAAGAGCATAAAAACCTCACAATCCAATGTAGAAAGGCAGAAATATTAAATGCATTCTTTTCAGATCATGAGGTAATAAAGGACAATGCAAAGAGTGGTTAATTAATTGGAAACTAAAATAATCTAATCCTAAAGGAGTGGGTCAAACAAAATATCATAGAACAATCATTAATTTCATCAAATTGAATGATGACAATGAGACAACATACCAAATTTATGGGATGCATCCAAAGCAGTATTTAGAGGAAATTTTATATCTCTGAATGCTTACACGAATAAAGTAGAGGAAAAGCAGATCAATGAATTGGGCATGCAGTTAAAAAAAAAACTAGAAAAAGAACAATTAAGAATCCCCAATTAAATACTGAATTAGAAATTATGAAAATCAAAGGAGAGATTAATAAAATTGAAAGTAAGAAAATTATTGAATAAATAACTAAATAAAACTAAGAGCTGGTTTTATAATAAAAACAATGAAATTTGATTAATTTGATTTAAAAAAAAGAAAGAAGAAAAGCAAATTACCAGTATCAAAAATGAAATGGGTGAATTCACCACTAGTGAAGAGGAAATTAAAGTCATAATTAGGAATGATTTTGCCCAATTGTATGCCAACAAATCTGACAATCAAAGTAAAATAGATGAATATTTACAAAAGTATTTTTTGCCCAGATTAAGAAAAGAGGAAATAAAATACTTAAATAGCCCCGTTTTAGAAAAAGATATTGAACAAACCATCAATGAACTCGCTAAGAAAAAATCCCCAGTGCCAGATGGATTTACAAGTGCTAACATTTAAAGAACAATTAATTCCAATATTATATAAACAATGTGGAAAAAATAGGGGAAGAAAGAGTCCTACCAAATTCCTATTATGACATAAATGTGCTGCTGATATAGCCAGGAAGAACTGAAACAAAGAAAGAAAATTATAGGCCAATTTCCCTGGTGAATATTGATGCAAAATTTTAAATAAAACATCAGCAAAGAGATTATAGCAATTTATCACAAGGATAATATACTATGATACAGTGGGATTTACACCAGGAATGAAAGGCTGGTGGGCTGGTTCAATATCAGGGAAACTATCAGCATAATTGACCATATCAATAACAAAACCAACAAAAAAAATGTGGTTATCTCAATAGATGCATAAAATGCTTTTGACAAAATACAGCACACATTACTATAAAAAGAACACTAAAGAGCAGAGGAATAAAAGGAACTTTCCTTAAAATGAAAATATCTATCTAAATGAATCTATCTAAAATATCTATCTAAAATTAAATATCTATCTAAAACCATCAGCAAGCATCACAGATAAGCTAGAAGCCTTCCCAGTAAGATCATAGGTGAAACAATGATGTCTATCATAACAACTATTATTCAATATTGTATTAGAAATGTTAGTTTTCAGGGAAAAAAAAGAAATTAAAGGAATTAGAAGAGGCAATGAGGAAACAAAACTATCACAATTTGCATATGATATAATGATATATCCTTAAAGAATCCTACAGAATCCACTAAAAAACTACTTGAAATAATTAACAATTTTAGCAAAGTTGCAGGATATAAAATAAACCCACATAAATCATGAGCCTTTCTATATATTACCAGCAAATATCAGCAGCAAGAGATAGAAAGAGAAATTCCCCTTGAAATGACCATAGACAATATAAAATATGTGGGAGTCTACTTGCCAAGACAAACCCAGCAACTATATGAACATAATTATAAAACACTTTTCTCACAAATAAAGTCAAATCTAAACAATGGAAAAAATCAAGTGCTATGTAAATTAATTTATCTGTTCAGTGCCATACCAACCAAACTACCCAAAATTATTTTATAGAGTTAGAAAAAATAATAACAAAATTCATCTGGAAGAACAAAAGAGCAAGAATGTCAAGAGAATTAATGAAAAAAAAAACTGCAAAATAAAGTGGCCTAGCTGTACAAGATCTAAAACTATATTATAAAGTGGTGATAATCAAAACTATTTGGTACTGGCAAAGAAATAGAGTAGTGGATCAGTGGAATAGATTAAGTACACAAAACACAGTAGTCAACGACTATAGTGATATAATGTTTATTAAACCCAAAAACTCCAGCTTCTGGGATAAGAACTCACTATTTGAGAAAAACTGCTGGGAAAAGTGGAATATAGTATGGCAGAAAATGGGCATAGACCAACATCACACACCATATATCAAGATAAGGTCAAAATGGGTACATAATTTAGACATAAAGGGTGAGAGTGTAAGCAAATTGAAAGAGCAAGGAAAGGTTTACTGTCAAATCTATGGAGAAGGGGAAAAATGTATGACCAAACAAGAGATAGAGAACATTATGAAATGCAAAATGGATAATTTTAATTACATTAAATTATAAAGGTTTTGCATAAATAAAACCAGAGCAACCAAGATTAGAAGGAAAGTAGAAAGATAGGAAACAATTTTTACAACAAGTGTTTCTGATAAAGGCCTCATTTCTAAAATATATAGAAAAATGAGTCAAATTTATAAGAATATACATCATCCCCCCAATTGATTGATGGTCAAAGGCTATGTACAGGAAGTTTTCAGATGAAGAAATTAAAGCTATCTATATTCATATGAAAAAATGTTCTAAATCACTATTGATGATAGAATGTAAATTAAAACAACTCTGAGGTACCACCACACACTTATGAAATTGGCTAATATGACATAAAAGGAAAACAATAGAAGTTAGAGAATATGTGGGAAAATTGGGACACTAATGCATTCTTGGTTGGGTTGTGAAATGATTCAACCACTCCAGAGAGCAATTTCAAACTGTAATCAAAGGGCAATCAAAGTGTGCATATCATTTGATCCAGCAATACCACTACTAGGTCTGTATCCCAAAAAGATCATGAAAAAGAGAAAAAGAAACATATGTACAAAAATATTTATAATAGCTCTTTACATGGTAGCAAAGAATTGGAATTTGAGGGTATGCTCATCAATTGGGGAATGGCAGAAGAAATTGTGACACAGGAATGTAATGTAATAGCATTGTGCTATAAGAAATTATGATCAGGTGGATTTCAGAAAGACCTAGAAAAACTTATAGGAATTGATGCTGACTGAAGTTAGCAGAACCAGAAGGGCATTGTAAACAGTAACAGCTACATTGTGGGATGATCAACTATGGTTGATTTATTTCTTCTTATCAATAAAATGATACAATACAATTCCAAAAGACTCATGGTGGAAAACATTATGCATATCCGAAAAAAGAACTATAGAGTTTGAATGCAGATCAAAGCATACTATTTTCACATTTTGTTTTTGTTTTTTGTTTTTCATAGCTTTTCTCTTTTGTTCTGTTTCTTCTTTCACAACATGACTAGTGTGGAAATATGTTTATATGATTGCACGTGTATAACCTTTATCAGATTGATTGCTATCTTGGGGAGGAGGTTGGGGAGTAGGGAGGAGAAAAAATTTGCAACTCAAAATTTTATATAAAAAATAATGTTTAAAACTATTTTTGCATGTAATTGGAAAAAATAAAAAATAATTGCAAAAAACGGTTTGAGTTCTAAATTGTCTCTCCCTCTCTCCCTCCCTCCCTCAATCCACATTGTTTTTTTAAAAGAACAAGTATATAGATTCTCCCAAAAGGAGAGATGTCAAGTCTCTAATAATGATAACAACACTTGCTTCAGTTGCTTTGCAAGTATTTATGCTGCATATATCTGTAATTGTATTTGTGAAACAATTGTATCAAGTAGTAAATACCCCCTATGATTGGTTCCCAAGCCATATGTGAAAAATCTAATTTTAGGAGCAACCTCAGCCTGTTCAGTCCCTATGGATTTGGCAGAATTGATTTCCAGAGAAGAAAAATTTTCTGTTGTCTCCAAAAGTAACACTGCAAAAAGATATTTATTTCAGGTACTGAACCAGAAGTATAGACAGAATCTCTGGAAGCAGTTCCATAGGGAGAGATAGTAGAAGGAGGGATCAGTATAGAAGGTCTGAGCTAATGAAAGATGGGTTACAAGGTAAAAATCTCATTTCTTAGGAGAAAAATCATTTCACCTTTCTGGTTTCAATGACAAATGCAAGTGAGTCATTACACGTCTTTCTTTTTACACTAACCTAATCTCTCTCTGTCTCTTACTCTTTCTCTCTTACTCTTTCTCTCTCTGTCTGTCTCTGTCTGTCTCTCTCTGTCTGTCTCTGTCTGTCTGTCTGTCTGTCTGTCTCTCTCTCTCTCTCTCTCTCTCTCTCTCTCTCTCTCCCCTTACTTCTCTGTCTCTATGTATATCTGTCTGTGTCTCTCTGCATCTCTCTTTTTTTTATCTTTCTCTTTCTCCCTCCCTCATCCCTTCCCTTCCTTCTCTCATTGCTCCTGCTTCATAGATCATAGATTTAGAGCTTGAAGAGACCCTGGAGTCTATCTAATCCAAGCCCCTCATTTTAGAGATGAGGAAGTTTAGGCTCAAAGAAGTTATATGATTTGTCTACTGAAGGAAATGTCAGAGGTTAGAACTTGAACTCAGGTCTTCCTATCTTCAAGTAAGCAGTTTGTATCCACTATTCCACATTACCCTCTGGCCAGGCAGAACAAGCATAATACCTCTTTCATATAATAGCTATCATGTTCCTCTTGAGTCTTCTCTTCTCCATGGTATAAATCCCTAATTCCTTCAAATGATACTCATATGACATGGACTAAAGGCCCTTCACCCTTGAGATTGCCCTCCTCTCTAGCTTATCAATACCCTTCTTAAGTTGAGTCACCCAAAATGGATTCAATTCTCCAGAAGAGGTTAGACTATGTCAGGGCACAGAAGGATTACAATTTCCTTCTTCTTAGAAGACAAATTTCTCAATGAAGCTGAAGAATGCATTTGCTTTGTTGGGTTCCACCTCACACTTCTAATGCCTAATAAACCTATAGTCTATCAAGACCTTCTGTTTTTTTTCAGATAAAATAATCTATAACCATGCTATCCTGTCTTTGTGAAGTTGACCTTTTTAACTCAACTACAAGAGTTTACATTTCCCGATATTGAATTTCATCTTATCAGATTTATTCTAATGCACTAGTTTATCAAAAAACTTTTTAATCTTGACCATGGCATGCAGTGAGTTATCAATTCCTGCATACTTAGTGCTCTCTACAGATTTTAGAAACATACCTTCTATGTCTTTATGTTGTTGTTGTTAAGTGGTTTCAGTCATGTCTGACTCTTTGTGTTCCCATTTGGTGTTTTCTTGGCCATTTACTTCTCCGGTTCATTTTACAGATCAGGAAACTGAAGTAGAGTTAAGTGACTTGCCCAGGGTCACACAGCTAGCAAATGTCTGAGGGCAGATTTGAACTCAGGTCTTCCTGACTCTAGACCCAGCACTCAATCCACTATGCCACCTAGCTGTACTTCTGTGTCTTTTTACAAGCATTTAATAAAATGTCAAACAGCAAATGATCAAGCACCAATGCCTGAATCGCTCCCCTGGGACCATACCCTCCTGCCACATGGAATGAATGAATGAATTAATAAATGAATGAATGAATGAATGGATGGACGGAAAAACGTATTTATTAAGTCCCTACTATGTGTCTTGCACTCAGCTAAGCATTGGGATACAAATACAAAATTTAAGGTAGTCCTTTCCCTTAAGGAACTTACATTCTAAAACGGAGGACTATACACATATATATGCATATATATACACATATATATATATGTATATATATATTTACATATATAAGATAAGTCATCTTGGAGGGGGATTTTTGTTTGGAAAATTACAGGACAGGTGTGTTATGGGTGTTCTTTCCAGGAGCAATGACAAAGCTGATTTGATTACGGTTTAAGAATTAGAAAATGAGGAGTGGGAAGGGGAGGAAAACAAAGGACATTCAAGTTATGGCAAGTCACTTGCTGAGAAGATGCCTAGGAATGAAATAAAGCATGGATGGAGCTGAGTCTAGATATAATGGGTGACCGAAGTGACTACTAATCAAGATAGCAGTGGCCCCAGATTCAAAGTTTCTAGGAGGTGAAAGGGTTAAAACCACTGGAGCATGGATTCCTGGAAAGGTGGCAAGGTAGTTAACCATGAATGGCTCCTGTGAGTACAGCTAATAGATAAGTCTAAATTCACCTAATTGTGTTATCCTTTTGTCTACTTCTATCTTTTTTTAAACAAAAAATAGTATGAAAAAATGAAATAATTTACTAAAATCTTTGGCAAACTATTTCTACAGAATCTGATAATCTAATATTTTAGTAGCCTTGTCAAATAGAGAAAACCTGATTTGTTTAGCATGATCTATTTTTGATGAAACCATGTTGATTTACTGTGAATAGTGCTTCCTTCTTCAAATCTTCACTAGCCATCACTTGAATAACCTGTGCTAGAATTTTCCAATATATCGAAGCCACATTTTCTGGTCTGTAGTTTGCAGATTCTGTGCTCTTGTGATTCTGGACAACTGGAATGATATTTGTCCTTCTTTGATCTTTTGGAAGCTCCTTTTATCTTTATGGTCTTTCAAATATCACTAGCAGAGAATCAACAACCATATCCTTTGGTTGTTGTTGTTTTCAATAACTGAAGAAGTAATTCAGCTGAGCCAAATGATTGAATTCATCGTGGGCAATCGAATACTCTTTATCCTCTCTGGATTTATCTTGGTTATCAACTCGCTGTTAGTGATTTTTGTTCTTTCCTTTCCAATGCATAGTAGAGATATTAGAAAGGAATAGTGAGAAACAGTGGTTATCTAGATTTTGCCTCAGACACTCCGGGAATAGAGAATTCACTACTTTTCAAAACAAGCCATTTGACTTTGGAAGTGCTCTAATTCTTAACAACTTTTTCTTATATATTGAACTAAAATTTACTTCTCTATAATTTTCACCCATAAATTCTAATTCTGCCCTCTGAAGCCAAGAAGAACAAATGCCAGCTCACATTTATAACGTTGACAAAGCATTTTCTCACAATAACTCCATGAGATTAGGTGAATAATATTATCTTTATTTTTACAAGGGAGACCTGGGTGGCTCTGAGTGACAGTGTGAGTTGCCAGAGACACATAGATAGTAAATTTCAGAGTCAGTATTTGAACCTATAAGTCCTCTGACTCTGACTCCAGTATTCTTCCCCCTACATTAAAGGGTCTCTAATTTCTCTAGATGCACTATAGTGCCTCTGTCAGGCCTTCGAATATTTGCAGATGGCTATCATTTTTCCTCTTAGATTTTCTTATTTCTTTAATATAAAAAACCCAGGTTCCTTCAACTTATTGCCGTGTGGCATCCTTTCCAATTTCCATTGCCCTGATCATCCTCAGAACATATACCAGAATATCATTTCACCTCTTATAATGTGCTGCCTACAAGTAAAGAAAATATTCCATTGTGGTTATACTGAAGAGTAACATAATAGAAACACACCTCCTTCATCTGGGCTTTCTATTCCATACCATACTCTAATGAGATTTCCTCCCACATGTTCTTCCATTACAATAGAAGCTCTTTGAAAGAGGACCTTTTTACTTATATTTGTATTACCAGAGTACAGCACAGTACTTGACACATAGTAAGTGCTTAATAAATTCTGATTGACTTGACTTATACAAAAATATGTGGTGGCTCATCTATATCTCCTCCATTTTATAGATGAGGAAACTGAGGCCCAGAAAGTTGAACTGATTTGCTGATTTGCCCAAGGTCACATAACTAGTAAATAGCCTATCTAGGATTTGAGCCAAGGTTCTCTCACAAATCCAATGATTTTTCCAAACATCGTGCTGTCTATATGAACTGTTGTCTAACCACATTTTCTCCATCCTATACTTATGCAATTGAGTTTATTTTAACCAAATACAGTACTTTATATTTATCTCAATTAAATGTAGAAAGAAAGATTTCAGATTTATGTCAGGAAAGAACTTCCCAACAATTAGATATATTCAAAAGTGGAATGGACCACTACAGGATGTACTGAGGTATGAGAGGGAGAGGGAGAGAGACAGAGAGAGACAGAGAATGAGAGAGACAAAGAATGAGAGAGACAGAGAGAGAGAGAGAGGGACAGAGACAGAGAGAGACAGAGAGAGAAGGACTAAAAGATAAGAGAGTGATAAGGAGAGGGAGAGAAGATAGAGAAGGAGAGAGACGGGGTTTAGGGAAGGAGGCAGAGTCAGAAAGACAAAGAGAGATTTGAACCCAAGTACCTTGGCTCTGAATCCTGTGCTTTTTCTACTAGTCCATGCTGATGGTCAAGAATATTATGTCTCAGGCTTATACATACAAAATGGAGAGAACTGCAATTTTTACATATCTTTTCTAAGGATGTAAGAAGAGAGAAATAAGTTAATGTTGTAAAGTGCTTTATGTCCTTTGACTAGAAGGATGTGACGCAGTTCATAAATTATTTTAAAGTACTTTGTGAAGAGAAAGTGCCATAAGAATAGTATATTATGAGAGTAATTGTTCTTATTAAGGGAAGATACATGCAATGAAGAGGTTGCATGTGGGAGTGACAGTTTGTTGCTTGGATATCATATTATACTATGCTATGGTATACCGAACTCTGCAGCAGGGAATAGCAGCTTTATTAGAATGGGCAATATCTAACTTATGCTTTCTTTATGATTCCTTTACCTGTTGCCATGTATATCCCCCAATTTATTTTTCCAAATATCTGTAACCTTCTAGTGACAGTGTTTAATGGTCATTCTGTCCCCATTGGCAGGGTCACATTTCAGAGACTTAGATCTTTTGAGTTGGCATACTTTCTGAGTTGATTTTGGGAGTGGTAAAATATCTTAAATCAAATGTTTGGAAAGATGATCACTCCAAAACAACAGCAGCCTGTGAGTTGTCTGGATAGCCAAGCTCTTGTTTTTTGTCCAGGGGCTGCGAACAGTTCATGTCCTGCAGGGTCTCCAGTAAACTATTAAGTGATAGTGTATGACCTGTCTCTGCTAAAGAAGAGGTAAGGGGAAAACCATTTACTTATAAATGTGTTAGGCTGTGGGCTTTACACACTCCCCTTTTAACCCACCCCCCAATAATGTTAAGTATGGGTCCACAGAATGATATATGCAATAACTATGGTTACTTTGTTCTAAAATTTTACTGTTACATAATGTTTAATATAATAAGCTCTTAATAAATGCTTTCTTTCTTGCTTGCTTGGTTGTAGGCATGTTCTCAATCATAAGTATAAGAGAGAGACACATAGATTATTCTGGATTGAATGAAGAAAAGTGGCAGATATCACCTTCCTAACCCAAATCTACTATGGGATGTGGTAGAGATAGTCCACAACTGGAATCATGATTCAAGAGCTAATAAAATCAATTCATAATCATGCAAAGTCACAAAATCTCATAGTTGGAATGGCCATTATAGCTCAATTCATACATTAATCAAAATCCATTCTACAATGTACTTTACATGTGCTTTTCAAGGCTTAAAGACTTTCAGTGAGGGAGTTTACTAGTTTTCAACACCACCCATTTTGGGGGGGGGATTATCCCCTTGTGCGGGAAGGGTTTTATTTTGTTTTTCCTTACATCTTGTCTAAATCTAACTCTTTGTAACTTAACCATTGTTCCTGGATCCCTTATCTGGTGCCATGCAGAGCAAGTCTGAGCCCCGCTCCACATGAAATCTCTTTAAAGACATAGAAATAGCCATCTTGTCCTCTTAAATCTTGTTCTAGCTAAATATCCCTAGTTCTTTCAACTGGCCCTCCTATGATGTGATCTTAGGCCCTCTAATATTCTGATTGCCCTACTCTGTACACTCTCCTGTTTATCAATGGCCAACACCAAATTTAGTTACTCTGAAATTTAAACTAATCCACGCTCTTACTGTTCTCAGATTAATTATCTAAGCATTGTTACCATTTTGCCACACCAAACCCACTAAAATCTTTCAGGTCCTGATTGTTTTCTGGGCACAATACTAGAATGACAGAATTTTGCCAGGCATATATAATATCTTTGCTTAGGTGCTCTTTCTACGGAGATGCACACTCAATCTCCCTAGCTAAAGGGATGCTGGCTGTGAATGGCAAATCTTCCCATGTTCCCTAAATCAAGATTGGCACTGGAGGACATGAATATCTGGGGATCTATACCTGAAACTCACTTTCAAATTGCCTGAGAATCTACTTTGAAACAACTGCACTGACACACTTCTTTAGTTTCTACACAATCATTACTCAGTAAGCACTCTACACTAGCACCCTTAATACTGTTATGATTTTCCTGTTCTGTGGATGGACTCAATAAATGCTCCGTGTTCTGTCAGAAGCACCAAAGGGCCAAGATCCTCACATGCCTACTCTACTAATTAACAGCATCAGGAGACCATCTGGACCACTCTTTTATGATTCTCTTGGCTGTCAGCAAATGTCAGCACTTGGGCATCTTCTCCAACCCAAAGTTGCTATCTATTCAATCTAATATAGGATTCTACTAAGCTGACCAAAGGGAGTTTAGTTACTTTCACTGTTTCCTTAACTGAAGACAAAGATTTCAGAATCAGCTAGAAGATATTTTCAATATGGCTTCTCAATGACCCACATCCATTTTACTTTTTAATCAGAAAGTTACTATCTGGTAATAAAATGACACTTAATTTTAAAATGATGGACTTCTCAAAGAGCTCTCTGCTGTGATTGAGTTGATGGTTAATAATTAGTTGATCTGTATTTAACACACTAGTCCTACTTTAATGAACTTAAATTAAATGCATTACAGAGCTCAGAGCCTTAAATCAGAACTGTGTCATAATGAGCTAACTGGAAAAATGTGAAGACATTGCCATGAAAGCACATTTTACTGAAGCTCATTAAATACTCACCCAATTCTGACTTTTCTAGGCTGAACAGTCTCTTTGGACAGCAGCTGTTTCAATTTTCCACGTTTATCCTAAGTAGTCACTAACCTTTGAAACCAAAGGAGAAAGATATATAGAAAACTAAAAGAAATATCTAAGATCAAAAGTCATTCCCCAATAGATAAGTGGTTAAAGGATATGAACAAAGAGTTTTCAAATGAAGAATTATGAATTCTTCATGCCACCATATAAAAGACTGCCCTAAATCATTAATAAGAGAAATACAAATCAAAACAACACTGAGATTTCACCTAACATCCAGAAAATTGGCAAAGTTGATAAAAGAAGGCAATAGTGAGCATTTAAGAGGCTGTAAAAAAGAGTAACACTAATGATGGAACTTTGAATTAATACAATTATTCTTGCCAACAACTAGCAGCTGTGCAAATAAAGTGACTAGAATGCACATACCCATTGACCCAGATATTGGAGTGCTATAAATAAATCCCACTGAGGTAATTTACAAAAAGTGTCCATTAACAATAAAATACTTAGAGAAGCACTTTTTAAGGTGGAAAAAAGTGAAAACTAAGGAGATGCCCATCACTCAGTGAATGGCTAAACCAATTGTGGTACATTAATGTAATGGTAATTTAATAGGAAATAATGAATGCAGAGAAGCATGGAAGGACTTACATGAATTGATGCAAAGTCAATTAAGCTGACACAAGAAAATAATATACTAAATGACTATAATAATAAAAGTAGAACAGTTTAATACAATAATTAAATGAAAAATAACAATAAAAAGTAGAAAGAATAACAACAGTGAAATAATGAAACAGAAATGAGTAATAAAAGTAGAAACAATAACAATAATGATTTAGTTTAAAATTAATGTTGCACAACTGTAAATAAATTCTTGGTCCCAAGAAGAAATGTGAGAAGACCTCTCCCCCTCTTCTTTTTAGAAGCGGTACATCTATGGATATGGAATATTAAATATAATATCTGCAATTTTGCATAGTGCTTTCTGTTTCATTTTTTCTTCTCTTTTTCTTTAAAAAAACTCTTTGATATAAAGAATGAGTCCCTGGGAGGCAGTTGGAGGAAGGATACAGGACAAAATTTAGGTGATGTTAAAAACAGAAGATATCAATAAAATTTATTTAAAAAAAACTGGAGAGAATCTCTGAACTATTTTGTCTCTAAATTTCCATATCCATTTAGAGATGAATCACTAAAATATAAGGAAAATAGGGTAGGGAAAGCATTCTCTTTCTAAAATCTTTATTGTTATATTTGCTAGGAAGTGATTAAAATCAAATTATTTAAGCTATCAATTGGTATGAGGTGAGCTAAAGATTACCTATTTGCTAAGTAAGGCATCACTAAAGTTAATAATTTAAATATATACCTGATTAGACAGCTTAAAGTAATAAGCTTCCAAGACTTTTAAAAGCATCTTTTTCCTTAAGAACAAATGCCATGTTATTGTTGTTCAGTTGTTTTCAGTTGTGTTTCACTCTTCATACCCCATCTGGGATTTTCTTGGCAAAGATACTAGAGTGGCTTGCCATTTTCTTCTCAAATTCATTCTACAGATGGGGAAACTGAGGCAAATGTGACTTGCCCAAAGTCACACAGCTAGTAAACATCTAAGGGTAGATTTGAAGTCAGGAAGATGCACAGCACTCCACTCTGCCACCTAGCTGCCCATCTATGCCATTCTAATTATAAATTATTTCTTTCTCTTTAGTAATATTCTCATCTTGCCCACATTGTTTTTAGTGTACAAATTCTCAAATGACCTACTCTTAGTTTGGGAACTAATCCTTGAAAGCTTCCTGAGTTACATAAAGGTTACATAATTTCTCCAATCCACACAGCTACAAGTGTGAAACGTGGTTTGAACCTAGGTCTTTCTGACCTTAAGCTTAATGTTCTATTCGCTATACCATGTTGCCTGCCTAGTTTTTAATACTGTAGAAATGTGACTAAACACAAATCTAATCATATTCTAATACAACTTTGAATTCAACTTTCTATTAATTATGTATGATAGCCTAATGAATTCATCTCTTCTATCTACCAGAAATGCTCACACTTTTTAGATCACTGAAATTACTCTCTCCAGCTTCTAAATTTTTCATAAAGGACCCAGTTGAATTCAGTGTCATATTTCTTGTTTTGTTTTTGCAGCGGGGAGGAGAGGCAATCAGGGTTAAGTGACTTGCCCAAGGTCACATAGCTAGTTAGTATCAAGTGTCTGAGGCCAGATGTGAACTCAGGTCCTCCTCACTCCAGGATTGGTTCTCTATTCACTGCAACATCTAGCTATCTTGGAATTCAGTGTCAGGTTAACCAATTCAATATATATGTATTACCTTACAATTTGCAAGACATTGTGTTTGGTGCTGGAGATGTTAAAATGAAAGTGACATAGTCCCTGCCCTCAGAGGACTTCCATTCTACTATGGATAAATGGCGTCTACGCAGATAAGCATAATACAAGGTATGTATTGATGGAGGCAAAAGAGAAATCAAAATTCTCTGGAAAATTACAGGGAATACATTTCTTCCTGTTGGCACCTGAGCAGGGCCTTGAAGGAAAGAGACACAGAAAGCAGAAGAGGATATATATATATATATATATATATATATATTCACATATATATATATTCACATATATATATTCACATATATATATATGGACACATTTATAGGTCTATAGATATAGATATATTTTCATATATGTGTATGTATTTATGTATGTATGCATATATGTGTGTGTGTTTGTGTGTGTGTGTGTGTGTATTCTAAGAGCCACATAGAAATCTTGCAATGACCCAAGGACATAAACTGTTCCACAATTATCCATTGAAGTCTATGAATTAAGGCAATTATGTTTTTACAAATCTTATCATTCTTGGCACTAGTGAGAAATCTATATTCATGGCTTCAAAGAGATGTAAGAATGAAAGATGGCTCCTCTCTATGAGCTGCAACTACTTTTAATGAAGATAACAATGTTATAGAAGTCTGACAATAAATATCCATGGAAAAGATGAAATGATCTTAAAAATATTTATGGATGTATATAAAATTAACAAATAGATTAAATGTTTCCTAAATGTAATTTAGTTCCTTTCTTTCCCAAACAGGATTGCTTCAAAGTTTATTTTAAAATTTGTATCCATGCCACCAATTGTAGCAGCATTCAAAAGGCCTTTGAGGTCCACTGAACCAATAATAATTTGAGGCTAAAGGATTTATGGGAATGTCAACAGAACACACAATAAAAAGGAGAGTTGGCAACTCTGTTTTATTTGATTGATGCAGACAGCCAGACCAGAGCATTTATTCTCCAAAGGTGATCTTTAGGCCTAAATGAACTTTCCTGATTATCAATACACCTAAATTAACTGGACTAAATTATCACCTTTACTTTCCACTGCAAATATCTAGCCCCAGCCTGAGTGTCAGGGTAAAGAGTGTCTTCCAAAAGCCATTGAACATGAACTTTTAACAGTCATTAAAATAGCTACTAATGTTACCAAGCGACAATGATTCACCCAAATATCACTAGCTGGCAAGAATCTAAGAACTGGTTAATTACTGAAATGACTACTTTACTTTAAAAGCTCATCTAAGGATGAGAAGAAAGTACCAGAGTATGCTAGAAATTGTGGCAAGATGTGGCTTCAATAACAGCTGTGATACATAGCTTAAACAGGAAATACGGGGTATCACATGGTATTGTGACAATGGATAAGGGGTGCTTTGAGCAACTATGGACAATAGACTAGACCAAACTCTTATCCAGGGCTGACCTTGTACAGTAGGAAGAATAATAGAGCCACCTGCATGATATAATTTGAGAGATGCTGCTGGAAAGACCCCTGTACTAAAACATCTTTGCCACCACAGAATCATACAATCTCAAAGTTAGAAATAAAGAGGCATATAGTTCAAACCATGTCTCAACAAGAATCTCCATATAAGATCCCTGAAAAGCACAAGCCAGCCTTTGGTATTCAACCTCCAATAATAGGAAAGCCTGTTGCATAGATCTGTTTGGAAGTTTTGATTGAACTGAACCTATTTTATGATATCCACTAGAGTCAAATAAGATGAGTTTTATTCTTTTTTCAACCTTAATGCTTGTAAATTCGTAAGTCTACTCTCATTTCCTCCACTCCACTCTAAAACTTCTTCAGGGCAAACATCCTGTTTCCTCAAGCTATCTTTCCATATCATGCCATGACCGATTAGATTATTTTCTGAAAGATTCAGCTTTGTAGTTCTTTTTTTCTTTTAATTATAAGTTTCATTAAAGAATCATACATGGAATCAGAAAGAACACAATCTGAGTTTGTTGGGCAAATTAGATATTCAGTGGCAATTTCAATTGATAATTAAAATAAATATAAATTAATCAGAAAATAATAAATTTGCTATCACATCATGTAATACCACTCAGCTTCTGATTTCAGTGTATTTTTCTGGATATATTTTACTGTATTCACTTTTATCTACTTTGTATTTAGGCCAAACAAGCCTACTTGAGCTTCCCTGAAGCTTACCATCTCATACTGCCTTCATACCATTGACTGTCTTCAAGGCCAAACCCACATGTGCCCTCCTTTGGGAAAGTTTTGCTTATCATTAATTATAATTATTTTTATGATTATTATAAAGTACTAATTATTAGCATTCTCATCTTAAATAATAGTGTATTTACTCATCTGTTTATATATTGTGCCCCATCAACAGGCTGAACCTCTTGAAGGCAGAAACAGACTGTTTATATTTTTCCTTATATTTCCAATGCCTATCCAGTGCCTTGTCATATATAATAGCTAACTTGCACTATTCTGTGAATCTGTGCCAGTGTCTCTCCATGCAAACACAACTATATAATTTAAATGTTTATTTTGCATGTTTTTATATCATTTCCTCCCACTGCCCCTACCCAAGTAAATAATTTTAAACCAATGGGAAAAAAACCTTGATAAAAATATGCATAGTCCAATGAAGCAAATATGCATACTGGCCATCTCCAAAGATGTCTATCTCACCCGCATTTTATGTTGATAACTTCTCTGCCAGGAGGTGAGTGATAGGCTTTATCTTCAGTTCTTTGGACATATATTTTATCATGGTGTCCATCAGAGTTCTAAATATTTTCAAATTTGTTTTTCTTTATAATATTACTGCCATTGCATAATTTTTTCTAGTTCTGCTCACTTTGATCTATTCAGATTATAGAAGTCTTCCAAGTTCCTTATGAAATTCTCCATTTTGTCGTTTCTCATAGCAACTAGATGGCGCATTAATTAAGAGTGCTGGACTTAGAGACAAAAAGAACTGAGTTAAAATCCTGCCTCATACAAGTACTGTGTGACTTTGGGAAAATCATGTGACCTCTTTTAGCCAAATGTCCTCATTATAAAATGGGGATAATGGTATTAATAAGTTAACATTTTAGCAGCATTTTCAAGTCTTTAAGTTCTATATAAATGCTTTATTGATATTTTCATTATTTTTATAGTGTAATAATTTTCTATTATATTCACATACTATACTTTGTTTAGCCATTCCTCAATAGGTTTTACAGTTTGGGGTTACTACATAAAAAGAGTTACAACACATGCTTCTATGCACAAGTGCCATTTTCCCCTTCTTTTTTATCTCTTTAGGTTATAGGCTATATGAAAGGATACACACAGTTTAGTAATATTCTCCCCAAATTATCTTATACTTTTCTTGTATGAATTTTCACTCATTTTCTCTCCTGAAAAAAAGTAAGCTTCTTGAAGGCATAGCCTGATTCTAGTACCTAGAATAATTCTTGATTCATACTAGGTGCTTAATAAATGCTTGTTGATTTATTGATTTCTTTGATGTGGCTATTTCTTCCATGAGGGGAGATTGAACTCCATCCATGCCATCTCACCCTCCATTTCTTGTCCATGTTTTCCCAGAATACTGTCAAAGTTCTTCTAGAGCTTTTGACATTTTATGGAAACAGAGTGCCACACTTGAACTGTCTACATGGTATCACTCACTAAAGAACTGGCCCATTTATTTTTCTTATCAAATATTTTGTCAATTACTTTTCATACCATTTCTTGTACATAAGTCAGCATTGAAAATATGCTTCAGTTTACATGTACCTCTACCCTATGCAACTCTTGATTTCTCTTGGTATCGTCCATTGTTCTTCAGAGATTTGGGTGTTCTGCATATTGGGTATTCAAAAATTAGCAATTACACAGTATTATTGGGTAGATATTTGTAGAGTTTTTTTTTAAATAGGTTTGCACATCCTAGAGAATTTTCCAAATTATATGTCAACCATTCCCACAACATAGCTATGACTCAAAATGCAATGTATTTCTATAAAAGCATTTGCCACAATAATAAGTAACAACATAGATAATACCTCAAGGGTTTAGGTCCCTTCATGGTGAATTTAATTCTTACAGCAGCCTGCTTTGGGGACTTCATTCTTCCTCAAGCTATATCCCTGACTCCCCTAGACTTTCTCTACAATGTCCCAGAAACTACTTTATCCTGAAACCTAACTCCACCCCTTGACACTGAAAGTACCTTCTGCCCCTTCCTTCACTCCTTTTGATTAGCTGTTTTCTCCTAGAACCTTCAATTTAAGAAGGTGGCACAGTTTAGCCATATCATCATTCCTCTCCAGCATGTATTCAGATCTCTCCCAGATTTTCTCTATAATGGCCCTAAGCCAGGCACCTTTATCTCTTTGTCCCCCTGCCCATTTCATGTGTTATCTTTTGCATGTAAGTTCCTTAAGGGAAGGGACTGGGTTTTTGTTCTTTTTTTTTTTTGGTTTGTATTTTCATTCTCAGCATTTAGCAGAGTTCCTGGCACACAGTAAGCTAACAAGCTGAAATTGTCTGCATTCCTTTAGACTCAGGAACTGACAGCTGTTGAAATTCAAATCACCCTTCAAGGGTTAAGACATGAAAAAACTATCATTTATCTACCAAGGCTATTGTGTCATCTGCCGTGCCATAGCCTCAATTCTTCTCACTTTGGAATACCACCTCTGAACCAGGACATCAGAAAGTATTCCAAGTGTCCTTTGGAATTATGACCTCACCATTTGCCAACCTGAGTTGATTATTGATTAAATTAGTGTAAATTCAACTATTCTGCTATGTCTAACCAGTCCCAGATCACCAGATCATGTTTCATAGCCTATCAAATCATCTACCCCAGTCATTTTGCTATACTCCACAGTACCCCCAATCCCAATATACATACATATACATATATGTATATATATATATATGTATATGTATATATATATATATATTTTCAACTCATTCTTTGAGCTTTGTAATCAGATGAATATAACAGTACTAAAATAGATCCTGGAAAGAGTGTATCAGTTGTCTTCTTTATGGATCAGTTCACTACATTGTGGCACTCTTCCTTTCTTGTATCATATGTGTCATCTCCCTCTATTAGAATATAAATTCCCTGAAAGAGTTCTCTGTATTGTATTTATATTCCCAGTACTTATCCCAGCCCCATAGTTAGTGATTAGTAAAAGATTTTTACTATCAACCTAGTATTTATTAATTTATCTTAGACTGGTAGTAGTTAGGCTTTTAAGGTCAAAATGTAATAGCCACCTTAAATCTTAATAGAAGGGGGAAGGGGCCATGGGATTGGACTACAGGCCTGATATGTTTTGGTAGGTTAGAGATACAAGTGGATGAGTGAATGAATGATTTTTTTTAGAAGATTAAGCACTTAATATATGAGGCATGTGTTAAAAGCTAAGGATAAGAATTTAAGGAGGTTGTATCAAATGGGAAGAAAACACATTAAGGGGATGATGGCCAATTAAGGATGTTTTGGTCTAGAAAGTCAGCAGAATGGAGAGGGGAATCTCAGGAACAGTTGATAGATACAGCCTTTCTAGGAGTACCAGGGTAGATTTTATTAACATTTACAATGTTAGCTGGAAAGTAGGAATGGGCTTGGGACGAGTTATATGCCCAGAAGCACGGTCAGAACGAGTGAAAGAGGTTACTAATAAAGGGAATGTACAGATGAGCTGACTCTATGTTAGTAAGTAGAGATTTTGCATAGCAAGGGAATGACACCAAGATCTGTACCAGATTATTAGGTAACCAAGAAGGGGCTAGATGCCAAAAGGAAAGTGTCCACCACAAATTTAACAGTCTTCCTCATTCTAAAGACTATTGAGCTTCCTAATAGTTGTATAAATATATGAATCATGATTAGTAACAAATTGAAATATTCCAAAGCATGCATAAGCCTTCTAAATAAGTTCCCAAACAGTGGACATACTGGAAAACATATCGAAACCCAGATGCATGGCTGTTTCCAAGTTAAAGTGAAAAGGTATTGAGCTTAGGTACCCCTGACAACCAAATGGATTGAAATAACAGGACTTGGCAAGAACATTATTTTTAAAGCTATATTAGATGTTTGAGGAACATGTCTTAATGACATGTCATTATTTTGCTGGCTTCTAAAGTCAAAATATAAGTATCCATTTCAAAACCTTTTTTTGAAGTAATCAATGTATTAACAACAAAGACATTTTAAAAAACCGAAGCATATTGATAAATGGATGGGAGGTGGGAAAAAGTTATCTTATTTCCTTTCTGCTCCTCTATGGAAGATTCCTGTTTCATTTTAGGAAATATTAGTTAATAGCTTCCTTATATTCAGCACTTCTGCTAAATGGACTGTCTTAACAGCTATATTAGTTTTCAAACTTTTATTTGATTAAATTGTAATTATGGATATCAAAGTATGAATGAGGTTAAAAAAAACAACTAAAAATTTCATGACGAAGATTTGCCTCTGGAGTATTTCCTCCCAAGGATTTTTATTGTAGAATTCTTCCCAACAAACCCCAATTTAAAATGTTTGATTAGGTAATACTTATAAAGATTTAGAAAAAAATGTTAGATTAAGTAATAATTGTCTTGCTAACTAGTATTTAATGCTCCATGTCTTTTCCACCAATTGAGATAGGCCAGCTAAATTTAGGAAATTGTTCAGTGCTTCCAGCAATTCCAAACTTTTCATTCCTGTCCATCTCTTGAATACCAGTGTTCTCTGGGTAATGCTAAATGGCTGAGAATCATGGAACATGATGAATTTATGAGACTGAAAAGTATAAATAAGCCACAGGGCAATGGAAATATGCATAGCCTGAGGTCTGATAGTTTTGGATTCTCACAGTGGTAAAAGGAAGATCAAATAGCATGAATTCTTAATAGTAATTTAAACATCTAGTTCACTTGCTCTTAGAAAACTTAGAACTTCTAAGGTCAACTCAGATCTAAATATCTGATTTCCCATCACACTAAGATTAAATAATGCCCCCATGAATGGATAAGGTACTGCCAGTACCTAAGATAGCTAAACATTGGAATTATGGGTCACAGCTGAGATACAACCTTAATATTGCATATGTGTATATGTACATGTTTATGTATGTGCCTATATGCATGTGAACATACACCTATACACATAGCTATGCACACATATACCTGTATACTCACATATACATAGTGTAGTTGGTATGGAGTCAAAAGTGTTAGACATTAATCCTAGGCCTGTGGGCCAAAATAAACTATAGATACCTTTGCGTATTGTAAGAACTGACAAATGTGATAACTGGGCCTTTATCAATAATAACTGAAAAATCATGAAGAATGGGAGAAAAAACTGAAAAGAGACAAATGTTATCCCAATATTTTAAAAGAAAAATCAAACCTTAAAACTAGTCTGATAAGTTTTACTTTGATATAAAATGGGACATCATGGAGTCAATAAGTATTTCTTAACACCTAGTATGTGTTGGGCATTGTGTAAAGTATTGGGAACACAATGAAAGGGAAAAGACAGTTCCTATTTTCAAGGATCTCAAAGTCTGTAAGGGGAAACAACACGTAAACAAGATATTCACAGAATAAATCGGAGATAATCTTAGAGACAAAAACTAAGATGAAATAGAACCTGGAAAGGCTTCTTTTAAAGAGGTGAGATTTTATCTGGGACTTGAAGGAAACCCAAAAAGCCAGGAGGCAGAGATGGAGAGGGCAAGAATTCCAGACATAGAGCAAAGCCAGTGAAAATGCATCGAGTTGGGTGATGGAGTATCTGGTTCAAGGAACAGCAAGGAGATCAGTATCACTGGATCATAGAGTATATAGCAGGAGTAAGGTGAAGACTGAAAAGGTAGGAGGTGTCCAGATTATGAAGAATTTGAATGCCAAACATAGGATTTATATTTGATCTTGTAGGTCATAAGGAGCCACTAGAGTTTATTAAACATGGGAAATTGGAGAACCTCAGGAAAGAGATATAATAATTACAAAGAGCTTCATAAGACAGGTGATATCAGGATAACCTTACTTCCTTTTTTATACAGGATTACTAAATTAGTAGATCAGGGAAAGCTTAGATAAAGTTTACCAAGATTTAGCAAACCATTCAATTTGATAAACATTTATTGTGCCTATTATATGCAAGTCACTGTGCTAAATTTGGTGGATACAAATAAGAAAAAGAAAAAAAGTTCCTGCCCTCAAGGAACTTACAATCTAATGGTACAGAAAATGAGACTCAAAATTGTGTAGGGACATCAGGTATGGGGGCATGATGCCCATGGACCCAAAGTCAAGTAGAGATGCGAATGTAAAATAGAGAGCTACTTGCAAAAGGAAGGCTTTGGGAAGATTTTATTGCTCCATACTCCAGCTCTCCAATAAAAAGGGGAGAGTTAACTGAAGGAGTGCAGAAAATGTTGAGTATGAAAATGGGGTCACTCTGTATGGTAATGAGATTTTCAGTAATCAGCTTATCTGGGGTAAAACATGATGTTCTGTGAAATTGAAATTAAGCAGAGCTGCTGATAGAAAATGAGGAGCATTTCATTAAGTACCTCATACTATTCTTATGGGGAAAATGGAGATATATATGGAGTAGAACATGGTATAGTTAGATTGATTCTAAGCTAGTTAAATGAATAGGCCTAAAGAGACATTGTTAGGTATTTGAGTTCAAGTTGGAGATCTTCAGTGGAGTATCCAGAGGTTTTAGGTTTGGCCCTGTGATACTCAAAATATTTATCGATTATTTAGATAAATGAGTAAATTGTGATTCCTTTACCCTTTGAGGCCCCTTTTCTGTTGCCCTTTAGATATAGGACATCATTGCTTACTTTCTTAATCCTACAGGAAGACAGATATGTCACTCTATTAATTTTTCAGTCAAGGAGTGCAAAATCAAAAGTACATACCAGGTGCTCGATTTGAGACATTGGTCCAGTGGTCTCATAAGAGTGTCTGGCCTATGTGTGGAATAGGCTTCCTAAAATGCTAATATACCATACTGGCCTAATCAAAATGCATCTGAAGTACTATATACAGTTCTAGGTTAATCAGTCAATCAGCAATTATTTATGAAGTGCCTAGTAAGTGATAAGCTAAGATAAGTTCAAAAGGGACATGGCTAAGCCAGAAAGTATCTACAGGAAGACAATAAGGATTGCAAAGGACCTTTTGTCTGCATCACATGAGAAACATTTGAAGAAATTGAGGATGTTTAACCTGAAGAAGGGAAAAATTGGGGGGAGGGGGAATTTAATAATTGTTTTCACATATTGAAATTATGTGAAATAGAAGTAGATTAGACTTGTTTTGTTTGGCTCTGGGAAACAGGGCCAGGACCAATGAGTAATGAGTAGAAGCTGCAAAAAATCAAGTTTAAAACTGATAGCTGAAATCATTCCCAGTGATTAGAGCTTTCTAAAAGTAGAATTGGTATTCCAGGAGACTGTGGGTTTGCCCTCATTGGAAGTATTCAAATGGATCTTGGATGACTCCTTTTCTCTTATGTGACAGTAGGATTCCTCTTAAGGTATAGGTTGGATTAGCTAGTCTTTGAGTTTCCTTCCAACTCAAATTGTGTGATTTTGTGGCTGTGACACAGTATTAAAATAGTAAAATATTTAATTGGGATAGTAATGAAAAGAAAAATAACAAACCTGTCTGGGTCACATTGCTGTATGAGTCTGATTTGATTGATTGATTTTTCCTCTATTTCTAGTTTCAGAAATCCCTCCTCCAATAGACTTGTGTCTCTGATAGATCTAAGTCTCTGAAACGGGAATGAGGGAGTTAAAGCCTTCTCTGTGAACAATTTTGGAGTCACTGCTTGAAAACTATTCCTGCTGTTATCTGCTATCCAATACTCATCATCTGCCCAGCTGATTGATCCCAGTGTCTATAAAGTTTCTGGCCTGCCTTGCCTTAGGCACTCATCGTCATTCCTAGTCATGGTCACCATTTGCTGGTGCACATGCCCTCAATTTTCTCTAGGCAGAATTGTCTGTGTCAAATCCAGCAACAGGAACAAAAACAGCAAACAACAACAACACCACTACTACCACTACTCCTTTTCAGAAATCCCCTTCTTTCAGCATGTCCGTAAACCTAGCAGTGACTATCATATTCTCCAACTCATGGTTCCCTTTCCTCACTCACCCAACACTATTAACCAATGGTATTGACACGAATGCCTCAAAGGACTTGGAATTCTTGTCCTCCCAATCAGTGCTTACACTGAGGGCCCAAACATCTTGGTAAATGCAGTCCTTCCTTTCCTTTGCCCTGCCTTTATGTGATGACACAGACATTCTGAGAAATATTGTACCTTCTCCCCCTGACTTGTGCCTGTGTATGTATATATGTATTATGCATATATGTATGCATACATCTATGTATATCTGTGTATATGTGAGTATGTATATCACTGACACAAGAAAGTTCAGGATATTACCAATAATGACTTGAAGGAAAAATTATAGGGATAAGGAACGAAATTAGTTTTTCATTGCTATTGGTAACTCCCTCTACCAATGTGAGTCAGAGTAGCAGCTCTAAAACTTTTAGTCTTAGAGAGGAGCCTCAAACACTGAGAAGTATGACTTTCCCAGGGTCAAACAATCAGTGTTTAAGTCAAAAGTAGGACTTGAACAAAGGTTCTTGTGGTACCAAAGACAGCTCTCTATTCACTACACAATATTGCCTCTCCTTTTGAAAGCAAAATGTGGCATGGAATATATTACTGAGAATATGTGTGTAAAGAAAATGAGGTGGATTGGACTTGCAACAAGAACAAGAGACCACAGAAGGACAACTCAAGTATGGTAGGTGAAAATGAAATGACTGAGGAAACAAGGGTTGCATGTTGATTTATTAAGAAATTCGTGACCAATTCACAATAAACAGGACCAGACTTTTATATGAGAAAAACAATCAATATAATAAGAACAATTAATTAAAAATAAACAACAGAACAGTAGGTAATCTGATTAGATGAAAGATTAGGGATTTTCCAAATTGAGAGGGGTAGAGCAAATAGGTGTAAATCCCTGAATTCATAAAAAGGGTGTCCCAGTCACCTCAAGTTTCTATAAACAATCAAAGTAAAACAAGAGAAACAATAACTGATTGATCAGCATAGTGTCAGTTTTCAGATAAGACATATGGGTTGCCCGAGACATATAATTGTGAGAAAACTCCTTGCATCAATCTTCAGATCCGACTGGGTTTCTGTTCAGCACAAACTAGGCCCTTAGTTTGCTGTCATTCAGTTGTTCCAAACATGTCTCACTCTTTGTCACCTCATTTGGGATTTTTGGGGGCAAAGATACTAGATTGGTTTGCCATTTCCTTCTCCAGCTCATTTTACAGATGAAGAACTGAGGTAAACAGGGTTAAATGACTTGCTCTGAGTCACACAGTTAGTAAATGTCTGAGGCCAGATTTGAACTCAGGAAAATGAGGCTTCCTGACTTCAGGCACAGCACTGTATCCACTGAGCCATCCTATTGTCCTAGGACCTTAGTTAAGGATCTCTAAACTACAGGTAGAGGTGGTCTACTTTCCCAGTCACACAGAACTAGACTCAAACAACATAATAAGGTTTTCTACCAATTCCCCCATGTGAATAAAGTTTTCTCTCACGACAGAATTTGGACTAGACCCATAATTTAATAGAACAGGAATTGATCTAGCTCTAGTATTGAGTCAAAAGATGGAATTAGTGTGGTTCACTCAATTTCCAGAATTAACCATTTGCTGTCCTAATCACTTCAATTCCCTTAAAACAGATTCAGTTTTTTTGTTTATTTATTTATTCATTTATTCATTCATTCATTCATTCATTCATTCATTCATTCATTCATTCATTTATTTATTTAATATATTTGGTTTTCACCATTGATTTTCAGAGGCGTTTGAATTACAAATTTTCTCCCCATTTCCTCCCACCCACTCCAAGATGGTGTACACTCTGGTTGCCCTATTCCCCAGTCTGCCCTCCCCTCCATCACTCCATTCCCCTCCCATCCCCCTTTCCTTTCCTTTCTTGTAGGGCAAGATAAATCTCTATGCCCCATTGCCTGTGCACCTTATTTTCTAGTTGCATAAAAAAAGAAAACTTTTTTACTTTTGAACATCTATTTTTTAAAGCCTTGAGTTCCAAATTCTCTACCCTCTTCCCTTCCCATCCACCCTCCCTAAGAAGTCAAGCAATTCAACATGGGCCACATGAGCATCATTATGTATAACCTTTCCACAATACTCATGTTGCGAAAGACACACTATATTTTACTTCTTCCTAACCTATCCTCCTTTATTGAATTTTCTCCCTTGACCCTGTCCCTTTTCGAAAGTGTTCGTTTCTGATTATCTTCATCCCCATCTGCCCTCCCTTCCATCATCCCCCTTTTTTTATATTCTTCCTCCTTCTTTCCTGTGCGGTAAGAAACACAACTGAGTATGTATGGTATTCTCTCTTCAGGTAAAATCTGATGAGGGCAAGATTCACACATTCCCCCTCACCTGTCTTCTCTTCTCTTCCTACAGAACTGCTTTTTCTTGCCACTTTTATGCGAGATAATGTACCCCATTCTATCTCTTCCTATCTCTGTCTCTCAATATATTCCTCTCTCATCCCTTATTCATCTTCAGCTCATCCTATGCCCACTCTCTCTCTCTCTCTCTCTCTCTCTCTCTCTCTCTCTCTCTATATATATATATATATATATATATATACATATACACATATATATACATACATACACACATACACATACATATATGTATATATAAACACACACATACACATACATACACATGTACACATATACACATACAGATACACACATGCATATTCCCTTCAGCTACCCAAATATTGAGGTCTCATGAATCATACACATCATCTTTCCCTGTAGGAATGTAAACAAAACAGTTCAACTTTAGTAAGTCCCTTGCAATTTCTTTTTCTTCTTCTTTTTCTTGATTACCTTTTCATGCTTCTCTTGGTTCTTGTGTTTGAAAGTCAAATTTTCTATTCAGCTCTGGTCTTTTCACTGAGAAAGCTTGAAAGTCCTCTATTTTATTGAAAATCCATATTTTGCCTTGGAGTGTG
>CM053624.1:303095317-303112331 GCA_028646595.1 Phalanger gymnotis
TAGCTCTGCCCCTCTGGTACTCAGGTACTCCAACTACTCGGCCACTGAAGCCCCACTTCTGTCTCCTCTGTTCTAGCGTTCTTTTTTTTTTTTCCCCAGAGGAATTCTCTGGGTGGGGAGGGGAGGGATTAGAGCCGTTTACCTGGCAATTATGTCTCCCGGAAGCTCAAGAAGCGTTTGAAACCTTTGGGCTGCAAGCCTCAGGGGCTGGTATCTCACCGTCCGTGGCGTTGCGCCGCCTCTCCTCGCTTCCACAGAGTGCCGTCCTGTGTTGGGAGGCCTGGGGATCTGCGCTGGTTTCAGGCACCCGGCTTTCTCCCAGCCTGTCTCCCACTTCTGAGATGGAGTTATTTAGGAATTTTACTTTCTCTTCTGCTAACCTAGGCAATTTATGTTTTTGTAGATATTCATCCAGATCCCTAAGGTTGTCAAATTTATGGGCATACAATTGGGCAAAATAATTCCTCATTATTGTTTTAATTTCCTCTTCATTGGCATTGAATTCACCCTTTTCATTTTTGAAACTGGTGATTTGATTTTCTTCTTTCCTTTTTTTAATCAATTGGACAAAAGTTTATCAATTTATTTTTTTTTTCATAAAACCAGCTCTTGGCTGTTTCATGAATGAGACATTCCATCTCTTTGCTCTGGGCACTTTCATCGATAATCCCTGATGTCTTGAATGCTCTTTTCCCCAATCTCTCCCTACTGACCTCCCTAGCTTCTTTCAAGTTCCAACTAAAATCTCTTCTTTTACTTACTGGAAGGCTTCTTCAATCCCTATTAATTCTAATACCTTTCCTCTATTTATTATTTTCTATTTATCCTGAATTTAGCTTATTTTGTATATATTTGTTTACATGTTGTCTCCCACATTAGATTGTTAACACTTTGAGGATAGGGAATATCATTTGCCTCTTTTTGGATCCCTAACAATTAGCACAGTGTCTAGCACATGAAAGGAGCTAAATATATGTTTATTGATTGAATATCTTTCTTTGTATTCATAGTCCTTAACAAAATACTTGGCATCATATCTGGCAAGTGTCTAGTACTTTCTTACATAGTAAGTACTTAGCAAATTTTTATTGACTAATTATAAACTGGTACAGATATTCTGAATAGTAATTTGGAACTATCCTCCAAAAGTTACGGAACTATCCACTACTTTTCACTCAGCAGGTCTATACTCCAAAGAATCAAAAACAGGAAAAGGTCTTACAGGTTTTACACACACACACACACACACACACACACACACACACACACACACACACAGTATATATAAATATATACTGCATATATACATATATGCACATATATACAATACATCCACATATATACATATATGCATATATGAACATATGCATATATATACATATGTATATACATATATATATATGTATATATATATATAATCTTTTTGGCATGGCAAAGAACTAGAAACTAAGGAAGTACCCATCGATGGGGGAGTAGCTGAATATTATTGTATAGCAGTGTAATTAAATACAATTATGATATAAGAAGTGATGAGTCTGAGAACAATTTAAGATGTATGAACAGAAAGAAAAGAAAGCAAAACAATTAGAACCAGAAAACATTATATACTCTAAAAATAACATTGTGAAAATGAACAATTTTGAAACTTGAGTGTGTTCAGGAAAATAATCAACTATAATTTCAGTGAAATGATGATAAAGAATGCTGTTCACCTCCAGGGAGCAAGTGTACAAATTAAATACATGGAATAAGATTTGATTTTTGGACATCACCAATATGGTGATCTGTTTGCTTGACAATGCACATTTGTTGTAAGAGATTTGTTTTTGTCTTTTTCCCCACTAGGGAGGGATGGAAGGAGGATAAAAATACTTTGATAATTGAAAAAATAAAATTGAATTACAAATAAAAATAAATGGAAGGATGACTTTTTTATCATGTGGTGAAACAACTATATGACCTTGCACATTTGGTTTTATCATGTTCTAGGCAACCAAAAATATTATTTCATGGGACAGATATTAACTTCATATTGTAATACTCTTGATAAACATCTGTAAAAAATAGACTATCATTAAGAGAAAGCTTCTTTGTCACCATTGGTTAAGAGAATAAAGAAGTAGAGATATTCTATGAAAAGGTTAGATGGCCTATTTTATCATCATTTGAGTATAAAATTAATTCACATTGTAAAGAAATTGATTAAGGCAGTAGAAAAAATATATTTTAAAATGTAACTTGGGAATCATATTTGGAAATAAAAAACCTTTTAGTATAAATAAAAGCCTTATACTCATAATAAATCTTAACTATATTTTTTGAGAAAAGAATAAGAAAACATAAGATCAGTCAAGCAGCAAATAGCATCACAAAAATTAAATTTATTATTCTTAATTAAGAAATTATTGTTCCTGAAGGGTCAATTATTCATGCGAGCTCTCTGTGCAAAGTAAGAGCAATGAGTTGTTAGATAAAAGATCAAAATGATTCAAAGCTGGAAAAAATAAAAAATGAGGAAAAATATGGCATGCAATTAAAGCAAACACAATATCATCTATTTAAGTAAGTTATTGATGCTGAAAATGTGAAATGGATGAATAAAATGACATTGACAATGATTATGATAATTACATACAGGGTAGTAACCCACATAAATAATTTGCTTTAATGAGGACACCAAAAAAGCCTAAAAACTGACTTAGCAAAGATTCAACTTGTTTGATAAGCAAAAAAAAAAAAAATATGGCAACCAAGAGCACTATCAATTTGTAACACGAACTCATTTTTAAAAATTTTATAGAGAAGGCTGGAGGTATGAGTAGTGTAACCTCATACAGCAGTCTAAAGTAATGAAGTGAAGGCAGTTAAATGAAAAATTAGTGAAAGACCCAACTAGTCAAAGTTATTCACATAAAATTAGAAAACAACAACAAGGACATGAAATATAGAAAAGATCTGCAAGATCATTTCTATAATAAACTCCATTCACCATCAAGAAAAGCAGAATCACTATATTTGTAAAATATCACAATCCCAGATAAACTAATAAAAGAGATGCTGGTGGCAGTGAAGAGCATGAAGACAAAAAGAAAACACGTTGCCCAGATAAAGTATACATGGAGGATATACATGGTAGTATACATGACACAGTTATAAGAGAGTTAAATGAATAGTTTTCAAAGATCCTTTAAAAAAAGGACAAAGATACAAAAAGCAACAGCAAAATATTGGACATTTTACCAAAAAATACCAGAAGAATAACAGTACTGGTCTATATGCTTAATTTCCTTGCTGCACAAAATTGTATAAAAGTAGTGTGTATGTGCATTAAGGACAGACTTTGTGAGGATATTAGAAAGAAACTCAAAAGCTTTTGCAAATAATATGCTACAGTAAACTATCACACTAACAAATGTAGAAAAATATATATTCACCTTGTGCTTGTTATTTGTTTTCTAGCCCTAAAAACATTTGATTCAGTAGAGGAAAAGTTCTCCTTCAACATGTGACTACCAGTATATGTCAAAATTACACAAGAATTACTGGCAGATTTGGCAGAAAAGATAACCTTGTTTGATGATTCTTTGGTCATTAATAACAGAAAAGACATAAAACAGGGAGACAAACATGCACCAAAATTATTCACCTTTGTCTTAAAGGAGATCTAAGAAAATACAAATCAAGAAGGCAATAGAATCATCTGGATTCTACTGGTTTTGTAGGGCATTGTGCTCATTTCACCAAGTACATTTCAGAGATTCCTAGAAGAAATATATAACCATTCAAAATATTTTGACTTAACCATTCACAGGAGAAAAACCAAGTGAATAAAGAGTGCCTGTTGTGCTGAATATTACATGGACTTGGATTAAAAATCACTAGAACTCATTAATCAGTATTAAACATCTTGTCCATAAATGGACAATAAATCATGTCCAGAATTGAACAATTGGGGGACAGCAGGAAGGATTATTTTCGGGAAGCTGAAAACTTTTTATACAGATCCTAATTTTTTTTTCCTGGAAGAAGATTCATCTTTTTAATGTTAAGATTTTTCTACATAGTTATATGACAGTGAGTTCTGGAATGCTACAATCAGAAGTAGGATAGAAGATTACCCAGTCAACAATTTTGAATTACATGATCAGGTTCTGTTATTGGTAAAGGCAACCACTTATGAAGAAGTGGAATAAATTACATCATTGAGGAAACGTATGTCCAAAAAAGAAAAGTGTCTGGTCATATAGCAAAAGTGAGGAATACTATGAAGAGCCTACATGTTCTTTTTGATATCAAATGAATGTGAACAAGGCCTCCAGCATATTTGTGGGGGACCAGTTGTCATCTTACGAGAAGATATGAACAAGAGTCCCACAAGATGGGCAGATATATAAGACAAGCCTGATTCATACCAGCATACAATATTTAGCATAGATATCTTAACGTATTGGGTGTTATGACTCACAAGATAGTGTGACAATCACCAAGTCAGAAGGGCACCAATTTCTTGTGGACTGGCCTTCTAAGCCCTTGGTGCACTTATGTCAACATTTATAGCCTTAGTCTCTTGGACTAATTAAGTCTCAGGGATACTTTCTCTATTTCTAGAGGTGAAAAATACTAGCCTAGCCTCATTGTTGTTTGCCTACGCGTCAGGTATTGCTCCTGCCACTCCCCACCTCTTCTTAACAATGTACTAAGTATCTTCTAGAAGAATGTCCACCATCCATTATACAACTCTAACCTTAGGGATGTGACAAGCCTTATGTAGTCAACACTAATGTAGCAGCTTAGTGCAGCTAAAAGGAAACATAAACAGAAAACTGTACCCTCCAAAAAGACAATAACAATGTAACAGCCCCTGAAGGACTTGCCAAAAATGTGGAGAATGAAAACGGAAATCTTGGGCTTTGCCTCAGTTGAGGAATGATCAAGGACCGGAACCTAGCAACCTGGTCCATTCTGGTCAAATCTGGTCCACTCTAATGGGGTATGCAAAATCTTTGCATTTCATAGGGAGTCTCCCCATGTAGCAGTGTTAGGGAGAGAACTTGGAATATCAGGGCCATAGTACAGATGATGACACTTCCAAAACAAGCCCAATTCAATTTCATCTGGATAAAAATAGCTAAGAGGTCCTTATTCTCTTGCATGCAGCTTTTCTAGAATCCAAGTTCCCCACCCTACTGTTCTAGATATGCCCTCTTTCATGAGAGGAAGGTTAATATTAAATCTTTGCATATTTGCTAAGGGGTTTTCCTTGTTCCTGTGAGGACTAGGCACAGACTCTCCCTTACCTTGATCCAAGAACTTAGCTAAATTAGCTAGTGATCCCCTTTAATTCAGGTAAATATATACTATACAGTTTCACTTACCTCAAACAAGGCACCTCCCCAAAATACTATACCTTAGTCCTCCAAGCTCTTTCTGGGAAGGATTTGCCAAACTTATCCTTCAGCAACAGGATGTCTTATAATATTTTGCATAGTTTATGGTATGTTTTAGGTATGATTACTCATATGGAATAGGATATATGCCAAGTCTCTGAAGGGGATTAAAATGCTCATGGGCTGTATTTTTTTTTATCCTCAAGATGAATGAGAAGCTATGTCAACTACTTACCCCTTAGTCCTTTAGATTAATCGAGTCTCAAGGACAGTGTATCTTCATATTGGGGGGAAGTAGCCTAGGCTACATGAAAAATATTGCTCCTATACGACCAGATATGGATGAGTTCTGATTTGTATCTTTCACAAGAATGTGTATATGTGTGTGTATGTGTATGTATGTATCAACGAGACCATAAATTCATTTGAGAACGTGTGTATTCAACTTAAATGTATTGCTCTTTTGGCTTTTAAGCATCAGTAGTAGTTTGTGCAATATTCTTTTGAAACTTCATTCTTCAATACGCATCATGGTATATGCCTCCCCATGTTTTTAAAGTCTTCATATAAGTTGTTTCTTACAGAACAATAATATTTCATCATTTTCATAGGCTACATATTAATTTATTACCCAATAACTGGATACCTAAATTATTTCCAGTTTTGTTGTTTTTTTGTTTGCTTTACAAACAGTGCTGCTAGGGATATTGTTTTAGAGATTTGTCAGTCTTTCCTGTGTCAATAACCTTCTTGGAATATTGTAACAATAATAGGGACTATTGATTTAAAAGTTATGCATGTTTTATAACTTATTTTATAATTACATATTATTTTTTCAGAAAGTTTGGATACATCAAAATTTTACCAGCACTATAATAGTATGCCTGTTTACCACAGTGTCCCAAAATTACACGTGTCAACTTTCATTATCTTTGCAAAATTGATGGATATTAGTTGGAAATCAAGAGTTCTTTTAATTTTCAATAATTTGATTCTTAGAAATTTTGAATATTTTTTCATGAAATTGAAAATTATTTGTATTTTTCTCATGAGAATTTTTTGATCACATGATTTGATCACCTATTAAGTACAGATATTATAAATGTATCCACTCCTTACAAATTGTAAATGTTAAATGCCTTCATTACAACTCATTCAATCTTCTTGCCAGAACTCCCTCTACCTCATTATCTTTGCCTGATAATTATAAGTCAATTTGGAGGGGGCTGATGAACTTTTTATAATAATTAGGAAATTTCAGTAATTATCACATAAAATGGATCCAGAAGTAGATAGTGTGATGAGGTTAATTTATCATGAAATTACTAAAATGTTAGTCCTATGAGTAAGAGGCAGAAGGGGACAAGGGAAAATAAGGATGTAGGGACTGAAATATTCATTTTATTTTTCCTGGTTGAGAACAAAATGTATACGATTCATCTGGGATGGGGGAGGGAGGAGAGTATTATTTTTACATGAGTTATTGTATACAGATCTGCATTCATCAAAGGGTAGCTCAGTGGCACAGTGAATAGAGCACTGGACTAGGATTCGGGAAGACTCTTCTTCCTCAGTTCAAATCCAGCCTCAGACACTTACTAGCTGTGTGGCCCTGGTCAAGTCACTTAGCCCTGTTTGCCTCAATTTCCTCATTTTTAAAATGATTTGGAGAAGGAAACTGCAAACTACTCCAGGATCTTTGCCAAGAAAACTCTAAAGGATGTCACAAAGAGTCAGACACAATCAGACAACTGCATCACATTTTGGATTATTTGTCATTGTGAGATGGGAACAAGGGGAAAAATTCTAGATGTGCCTCACCTTAAGTGAAGTTTGTCTCTTAAAAGTTGTAAGTAAACAATATTTGGGTAAATTAAGTTGTTTACCCTCAGACAAATTAACATTTCAGGCTGGCTTTATCTTAATGACTGCTTGATCTCCCCTTGGCAGTGGTTATCAACCTTTAGTCTAAAGACTTTCTGTCCTTCACTTTCTTTGCCAAAACTTCAGTGAAGTGCAAACGAACCTTCTTCCACACTAAGAGGAGCCTTCTCTCACACTCTCTTTAAAGGTATATTCTTTGAACCTGAGTTACATCCTTTCCAAAATGAAAGCCTCTGCTACAAGAGCAGTGCAATGAAGAGGCAACCTAGGGAAAAGCCTAGGTTCAAGTCCCAGTCAGCTATGGGAACATAGTCAAGTCACTCATTTTTTTTTGTATAGTCTCATTATTCTCACCTGTAAAATGGGGATAATAGCACTTTTACTTCCTCTTTCATATGGATGTTGAGAAGAAAATAATTTATGAACATCAAGCCCCATAAAAGCAAATTCATTTAAGCAAATAATCACCACTTTATATATTTTCTACAAACATAAAATCAGGGGCTTGGCATGAATGGCTTCCTAGATCACTTCCAACTCTAGACTTATGACCCTATGACACCATTATTTGTGTTTTCTTATAGAAATGTTATTTTTTTAAGTGTGAAGTCTAAAATGGTATCTAGATCTGGAGGGGCAGTTAGAGATAATTCCTTTACTACATAGATGAAGAAATACAGAACCAGGTAACTAAAATACCTTGTCAAAGATCACAGACATAACAGAAGAGCATAAAAGGAAAGCCATTCTTATTCAACTTCAAATAAAGTGGTGTTTTCATTGCCACACACAAAAAAACTCATAGAAATAACATTTCAAGGCATTCAAAATATATTAAAGTATATTGTATGCCAGAGAGACAGTGTGGCGCAGTGAAGAGAGGGCCAGTCTTTGAGTAAGGAAGACTTGGGGTCAAGTCCTGCCTTGGACACATTTTGCTGTCCAAAGGTAAATCACTTAAACATTGATTTCCTCTAACAATTCTCTAAGGCTGAAGGCGACAGTGACAAAAATCTCTTCCAGTGCGAGGAATTTCTACACTAGAATTTTCCTCTGGAAGAAAACTTAAGTCTTTTTGTGATTAGGTCCTACTAGATTTACCATATCAAAATATCTCTTCTACAACAATCAAACAACTAATATTATACTCTTAATAAATTTACTTAATCAAAGCTATTGACAATATTTTGGACATGTAATTTTTTTCTTTATTTCTTTTTAACATTCGTTTTTATAAAATTTTGAGTTACAAGTTTTTTCCTTCCCTCCTTTACCTCTTTCATCTCTAAGATAGAAAGCAATTTCATATTCGTTATATATGTGCAATCATTTAAAACATATTTCAATATTAGCAAGATGTAGTATTGATAAGTTGACATAAATGTCTGAAAAAAGTAATATGGCTAAAATCTTTAGTCATGAAAATATCAAAATTAATTCAAAACAGAAAGGATAAAAATAAGATTAAAAGAAATGGTATTCTATTAAAGGAACTGCACCCTGAACCAATAAAAGAAGTTACTGATAGCAAAAATCAGAAAAGAATAAGGGAAAAGACATAAATTTTGGTTACAATTTATTCATGAATTAGTTTGACCATTTCAAACAAATTGCTTTATCAAGGTTAACAAAAGAGTCTAAAACCACTTTCATCAGTAAATACTTGACTTTCTACAAAGAATTGCTTATTTAGAATGTCAACTCATTTATAAAATTATACACATAAGCATGGTAGAGTATGAGTAACAACATCTCATAAAAAAGCAAGTTTTAAGAGGGGAAAGATGAACAATTGAAAGAAAATTTAGTCTAAGACCTAAGAAAAGTCATAACAGGGGTATTTAACAATGAAATTGGAAGGACAATAAATAGATGAAATATTGAGAAGAAGATCAAAAAAGTTAATTAATGAACAATTTTTTACCCTCAAGGATAGAAAATCTCCATACTTTTTATTTACGTAATTCAAAATCCCAGAGTAGTTGTAATGGAGGTAGAATTGATACTGAAAAGGAAAAAGGACAGGAAAAGCAGCTAGTCTATACCAAGTGTGTAGAGAAGAGGTCTCTGGACTACAGATCCCATAATTGAGAGGACACCAAGACACCAATTCACAGGATATCTAAAGGAGGTTAAAAAAACATACTAAATGCATAGAAAAAAAAATCTTGAACTATTACTACTAATATGTTGATCTAGACTTCAAATAAGTTAATGTTCTATAAGCCTAATTCCCTGTCTGTATAAAAATTTTATGAGAATAAGCTATACATATATTGAGGGCATTGGAGATAAATGTATTAGAATGTAATTCACAGAATTTATAATCAATATCCAACAGACTACATAATTACTATAAAACAATTGACTGAAAGATATGGAGAATACATGATCTCACTATACTTCTTATCCATTGGCTTAAAAAAGCATTGTATTGTGGAGAGCAAAACACTACCTCAAAGGCTCTCCTCCAGCAAGATGTCTCACAAAACTCCTTCAAGAATGTAATAGTGGAACTAGCCTTGTTTGATGCCATGCTGATCATCAATGTCAGATGAGGAATAAAGGAAGGTGACATATGCTTATCAAAAGTGTTCATTATCATCATGGAGGAAATCTAACACGAAGTTCAAATTGAAGAGTATGATGTCCTTTCAATGCCACTGCATATAGTGGATATTGTTATCATTGTATAAAGCCTAAAAAAGTCACACAACTCTCAATATAGAATGAGATTCATAATCACTCACAAGAGTTTGAGCTAATTGCTTGTATTAATAGAATTTGAGTAAGGTTCAAGATTCTGAAATATGGTACAAAGCGGGGCAAAAAAAATGACAAGACATAACAAAGCACAAGATAGGAGTCAATAAAAGTAAAGCAAGTCACTTTTATTTGGTAGGAGGGGGTGAAGTGGGTAATCACAATTGGAAGGCAGTCAGGGAAGATTAGAAAATGTCAGATCCAGCTGAGGTCCCTGGGAGAAAGTGGCCCAAAACTGGTACAATCTGATGGATTTTTAATAGAGTTCTTACATGGATCAAGGAGATACAAGGAGACTCACACATTTAGGATTTGGTATGTAGGTTGAAGTTCAGGTACGAATCCATGCTGGGCCAGGGGTGGGGGAGAGGAGAGATACCTGGAGAATTCATGAATAGTTGTAAATTGCTGTGTAAATCTTAAAGAACTATATTGATCCTAGCTATTAGCTGTGGAAGGAAGGAAGGAAGGAAGGAAGGAAGGAAGGAAGGAAGGAAGGAAGGAAGGAAGGAAGGAAGGAAGGAAGGAAGGAAGGAAGGAAGGAAGGAAGGCAGGAAGGCAGGAAGGCAGGAAGGCAGGAAGGCAGGAAGGCAGGAAGGCAGGAAGGAAGGAAGGAAGGAAGGAAGGAGCCATACTCTCAAATATGTTGTTTCAACAGTGCTTTGTAGTGGAAAGGGCACATTTAGAGTTCAGTTTGAATTCTAACTTTTCTAGTTAACATACATGTGACATAGGGAAAATCTTTATCACCGTGGACCTCAGCTTCTCTATCTATAAATGATTGGTGTGCTAATTAATCTCTAAATTCCTTTCCAATGCTAGATAAAATGAGGTGCTTGCACTAGATGATCTCTAAGGCCTCATGCAGCTCTAACATTGTAACATTCTAGGTACTTCCTTCAAAGTGATGGGAAAATAATGTCTTTTTAAAGGAGAGACAGAATGATAGCTGTCTTTTATCTCACATTGATGTTGTTTAATCATTGAACCTCTCGCAATTAACATCTGTATAGCAGTAACCCAGCTGGAAATCACTGTAAAGAACATGAAATAGAGCCAATGATTTGACACCGATGATCAAAACTGAGCTAAATCATTCGAATGATTTCAGATAAACAATTTGGTTCTTTTGAGCACAGCCCAGAAACTGGGAAGAAAAATTATAGCTTTTGATCATTTATATGAAAAAAAAAATATCAAGATCCAGGTTGTCTTTAATCTTTCAGCCTTTAGTTTCATTTGATTTAGAAACTATAATCAGAGTCACTGAGGAAGTAATCAGTAACATGATGAAAGCTACTATTAAAAACCAACCCAGCCCAACCTAACCCTTTGACTTGTGTCAGGTGGCACAACCTTCCTCTGAATTCCTTGACTTTGAAAATCTTAGAGATGGGACCTGAAAAATCATTTAAAACCTCACTTCCTCCCTGCCCATTTTAGATGCAAGAAAACTGAGGCACAAATAGATGAAATAATCTTTCCCAAGTTCACACAGTTCATAGTGGCAGAGTAGAAACAAGAAACAAGCTCATTGAATCAACCCATTGTTCTTTCCACTATACAAAGGAGAAGGATCAAAATGCTTTATGTCATCTAGTAGAAATATAATTCATATAGGTAGCCAAGAATAGTTCAAGTTACAACTACACTATCTGTACATAATTAATGCTTGCCTCATAGGAAAACTACATGACAACCAGTTTGTAGCCCCCCAAAATGTGCTTTGAATAAACAATGGAAAGAGTATTAGATTTGGAGCATTTGGTCCTGCCCCATACCACTCACATGAAGCTGAGAAATGAATTTTAACTACTTTGGGCCTCAATTTGTTCACCTGAAAATGAAGGGTAGACTAGATGACTACTAAGATCATTTCTGGTGTTAAATCTATAATGCTATAATCGTGTATTTCAATGCTATATGGACCAATGATGCTATTACTGTAAGTACTGCCTCCATTGACCTAGTCACATACCTTCATGACCTAGTGTAGTCTTTATTATTTACTTTGGGGGGGGGGAATTCACACATGGCAACCAGATTTTTTTGTTGATAAGCCTCCCCAAACTTAGCTCTGTTGGTTCTCTGAAAAGAAATGCAAGGCCCATTCTCAAGGCAGTTCTCAGTTTTCCCACCTTGGTAAAATCTTCCAGAGTTTATATTTCACTGTATAGTTTCCAAAAACTAAGGTTCAGTTCCATGCTACAATGAATCACTGTAAGATAGCTTTTAGAAAGCACAAAATACAAGGTAGAACATGAAATGTGCTTCTGACCATAGAATTATGAAAGAAGTACTATGATGGCTAAAAGGATAGGAAAGGCACTTCTAGTTCCTTTGTAGAAGAATTTAGTTGAAATGAGCCCTTAAGAAATGGTACGAATTTAACAGGTAGATAAGAATGGAGTATGATTCCAGATATCAGGGGAAGGGGGGAATAAACTAAGCATGGAAGCAGAAAGTCACTGAACATATTCGTGAAATGTTAATCAGCCAATAAACATTTGTTAAGCCCCTACTATGTGCCAAGCACTGTGCTAAGCTCATAGAGATGTATTCCAGTTTGATTCAAGTATAGTATATGGGAAGAGGAGTGTTTGAAGTAAAGCTAGGAGATAGCTTGCTGCCAGATCATAGATGGCCTGAATTGCCAAGTAAAGAAATTTAATTTTATTTTATAGGTAGTGGGGAAACTATCAAAGATCTTTGAATATAAAAGTTATGTTAACAGAGGCATGCATTAGGAAAATTCTCCTGTGGTCCAGCCATTCTGAAAAGCAGTTCAGAACTTTGCTCCCAAAGTTCCTAACTGCTCATACCCTTTGACCCATTGATACCATTTCTAATCTCTAGGCCCCCAAAGAGATCAAATAATAGGGGAAAGACACTTATGTATAAAAATATGGCAACTTTTTTTGTATTGGCAAATAACTGGAAATTGAGGATTTTTGTCAATTGGGGAAAGGCTAAAGAAATTATGAATGTAATAAGATACTACTGTGCCTTAAGAAACTGATAAAAGGGACAGTTTCAGAAAAAAATGGGAAGACTTGTACAAAATTATGTTGAGTGAAATCCAAGAGAATAATTTATACAATAACAACCACATTATAAGAAAAATCAACTTTGAAAGGAAGAAATTTGACCAATGCAGCAACCAAGCACATTTCCAAAGGACTAGTGATGACATATGCTGCTCACCTCCTGACAGAGGTGATAGATTAAAAATGCAGAATGAGACATGCATTTCTAGATATGGCCAATAAGGGAATGTCTTGCTTAACTATGTCTATTTGTAATGAGTATTTTGCGTTTCTTCATTTTTCATTTTGGGAGGAGAGGTTGGAGGTAGAGGAAAGCAATTCTTCTTAGCTAAAACAAATGAAAATAAAATTTAATCTGCAAGTTATCTGGAGGGCAGACTGACAAAGAGAGAAATTGCCCTGACCCTTAAGTAGTAAGTTGAAATTCAGATTGGAAGTATAAGTTAATATCTGAGAAAGAAAGAAAAAGTTAAACCCAAAGAGCTGCAAATGAAATTCATTAACAATATTTGGAATTGCTCAGTAAATATGAACTAGAATCTAAAATCTGATTCTGAGAAATTACATCATGGTAAATACTACATAGTATGTATGTGAAGTACAACTAACCCAGTACCAAAGTGTTTATGGGACCTCATCCTGAAGGTGTTAATCTAGGACTGTTCCTTTTTTTTTTTTTAGAATTTTGTACCAAAAATTGGGATTTTATATCAGAAAACAAGAATTGCAAACCCCTAGAAAGCACCAAGCTGGGTCTCAGTATCTAATGAGTCATAGCAACAGCTATTTACTCACACGTGAACTTCAGAATACAACACCAAACTTCATTTGCTTAATTTATACAGCTACCACTTTACAAAGCAGATGATCCTAAGACTCTCCCTGCAGATTTTTTTCTTTCATTTAAATATTTAAAAGAATAGCAAACACAAATATCGAATACGGGAAGACTCTAATTCACTTAAGTTTGGGGCAATGGGTAAATTAGCATCATTACTTTCATCTCACAAATTGTTTTTGACTGACTGAAAACATATATAAGATTGGCTTATTCATGACCAGAGATACATGATTTTCTTAGATTCTATGTGAATGGAATATTATATTAATGTACAGATAATCTATGTCTTTCTCCCAGACACAGTCACAGACTATGTAAACACAAGCATAAGGAAAAAGTTTTAATCACCCAAAGGTCAATGGAAAAACATAAACTAGGCATGAACTTCCTCTAATGTATTGCCTCTGAAGAATTATACAACAGAAAGTGTGTAAAAGGATATCTTGAGATATACGGTAATACAACTTGAGAGTTGTATTACTGGAAAAGAAGGTGAGATAGTCACAGGCTAAGAACAAAGGATAGCCTACTGATGGCCATTGTGTATGCCATGCCAAGAGATCTAGAGGAAGGCAAATAACACTCAGATAAAACATCTCTAAGGAGTTTGCATTATTGGAGGGATTACCCAAATTGATGAAATCACAGATCCATCAAAGCATTGAAATGATATATCAGAACCTCCCATGCCATGGGGATCTTCTCACAGATAAAACATACCCCTTTCCTTTTGTTGTTCCTTCTCCTTGTCTTCATCAATCATATGTGGACAGTGCTTTACACATTAATTAGCAAATTTAAATGCACTGTCTCATTTGATTCAATTATTCAGTGAGGTTCAAAAGCAGGCATTATGGACCACAATTTAATGGTTTTGGGAAGTATTGACTTATAAAAGGTCAAATGAAAGATGAAGTGCAGATAAGTCTAAATTAAGCTTTTTGTTGTACTGCTCATTTTTTAGTATCTAGGTGGTGCCAGCAAAACATCTTTATGAGTTCAAATCTGACCTCAGATACTAACTAGCTATGTGACCCTGGGCAAGTCATTTAACCCTGTTTGCCTCAGTTTCCTCATCTGTAAAATGAACTGGAGAAGGACATAGCAAACCACTGCAATATCTTTCCTAAGAAAACCCCCAAGTGGGGTCATAGAGTCAGGCATGACTAAAATGACTAAACAAAAAAAATACTCTTGAATTTAGTATAACATAAACTAACCTACTTCTTCCCAATGAATAGTGTTACAATAAAGTTATAGTGTACATGATTCAGTCAGAGATTTATTTTATAGTCATTTTCTAGATTTTAAAAGTGATTCATAAAATGGCTATGTCTAATCCATTTCAGCAAGCATTTTTTAATCCCCTACTGTGCACAAAGCTCTACTGTTTGATACGTTTTGCTATCCTACAGCCAAAGTCATTTGAATCAGGTATTTTGATGACCAGCCATGTTCCTGTTTAAAAAAAAACCTTATAATCCATAAATGCCACCTGATATTATATGGACTCCACAATCTCATTAATACTGATATTTCTCTGGTCAAACGATATGAGCAGGCAGTTTTCAGAGGAAGAAATTAAAAATACCTATAGTCATATGAAAAAATGTTCTAAATTGCAATTGACTAGAGGAATGCAAATCAAAACAACTCTTAGGTACCACATTTCTCCTGTCGGATTGGCTAACATGACAAACAGGAAAATGATAAATGATGGAGAGGATGGGGGAAAATTGGAACATCGTTGCATTGTTGGTGGAGTTGTGAACTGATCCAGCCATTCTGGAGAGCAATTTGGAACCATTCCACTTCTAGTGCTGTATCCTAAGGAGATCACACAGGTGGGAAATGGACCAGTATGTACAAAAATATTTATAGCAGCTCTTTTTGTGATGACAAAGAATTGGAAATCAATGGGATGCCCATCAATTGGGGAATGGCTAAACAAATAGTATATGAATGTAATGGAATACTATTGTGCTATAAGAAATGAAGAGCAGATGGACTTCATTACGACCTGGAAAGACTTATGTGAACTGATGCTGAATGAGGGGAGCAGAAGCGGGAGATTATTATACATGATTACAGACAGACCACATCTCTAAGGACTCATTTGGATAGAATTGGCTCCTCTCATCCATGCAAGGTTCAAAGACAGCTCCAAAAGACTCCAAAAGCTATCCACATCCAGAGAAAGAATTATGGAGTTTGAATGCAATTGAGGCAAACTATTTGCTCTCTTTTTTCTTCTTTTTTGGTTTCATTTCTTCTTTCTCATGATTTATTTCATTTGAGTGGAATGCTAAAATAGTGAAGTCCCCTCAGTATGGTATTGAATGGAACAGTGAAATAGTGAGGCCCTCCACTACCGCCTTAGCATGGGAAAAGACCTCATCTCTCCTACCGTCCACCTCCCCACGCTGCACCCCTTGTATATTTTTAGAAACTGCTCTGCTGAGAAAGTAGAGATAGGAAATTACATCAGTAGACAGACACCTGCAAGGTCCTGTTAGCTTTTACTCCTTTTTCCTTGTTTTTTTTTTTTTGCTCTTTCTTCTCTGTTGCTGGAAAAACGATTCCACATTTAGAATGTGAGCTCCAAAGCCAGTCAATGGGAAGAGGAGCCGGTAGGGGATGAGGGAACTCTACGTTAGGGTCTATATAACTTGCTTTGAACTGTATGTCACACACACACATGTGCTGACATTATCTTGGAACACGCTGAGCTGTGTCCTTTCTCATGAGAAAGCAATAAATTCCTTTTTGCCTTTCCTCTCGAATGGTCTCTGTCTATTTTTTTTTAAATTTATTTTTGACATGTTTGGTTTTCAGCATTGATTTTCACAGGCGTTTGAATTACAGATTTTCTCCCCATTTCCTCCCCCCCACCCACTCCAAGATGGCGTACATTCTGGTTGCCCTGTTCCCCAGTCTGCCCTCCCCTCCGTCGCCCCATTCCCCTCCCATCCCCCCTTCCCTTCCTCTCTCCCCTGTTCCCTTCCCATCCACCCTCCCTAAGAAGTCAAGCAATTCAACATGGGCCCCATGCATATCATTATGTATAACCCTTCCACAATACTCATGTTGTG
>CM053624.1:303112831-303150389 GCA_028646595.1 Phalanger gymnotis
AGTATTGTGGAAGGGTTATACATAATGATATGCATGGGGCCCATGTTGAATTGCTTGACTTCTTAGGGAGGGTGGATGGGAAGGGAAGAGGGGAGAGAGGAAGGGAAAGGGGGATGGGAAGGGAATGGGGCGACGGAGGGGAGGGCAGACTGGGGAACAGGGCAACCAGAATGTACGCCATCTTGGAGTGGGGGGGGGGAGGAAATGGGGAGTAAATTTGTAATTCAAACGCCTGTGAAAATCAAGGATGAAAACCAAATATGTCAAAAATAAATTTAAAAAAAAAAGACTGTGAAGCTCCTCAAGGGCAGGGACCGAAAAAAAAAAAACTTTGAGTTCCAAATTCTCTCCCCTCTTCCCTCCCTAAGAAGGCAAGCAATTCAACATGGGCCACATGTGTATCATTGTGCAAAACCCTTCCACAATACTCACATTGTGAAAGACTAACTATATTTTGCTCCTTCCTAACCTATCCTCCTTTATCCAATTTTCTCCCTTGAGCCTTCCCCTTTTCGAAAGTGTTTGCTTTTGATTACCTCTTCCCCCATCTGCCCTCCCTTCTATCATCCCCCTTTTTTAATCTCCTTCCTCCTTCTTGCCTGTGGGGTAACACACCCAATTAGTGTGTATGTTATTCCCTGCTCAGGTCAAATCCGATCACAGTAAGATTCACTCATTTCCCCTCACCTACCCCCTCTTCCCTTCCTAAAGAAATGCTTTTTCTTGCCACTTTTATGTGAGATAATTTACCTCATTCTATCTCTTCCTTTCTCTCTATCTCAATATATTTCTCTCTCGTTCCTTAATTTGATTTTTTTTTGGATATCATCCCTTCATATTCAACTCACCCTGTGCCCTCTGTCTCTCTCTATATATATATACAATAATACTGAGGTTTCATGAATTATACACATCGCCTTTCCATGTAGGAATGTAAACAAAACAGTTCAACTTTATTAAGCCCCTTATGATTTTTCTTTCTTGTTTACCTTTTCATGCTTCTCTTGATTCTTATGTTTGAAAGTCAAATTTTCTATTCAGCTCTGGTCTTTTCACTGAGAAAGCCTGAAAGTCCTCTATTTCATTGAAAATCCCTATTTTGCCTTGGAAGATGATACTCAGTTTTGCTGGGTAGGTTGTTCTTGGTTTTAATCTGAGCTCCATTGACCTCTGGAATATCATATTCCAAGCCCGTCTATCCCTTAAGTAGAAGCTGCTAGATCTTGTGTTATCCTAATTGTGTTTCCACAATACTCAAATTGCTTCTTTCTGGCTGCTTGCAGTATTTTCTCCTTGATCTGGGAGCTCTGGAATTTGATGACAATATTCTTAGGAGTTTTCTTTTAGGGATCTTTTTCATCAAGTGATCGATTGATTCTTTTAATTTCTATTACCCTCTGGATCTAGAATCCCTCCAGGGCAACTCTCCTTGATAATTTCTTGAAAGATGATATCTAGGTTCTTTTTTTGATCATGGCTTTCAGGTAGCCCAATAATTTTTAAATTATCTCTCCTGGATCTATTTTCCAAGCCAGTGGTTTTTCCAATGAGATATTTGACATTGTCTTCCATCTTTTCATTCCTTTGGTTCTGTTTTATAATATCTTGGTTTCTCATAAAATCGCTAGCTTCCACTTTCTCCAATCTAATTTTTAAGGTAGTATTTTCTTCATTGGTCTTTTGGACCTCCTTTTCCATTTGGCTAATTCTGCCTTTCAAGGCATTCTCCTCATTGCCTTTTTGGAGCTCTTTTGCCATTTGAGTTAGTCTATTTTTTAAGGTGTTATTTTCTTCAGTATTTTTTGGGTCTCCTTCAGTAAGTCATTGATTTGTTTTTCATGGTTTTCTCACATCATTCTCATTTCTCTTTCCAATTTTTCCTCTGCTTTTCTAACTTGCTTTTCCAAATCCTTTTTTAGGTCTTCCATGGCCTGCGACCAGTTCATGTTTTACTTGGAGGCTTTTGACGTAGGGTCTTTGACTTTGTTGACTTCTTCTGACTGTATGTTTTGGTCTTCTTTGTCACCAAGGAACAATTCCAAAGTCTGAGTCTGAATCTGAGTCTGTTTTTTTCTGCCTGGCCATGTTCCCAGCCAACTCACTTGACCCTTGAGTTTTTCTTCGGGTTATAACCTCTTGTGGAGTAGAGAGTACTTTGTCCCAAGCTTGAGGGGCTGCACTGTTGTTTTCAGAGCTTTTTCTACACAGCAAGCTCTGCCACACCAGCCCTCCTCCTTCTCCAAGAACTGCCCACCCAGCCTGGAATCAGATCTAGGCAGGCTCTGCACTTCTGCTTCGATCTCCGATACTCCACTTAATTCCTCCCACCAGGTGGGCCTGGAGCTGGAAGTAACTGCAACTGTAGTTCTGTAGCTGCACCTCCTCTGCTGCCCCCAGGGCAGTGGCCAAACCACAGAATCTTTTCACTTTGTCCCCTGCAGTTTTTCCCACTATCCTCTGTTGTCCTTGGTGTTTGTGGGTTGAGAAGTCTGGTAACTGCCAGAGCTCACTGATTCAGGGCACTAGGGCCTGTTCTGCCAGGCTCCTGGTCTGCTTGGTCCGTGCCCAGCCCATGCTGGGCTCTGATCTGCTCTGAGCTCCAGGTGATAGACCCTACCCAGCCACCAACCAGGCTGTCCTGGCTGGAGCCCTGCTTCCCTCTGCTACTCTGTGGGTTCTGCAGTTCTCGAATCTGTTCAGGGCCATTTTTATTGGTGTTTGAAGGGTCCTGAGGGAGAGCCCTAGGACAGTCCCTGCTTTCCAGTCGCCATCTTGGCTCCACCCCTCTTTATGGTTATTTGTTAAGATCCCAGTTATTTTTTGCTAAGGACTCTGATATCAGCTCCTTCTGATATCACCACTTAGAAAGAACTTATGCTAACTTGGAGAATATCTTAGGTGATTTAAGAAAGTTGTTGTTTTTTTCCCCTGAAACTAATTCTTACAACAAATAATGGGGTTGGACTGGGTATTCTCCAAGTTCTCTTACAGGACTTGATTTTATTGAGATTTCACTTCATTTGTTGCTTTTTTTCCTGAGTTGGCTGCCAAGGAAACTGTACTTTCATAAAACCTTTCATAGTGTTGTCTTTGGTAGAAATCTTTTGATTTTACCATCTGTTATGAACAGCGAGGCTACATAGGTTTGTACTAGTTCTTTGTGTTAAACTTTGTGGAATTGCATAAAGATTCAGAAGAGTTAAATGACATTATGATGTGGAATTTATTTTTAACACTACTAACACTATTTTTGATTGGTCACTGTTTAGTTCTGCTGTCAAGTATATTTCTACTGTGAAACACATATTTCTGTACAACTAGCAAGGGGATGCATTTCACAAAAATTGACATACTATTCAACTTCCTAGAAGGTTGATGGGCCTCATGGTGCTAAAGTTTTCATTTAAATGTAGTTAAATACATAGTATTGAAAGCTAATAACTGTTGTTGCAAAAAGTATCTTATTGGGAATAAGAACACCAAGCTTCAATTCTAAATCTCTCAGGATAACCTGCATGATAAAGGGAAAGCCACTCATTCTGTATGTCCCAATTTACTCTTCTTAAAAATGAAGGTATTGAACTAGTAGTATTCTAACCTCTGTTACAGTTTTAAGTTTCTAATGCAATCTGAGTCTTTGCATCTAAACCTGTGTATATTACATTTTGCATTAAGTGTATTTCCTTTAGGCAACATATTGTTGGATTCTGATTGGGTTTCTTTTTCATAAATCCATTATGTAACTCTTTATTTTTATAGGGAAATGAAGTTCATTCACATTTGTGGTTAAAAGTGTTAGACCTGATTTATCTCCAGCCATTTTGTTATATTTCTTATTTATGTTATCAGAAGGTAATTCAATTTTTATTACTTTACAGTATCTATTCTATGACAAAATCTAGTTTAATGATATTGAAAAATAGTCCTATATTTTAAATTGGTAAATGTTCATTTCCCTTAGATGTCAGCCCTTTCCTTCTATTCCAATACACACGCAAAAAAAAAAAAAACTCCTCAATGTTAGGAGTTTTGCTCTGACACCTCCATATACTTTTGCTTTCCCACTGTTGTGCTCCCACCTTTTGTTTTATATCCTCACCGATCTAAAAGACCATTTGATTTTTTGCTGATATGGTTATTTCTCTTTTATCTTTTTCATTACTCTATTTTTACCAAGTGAATTATAGTATTTATTATTTTTTCCAGGCCTATTCATTTTTCTCCTCCCTGTCTTCTACTATCCCTCCATTCATCTCTCTCTCTCTCTCTCTCTCTCTCTCTCTCTCTCTCTCTCCCCTTTCCTCTCTTCCTCCCTCCCCCCTCCAGCTCCTTATTTCTCTCTGTGTTTCTCTCTTTTTCTCTCTCTTTCATTCTATTTCTCCCCCCTATTTCTCTCTCTCTTTTTCTCTGTCTCTGTTTGTCCCTCTGCCTCTCCATGTATGTCTCTCCCTCTGTATTCTCCTCCCCTCCCTCTCTTTCTTTCTCTCTTCTCTCTCCTCATCTTCCCACTTACTCTCTGATATGTAGATATAGATGTTTTGGGCATTTTTATCTCTTACATTATAATTTCCACAGTAACCATTAAAATGTTTGAGGTACTTACTATTTGTCCTTTAAAAGTATCCATTGTCATCTCCAATACAAATAGGGCAAGGGAAATTTTAGCTCTATTTCATAGGATCTTTTCTGATTTGGGGATTTTGCAAATATATTTTCGAAGGCATTAGCTTTTAAATGTTAATCTTTTATCTCAAAACACAAAACTCAAGATTCCAGTGAAATTTAAAGTCCCATTTTTTAACCCTATTTCAGCTCCAACATCACCATTTTTCTCTGTTATTGTTTTTTTTTAAGGTAGAGTGGGGAGACTTCTTTTTTAACTACTTAATAGTATTTTGTTTTTTCCAATTACATGTAAAGATAGTTTTCCATACTCATTTTCATAAGATTTTCAGTTCCAAATGTTTCTCCATCTCTCCCCTTACCTGTCCCTAAGAGTGCAAGAAATCTAATATAGATCATATAGGCACAATTATGTTAAACTTTAGTGATATCGTGAAAGAAAAATCAGAACAAAAATGGAAAAACACAGAAAAGAAAAAAATGAAAAATAAAAATATGAAAATAATATGCTTCTATCTACATTAAGTCTTCATAGTTCTTTCTCTGGATGTGGATAGCATGTTCCATCATGAGTCTTTTGAAATTTCCTTAGAACATTGTATTGCTGTGAAGAGCTAAATCTATCATAGTTGATCATCATACAATGTTGCTGTTACTGTTTACAATGTTCTCCTAGTTCCATTCACTTCACTCAGCACCAGTTCATGTAAGCATTTCCAGATTGTTCTAAAGTCTGTCTGCTCATCATTTCATATAGCAGAATAGTATTCTGTTATATTCATATACCACAACTGGTTAAGCCATTGCCCAATTGATGGGTGTCCCATCAATTTCCAATTCTTTGTCACCACAAAAAGAGTTGCTATAAATATTTTTGTATATGTGAGTCTTTTTCCATTTTTCTGATCTCTTTGAGATACAGACCAAGTAATAAAATTATGCAGAGGTTTATAGCCCTTTGTGCACACTTTCAAATTTCTCTCCAGAGTGTTTGGATCAGTTCATCAATTCCGCCAACAATGCTTTAGTATTCTAATTTTCCCACATAATTTCCAACATTTATCGTTTTCCTTTTTTTGGTCATATTAGCCAGTTTAGGTGTGAGGTAGTACCTCAGAGTTGTTTTGATTTTCAGTTCTCTAATCAATAGTGATTTAGAATTTTTTTTCATATGGATATAGATAGCTTTAATTTCTTCATCTAGGGGCAGAGCCAAGATGGCAGAGAAAAGCCAGGAAGTTGCCTGAGGTATCCCCAGTTTCCCTCAAAAATAATGTAAAGCAATCCTTGAAATGGATTGTGGAGCAACAGAACATACAAAAAGACTAAGTGAAACAATTGTGTAGCTTAGAACTTAGAATAATTTCAGGAAAGGTCTGTTTCGCTTGGGTAAAAGGAGAGCACAGCCCAACACAGATGCTATCTGGGCAAGCCAGGGGCAGGCTCTTAGCCATAGCACAGATCAGCAATCAAGGACCCTTGGTCTGATTCAGCTGGCCAGTGGCATAGCAGACCAACAATAAGGCCTCCAGCTTTAGTACAGAAGGCAAACTGCCATGGCACAACAGGCATGACTAGGCAGGGCCACCCCAGTGCAGGAAGCAGGCTGCCCATACATGAGGCCTTCATGAAAAAAGGCAGTGGCCAGGAACCAGGCCCTAGCACAACAAGCTTGGGACAGTGTCCCCTGTGCCCCAAGAGCAGAGCTCAACTTCAAAAATGACAAAATAGGATAAAAAATGAGTAAAAAAAACAACAGAAAAGAGCCATGACCATAGAAAGTTACTCTGGTGACAGGGAAGATCAGAACACAAACTCTGAAGAGGATAACATTTTCAAATGCCTACGTGTGAAACTTCAAAGGACAATATGAAGTGGTCTCAAGACCCAAAAGCCTTCAGGAAGAGCTCAAAAATTATTTTAAAAGTCAAATAATAGAGATAGAAGAAAAATTGGAAAAAGAAATAAGAGGTATGCAAGGGAAGAGTTAACAGCTTGGAAAAGGAAAGACAAAAATTGACTGAAGAAAACAATGTTTTAAAAAAATACAATGGGGGTGGGGCAGAAACAAGATGGCAGAGTAAAAGCAGGTACTCACTTGAGCTCTCCCCCAAATGCCTCCAAACACCTGTAAAAAATTACTTTAAGGGAATTCTGGAGCAGCAGAACCCACAAAATGACAGTGAAATAAATTTCCAGCACAAGACAACCTGGAGTGTCAACAGGAAAGGTCAGTTGTACCAGGCTGAGAGGAGCACAGTCTAGAACAAACTGGGCCTCAGTGAACCTGGAGCAGGCCTAAGGGGACTGAATCATTGGCAGCTGTGGCAGTTTCCATACTTCTCAAGCCACAAATTCCAAAGACAACTTAGAAGGTCAATAAGAAAAGTCTATCAGACCTGCAGAGAGGAGCGCTGTCCAGTCAGGACGGCTGTAGTCGTGTTGGGGAGCAGTAGCAGCTGCTTCCAGAGCTCTTGACCCACAGATTGTGTGAGGATTGAGTGGCTAATCGAAGGGGGAACACAGGGATCTCTTTGCTGGTGCTGAGGCAAGATTCTCTTGCTTTACCCATGCTTGGATCTGGGTCACAGTCCTGGGTGGTGGTCCTGGGGTGAAGAGAAGCACTGGCATAGCAGAGCTTGTAGCAGTAGTGGAGAGGGAATCTTTACAGTTCCAAGGCAGAAAAGAGTTCCTGTGGTTACTAACAGAACAGAGCACAGGCCAAGAGAGGAGTAAACACCTCTCCTTTGATCATATCACCTTGGAAGAACAACTTACAAGTCCCTAGAAGTATCTCTGAAAATAATTGCACAAAACCCCTGAAATTTGGGACAGTATACATTCCACATGGGAAGCAGAGCCCTACTTTAACAAAGAGTTAAAAAGTCAAGCAATTGGCTGAGAAAAATGAGCAAACAGTGTAAAAACTCAGACTATAGAATCTTACTTTGGTGACAAAGAAGATCAAAACATACAACCAGAAAAAGACAGCAAATTCAAAGCTCCTACATCCAAAAGTCTCCAAGAAAAAAAAATATGAATTGGTCTCAGGCCATGGAAGAGCTCTAAAAATATTTTGAAAATCAAATAAGAGAAGTAGAGGAAAAATTGGGAAGAGAAATAAGAGTGATACAATAAAATCTTGAAAAACTAGTCAACAGCTCATTAAGGACACCAAAAAATATGCTGAAGAAAATAACACCTAAAAAAATAGACTAACCCAAATGGCAAAAGATGAGATGAATGCCTTAAAAATCAGAATTGGCCAAATGGAAAAGGGGGTCCAAAAGCTCACTGAAGTAAATAATTCCTTAAAAATTAGAATGGAATGACATTATGAGAAATCAAGGAATCATAGAATCAAAAGAATGAAAAAATAGAAGACAATGTGAAATATCTCGTTGCTGAATTTATGGCAATACATCAAGCTATTAAAATAGAACAAGGAGGACAGTGTCATATATTCACTGATTAATAGGCAGTAACTAAAGGGTTAGCTACATGGATGCCCATGTGGAAAAATCAAAATTGAGAAATTCATGGCAAATAAGTCTGAGGCAAAAAAAATTATGGGAAGATATATGGGACATCTTTGGTTACTAATTTGCCAGTTTTTCATGTAGATGCTCATGTGGCCCTCACTGTGTCAGAACATGAGTACAATGCATGTGCTGATCGACTAGCAAAGATTGCTATTCAACATAATGTCCCTAACCTAATACCAACTGATGATCTGGTACTAGCAAAATGGCTCCACCAAATGGTCAGCCATTTAGGGGTCTGGGCCACACACCAGTGGGCACAAGATAGAGGTATTACTATCTCTCTTTCATTATTAAAGCGGGTAGCAGAGGAATGTTATATATGTCAACTGGAAAATGAATAAACTATACCTCAGGTAGTAACTGGAGAGATAGCAAAGGGAAAAGTTCCAACCCAGATTTGGCAGATAGATTATATTGGACCACTACTCCAAGATAAAGGATGCATGTTTATATGTAATTCTGTTGACATCTATTCAGTTGTACTAATGGCTTGTCCTTAAAAGAATGCAACTCAGAAAAATATCTGTAGAACTCTAGATATCACAAGTCTATACTATGGACCTCTAATGCAGATTCAAAGTGACAATGGGTCACATTTCAAAGGTAATGAAATGAAGATATATAGTATATTAAACAATGTAGAATGGATATATCATATTCCATATTATCCACAAGCATCTGGGTTAATTGATAGAATGAATGGATTATTGAAAGAACAGTTAAGGAAGTTCTTTTTTTAAAATTTTATTCTATTTATTTAATATGTTTAGTTTTCAGCATTGATTTTCACAAGAGTTTGAATTACAAATTTTCTCCCCATTTCTACCCTCCTGCCCACTCCAAGATGGCATATATTCTGGTTGGCTGTTCCCCAGTCAGCCCTCCCTTTTGTCACCCCATTCCCCTCAAATCCCCCTTTCCCTTCTTCTCTTGTAGGGCAAGATAAATTTCTATGCCCCATTGCCTGTGTATCTTATTTCCTAGTTGCATTCAAAAACTTTTTTTTTGTTTTTGAACATCTGTTTTTAAAACTTGGAGTTCCAAATCATCTCTCCTCTTCCCTCCCCACCCACCCACCCTAAGAAGGGAAGCAAGTCAACATAGGCCATGTGCATATCATTATGTAAAACCCTTCCACAATACTCATGTTGTGAAAGATTAACTATGTTTTGCTTCTTCCTAACCTACCCCCCTTTATTGAATTTTCTCCCCTGACTCTGTCCCTTTTCAAAAATGTTTGTTTTTGATTACCTCCTCCCCCATCTGCCCTCCCTTCTATCATCCCCCCTTTTTTATCTTCTTCCTCCTTCTTTCCTGTGGGGTAAGATACCCAATTGAGTGTGTATGGTATTCCCCCCTAAGGTCAAATCCAATGAGAGCAAGATTTACTCATTCCTCCTCATCTGTCTCCTCTTCCCTTCCTACAGAACCACTTTTTCTTGCCACTTTTACGAGAGATAATTTACCCCATTCTATCTCTCCCTTTCTCTCTCCCTCCATATATTCCTCTCTTATCCCTTAATATGATTTTATTTTTTTAGATATCATCCCTTCATATTCAACTCATCCTGTGCCCTTTGTATATATATATATATATATATATATATATATATATATATGTATATATATATATATATATATACATATATATGTATGTATGTATGTATGTATGTATGTATGTATGTATTCCCTTCAGCTACCCTAATACTGAGGTCTCACGAATTATACACATCATCTTTCCATGTAGGAATGTAAACAAAACAGTTCAACTTTAGTAAGTCCCTTATGATTTCTCTTTCTTGTTTACCATTTCATGCTTCTTTTGATTCTTGTGTTTGAAACTCAAATTTTCTATTCAGCTCTGGCCTTTTCACTGAGAAAGCTTGAAAGGCCTCTATTTTATTGCAAATCCATATTTTGCCTTGGAGCATGATACTCAATTTTGCTGGATAGGTGATTTTTGGTTTTAATCCTAGCTCCATTGACCTGTGGAATATTGTATTCCAAGCCCTTTTATCCCTTAATGTGGAAGCTGCTAGATCCTATGTTATCCTGTTTGTTTTTCCACAATACTCAAATTGTTTTTCTAGCTTCTTGCCCTGTTTTCTCCTTGATCTGGGAGCTCTGGAATTTGATGACAATATTCCTAGGAGTTTTCTTTTAGGCATCTTTTTCAGGAGGTGATTGGTGGATTCTTTCAATTTGTATTTTACCCTCTGGTTCTAGAATATCAGGGCAGTTTTCCTTGATAATTTCTTGAAAGATGATATCTAAGCTCTTTTTTTGATCATGGCTTTCAGGTAGTCCAATAATTTTTAAATTGTCTCTCCTGTATCTATTTTCCAGGTCAATGGTTTTTCCAATGAGATACATCACATTGTCTTCCATTTTTTCTTTCCTTTGTTTCTGTTTAATAATATCTTGATTTCTCATAAAATCACTAGCTTCCACTTGCTCCATTCTAATTTTTTAGGTGGCATTTTCTTCAATGGTCTTTTGGACCTCCTTTTCCATTTGGCTAATTCTGCCTTTCAAGGCATTCTTCTCCTCACTGGCTTTTTGGAGCTCTTTTGCCATTTGAGTTAGTCTATTTTTTAAGGTGTTGTTTTCTTCAATATTTTTTTCAGTATTTTTTGGGTCTCCTTTAGCAAGTCATTGACTTGTTTTTCATGGTTTTCTCCCATCCGTCTCATTTCTCTTCCCAATTTTTCCTCTACTTCTCTAACTTGCTTTTCCAAATCCTTTTTGAGCTCTTCCATGGCCTGAGACCAGTTCATGTTTTTCTTGGAGACTTTTGATGTAGGCTTTTTGACTTTGTTGACTTCTTCTGGCTATATGTTTTGGTCTTGTCACCAAAGAGAGATTCCAAAGTCTTAGACTGAATCTGAGTCCATTTTCGCTGCCTGGCTATGTTCCCAGCCAACTTACTTGACTCTTGAGTTTTTCAGCAGGTATGACTGCTCGTAAAGAGTATTTTGTTCCAAGCTTGAGGGGATGCACTGTTGATTTCAGAGCTATTTCTATACAGCCAGCTCTGCCACACAAGCACTCCTCCTTCCCCAAGAACTGCCAACCCGGACCTGACCCAAATCTTAAGCAGGCTCTGCACTCCTGCTCTGATCCACCACTTAATTCCTCCCACCAGGTGGGCCTGGGGCCTGAAGCAACTGCACCTGTAGTTCTGTAGCTGCACCCCCGCTTCCTCCTGGGCAGTGGCCAAACCACGAACTCTTCTCACTCTTTCCCCACAGCTTTTCCCATTAACCTTCTCTGTTGTCTTTGTTGTTTATAGGGTGAGAAGTCTGGTAGCTGCCACAGCTCACTGATTCAGGGCACTAGGGGCTGTTCCACCTGGCTCCTGGTCTGGTTGGTCCTGATGCTGCCCATGCTTGGCTCAGCTCCCCTCTGCTCCATGTGTGATAGACCCTACCCGGCCACCATCCAGGCTGTCCTGGGCTGGATCTCTGCTTCCCTCTGCTATTTTGTGGGTTCTCCATTTCTAGAATTTGTTCAAAGCCATTTTTATAGGCTTTTGGAGGGATCTGGTGGGGAGCTCATGCAAGTCCCTGCTTGCCAGCCAACATCTTAGGAAGTTAAGTTCTAATAATTCGTATCAACCTTAGTAAGATAATTTGTTTACTGTTTTATGTAATCTGAATAATAGACCATTGGGACAAAGTGCTTCTCTAGCCAGATTGATGACCTCAAATCTGCAAATTAGAAAACAACAAACACATAAAATCCTATATATTGAGGATTGGACTGTGAGGCAAGTTGTCCCAGCTCTGTATCCAGGAACATCTGGCTCAGCAGGATATGATTTACATTGTTTAGAGGACTTTTGGTTGGATTGAAAAGAAATAAGAAAAATCTCTCCTGGAATATGTATGAGAATCCCTAAGAATCATTTTGAATGGATATTACCTAAATCAGGATTAGCAGCTTGAGGAATACATGTATTGGCTGGCATAACGGATTTTAATTATCAAGGATAAATTATTGTGACATTCCAAAATTTAGGTGGTGAATCCACACAGTTTTGTAAAAATGATATAATAGTTCAATTGATTATTATTCTTTGGAACAATATGCCTTGTGAAAACTGACCCTATTTCCAAAATAACTATCAGAGGAATGAAAGGTTTGGTTCTACTAATAGAATAAAATTGGGAGCTAAAGTATGGGTAAAATGGAAGCCAGACAATGTTCCAAAGGCTAGGGAAATTATAGCACACAGGAAAGATAATATTGTAACTATTGTTTATTCAGGGGAAGATGATTGCTAAATTGTATCCTTAACTCATATATCTAGTGTGAGTGAGGTTATGAATGGGTCCATGGACTCCAGAAGCACAGCTGATGCCATATCCACCCTGCATCTGGTTATTGTCTATTTGTTTCTTTTTGGCTTTTTCTCTGTCAAATTTGTTTGCTAGATTTATTTCCTGCAGGCCTACTATGCTCCACGTGCAGATGCCTGATCACTTAAGCCGGATGTCACCACATGTCCATGATCATGATGTGTCACCCCTGGATCTGGCATGGACCAAGCTCTGGATGCCAGCCAAAGAACTGATTTCTCTCAAGAAAACTATTGAAGTAATAAATAAAACCAAGAGCTGGTTTCATGAAAAACCAATCAAATTGATAAACCTTTGCTCAAATTGATTTAAAAAGAAGAAAACCAAAATACTAGTATCATAAATGAAAAGGATAAATTCACCTCCAATGAAGAGGAAACTAAAACAATAATTATGAATTATTTTGCCCAATCGTATGCCCATAAATTTGATAATCTTAGGGAAATGGGTGAATATTTACAAAAATATAAATTGCTTAGATTAACAGAAGAGGAAACAAAATACTTAAATATTCCCATCTCAGAGAAAGAAATTGAGCAAGCCATTAATGAACGCCCTAGGAAAAAATCTCCAGGGCCAGATGGATTTACAAGAAAATTCTATCAAACATTTAAAGAACATTTAATTCCCATACTTTATAGACTATTTGGAAAAATAGGCAAAGAAGGACTCTTATCAAATTCTTTTTATGACATAGATATGGTACTAATACCTAAATCAGGAAGATTCAAAATAGACAAAGAAAATGATAGACCAATTTCCCTAATGAATATTGATGCAAAAATTTTAAATAAATATTAGCAAAAAGATTGCAGCAATTTATCACAAGAATAATACACTACAACCAGGTAGGATTTATTCCAGGAATACAAGTCTGGTTCAGTATTAGGAAAACTGTGTTCATAATTGATCATATCAACAACAAAACTGGCAGAAACCATATGATTTTCTCAAAAGATGCAGAAAAGCTTTTGACAAAATACAACACTCATTCCAATTAAAAAACACTAGAAAACATAGGGATAAATAGAGTCTTCCTTAAAATCATAAGAAGCATCTAATTAAAACCATCAGCTAACATATATATATATATGTTATAATACAGCTAACATATATATATATGTTATAATACAGCTAACATATATATATATGTATGTATGTATATATATATATTGGGGATAAGCTAGATGCATTTCAAATAAGATTGGGGGTGAAACAAGTATATCTGTTATCACCCCTACTATTCAATTTGATACTAGAAATGTTAGCTTTTCCAATAAGAGAAGAAAAAGAAATTGAAGGAATTAGAATAGGCAAAGAAGAAACTAAGTCATCACTCCTTGCAGATGATATGATGATTTACTTGGAGAATCCTAGAAAATCAAGTAAAAAAAAATCTACTTGAAATAATGAATAACTTTAGCAAAGTTACAGGATATAAAATAAACACACGTAAATCATTGGCATTCCTATATATTACTAACAAAGCCTAATAGAAAGTGATACAAAGAGAAATTCCATTTAAAGTTATTGTAGACACTATAAAATATTTGGGAGTTTACCTGCTAGGACAAACTCAGGACCTATATGAACACAATTACAAAACAGTTTTCACACAAATAAAGTCAGATCTAAATAAATGGAAAACCATCAGTTGCTCCTGGTTAGGCTGAGCTACTATAATAAAAAAAATGACAATTTTACCAAAAGTAATTTGCTTATTCAGTGCCATACCAATCAAACTACCAAAAATTATTTTACAGAGCTGGATAAAATAATAACAAAATTCATCTGGAAGAATAAAAGGTCCAGAATATCAAGAGAATCAATGAAAAGAAATGCTAGAGAAAGTAGACTATCCATTCTAGATATTAAACTGTATTATAAAGCAACAGTCATCAAAACTCTTTGATATTGGCTAAGAAATAGAGTGGTGGATCAGTGGAACAGATTAAATACGCAAGACACAGTAGTCAATGACTATAGCAATCTTCTCTTTGATGAACCCAAAGAGTTCAACTTCTGAGTTAAGAATTCACTATTTCAAAAAAAATGCTGGGAAAATTGGAAAATAGTATGGCATAAACTGGGCATAGAACAATATCTTATACCGTATACCAAAATCAAGTCAAAATGGACTCATGATTTAGGAATAAATGCTGATACTATAAGCAATTTGGGAGAGCAAGGAATAGTTTACCTGTCATATTTATGGGAAAGGGAAAAATTCATGACCCAACAGGAGGTATAGAGCATTATAAAATGCAAAATGGATAATTTCAATTATGTTAATTTCAAAAGCTTTTGTACAAACAAAGCCAATATATCATAGATTAGGAGGGAAGCAGAAAATTAGGAAAAAATTTTTACAACTGCTGTCTCTGATAAAGGCCTCATTTCTAAAATATAGGAATACAAGTCATCCCCCAATTGATAAATGGGTCAAAGGATATGAACAGGTAATTTTCAGAGGAAGAAATTAAAGATATCTACAATCATATGAAAAAATGTTCTAAATCACTATTGATTAGAGAAATGCAAATCAAAACAATTATTAGGCATCACATCTCTCCTGTCAGATTGGCTAACGACAAAACAGGGAAATCCTAAATGCTGGAGAAGACATGGGAAAATAGGAACACTGTTACATTGTTGGTGGAGTTGTGAACTTATCCAGCCATTCTGGAGAGCAATTTGGAACTATGCCCAAAGGGCTATAAAAATGTCTATTCCCTTTTGATCCAGCAATGCCACTTCTAGGGCTATATCCCAAAGAGATCACACAAGTGGGAAAGAGATCCATATGTACAAAAATATTTGTAGCAGCTCTTTTTGTGGTGGCAAAGAATTGGAAATCAAGGGGATGGCCATCAGTTAGGGAATGGCTAAACAAGTTGTAGTATATGAATGTAATGAAATACTATTGTGGTATAAGAAATGAGGAGCACACGGAATTTGTTATAACCTGGAATGACTTACATAAACTGATGCTGAGTGAGGTGAGCAGAACCGGAAGATCATTATACAGCATTACAGACACAAGGTCTCTGTAAGGACTAACTTTGATAGACTTTGCTCTTTTCAGCAATATGAGGTTCAAAGACAGCTCTAAAAGACTCATGATGCAAAAAGCTATGCACATCCAGAGAAAGAATTATGGAGTCTGAAGACGGATTGAGGAAAACTATTTGCTATCTTTTTTTTCCCTTCTTTTTTGGTTTTGTTTCTTTCCATTGCTTATAATTCTTCTTTACAACTTGACTATTGTGTAAAAAAGTTTAATGTGAAGGTATATGTAGAACCTATATCAGATTACATGCTGTCTTGGGTGGTAGGGGGGAAGATAGGGAGGGGGGGAACATTTGAACCCCAAAAAACTTGTGGAACTGAGTGTTGTAAACTAAAAAAAAAAATAAATTAATTTTTTTAATTAAAAAAAAAGAACTGATCTCTTGAATGGGACTTTTGACCTCTTGGGGCAGGGACAGCTCTACATCCAATTTCAGCAGGAAGTAGCTATGAAGGATGAGACCATTACCCCTTATCCCAAACTTTTGAGCCCCATTTGTTTTAGGTAAGAATGATGATACTGCTTTATGTGCTTATTTTATGTTATCCCTGTTATATTGATGTAAAGTTCTGTTGACACCAGTTGCCCCACTGACCTATGTAATGGATGCAAAAGATCTTGGGGCTGAATGTATTGATAATGTAATTTTGCTTAATTTGAAGATCTTCCCCACCCATTAATAGGCCTATGTGATCTGCTTAAATCACATGGAAACCTAAGTCACATGTGGTGGGAGGAGCTTGCTGAATTAATGGAACAGAAGAGCTTGGAGCAAGAAGGAAGTTAGTAGGGCTGAGAGGAAGTGAGAAGTCAGAGCAGTTAGAGCTGAGGGATAAAGAGCTCGCAGGCTAGCTGTGCTGTGAGTGTTTGTTTGCTGGAAGGCCCCTGGGAGGGTGGGGGAAGGCTATTTAATGGATTTATTCTCTGTAGTGATAATGTGTTTTAACTTCTTTTTTGCTATAATGGATTCGATTTACTGGTGTTGGGATTTGGCTTTTTGGTGTCTGAATAAATGTTTTGCTTCTGTCTAATATATGGAGAGTCTGTTATATTTTGTGATTCAGAACCATGCCTGCATATTCATAGTAGTAGAAACCACTGTGAATATTGCCTTGGCAATACAAGTGGTCAGAACAAAACTATCTCTAAGTATACCATGGCATCAACTACAAAGAGTGATAGTTTTATTTCTTCATTGCCTGTTCGAATTTGAAGGAATTAGAATCTTTTTCTTCTCTTATTGCTAAAGCTGACACTTTCTCCAGAAGTCTATCATACCTAACTTTTCTAAAATTCTATTCACCTCCTTAACTTCTGTCTTGTTTATTTTGTGCTTAGATTTATCTAGGTCTGAGAGGGGGAGAGGGAGGTCCCCCACTAGTATAGCTTTGCTGTCTATTTTTTTCTAAAACTCACTTAACTTCTCCTCTAAGTATCTGGATGCTATACCGCTTGGTGCACGTATGTTTAGTATTGATATTACTTCATTGTCTATGGTAGCTTTTAGCAAGATGTAGCTTCCTGAATTATCTCTTTTAATTAGATCTTTTTTGTTTGTTTGTGGTTTGGGTTTTTTTTTTTGTCTGAGATCAGGATTGCTACCCTTACTTTTTTTTTTTTATTTTTACTTCATTTGAAGCATAATATATTCTGCTCCAACCTTTTACCATTACTGTGTGTATCTCTCTGCTTCAAATGTGTTTCTTGCAAACAACATATTGTAGGATTCTGGTTTTTAATCTACTCTGTAATCTGCTTCCATTTTATGGAAGATTTTATCCTATTCTTGGTCATAGTTGTAATTACTAAGTGTGTATTTCCCTCCATCCTATTTTTCTCATTTATACATTTCTCTTTCCTCACACCCTGCCCATCCTCACCAGTGTTTTGCTTCTGACCACTGCCTCCCTCAATCTGCCCTCCCTTCTATCGGCCTCCATCTTTTCTTTCCCCTTTCCCTTCCTTCTTCCCTGTAGGGTAAGATAAATTTCTATAATCAACTGAACATGTATGTTATTCCTCCTTTGAGACAAATCCAATGAGAGTAATGTTCAAACAATGCTCACTTTCTCCCTTTTTTCCTCTTTGCTGTAATAGGTCTTTTGTGCCCCTTCATGTGATGTAATTTACCTATTCTACATCCTCCTTTCTTCCTCTCCCAGTATAATTCTTTTCTCATCTCCCCTTTTATATCATTACATCAAAGTAAACTTATACCCATACCCTCTATCTATGTATACCCCTTCTAACTGCCCAAATACAGATACAATTCTCAAGAGTTATGAGCATCATCTTCCTCTGTAGGGATGTAAACAGTCTAACCTCATTAAATAACATTTTTTTCCTTTCCTATTTGCCTTTTTATGCTTCTCTTGAGTCTTGTATTTGAAGATTGAATTTTCTGTTCAGTTATGGTCTTTTCATACCCTTAATGTAGGCACCTATCTTGGCTCTTTCCTTGACTCTCTTCTCTCTCTTTATATTTTTCTTTGGCAATCTCTCTTTCATTGACTCTCTTCTCCTCTCTCTTTACTCTCCTTGGCAATCTCATTGATGCCCATGGTTTCAACTCCCACATAACTCTTGAACTCCTAAAATTCATTTGTGGCTCTTATCTCTCTTGACTTTAAGACCTCCATCTTCAAATTTCTACTGGACATCTTCATGTGATTGTCCTGGTGCCACTTCAAAGTGATTCATCCTAAACCAAATCATCTATCCCCCTAAAACCTGATCATTTCTCTGACTCCCTTATTTGTATTAATATCAGAACAATTTCCTCAATAATTACATAATCAATACCTTGGAGTTCTCTGTGACTGCCCTCTATCTTGTCCCTAATATCCAATTACTACCTCATTGTTATCAGTTACAACTGCAGGATATCTTGTAGCTCACCCATATTCTAGCCTTCATTCCATTTATTTAGGAAACTACTGAGAATTGGGCCAAATTGAATAATTCATCTAAGATGCAACTGCCAAGGAAGTTAACAATAGAAATATTAAGATGTCATCAATTTCAGGAATTTAAATTACTACAAACATGTCTCAGGATCAGTTAAAGGACATTCGATTTCATGATCTCCATGTTCTCTATGAACTCTAGGATTCTGTCTAAATTTGTTTTTATTGATGGTTTTGTTAAATATGTTTTATTGATAACATTATTGATGATATCTTTATTTATTTCTATGTCTATGTAAGCCTAAGACCTTGCCCCTAAGAACTTAAAGAAAAGTAACACCCAATTAGGTTGTCAGTGTCATCATTTGGGGAACAATCATTTTAGAGACTCAAACTGTCACCTGTACATGCTATATCTCTTCAACTATAGTTACGGAACACTACCAAAAGAAAGGTTTTATAGTCGAAGTTCTTGGCATTGTCCAATGACTCCATATCAGAAATAAACATGGTCTTAGTAATGGAAAAATGTTAAAGAAGATTATTATCATCTGTTTTGCCTACATCCTAAGAATCACTAAGACTTTCCATCTACTCTGTAGCTGAATTATCCCATATGACACTTCCAGCTGTCTCCCCATCATGGTCCCCCCTCAAACCATCTACATCACACTGGAAATTTTATTCAATTCCTGGATCCCTCCCAGCTTTTATAGGTGAGCCTTTTGCCTTATTTGTGTAAGAATCAGTCAGCTAAAACACTTCTTTCTGCCTCTTTCTTTGGTCCTTTATGTTACACCACTCCCCATGTTTACTCCCCCTTTATAAGTTCTCTTGTCCCATTAGAATGAAAGCTCCCTCAGGTTGGGAAGTGTGTCATTTGCTTCTATCTGTATCACTGATATTAAGGACAGTACTTGGCACATAGTAAGGGCTTAAGAAATGTTTAATATATCCCTCTGTGTGTTTTCTCCAACTATTATATTGTGAATCTCTTGAGAACAGTAACTATCTTTCTTTTCTATAAAACCTATAATCCCAAAACTTAGCAAAGAGCTTGGAAAATAGGAAATGCTTAATAAATGTTATTTTGTTCCATTTATGTCCTAGAAAGGAAATCAGAAAATCATTTGCCCAAAGATCTCTCACTGAAAGATTTAACTCAATTCATTTCTTTTGCAGTTATATAACAATTCCATATTCCTTGTTAGTATATAGGATCACTTTAATTTTTTAATTTGATATTTTCAATTTTCAACATTGATTTCCACAAGATTTTGAATTACAGATTTTCTCACCGTTTCTACACTCCCCCCATTCCAAGATGGCATATATTCTGATTGCCTCACTCCCCAGTCAGCCCTCCCCTCTTTCACCCCATTCCCCCAAAACCCCTTTCCCCTTATTTTCTTGTAGGGCAGGATAGATTTCTATGCCCCATTCCCTATATATGTTGTTTCCCAGCTGCATGCAAAAAAATTATTTTTTAAGCATCTGCTTTTAAAACTTTGAGTTCCAAATTCTCTCCCCTCTTCCCTTTCCTAACACCCTCACTAGGAAGGCAAACAATTCAACATAGATCACGCATCTATCATTATGCAAAACACTTCCACAATGCTCATGTTGTGAAGGGCTAACTATATTTCCATCCATCCTATCCTGTCCCCCTTTATTCAATTTTCCCTATCCCTTTTCAAATGTGCTTGCTTTTGATTACCTCCTCCCCATCTGCCCTCCCTTCTATCATCCTCCATTTTTATCGTTTTCCTCCTGCTTTCCTGTGGGGTAAGATACCCAATTGAGTGTGTATGTTATTCCCTCCTCGAGTTGAATCCCATGAGAGTAAGATTTGCTAATTCCCCCTCATCTGCCCCCTCTGCTCTTCCAACAGAACTGCTTTTTCTTGTCACTTTCATATGAGATAATTTACCCCATTCTACCTCTCCCTTTCTCCCTCTCTCAATATATTCTTCTCTCACCCCTAAAATTTATTTCATTTTTTTAGATATCATCCTTTCATATTCAACTCATCCTGTGTCTTCTGTCTATATTCCCTTCAACTTCCCTAATACTGAGAAAGGTCTCCTGAATTACACACATCATCTTTCCATGTAGGAATGTAAACATTCAACTTTAGTAAGTCTCTCACAGTTTCTCTTTCTTGTTTACATTTTCATGCTTCTCTTGATTCTTGTATTTGAAAGTCAAATTTTCTATTCAACTATGGTCTTTTCATTGAGAAAGCTTCAAAGTCCTCTATTTTATTGAAAATCCATATTTTGCCTTGAAGCATGATACTCAGTTTTGCTGGGTAGGTGATTCTTGGTTTCAATACTAGCTCCACTGACCTCTGGAATATCATATTCCAAGCCCTGCTATCTCTTAATGTAGAAGCTGCTAGATCTTGTGTTATTCTGATTGTGTTTCCACAATATTCAAATTGTTTCTTTCTAGCTGCTTTCAGTATTTTCTCCTTGATCTGGGAGCTCTGGAATTTGGCAACAATATTCCTAGGAGTTTTCTTTTAGGGATCTTTTTCAGGAGGCGGTGGGTGGATTCTTTCAATTCGTATTTTACCCTCTGGTTCTAGAATATCAGGGCAGTTTTCCTTGATAATTTCTTGAAAGATGATTCTAGGCTCCTTTCTCAATCATGGCTTTCAGGTAGTTCAACAATTTTTTTTAAATTATCTCTCCTGGATCTATTCTCCAGGTCAGTGGTTTTTCCAATGAGATATATCACATTGTCTTCCATTTTTATATTCCTTTGGTTCTGTTTAATAATATCTTGGTTTCTCATAAAATCACTAGCTTCTACTTGCTCTAATCCAATTTTTAAGATGGTATTTTCTTCAGTGGTCTTTTGGACCTCCTTTTCCATTTGGCTAATTCTGCCTTTTAAGGCATTCTTCCTCATTGGCTTTTTGGAGCTCTTTTGCCATTTGGGTTAGTCTATTCTTTAAGGTGTTATTTTCTTCAGTATTTTTATGGATCTCCTTTAGCAAGTCATTGACTTGTTTTTCATGGTTTTCTTGCCTCACTCTCATTTCTCTTCCCAATTTTTCCTCTATTTCTCTTACTTGCTTTTCCAAATCCTTTTTGAGCTCTTCCATGGCCTGAGATCAATTCGTATCTTTCTTGGAAGCTTCTGATGTTGGCTTTTTGACTTTGTTGACTTCTTCTGGCTGTATGATTTGATCTTCTTTGTCACCGAAAAAGGAATCTAGAGTTTGAGTTTGAGTCTGAGTTTGAATTTGCTGCCTGTTCATGTTCACAGTCAACTACTTGACCCTTGAGCTTTTTGTCAGGATATGACTGTTTGTAGAGTAGAGAGTACTTCATCCCAAGCTTTAGGGTCAAAGTACTGCTGTTTTCAGAACTACCTCTACTCCACCATCACTGCAGGCTCTGTCACAGCAGCACTCCTCCTCCCCCAAGAACCACCAATCAGGATCGCAATTCAGATCCAAGCAGGGCACAGCAAGAGAATCTGCCTTTGTGCCCACAAAGCTCTCCTTGTCTTCCAGCTCTGATCTGCTGCTAGATTCCTCTCACTGTGTGAGCCAGGGACTCAGGAAGCCACTGACACTGGCACTCTGGAGGGAGCCTCAGGAGATTCCTGCTGCTGCTACCGCCAATGCTGTAGGACCTCCTGCACCCCCAGAGCTGGTGGCCAGACTGCTCTGAACTTGATCCTACAGCTTCCCCGTAACTTGCTCTTTGGTGTTTGTGGGTTGAGAAGTCTGGTAAATGGCACAGCTCACTGTTTCACGGCCCCAAGGCCTCTTCCGGCTAGCTGACTCTGGGTCTGGGCTGTCCCAACACGGCCCACACTGGGCTGCCCTCAGCTCTCATCACTGTGCAATAGACCTTTCCCAGTAGCTATCCAGGATCTCCTGGGCTGGAGATCTGTTTCCCTCTGCTATTTTGTGGGTTCCACAGCTCCAGAATTTGTTCAGAGCCATTTTTACAGGTGTTTGGGGAGATTTGGGGGGGAGTTTAAGCAAGTCCCTGCTTTCCTGCTGCCAATTTGGCTCCACCCCCCAATTTTAATTTTTAAAGTGTGATATTACAATAAATTAAACTACCATTGGTAAAGTATTTGGGACCTGACAGACCTTTATTCAGTTCCATAATCCTATAGTAGAATGCAAGCTGATTGAAGACAGTCATTACTGAATCTTTTTCCTGTTTGAATACCCAGAGCCCAAGACAGTGTGGTTAGCACACTGTAGGCACATGATAAAAGCTTATTGAACTGAATTGAATCACCTGAATGTCATATGAGGATGTTAGTAACATTATGTAAAGCTAGAAAGTAACATCTGAAATCTTGACAAAGGCCTGAGTCCTTTTCTAAATTAAAATCTCATTATTTATTGAGAGCATTAGAAAGGTTTATAACCAAGGGCTCTAATGTGTTTCCTATGCACTTTATCAGGACAGGTTTATGCTAATTTTATAGGGTTTGGTTATTAATAGTGAGAAACTGGTTGCTGAAATGTGGAACAAATATATCTTTTTGAAGAAAGCTCATCTGGTAATTATATTGATGAAGGTATAAAGTAATATTTCTCTGTTTCACATGTAAAAACCTCATGCCAAAAGTCTATTTCTCTAAAATAAACTGCTAGAATTTGTTTCAAGCTATGAATCTGGAGCAATTTAAACTACCAAAGAGAGCCAGAAATTAAGATCTAAGATTCATTTATTCATTCATTTATTTATTTACACACACATACACATGCGTGTATACACATATATTTCTTAGTCCTTAATTTATATTTAACGTGTGCATATACATACATACATACATATACATATATGTATATATGTATATATATATATATATATAAAACATATACATCATATCATATATATGATTGTCCTTACCTGACCCTGCCAAATAAAATCTGAATCTGTTTCTTATACTTATAACCTACTTTTGGAAGTAGTGGGACTAACTTATAGCAGCCTTATGATTTGGCCAGAAAAGGACCTGTGTCCCTAGGAGAAGCAGGTTGATTACAATATAATCATAAGAAATTATCTGTGGTTTTAGGCAATAGTTATGAATAAAAAAAATCCATTCAGCTGAGATGCTAAAAATTCTAATGGCATGAAAAAGAATCAAAGTCAGTTTAAAGAACTTTAATGAACTAAAAGAATGAAGGAGCCTTTCGGTCTTACCTTTATACGACCTTACCAATGTTTTTTTAAACATTATACTGTAGCGCATCTTCAACTTCCCTTCATAGAGTGATGATGTTGATGACTCTTGGATACTGTCATCAAACAGGTATCTCCAATTGCTTATCTCCTTCACTTGAAGCGGCGGATAGCCTCCAGGGTTCAAGCTTTGAGTGGACATTGACCTAGACGACTTATGAGGTTCCTTCCATGTCCAAGACTCTGGGATCATGGAAATGAATCCTGCTTCCCATTTCAAAGCACACTTCAGATAGTGTGGTCAGTGTTCATTTCTATGGTGAGGATCATAGATTTGGAAATGAAAGGCCCCTTAGAGGTGATCCACTGAACTCCATTTTTCTTATAGATGTAAAAATCTAAGGTCTAGAGTGGTGGAGTGATTTGCCTAAGGACGTACAGTCAGTAGGCAATTAGGCATAGCAAATATTGGAACCCACATATTCTGACTTCTAACTCAATAGGCTTTCCACTCCACAAGACTGATGACTGGGAAATTATAGCATCATTCAAAAGCCAATTCTGCTCTCTTTTTTTTCCTTTTTTTCACTGTGTACAAAGGAAAGTTAGGACTAGAAAGAATCTGAGATTAAGTCCATCCACCTGTATGCTGTTGAGAAAAGTGGATGATTGGTTGAGCATCTATTAGAGTCTTAGAACTCAAGTCTTCTGAATTATAGTTCAGTGCCCTTTATACTCTTTGGTCTCCCTTTACCAATATTCTTCCAAAGCCTAGAATTTCGGACATTCCAGAGATCATCATGAGATAAGGCCCAACCATAAAAGGTGAATGGGTGGTAGTCAATCACATAATAATTTGGACTGCAGAGGGAGCCAAATTCTACCATTTGTAGCTAAAAAATTGACATTGTTCTAAGAAATATTTATTTAGTTGGATCAATTATCTTAAAAATAAATGGCTACATCTACTGATGAAAGACAAATTGCACATTTCCACCTAGGTTTTAGCACCATGAATCCCAGCAATCATATAGTTTTCTTTTTCTTTTTTGTTAATTATCCAAGTAATTCTCTCCAAAAGGAAATATCTTTTGGTACCTTATTGCATTTTCAGCATGCTGTGGACAAAATTATTGACTGCTAACATCTCCAGTTTGTATATGATAAGAAAAGATTTGGAGACTAATGGCATCCCATCAGTTTTCTGATTTAAGGTACCACGCTTTAAAACATATAAGTCATCTTAAGGTAAGTTCAGCTAGTAGTGATTTTTCTTTGGGTCTTTCCTTACAGGATGATAGCATACATAGTAATATTATATAAGGCTAGTATTATAGCTAGAAAGGATATCTTTCATTCATTCAGCGTGTTTTTATTAAATGCCTATTCTGTGTCAGGCACTATACCAAATGCTGATTTAGGGTTTGAGAGGGCGACAATAAGCATACAGACAAGTAATTGTAAGCTACCTATAAAATACATACAAAGTGATATCCAGAGTGCAGAAAGGTCATTAGCAGGTGATGGGGGTGGGGGCTGTTAGAATCAACCTCATAAAAGATGAGACTTCAGTTAAGTTGTAAAGGAAACAAAGGGTTTTATGAATTAGAGGTGAGGTAGGCTTCCAGGCTTCTTTGGCCTGAAGTAAACTAATTTGGCTTAAATAAAAATCTGTAAATGATAGTAATATATAATAATTTTGAAAGATAGGCTGCAACCAAATTATGAAGGATTTTAAATGTCAAACAGAGGAAGAGGGAACCCCCAGAACTTATTGGCAGGGAACTGAAAAGTCATACATGTGCTTTGTGAATTTCGACCTAGCTTCCTACAAAAGGGAAGGTATTAAACTCAATGGGGCTGAAGAACCAGATTGAAATGTAATTGGGAAATGTTTAATTAAATAAGCAAAAACATAATACAACTTGGATAATGTTAATTTTTGATTGTCTAAGTCAATATGTGGCCTTCAGGTATCTGTTTCTATTTGAAATTGACAACACCGGTGAAAAAAACAGATTGGAAAGTGGAAGGCAGAGTTACTATTGCAATATTCCTGGTGAGAGGTGATGGGCACAAAATTTAGGGTAGTGACCCTGAGAGTAAGGAGAGGAAGACAGATTCAATTGACATTTTAGATGTAGTATCAATAAAACCTGACAACTGATTAGAGACAGGGGTATAAAAGAGGCACAAGTGGGTGAGTAGGAGAGTGTGGTCTACAGTGTCAAAGGCTGAAAATAATTCAAAAAGATAAAGACAGAGAAAAGACCACTGACTTTGGCAACTAAAAGATAATTAGTAGCCTTGGAGAGTGAAGTTTCAGTAGAGCAATGAAATCAAAACCAGGTTGTAAGGTGTTGGGAAGTGAATGAAAGATGAGAAAGTACAGGCAATGAGTATAGATGGCTTTATTCTAGGAATTTAGCTCCAAAAGAGAGAAAAAATACAGGATAATAACTTGAGATGGTATCCACATAATTTTAGAGGATTTCCAACTATTAGATTTCATGGAGCATTAAAAATTCAAGAAGTCTCCATATTTTAGACTTCTTTTAGTTTCTACTACCATCTAATTAGAAGAGAATTACATGATTCTTTTGTTCTTTCTTCTGAATAGGTTTTGCTGGTCTATTTCCTCTAATGAATGATACAGAATAGTGCAAGTCTAAGCCACAGAGTAATGAGATATTTGTCCAATGTAACCCACTCTTTGATAGGACCAATTTAAATTCCAAGGTCATAGATCTCTCTAGTCATTTTTTTTTCTGAAAGCCCCAGAGCAACTTCTCTCCCTTCACGGCACAAACATACCCAAAGTCATAGAAGTATTGAGGATAAGTGGGTAAAGCATACTCAGTGTCATTTCAACTATGGTTATTCAAATAAAACCAAGAGTGATTTCACTTAAAATTAGTTATCCTTGACCCAGGACACTTTTTGTTAAATGTAACTTCAAAAATTTGGCTTAAGGATCACTTTTGGGAAATATATAAAACATGTAAGAATATATGTATGCATCTATTCACACAAATACACATATACATATATACACACATAGAAATAGATTCTCAATAAGTGCTTTTGCTTGTTCTTTGGCTAGTACAAACTTTTTTTCTTCTCTCTCAAGCATAGTTAAAGGTGATCCTTCCTGGGCTACTTCTTACCGCCCCCCACCCATATAAGCCCCAACCCAACTCTGTATTTACTTATCCTTTTATTCTTTGTTCTGTAGTCAGAATAAGAGAAAGCCATCCATTCCAGGAGCTCTTCCCTTTGATTATTCCATTGCCATCTTCAAACTCTGTTTAGTCACTCTTTCTCTTTCCTTCTTAACTATAAGCATTCTTGGGTATATTCCACTCTTTAAAAAAAAACACTTAATCCAGCTATAGTTTCAATCTTTCATCTTATATTTCTCTAGCTTTCATAACTGAACTCCTAGAAAAAGTTATTTACATTCTCTGCTTCCTTTTCTCTTTTACCTACTTACCTACCAAGTTCTTCTAATCTTAATTCTAATCCCACTACTCTTCTGAAATGATGCTCTCCCTGAGGTTACCAAAGATCTCATAACTGCTAAATTTAATAGCCTTTTATCATTTTTCAAACTCCCTCTTTCTTTGAAATTTTACATATTGTTGGCTACCTCCTCTTTCTGGGCACATTTTGTCTCTTGGTTTCTTTGACACTTTTCTCTTCTAGTTTGCCTCTGACCTATTTGACAGTTCTGATTAAGTATTGGTGTTCCCTAAAACTCTTTTCTGGTTCCTCTTTCTTTCTACTCTGTCTTTAGTAGTTTCCATCAGACATCATGGGTCCATATAGCATCTTTACCTATATGGCTCTCAAATATATGTATCCTATTGGAATTCAAAAGGAGGGAGGGGAGAAAGGACAGAAGATGGAAGAAAAGAAGAGGAAAAAAGTAAAGAGCAAGAAAGAGTCAGGGATGAAAAGAGGAAGGGAAGGAAAGAAAGAAGGAAGGAAGAAGGAAGGTAGGAAGGATAGAAAAGAGGAAATGAGAAAGAAAGGGAGGGAGGGAGGGAAGGAGGGGAAAAGAGAGAGAAAGAAAACAAAAAGAAAAAGAAAGGTAAGAATAGAAAGAAAGAGATATGAAATCTATGGGACATTGGAAAACTAAGGTCCCATCAGTGGAAGGAATACTCATATCAATGAAATCATGAATCTATTAATTATTGAAGTTTGGTTAATTTACTTTGTGTTAATAGAATCATAGTGACAGGTCAAAAGAAATGATAATCCCACTACCCTTTGCCCTGGTCAAAAAACACTTCTGGTATCATATGCTATTCTAGATCTTGCCACCACACCAAGAAGAGCAGGAATATAATGGAATATATCAGTAGAAGGAAGACCAGAATGGTAGGGTGTATGAAAACCAAGCCATATGATCAGTGACTGAGAGATTTGTAGAATAAAATATTTTATAGTATGTCATAGTATATGCCCGCAGGGCTGTCCAACCTTAGGTATTTATTGAAAAAATGTACAATATATTTTGATTTGCCATTTTAGTGAGAGTTCTGTGGTAGCTCAGTTTTGTTTACTAAAGCATTTATGTAAATTTCTATGCTTGTAGGCAGGCCGCATAAATTGCACCTTGGGCTGCATTTTAGATAGCCCTGGTATATGGTATAGTATGAGGGAACATGGAAAAGGAAATCAGCTATTCTGTTTTGCTATGTAGGGCAGAACTGGGACCATTCATAGATAGTATAGTGTTACATCAGTTGTGGGGAAGGCAAGTTAAGAGAAAGAGGTCAGTAGTAATAAATATTTAGAGGTCAATCTATTAAGAAGCATCTATTAAGCTCCTGCTATGTGCTAGACACAACAGCTAGAGATAGAGTCCCTGTACTCAAGGCACATTAATAACAACAATAGCAATTATGTAGCACTTTAAGGTTTGCAAAGAATTTTACAAGTATTATATCATTTTATTCTCATAAAAACCGTGGCGGAGAAGTGCTATTACTCCACTTTACAGATGAGCAAACTGAGACAGATAAATCTGAAATGACTTGTCCAAGATCATAGAACTAGTAAGTGTCTGAGGCAGATTTGAACTCAGATCTTCTTGATTCCAAATCCAAAGCTCTATCCACAGTGCCACCTACTGCTATAATTCTAACAAGGAAAATAGCATTTACACACATATGTATATTGTGTATGCATATACAGGATGTATGCATATACAGAACATATGCAATTTCAGTACAAAATAATTGGGGGATTGGGTATAGTCAGCTGGAAGGTTTTGGGTAGAAGGCAGCGGTTTTATTTCATATAAATTAAATCATATTTAGCTTTCTGAGGATTTCCAAATTATTTTCTTCTAGTGAAGTATTGTAGAATTAATATAATCATTTCTCACCCAGTTGCACTTTAGACTTTCTCCCAGAAATATCTTCATTTTGGAAACTCACTTCGGTCCTGAAATTCCCTCACTGAAATATTTTCTGTACCTATGGCATCTACTTCTGGTTAGATGTCTCCTTCCCATGGGCAGCCAGGTGGCACAGTGGATAGAGCACTGGCCCTGGAGTCAGAAGGACCTGAGTTTAAGTATGACCTCAGATGCTTGACACTTACTAGCTGTGTGACGCTAAGCAAGTCATTTAACCCCTATTGCCTCACAAAAAAAAATGGATAGCTCTTTCCAGAACCTCTATTTAAAGTTAGCGCCCAGGATAACCATGTTTTATTCCTCTCCAGGCTACACTCTAGACTTTCTTTTCCATGGTCCCCTCCACCCCACCTTTTCAGCTTCTTTTTGCATGATGTCTTGGCCCATTAGAATGTATGCTTCTTGTGGGTAGAGACTGTCTTTTTTTTTGTATTTCTCAAATTTAGCACAGTGTCTGGCACATATTTAGTGATTAATAAAAGCTTGTTGACTGATTGACTGATTCATAAATGGCACATTCCCAGTGGTAAGTGCTTGGAAGCATTAGAGGGATAATGGAAGAAAGATGAGTCTGTATCATCATCCTTTCCTCCTCCTACATTAAGAGAGCTTTAGTGGCTTTTTCTGGCAAGTATGGTTGGGGAGTTTGAAGGAGGTAGGAATGAGAGGTTAAAATGTAATTGGTATTTTATAGCAGGACAAAATGATTGCTGAGAGCTAATCTTTGCTTTCCTCCTACTACTCTTGCCTATAGAAAATAGCACATAATCATGTCCCTGCTATTTTTATTATAGAGTGATTATTTCATGGATAGGGACCAGATAACACATTGGTTTTAAAAGCATATTCATTGTTGCAACATTGTGATAAAGGCAACAAAAGTTCTACCACCAAAATTTCTCTCAAATCCATGTTTTTTCTTGCCATTCCTTTGGCCAGCAGCCAAATGCATGGCTTAATCAACTCTCACCTAGATGACTATATCATTCTAACTGCTCTCCCCACATATAGTCTCCTCCCTCTCCAAACCATTCTTCCCACAAGTGACAGGTTAATGTTCCTAACCACAGCTCTGATCACATCACAACTGTTCAAAAAAACCTTAATTGTTCCTAATTACCTATTGAATAAAGTCCATAGTCCTTAGCTTGGTTGCAAGACCCTCTGTAATTTGCTCCCAACATGACTTTCTCACACTCTTCCCCCTTCTAAGTTCTACACCTGAGCCAAAGAATGCAATGTGTCTAGTACATGGGAACAAATACTGGACAGAAGATTTCAATTATAATAGGGAAATCTCAAATCAGGCAACTTTTTTTTTTAACCAGCGCAGTTCTCTTTCAGTTATAATCTTAGTGCTTAGAGCACCAAAAGGTTAAGTGAATTGTCTAGGGTCACATAGACCCTATTTGTCAGAGATGCAACCTTGGCTTCAAGGAAAGCTCTCTTTCCACTGTACCTTGATATATCTCCTGTCTAATACATAGCCTGTGTTTTTCATTTCCACTATTTATTGTTCCACCTATTTTCTACACCTGTAATGTCCTTCTTTTCCATCCCTGCCTATTGAAGGCCTATGCACACTTTAACGTTCTTCTCAAATGTTATCTCCTCTATGGATCTTTCCTCAATTACAATAAAACAAAACTGATCTTTCCCTTTTGTGAACTTTCAAATCTACTTGTTCACACCTAGTTATTTGTGTCAATGCCTTATCTTTCCTACTAGTTTGTGAACCTCTTGAGGGAAGGGATAGTGCTTGGCATCACCCCCAGGATCCAATATAGTGCCCCCACTAGAACAGGGGACTGATAATTGCTTAATTCCTCACACAGAATCTGCAAATCAACGAATCAAATTTTGTGTTACTACAAGTGATCTACCAAATTAGGGAAGTAGATTTTTTTAACACCCAAACTTTTGTGTGCGTGTTTGTTCATATTTGTTGCTCCTTGCAATTTTCACCTCCTTGCAGTTCTTTACTGTGTCACGCTTTCTTAACTTTCTGGGCAAGGAAAATTTCAGAATATATTCTATTCGGGTCTGTCCACTGGATTGATGCTAAGTAATGGTGATAGCGTATCAGGCTTGGAAGAGTACCAGTGCTGGGGAGAGTTAATTGTGAACATATTTTGCCAGGCTACACACAGAAACATAATGTCTCTTGGCGCTATCTTACAGCAAGTGCCTAGAAAGAGCAGAGCTGGGGATACTATAATTCAGATGCATTCATATAGTAAAGCAGTGGACTTTACTTGACTGCTCTAATTAAAGCATTAGGATATAAAACTATTAGGATATGCATGAAACTAAATGCTAAAAATTTTAACCAAATCAATCAAAAGGCATTTCGAGACACCTATTATGTGCCAGGCATATTATTAGGTGCTCTGAATACAAAAACAAATATCAAACAGTCTTTGTCCTTAAGGAATTTACATTCTCCTAGGGGAGACCATGTTTATGTATGTATACAGAATAAATACAAAATAAATATGATCATTAATCAGCAACATTTATTAAGTGTCATCTGAATGCCACTCACAGTGCCAGGTGCTAGGAATACAGATAAGATAAACCCTGCTCAAGGAAGCCTACTGTCTGGCCAGAGAATACTGCATACACACATATACCTATATTTCCAGGAGCAGTACTAGATACTCTGAGGAGAGAAACCACTAAAGGCATCAGAAAAAAGATCATATAAATGGTAGTCCTCATGATAAGCTTTTTAAAAAAAGAAGGGGACTCTGAGAGGAAGAAGTAAAAAGAAAATGTCTCCCAGATAAAGGGATTGTTCAAAGGCATTACGATGAAACACCATAATGATGTATAGGCAACATTATAACTAGAAATTTATGAGAATTCCAAAAAAACAAATCAGCATTTCAGATGGAACTTTTAAGAAAAATATGAATCCTACAAGTCAGTGGTAAGGAAGAAGTGTCTTCCAACATAACCCTTGGTGCCCCGTGGATGATGGGTTTCACTAGTGCCCCCAAGATGCACTGGTTGATTCAGACTAGAGAGACTGGACTCATGAGACCAAGCACATCACTGTACTAGCCTGTAAGAAACCTGCTCGGTCCTTTCCCCTTTTTCACTTTCTATCCTTTTTTTCCAGGAATAGCTTGGCATGTACAGGGGATGGAGTACAGGGAGAGAGCAGATCACTCCTCACCAAGAAACATTAATGACTGTTTTGCAGCATAAGCACGTGATAAGCTAAATGTGTCTGAGGTTATGTGGCCCAAGATGAGACCTCCTGGACCTCAAGTTTCTAACTGCCTTTTGCCTTTGGTCTCCATCCTAGAAGAAGAAACAACAAAGAACTAAAGCCATAATATGAAGGAGAAAGAGACATAGACTTTATACTTCACCACTACAGTGAGCTTTCCATACAGTATGTGCCTGAAGGGAAAGTGGGTCACCTTTTTGGCAACGCCATGTTTTTTCTTTCCAAGGGAACTCAAGACAACAAAGTACTCTCATGTGAGTGAATGACTATATCAGTCTCCATATAGGCAAAAAAGCAGTTGCTGGAAATACAGGTGTGTTGCCTCTTTAATACTTCCAAGTTAAGTTCTCTTCTGAGGAGAGTCTAAACTATGAGGTGGTACTTTATCTGGAGGATTTAAGAATCCTGCAGGAAAAGTGAGATCCAATACAGAAGGAAGGAATGGCCTTGATTGTTTATGAGAGACTGTGGGTCCTTTATGCTTTCTGCATGTGTTTACAGGCTCCAATGAGTCATTTTTGTTATGTTATATTTTTGAGCTAAAATAAAGACAGTGCTATACTTAAAAACTAATTTGTTGTCTTGAGAGCTTATAGAGGAACTGGGGACCCATTTGACTCCCATTTGTCAGAACCTTGATATGAACTATAGTCTGAGATTTTTCAAACTCTAAATGAAGTTGGGTGAATATTTATGGGGGAAGTGCCCAATACTGATGTCCATGTAGAACCAGACCTCAATAGGACCCAAGGACATGGATAATGCATTACATTGTAAATTTATTTGGAGTCAACCTAGAACTTATGAAACTAAACGTAGCAATTATTTCAGGGGATAATGAATTATACATTTAAACCAATGAAACTAACCACCAAGGAAGAATGAAAATTTATGCCAGATGAGACATAAATAATGCAGAATTTAAAATTTTTACAACCTGTTTACTTCCTGAGGGAGAGTACCTTAGGAAAGGAATAACGGTGAAATGATTTATCCTTTTTGGAGGGCTATCCCAAATTTCAGTTCATCCATTCTTAAATTTCATTGAGAGGTGTTAAAAACGTTTTGTTATCCTAAACAAAAGGCCCAGATAAACTCAAGAATCTGTATTTTCCTGTTCCAAAAGGCCCAAAAGCATATCTATTGTTAAGTACACTTCTCTGGGCAAGGATTAGAGAGGTTTGATTAATTGTTCTTCCTTGGCAGAAGATCTGGAATCTTTAAGAAAGTAACTAATGGAATATTCAACTGAATGAGCCCCATTCAATATACAGAAACATTTTTGCCTAAAAGAGAGAGTTCAAATTATTTAATGAGGGCTTCAAAGTCCTGCATAGATTTTGAAGGAAATGTTTTACTGATACAAATCTATCAAAAATGTCTTCTATAAATGAAAGATGTAATTCAGAACAATAACTCTAAATATAAACTAGAATTCATAAAATAAGATCAAATTAAATTATAAGTCCATGTCTCTCCCTGTTGGGCATATCTTGGTATAAGGTCACTCATCCTCCTAAAAGGAAAAAGGAAATCAAGGTCTTGGTTTCTTTCTGCTCATGGGGGCAGGGTGCTTTCCCTAATGTGGGCACCAAAGAAGAGGAAGGATGTAAAAGAGAAGATGACCAAGTAGATAGAGCACTGAACTTGGAATCAGAAAGATTTGCAATAAAATGCTGTCTTGGACACACACATGACATGTGACTGGGGACAAGTCATTTATTCTTGCTGACCTTGGTTTCCTCATTTGTAAAATGAAGTGGGTGAACTAAATGACTTCCAAAGTATTTTCAAATCTAACATCATGAATTGATAAAGGAAGAAGGTCCTTGTGCCTAAAATGAAAGAACCACAATAAGGCATCTCTGAGTTCCCTTCCAAAAACTTCTATGATTCTAAATGTCTATTTTACAAAATAAGTTTCCTCTCAAAAAGGGATAATAACCTGCAAAGAGCGTTGGTGATATTTACCTTTGAATAAATAAACATCATTGCTTTAGATTGCCTTTCCAATATAATACAATGTAAGCTCTTAGCTTCAAGGCCATGATACTAAGGACTAAAGAATAAGTAATCAAAATATAAGATCTGCAAATAGTAATAACTAAAGCTATTTACTCTTGCAACTCTCATTTATATAGCACTTTACTATCACAAGGTGACATAAAAACTTCTCATTTGAGGCTTCTGACATTGCTGTGAAGTAGGTAGACCATGTATTAGATCATAGGGGGAATGCTATTCACTGGTACGTGTGCTGTGTTTGACACCAGGAAAACTTAAGTGTGAATCATACCCTCTGAAACTTACTAGTAATGTGACCAGGGGTAAGTCAGTTAACCTTTTTGACCTTAAGATTCATTGTCCGTAAAATGAGCATGAGAATGTCTGTGGGACTTGTACCTACCTCATTGTTGTAAGCATCAAACCAGAAAAATGCATGAAGAGTGCTTTGCAAACCTGAAAGAATTATATAAATGTAAGTTATTGTTAATTTTAGGATCATAAGATTTGGAGCTGGGTAGGATCTTTCATTTCACACATAGGGTCAAACCACCATAAATAGAGAAGTAGAAAGTATATTAAAAGTCACTGGGTTCAAGCCTCCATTTTACAGACAAGGAAACTGAGACCCAGATAATAAAAGTGACTTGCCCATGGTTATGGAGGTGGTAAATGACAGATCCAGAATATGAATATCAATTATATATATATACAAGGCTGATCAGCCACAGTCAGACACCCTGTAACTTGATCACAACATAGTGATGTCACTTTGGTCCTCTTCTAGAACAAAGAACAACAACCAACATAGATTAAAAAAAAATTCAATAAACTCCAGGGACTCTCTAATACCTCTAAGATCAAATATAAAATCCTGTTAGGCATTCAAAACCTTTTATAACCTGACTCTTCTACCACCACCAACAGCACTACCACCACCACCTTTCCACTCTTCTTATACCTTACTTCTCTCCGTGTAGTCTACAATCCAGTGACACTGGCCTCCTTACTATTCTTCAAACCAAACACTCCATTTCCCAAACCCAGGAATTGTCATTGGTTATCCCCCTACTTTCCAACCTCATTTCTGCTTCATTGTTTCTTTCAAATTGCAGAGAAAATCCTACCTTCTATAGGAAGTTTTCCCCAATCGTTCTTAATTCTAGTGGCTTGCTTCTATTGATTATTTCCAATTTATCATGTACATGCTTTTTATAATTATTTGCATACTGTCTCCCCCGGTAAAGTGTAAGCCCCAAAATAACAGGGACTATCTTTTACCTTTCTTTGTATCCTAAGTGCCTGGCGCATAGTAGTCATTTAATCTATGACTATTGCCTGACTTTCTCAAACTGGGCTGCAGAAAGGCTAAATGCCTTTCCCAAAGTCACCACTAGGAAATGGCATAGCTAGAAAATGAACTCAGGTCATCTGATTATAAATTCATTGTCTTCACTAGTGACACACTCAAATGAAAAAAATAAGGGAAGAAAAATTTTTGAAGTAATCCAAACAAGGAAGCAAAGAATAAGATGAAAATATATTCAATCATAATTAATCATGAGTATTTGGAGCGGCATTGCCTTGTTAGCAACAAACTGTCCTCTGTTCCAGTTCCTGGCATGTTTATAAATGATTGCCATAGAAGTTGATTGAAAAATAGTATTATTGAGCATGCAATAACAAATAATTGGTTGCATTTGCTTTAAGAAAAAGAAAGATGCCAGAATGACCTTGGAAGTTTTTTCATGTATTCCATGTAAACAGTTCATTATCAATAAACCTCCCAAATTGATGAATAAATTGTGATTGTCATCCTCAAACATCCATTGCTTGACTAGCTATGAAGACAAAAGATGAATGAGATTACCAACTCACTTTATAAAAAAAAAAGATTCAGTGAACCTGAGGATCATTCTATACAAAAGAAAAGCAGTGTAATAATGAATAATGAAAACCTGATAAAAAAAAGTTTTTAAAAATGCAATATACTGGTAAAGTACACTAATGCAAGGGAATCAAAATGTAGGAAATGATACTAAAAGATTAATCACAAAAACAGATAGATCCTCCTATCTATCTAGCTTTTTAATCTTTCTATCTTTAAGGGAGAGGAGATTCACTCCTTTGCAGGAGAGAGTAGTCTGAACCTTCATCAGCTTCTGAAATTATGGCTTTTCATTCATTCCATTGGCCAAGGAATGATCATGTGACATTAATAGCAATACAGCACTTCGACTGAGCCTGCACAAAGAAAAAAAAGAGGAAGAGAGTAAATAGGAGAAAGAAGAAGCAAAAAAGTATTACGTTCTCCTCTCTGGCACAGCAGCAGCTGAAGAGCTGTAACACCATCTCCCCGGTACAATGACAGAAGGGACAAAAAAGTACTGATAGAATTTTTTTAAAGCAGCAATGTGAAAGATCGTAGTGGTGACATGGCTGGTTTCTCTTCCCAGTTCCATGGGTAGAAGTGAAAACAATGACCATGAATGGAGAAGCATAAGGACAATTCTTTATTGTTGTAGGTCACCCATGTAGTTGGAGCTCCAGTCAAAAAGCAAATGCTTTAGGTGCAGTTGTAAGAATTTAACTGTTATCATCCTCCCCCACCTTGTTTCTGAGCTTATTCTCTTATTCTGCTATGTTATCTTCATTGTTTTATTGTTTTCACTGGCCTAGTTTCATAGTATATAAATATCGACCCATACTTGTGTATTTTCTCGTGTCCTCTTGTTCACGGTATGGGTGTATGGTAGGATAGTTTTTTTTTTTTCTAGATTTCTTTTTTGTGTGTGTGTGTGTTATTTGTCCTTCATTTTTTTTTTAAATTTATTTTTGACATGTTTGGTTTTCATCCTTGATTTTCACAGGCGTTTGAATTACAAATTTTCTCCCCATTTCCTCCCCCCCACCTCCCACTCCAAGATGGCGTACATTCTGGTTGCCCTGTTCCCCAGTCTGCCCTCCCCTCCGTCACCCCATTCCCCTCCCATCCCCCTTTCCCTTCCTCTCTCCCCTGTTCCCCTCCCATCCGCCCTCCCTAAGAAGTCAAGCAATTCAACATGGGCCCCATGCATATCATTATGTATAACCCTTCCATAATACTCATGTTGTGAAAGACTAACTATATTTTGCTTCTTCCTAACCTATCCCCCTTTATTGAGTTTTCTCCCTTGACCCTGTCTCTTTTCAAAAGTGTTTGTTTTTGATTA